>OU015753.1:31793929-31833056 GCA_907169655.1 Acomys percivali
ACACACACACACACACACACACACACACACACACACACACACACACAGAATGTTTATTCTTTGGCAGTTTCATGCATGTATACAATGTATCCTGGCCGTGTCCATCCCCATCTTTCTCCTGGCTGTTTCCTGGGCCTCCCTAACACGCCACTCTTCCACCTTCATGTTTTCTTCTTCATAAATATCCTATGACTGAGTCCAGTTAGTCTTGCATACTCACGAGCATGGGCAATCCTCCTTGAATATTTAAAAATTACTTTTTAAAAATGTACAGAATATGCTATTTTTCTCTGTTCAGTAGACACCCAATTGAAAAATGAAAGGTTTAATCATTTTTATTTTATACGCATGGGTGTTTTGTCTATACTTATGTTTATGTACCATTTGTATGCAGTGCCTGTGGAGGCTGGAAGAGGGGTTGGGTCCTTTAGTATTGGAGTTACAGACAGCTGGGAGCCATCATGTGGGTGCTGGGAACTGAAGTTGGTTCTCTGGAAGAGCAACCAATGCTCTTAATACTGAGCTGTCTCTCCAGCACCAAAATCCCAAAGGTTTTTTTTCTTAGATTTATTTATTTATTTTAGATGTTGACGTTTTGCCTTCATGTATGTATATGTACCATGTGCATGCCTGGTACCTTCAGAGGTCAGAGAGGGCATTGGACCCCCTTAAACTAGAGGCACAGAGGATTGTGAAACACCATGTGGGTTCCTGGACCCAAACCTGGATCCTCTGCAAGAGCCATGGCTTCTCTTAACCACTGAGCCATTTCTTCAGCCTGTTTGTACTCTTTATATTCAATAACTAATATATTTGCCTTTTCTTCACCAAAAACAAACTTTAGCATTACTTCACCTATAACTGCTAATTAGGAAAATTAAGTATAACAGTTCCTTTTATCGGTGATTTCACTCTCTACAGTTTTAGCTATCTTCAGTAAGCTGCTAGCTGAAATTATTAAATGGAATATTCTGGAAATAATGGTTCATGTGGGTTTTGATGCTGGACATTGTGTTCTACTCAGCTTCTACACTTAGCCCCACAGTGTAAAGTCTTCTCTGTTCTAAGGAGCACAGTGACACTGGGTGAATGCCTGAATGTGAGTCATTTCTTTGCTTAGGGTGTCTACATTGCATATGCTCCTCATTCACTAATCATTTACTGGCCGATTTGCTGTCCGACCACCGATAGTAGTACCCTAGTACTTGTGTTTGAGTGTCCTATTTACTTTCCTGTTGCTGTGATAAAATACCTCAACAAAGCAACTTAGAGGAGAAAGGCTTTGTTTTGGTCTATAGTTCCTGAGGGATAGTCCATCTTGGCTGGGATGGCATGGCAGCAGTCAGGGATGACATGGTGGTCGAAGCAGGAACCTGCCTCACCACAGTGCGTCTTAACTGAAGAAGCAGAAAGTGATATATATGTGCTGTTGCTCTGTTCTCCTTCTGGATGTGCATAGTCCAGGATCCTACTCAGGGAGGTTTCATAGTGCATAGATGGGTCTTCCTAGCTCAGTTAACCCAATGAGGATAACCCCTTATAGGCATGCTTAGAGGCCCAACTCCTAGGTGGTTCCAGATTCTGTCCAGGTGACTGTCAGTACTGTCACATTGATAACCTCTGTTTGTGTCCGAGAGCAATGAAGCAAAGGAGGCACTAGGTATAAACCAGGAAGGGCTACCTGTAATATGGTAATGCACAGGGCATATAAGAAAAAACAACATATATAAAACACCTTTCACCCCAGTGCTTGGCAGACAGAAGCAGGCTGATCTCTGTGAGTTCAAGGCCAGCCTGATCTATATAATAAGTTCCAGGACAGCCAGAGCTATCCTAGGAGGCAGTGAGACTTGTCTTTAAAGAAAGGAAAGAAAAAGCCAGGCGTGGTGGCGCACGCCTATAATCCCAGCACTCGGGAGGCAGAGGCAGGTGGATCGCTGTGAGTTCGAGGCCAGCCTGGTCTACAAAGCGGGTCCAGGACAAGCCAAGGCTACACAGAGAAACCCTGTCTGGAAAAACCAAAAAAAAAAAAAGAAAAGAAAGAAAGGAAAGAAAGAAACAACATACTTCTTGCTGGATAAGAGAGATCTTAGCAGTAGATATGCTGAAGCTGCTTATTTATTTATTGTCAAGACAAATTAGGTGGAAATATTTCTGAGTTTGTTAGAAGCAAGGTTACCATTTATTTTTGCCTAGTAGTACTCATCTGAGAGTATATGAAGTGTCAATAACATTAGAAAAGGGGCCAGGACTAGGGAGATGCTCTTTCTGTGAACCTGGGTTTCATTCCCAGCCACGCACATGAAAATTTACAGCTGTCCTTAATTCCAGTTCCAGGGTATCCCATACCCTCTTGGTGTCCAAGGGCACCAGGCATGCATATGGTATGCATCAAGCACATAAATATAAATATTAAAAACTTTTAAATTAGGAAAGCATTTAAGTACTTACTGAAAATGTTTGCAACCCAGCTGAATATGTATGTCAAAGTATGAAATAAATGTGTTTCCTCTTAAAAAGGACTATTAAAACCATACATACATATAATAGTTTGTTTAAATGCATTATTACAAAGTAGTATTCGATTGACTTTTTTTGTTTGTTTGTTTTTTTGAGACAGGGTTTCTCTGTAGACCAGGCTGGCCTCGAACTCAGAGATCTACCTGCCTCTGCCTCCTGAGTGCTGGAATTAAAGGCGTGTGCCACCACGCCTGGCTTGATTGACATTCTTATTTGCTTGCTTACTTTTTTGTTACCTAACTTTCAGTTTATTGTGTGCTGAACTTAGAAAAAAATAGATCTAACAATAAACACATTTATAGTAGGTAGGTTGAGTGGCTGGGTATGGTGGCATATACTTAAACTCCAGAACCCATGAAGATCTCTGAGCTTGAGGCCAGCTTGGTCTACACACTTAGCTTCAGGCCAACTGAGACTACATAGTGAGAGCCTGTTTAAAAAAAAAAAAAGAAAGAAAGAAAGAAAGAAAGAAAGAAAGAAAGAAAGAAAAAGAAACAAACAACTCTACCTCCCCTTTTTAGACAAGGCTCAGACAGTATACACTGGCTCTGAACTCCTGATTCTCCTGTCTTGCGGTAATTGGTGTGTATGATCGTGTGTTGCTTGGGAATATAGTTCTGAAGATCAGTTTGTATAAAAAAAAATAGCATAGGAGTCTTACTTTGGGTTTTAATCCTCCCTTCTCCTTTGCTCTGGTAAATGAAGGGCACAGAAGCTGCTCCTCCAGTGTGAGACAGTCATGGGTGATGTGCAGTTGGCATCAAGGGGTCACCCCAGTCATATGACATTTTAGGGAACCAATCACGGTGACTTAGTGTTGTGTCAAATAGAAGTGGCCGTTAAACAGTTAGGAGGGGCCTCATTGCAGAAGGCCTTCCTGGGAGATGGGCGGGGATAGCTGCTTGTCACTACGAACTGGAAAAGGCTCAGCCCGAGTTGGGATCCTGGGTCATAAAGCTAGCCCATGGGACTGGGGCAGAGGAAGTTGCTGGGTAATAAGCCTAGGGATCTCCTTTTCTTCTTGTTTGCTTTTGTTTTGTTTATAGAAATCTCCTTTTTAATTAAACTAAGGAGCATTTCTGTTTTGCAGTCTCTTCTTGTGACAGTGAGGACAGCTCATGTGATTTTAAGGTGAGTAGAAGTTTTGGAGAGATGATTGACATTTACTTGTTGTTTACTTTGAGATGTAACAGTGTATATATGGCTGTGTGACTAAACTATAATATGTTAAATTTACTTGTAATGGTAAGTTAACATGTTTTTTCTCTTTCTCTCTATATTGTAGATATGTAATTCACCTCTGGGACCTCAACCATGAAGGGACTTGGGAAGGAAAGGGAACCTACGTGTACTACACGGATTTTGTCATGGAGCTCACTCTCTTGTCCCTGGACCTCATGCACCACATCCACATGCTGGTGAGTTCCCTCAGATAGCACTCTGACAGAGGGCCAAGGCTGTTCAAGACAGGAGCATTAAAACAGTGGGATACTAAGTGAACGTGGGTGAAGCCCTCGGGAGCCGTGTATGGTGGGCAGCCTTCATCCTTTGGCAGCAGGTGGAAAGCAGTGCTGTGGGGTTGCTGTGCTCGGAGCCTTAGTTATCTCTGTTGACCAGTCCATAGCATCCCTACAGCATGATAAAGGGGTACCTTTCCCTACAGCATCCGAGCTTGCCTGTTGAACAGTTGCTCTTTAGTGGTAATGGGAAAGAATTCTTGCTGCTTTTACCTCCCTATGGATTTATGTTTTTCTACTTTTGTAATTAAAAGCAAAGTCTTTGCACTTAAAATCTACTGCATTAAATTGGTGTGTTGGAAGTTTCAGTGTTGAAGCAGGGTCAGTCTTACTCACTTATAATTCTAGCACTTGTGAGGCAAAGGCAGGAGAATCAAGTTCAAGGTCAGCCTGCTGTATACTGAGACCCTGTGTCTATCACCAAGGACTGGCTGGGGGTGGAGCTAAGGGTGGAGCACTTACCTAACACGTTCAATGCCCCGGGTTCTGTCCCCAGCACCACAGGAGGGAAATGATAGGTGAGCATTTAAAAAAAAAATCTAATAATGGCAATGGCAGTGTAGTCATGGGCAATTTATTTGTAAACTCAGTCACAGTAACATTTAAATGTTATTAGGACAGAGCACATTTATAAGTATACTTTTTGAAAAGGAAGAAAATTTAACGTTTTGTTTTTTAATTTTATAAATGTTATTTTAAAAACTTGGAAATAAATAATACGACACACCAAATTAAACAGATCCAAAGTCTATACAAGTTAATATGCGTATGTGATATATGTGTAAGTGTACATGGCTGGCCTCTTTGTGCTCAGGCCTTACATTTCAGGTTAATTACTCAGGAAAGGCCTCTGGCAGTGGGAGGCCTAGGCTAAGGAACCGTGTGTATTGTTTGGGGCAGTGAAGTAACTCCATGCATTTACTTACTGAAAGGTGGTTCCATTTCCTTTTCACCTTAAAAGAGCTGCTGTTGTACACCTTCATTACTAGCAGACTGTGTGTGTGGTTTATGCATGAATTTGTGTGTGTGTGCTCACCTGCACACAGATGTGAGTGTGGATCCATGTGTGTGGGTCAGAGGTTGGTGCGAGGTGCTCTCCCCTGCTGTTCTCTGTGACATAGGCAGAGTTCACTGAATATGGGGCTCACCGATGAGCTAGACTGCTCAGTGAACTTCAGAGTCCTCTGTCTGCCTCCTTCCAGCTCTGGTCATGCTTGGATTCTTCTTCTTCTTATGTAACCCTGGCTGGCCTTGAACTCACAGAGATCACCCTGCCTCTGCCTCCCAAGTACTGGGACTAATGGGATGCGCTACCAGTGACTGGCTCAGGTCTGGCTTTTTATATGGATGCTGGAGATCCCAACTCAGCATTTTGCCCACTGAGCTGTGTCCTTAGCCCCTCACACTTGTTTTTATTATGTATTTTACTTTCCCCCCATCTCTGTTTAGTTATTTGGCAACATCTGGTTTTCTATGGCCAGCCTGGTCATCTTTATGCAGCTTCGTTACCTGTTCCATGAGGTTCAGCGTCGAATCCGTCGGCACAAGAACTATCTGCGTGTGGTAGGAAACATGGAAGCCAGGTAAGAGAGCATGGCTTGATGTTTCTCGAATTTTCTCATTTTAGCTGTGCGCGCGCGCGCTGGTGAGCAGGACCTCACTATGGTCTAGGCTGATCTCCTCACCCATTGTGCTCACAACCTAGGCCAGCTTTAAATTCATCTTTAGGCTGCACCTGTTGCAACTCTTAGCTTTCATCTGAGCTTATTTATTTATTCATTCATTTATTTATTTATTTTCCACTAGAACTTGCTTTTGTAAACTTGTAACCAGACAGAAGTACAGGCTGTAGTGTCAGATTGCTTAAGTGTATGGCCCACTGAGTTTCAGGGTGGTTTGTGGCAGTTTACTAACTCCATGTGCTCTAGTGACCTTATCTTTTAGAGGTGACATACAGCCTTCATTCTGGAATGTAGGGAAGGTTCTAGAAGGTACAAGGTCTGACTTTTAGTCATGACCTGTTGTCACTGCTGAGTGGCTGCTCCTACGGTTTTCTGCCACCTTTTTTTTTTTTTTTGGTGGCCGGGGGTGGGGGGAGGTGTGTCTTGGTCACAGTTTATACATACGTGTATACTGGCACGGCTCACTCATAGGAAGACACTCACTTGCCAGCTTGAGGCTAACCCAGAACAGAGAGTGCCAGAATAGTAGGGACCCTTTTTGCTTCTCAGGGTCAGTTTGGGTTTCTGGGGTCTGATTCCTCTTCTGTGTCCATAAGTGTCCTGAATGTGTCACTAACAGGCACCACTGTTACTGCAGTCAGTTTTTATGCTGAAGTTTTTCACTTGGTTTTTTTAAAGGGCTATGAAGAATAAAAATAACTTTTTTCACTGATGAATTTTGCTGTGTAATTGTGCCGTTGCAGTGGTGAAGTGTATAATGGTGTGCATTGGGTGTGTGTGAAACTGATGAGTTCTGCTGGGCCTGCTATGTGCTTTACAGGTTTGCAGTTGCCACGCCTGAGGAGCTGGCTGTCAATAACGATGACTGTGCCATCTGCTGGGACTCCATGCAGGCTGCGAGGAAACTGCCCTGTGGACATCTTTTTCACAAGTAAGAGCAGCTTTGTACAGGGTGTTTGGGAATGGATGTCTGTCTGAGGGGTGTGAGAACTTTTTCTTGTGGTTTTGAACATAATCCCAGTGGTAAGATATGAATGCTACCTCAACCTGGCCCTGTTGTTAGTGTTGCTTAGAGCCTGTGATTGGCTTTTTTTTTTTTACTCCTGAGCCTTTTCTTTTGTCTCAGATGGCTCTTTACCCATTTGCTATCTTAATTTCTACTTGTGAGCTTTCTTCATTTAAGTTATAGGGTAGCAAATATGTAATATTCTTTAAAGAGGTTTTAGCATATTTTCTGGCATTTTGCTCATGTTCAGAAGCAGTGTGAAAACACTATAGAGAACATGGTTAAAGTGGGAGCAGATCAAGACCACGCAAGTGATTCATTAGAAGGATCCAGCTGGACCCTTCCATAAGCCTCCAACAGCAGAGCTCTCATAAAGACTATTTATGCTAAATAAATATGTTCATGGATTTAGTGTTTTGCTATTGATGGATTTAGAGGTATCTTTTGGCCCTTTGATAGTGAGAAAAAAATTTTTATCTTAACACCTTCAGTCTTTTTCTTTTTCCAAAAGTGTTTTTTTATTATTAATATTTTTTACATATACATCTATTTTATTACACCTACATTAAATAAACTATATATAACAGAAGAACCACAGAACATTCAAGAATTACATTCATGTTATATTCATAGTGTTTTGGCTGTTTGTATTTGGCAACCTTGAAGAAAACATTTTCCTATCTCGGTGAGTCTAAAATTCTTTAATGTAACTCAATATCTAACATATCTCATCTCTATCAACTTAAAACATCTATCTAGACCTAAAGACATCTCAATCCCCAAACAACTAGGCTCATTGTGACACTCAACTATTTGGTCTTCAACTCCATCAGAGACTTGAGAAGGAGTAAAATTAATTACCTGAGTAAACAGTGCAAGTTAAGAGCTTCCTAATTTAATAATAAGAGGAAAAAAATGACAGAGACAGTTTGTTGCCTGAACAGTCTCCCATAGCTCTCTAAAACGTTGGAGCATCATCTTCAGCCTTCTGGTCCAGTATATTTAACGTCTGTCAAATATTTGTGTGGCAGGAACTATTGAGGACTTGCTTACTCTGTCTTGCCAGAGTTTGGCCATCAACTTTGCATTCATCTAAGCTTGCCCCTTTTAAGGCAGCATTAAACAAGGACATTTTGCCTAGTGGCTGCTTTGCCGCATTTGAAGCTATCTCCATAAGGAGGTTCTTTTTTGTTTGTTTGTTTTTTGTTTTGTTTTGTTTTGTTTTTTGAGACAAGATTTCTCTGTGTAGCTTTGGCTGTCCTGGACTCACTTTGTAGACAAGGCTGGCCTTGAACTCACAGCAATCTACCTGCCTCTGCCTCCCAAGTGCTGGAATTCAAGGCATGCGCCACCACACCCAGCTCATAAGGAGATTCTTTGATGCTCATCATCCTCTTTCAGTCTTTTTATTTTTACTATCAGAAGGGCTCTGGAGCTAGAGTAGCCACTCAAATGTTCCAACACTCTGTTTTGTGTTTAGGGTTAGGTATTGTGCTGGGCTGTGGGGATAATTGGATGGAAATGACAGATGAGGCCTTTGTTTGTGGAGCTTGCAGTCTATTGCCGGAGCTGAACCTGCGTTCACAGGCACAAATGTGCGTGTCTAAATTGACCTGTTTGCTTTAGATCAGGGCTCTGAACTGTGCACACCTTTAATCCCAGAACTTGGGAGGCAAAGGCAATTGGATCTCTGTGAGTTCAAGGCCAGCCTGGTCTACAGAGTGAGTTCTAGAACAGCCAAGGCTAAACAGAGAAACCATGCCTCCAAAAACTAAAAAAAAAAAAAAAAAAAAAAAAAAGAGGAAAGAAAGGAGGGAATGGGAAAAAAGGAAAAAGGAAGAAAAAACCAACAACAGCTGGGCTCTGAAGAGTAGTAACAAAGGAATATGATTCAGATCATGAGGAAGTGACTTTTGAGGATGAGCAGGAAGTGAGATCTGCGTGTGGGAGAGGGCGTAAAGTGGGAGGCACAGAGACCAGCCCCCGCAGTAAGGAAGTTGGTGTGTTGGGTTGATGGAACTTGATAGATGCCAATGTGCGAAGCTCATGGAAGAAGGAGTGTGTCTGCCAAGGTAGGAGAAGAAGGTAGGGTCCAGAGGGCCACTGGACGGGTAGGTACAGTGAAGGCTTTAAGTGTGGTGGTGGGTAGAGAGGGGTAGATTAGAGCTCCAGTGGCCCTGTTGGTGATGACAAGGCCATGGTTATAACCATGTAGATCAGTAGTTAAAGCAGTAAAAAGAAAGGTCCCTCAAGTAGAGAACTCAAGGAGGGAAAAGGCCAAATGCTGGATGTTGTAGCCACGTGGATTCCAAAATGGCTGACTGGAGTTGGGGAGATGAGAAGCCATGTTGTGAATTGACTGAGGAGGGGGCATAACCAACAGTGTGACAGACATGTGTGTCTTAGGGAGGGGGTCAGAGAGGGAGCCACAAATGTTTGTCATTGTTTAGATCTGGCTAGTGGGAGATAAAAGTAAAGTAAAATTAGAAAAAACATAATAATTCTGATGAATTCTCACAAAATATGCTAGAGAACAAATTCGATATGTTCGTTTCTCTTCCTTTGAACTCTCTGATAGCTCCTGCCTTCGCTCTTGGCTAGAACAAGACACCTCTTGTCCAACATGCAGAATGTCCCTTAATATTGCGGATGGCAGTCGTGCCAGGGAGGACCATCAAGGCGAGAACTTGGATGAGAACTTGGTCCCTGTGGCAGCTGCAGAAGGCAGGCCTCGCTTAAACCAGCACAATCACTTCTTCCACTTCGATGGTAAATTGGCTTCGGCCTCCACAACTATCATGTGATTTTCTTTCCTAAAATGAAATTGTCCTGTATAGACAAGTTTACTAGTGCTTTTAAAAATCTCTTTACTATCTTCATTTTATTAAATTTATTTACTGTGTGTGTGTGTGTGTTTGTAGCACATGTGTAAACATACTACATGGTATACCTTTGGAGGTTGGAGGGCATTTGTGAATGTTGGTTCTGTTCTTGTGTCGTATGAATATTGTGTATTAGTCTGGGTTGTTTAGCACCAAGTGTCTTTACCTGATGGGTTATCTTGGTAGCCTTAGTATTGCATTGTAACTTCCTTTATTTGGTTTTTGGTACAAGTTTTTTCTGTATCCCAGACTGCCCTTGAATTTAGGGTTGTCCTGCCCCAGCCTCCAAGAGTTAGGACTGCTGGCTTGCAACTGCCATGTGTGGCTTGTACCTCAGTTTCATAAGTGTTCATGGTGAGTAGATGGGTAGGTGGGACTGAAGGATTGTTCTGTGCCATTAATACCTGGGGTGAGGCCAGGGGAGGGTGCATGCCTTTAACTCCAGGACTCAGAAGGCAGAGGCAGGCAAATCTTTGTAGTTGGAGGCCAGCCTGGTCTACAGAGTGAGTTTCAAGACAACCAGAGCTATATAGTCAGGCTTTGTTTTGGAAAGTCAAAAAAAGGTAAGGTGGGAGGTGGAGGTAGCAAAATTGAATTAAGTGTGCCTTCAAGGAGCCCACAATACCCAGTTTAATAGTTCGCCTTTACTAATAATTTGTTGTGCTGGTGTATTATGTATGCATATGATGAAGGCTTTCTCAGAGAGTACCATAACCATAGGTTGAATCAGAACTGGAGTCCTGTTGCTTTGTTCCCTGCAGTTTGGATTCTAAAGTTACTACAATTGTAGTAACAGCATTAATAGAATAACAATTTATATAACCAGCAATTAATAAAATAACTGGGCAATGTATAGGAGGTGGAGGGTCCTTATCTTCCCCTAACTCACACGCACATGTTGAATCCATCCGTTCCAGTGTAGTATGTCATGTGAATTTTCGCGATGGAATTTTCTTAGGAAAGGTGCTATTTAGACTCTGATTTAAGTCTCTGAAAGGCCCAAAAGTAGAGGCAAATGTCTGAAGGGGTTTCAAGGGTCTGCTTTGGTTCTGCTATTAACAAAGGTAGTAGGACACAGACCTTTACTCCCAGCACTTAGGAGACAGAGGAAGATGCACTGGAGGCCAGCCTGGTCTACGTAGAGTTCCTGACCAGTAAGGGATACACAGTGAGACCCTGTCTCCTAAAGAGACCCTGTCTTGTACCAAGCACAAATTTATTTTCTTTCATGGCTGGGCTGAACTCTTTCATGTGGGCCTCACACATGCCTGTCAAGCCCCTGACCACTGAGTTGTATTCCTAGCCCTTTTTCTGTTTTCTGTTTTGGAAGAGGGTTTCATTATATTTTCAGGCTGGCTTTTCAATTGTTAATTCTCTTGTCTCTGCTCTATAGCTAGACTTATAGACCTGCACCACCAGACTTGGCTTACTAGGAACAGCTTGTGAAATGTTAGCAGAGCTTGGAGATGGAGCCTGGTTACATAAATGGCTATTTTATTAATTGCTGTTACTACAACTGTAGTCAAACAGAGTCATTTTGTCCCTTGTGAGCTCTTGAAATAAATATCCATTTTATTCTAAGTACATTTTGTTTGGCAAGGCCCCTTGTAACCCATGCTGCTACTTGGTTGTAAAGTAATGAGGCAACCCCTACACACGAATTGTTTCGCTGCTGGCACATTGGCTTTGTATTTTGAGTTCTCCTTTCCTAAAATAACAGAAGCAACTGTCATGATTATATCACTCCATAAGCCTGTTTTGGAGAACTCTTTGAAAAAGAATTTTTAATCTGAAAGCTAAGGTAACCCCCTAACCCACCCCCAAGGCATTTTCTCATTGTGTAGCTCTTGCTGGCTTGCAACTCACTATGTAGACCAGGCTGACCTCCAATTCATAGAAATCCTCCTGCCTCTGTCTCCCATGATGGGAGTAAAGATGTGTACCAGGAAATAGAGAGATGGCCCTCCAGAGCGGTTAAGAGCACTGGTTGTTCTCCCAGAGGACTTGGGTTTGATTATCAGCGCCCATATGGTGGCTTACCACGATCTGTAACTCTAGCCCCAAGGGGGAAAAACACCCTCTTGTGGCCTTGGCAAGCACTGATTACCACACTGTGTACAGACATATGGGGAGGCAAAACACCACATACCTATTTAAAAGGGAGGGTGGTGGTGGTGTGCACCACAGTGTCCAAACCAAGGTCAGATCTTTATTATGTATACAGTGTTTTTGCTTGCATGTATGTCTACACACCAGAATAGGGCACCAGATCTCATTATAGATGCTTACAAGCCCCGATGCGGTTGCTGGGAATTGAACTCAGGACCTTTGGAAGAGCAGGCAGTGCTCTTAACCTCTGAGCCATCTTTCCAGCCCCCAAGGCTAGATCTTTAAATCATATTAAACAGAAAATACTTCAAGAAAGTAATTATGAAAATGATCATCCACATAAGGAGGAATGTGTGCTGGTTGTAAGAGAGGAGTGACACTCAGCTGCGATAGCAGCTCCAGAGTCATGGGCATCCTCCCCAGGTTCTCTGATGACAGAATGGATTGCAGGTGGATGGTTGTCTCACTTCCCATCCTGCCATCCATTAACCTGTGCGATCCTGGATGCCTTACCTAACTTCTCAGTGCCTCGGGGACCAAAGACCAAGGTTGGGGCCAGAGCCATATCTCTGAGAAGAATGGGATACCTTAGAGAGAACAGGATGAGCCGATCTGGGTATAACACTTGGTAGAGCAGACCTGGCATTAAGGAAGCTCTCAGTGTAGCAGCTGTTAGTAGAGTGGCTGAGCACATGGATGACACTGGGGCAGGGACCAGGGCACTAATTCTTGTGTTGGGTTCTGCTTTGTTTCAGGGTCCCGGATCGCAAGCTGGCTGCCGAGTTTTTCAGTTGAAGTGATGCACACTACCAACATTCTTGGCATCACACAGGCAAGCAACTCTCAGCTAAATGCCATGGTAAGAGCTGCTAACTGCTTAATGTGAGAACCAGTGAGTGGTCACAAGGGCATGAGGAGCTCTGGGACATGTGGATAGTGTGCATGCCCTTGCTGACTCCTCTCTTACTGAGCAGGACAGCAAAATTGTCAAGAGGGCACCTCCGTTTCTTTCCTTTTCCTTCTCTCCCTTTTTCTCCTCCCTCCCCTTCCCTCCCTCTCTTGTTCAGGAGATTGAATCCGGGGCCTTGCACTTGCTAAGCATGCATGTTACCACTGAGCTTTACACTGCCGTGTCTTTCAAGAAGGGTGGTTTCTGGTTAGGGAGTTAGCTTATAGACAAAATAAGCTAAAATGCTGCTGGTGACTAGTGAGTAAAATGAAAGTGAGTTTTCAGACTAGTTTCAGCTGCCTGCCTCTTTCCAGCCCCATCTTGATGTGCTTAGATGGCATCATTTCTGCAGGCTTTCTCCTCTTCTTTAATGGTATTGGCTATCCTGGGTCTGGGTTTCCCATATAACCCCTAGAATCACTTTGTCCATACCTATAAAATAGTTTGCCAGGATTTTGACTGAGATTACATTAATTCTATGAATCCAGTTGGAAGGAACTGACACAGACATCCACCCGTCTCTTCTGGTATTAAAAATGTAGACCACCATGCCTGGTGTGGTGGTTTGAATAAAAATGACTCCCATAGGCCCATAGGCAGTGGCACTGTTAGGAGGTGTGGCCTTGTTGGAGGAAGTGTGTCACTAGGGGTGGGCTTTGAGGGCTTAAATGCTCAACTCTGGCCCAGTGTGACATTCTCTCTTCCTGCTGTCACCAATCTGGATGTAGAACTGTCAGCTTCTTTTCCAGCACCATGTTTCCTACCATGATGATAAAGGACTAAGCATCCGAAACTGTAAGCCAGTCCCCTATAAAATGTTTTCCTTTATAAGAGTTGCCTTGGTCATGGTTTCTCTTCACAGCAATAGAAACCCTAACTAATACACCAGGCTGCCTTATTTTTTGTTTGTCAGATGTTAGTCCATCCCTCCCTCTCCCCCTCCCCCTCTCCCACCATTCCTTGCTTCTTCTTTTCTTGAGATCAGGACTCTCTTATTTAGTCTTAATATATAGACCAGGTTGGCTGTTGGGCCAGAAGTGAGTGAGTGAATGTGTCTGTTTGTCTGTCTGTCTGTCTATCTATCTATCTGTCTGTCTGTCTGTCTGTCTGTCTGTCTCTCTCTCTCTCTCTGTGTGTGTGTGTGTGTGTGTGTGTGTGTGTGTTGGATGCACCTGGTGTGTGTGTGTGTGTGTGTGTGTGTGTGTGTGTGTGTGTGTTGGATGCACCTGGAGTCAGGCTTACAGCTAGCAGGCACTGTGAGCTTCCTGTCTCCACTGGGATTACATGTGTGCATATGGCTGTGCCTGGCTTTTTATGTGGTTGTTAGAATCTGAGCTCTGATCCTCGAGCTTGTGCAGCAGGTGTTTTCTCCTCCACATCATCTCTCCAGCTCCTTGTCTTTCAGTTTTGAAGTATAATTTAGCTGGATACACAATTCTAGGTTTGTTGGATCTTTTTTGTTTTTTGTTTTTGTTTGTTGGCTTTCCTTGACCTGTCTCATTTATTCTCTTGCTTGTTTGGTTTCTGAAGATGCAGACCTTTACTTCACTTAGAGAAGCTGTTTTTCCCTTTGGCTTCTTTCAAGGCTTTTGACTGTTTATTTTCTGTAGCTTGACAATGATTTGCCTGGATGGTTTTATTTATTTTACTATTTGGCATCTGACAGTATTTTGGGGGTTTGTCTGGTTCATTGTTTGAGTATCTGTTCCTCTTTCGCCGGTGTTCATTCTGCATGTTTTACCTGTTGTGACTGCCTCGGTCTTCAGGTTTTCTGCTGTTATTTCCGGTCTTGATTCTCTGTCTTTGGTGTTCAAAGTCTTGCTCCACCCTTAATCTTGGAGCTGGTTCTTACAGCCGAGGCCGTCCTGCATTCTGCTCTGCGGACCCTGCTTTCCAGCTGTGCCTTTGGCCTGTCTCGGGACTTCTGCTGTTCTGCTCCACATTGTTCATCTGTTCTTCCATACTGTCTGCTTAGTATATACACTAAGGTCACTGATAGGTAGTCAGTGTGACTTCATTTAACTCCCAGTCTGTACAATCCCTGTCATGTCTCTACAGATAATACAACTGTTGAGTTTACGTTTCCCCCCTGATGGCCAAACCTGCTCTGTGCTACTGTGTGAAAGACTGGGAAACTGAACTTCATGATGGTCTCTAGAGATCAGGTCATAGCTCCTGAGCCTGGGCGTATGGATGTTTCAAATTCCTCTCAGCCTCTTGTCCACTCTTAGGAGAGACAGTGACTAGAGATGGCTGGAGTTAGAATTTGGGAGGTTAGAGCCAGGTGGAGTTGGGTATTTTTTGTCCCTTGGTCAGTTGGACTCTGACCAGCCTAGCCTAGCAGAGTAAACTCTGCTTAGCTGAGTTCTCCTGAGCACAGACTTTGTTAAGAGCACCCTTTCCTAAAGAGATCTGCTCGTTAGGCTAAGCTGAGCCTACCCTGCCGGCCTAGGCTGGTCAGAGTCCAGATGACCAAGGGGTGCTCCGTGCGTGACTGTTGTGGGACTCCTGCCAGCACCTAGTCCTGTTCAACTTGATATATCATGGGAAGCCTCCATTTTTCTGAAGAGAAATGGAGGATGGCAGGGAGGTAAAGTGAGAGCAGCGGATTGGGAGGAGAGGGGGGAGGGGAACTGCAATTGGGATGTAAAATTAATTAATTAAACAATCTGGAGGGGAGGGAAAGGAAATTTTGAATTTTGCAAGACAGGTAGTAAAATATACTGCATGAAATAATGAAAAAACAAGAGAGTGAGAGAGAGAGGGCGGGGGGGGGGGGGGGAGCTCTGGTGAGTTTCTTCCTTGCTGGAAGCAGGAAGAAATGTGTCTCAGCTTTTCCCTGCAGAGCCGTGGGGGAGCTGCTGGGGGCTGATCCTGGGTGTTGGTTACATATGAGGCCCCTTCTCCCTCCCTCTGCTTCTGTTCCCCTCTCCTTTCCTCTTCTCCATCTCTCTGTGTGTGGAGACTAAACCTAGGGCTTGTGCCTGCCTGCTAGGCAAGTGTTTGGCTCCTATAAATACTACACCCCTGGCCCTTGCCTCCCTGCTCTTGGAGATAGGTTCTCTAGTCCAGCTTGGCTTGAACTCATGATCCTCTGCCTCTGCGTCCTGAGTTTCGGGATTAGAGAGCATGGCCAGGGGTTATTTCCTAGTGTAGAATGTGTGACTAGGAATGATCTTTGAAGTTGAGGGCTCATAACCTCTAGAACTATTGACTTCAAGGGTGACATCCTTTGGTGGAGGGTAGGCTGGGAGGGGAGCAATCATAGGATTGGTAGATAGAGCTGCAGGCAAAGTGTTTGGGATTAAGGTGAAAAAGAAAAGATGGACTGGCTCACAGTAGGCAGGAGGTAGAAGGAATCTGAATGTGTACTGAGATGAGCAGAGGGAGGAAATGCCACATGTGCACATGGTGTGATAGTGTTCTTCCTTTAAAAGAAAAGCAGTGGGGATGCTGGCCCTTGCTATACTGTGGAGACACTTGAGGCCAGTGTGCCAAGGGGAAAAGCTGGGATAAAAGACAGGTTGTAAGTAGTTTTTGATCATAGCAAACAAAATGGAGATGTGGCTCCTGCTGGCTCCCTCTTGCTCCTATTCCTTCTCTGAGACCATCACCATGGTAGGCACAGGTGCTCTGGGATGGATGGCCCAGTGTGGCCACTGTGGGGCTCTCAGCAGGCTCCAGCCTGCAATAGCTACATGCCTGGAGGAATGAGCTTCCTGAAGGGGGTTGGTTTAAAATTTTAGGCAGGCAGGCCCTATCTGTTCTTTAGTTCTTTGAATGGTCTGAAATAGACTATTTTTTATCACAACCAATTTATCAGAGCTATGCACTTTTAATTAAAATCCAACATTTAACTGACTGGATTTTCTGGTAGAAAGTTTTAGTCCAATAAAATGAATTCAGCTTCATTTCTTTTTTTTTTTTTTAATTGGGGGTGGAGAGGTAGGTGAGGAGAGAATTTCATCTGCTTGTGAGACTTCCTACTTACTTTTGATCTGATTAGGGTAAAAGTGTTGCCCACCACAAGCAGTGCTGAGCTTCTTGCCGTTGATTACCTCCAGGGACTCAGCAAAGCTCTGGGCAGTTTTCACCCGACCAGTGCTGAGGCCTCAGCGGTCACCGCAGCAGCAGCAGCTGTGGTGGTTAGCTTCTTTGAAGCCAACACCCCAGTAGCTTTATTGGACCACAAAGCAGTTGTCTTTTCTGCTCCTTCCCTCCCTCCTTTCTCTTTTTCTTCCTTTTCTCTCGCTCTCTTGTTTCTCTCTTACTTTGTAAATTATGGAGATCATTCCACAGTAGAAACCTAGGATGTAAACATTTATAAAATGTGTATGTGTAAAACACGGCCGCACATGCACAACACACACACGTTTGACATGCTTGGCCTAGAATATGGATAGTGCTTAGGCCTTTGTCTACTTCTCCTACGCACACATGCCTAGAACCCTAGGTGTGTACTGAGATGGACTTACACTGTAGTTTAAAAACACTGGTCTGAGGCAGTACTAGATAGTTTCATAATCCTGCTATATACATGGGTTGGTCTTGAACTCGTAGATTCTCCTGCCTCTACCTCTAGGTGCTAGGGTCATAGTGGCATGTCACCATGCCTGGCTAGAAAGTTATTTACAAACAAACAAGCTTTAGAATTTCACATGTGAATATTCTATTTAAAAATTTTAGTCTTTGATTATATTTTTCTAAGTTACAATATTAATTAGCACACAGTAAAAATGTGTTCTGGTTAATCTCAAGTTTAGCTCACACGGCTGTGCAGATCTTACCCTAATCAAGATTCAGAGTGGATCTCGTCCCCCTTCCCATAGTTCCGAGGCCCATTTGAAGTCGCTGTCTCCCTAGTCAGGGCCTCGTGCATGCTGGAGAAGTGCTTCCCTCCCTGAGCAGCACTCCCAGCCTCTACTTCCTCCTATTCTCAGATGCCATCTAAGTAGAATCATAGTCTGGCTTTCAGGTCAGGTTTTTTTCACTCTGCAAAGTGGATATGAATACTACACACACTGCATCTGAAAACCTAACTTTAAAATGATCCCTTTAACATACAATACATGTAGGTAAATACTGACACACATAAAGTAATAAATCTTTAAAATAATCTCCTTTAGAGCCGGGTGAGGTGGTGCATGTCTTTAATCTCAGCATGCAAGAGGTAGAGGCAGGCAGATTGCTTGTAAGTTTGAGACTAGCCTGGTCTACAAAGCAAGTCCAGGACAGCCATGGCTACAGAGAGAAACCCTGTCTCAAAAAAAAAAAAAAAAAAAAAATCCCCTTTAAAACAGAAGATCCTGTTTGAGCCTTTCTTGGGTTCCCATGAGATTTTTCTGTCTGCTCTTTATTTTGAAATTGGTGCTTCCCAGAAGTCAGCATTGTCTGGTACCCTGGAACAATAGTGAGACAGTTGTGCGCAGGTGGTCTCCTGAGCCAAAGTAGCCTTTACCTGTGTTCTCAAGATATGACGACAACCTCCGTGCCCAGGCCTTTCGTGCACCCTGACCTTTGCATGCTGCTGAGTGACTGTCACTGTGGTTTCTGTGTTTTCCTCCAGGCTCATCAGATTCAAGAGATGTTCCCCCAGGTCCCATACCACCTTGTGCTCCAGGACCTCCAGATGACACGCTCCGTGGAAATAACCACAGACAACATCTTAGAAGGACGGATTCAAGTACCCTTTCCCACACAGGTAGAACTGGGCTTTATGCATGACAAATGTATTTTGTTTTCACAACAATTTAATCCTAACACGTAGGTACTATTTATGATTTGAGGAAGGATTTCTATAAATTTCATCTTGTTCAAATCCTGTATGAGACCAGATCCACCAAAAATAAATACAGATAATTTGAGTGATTTTTGTACAGAAACATATCCCAAGTGAGCCGGCCCTTGCTGCAGGTCTGTAAGGGGATGCCATTGGTTTCTGTCAAGAGCAAAGAATGAATATGTAGGCTCTGATTGTTCCATGGTCTGTTGCAACTAAAGCAGCCTGGCAGTGAGCACATGGATGAGCAAGACTGTGGTCCAGGAAAACATTAGCTCTCGAACTAAATAGGAGGGGCCAACATGGGCCTAGGGTTTGTGGATCCCTGGCACTAGGAAATAAGGCTGATTGTACATGGTGTGGGTCACATCTCTGAGGCTTGGGCTTTGGGCTTTATTAAAAAGGTCAAAGTTCCTGTTCCTGCCTCATCAGTTGGCCTCTGTGATGGGTACAAGGAGGAGTGAAAAAGAGGGGCCGTTACTGAGAAATGTATATATGACTAGATAGTAAGACAAAAGTTACTTGTATACAGTCCATAAAAATGTATAAAAATCTTCCAATAAAATTCAAAAAGATAAAGCTCTTTTAAAAGAGGCCTTTGGAGTCAGCTGGGCTGAGGTGTTGCTAGCTATGGTCCCTTGGGTCTCAGCTATCTGACCTGACAGTTAGCTGCCTTTGGAGGTGGCAGAGCTGCCTCATGTGGCCAGAGAAAGTTGTCAGTGAAACACTGAAGCCAGCTCTAAGACATGGAGGTGCTGAGAGCAGAGGGCAGGACCTAGAGCAGCCCTAGCCTGGAGCCTAACTGCGGTGCCTGGTTCATAGCGCAGTAGGAAGGTTAATGAGAAAACCATAAACAGTGTTTACTTGGTGCACTTGACCTTTGTCATTGCTACGTGTGTACAATTACTGTTGTTGAATGAGAAGATGATGGGGAGCCATTTGCTAACCACTCTCAAACATGGAACTCTTACGTCGGCCTGTCGGCCATTTGTCCCACCTTTCAAGTTGTGAGCTGTGTTGTGAACTGTTGCCTGCCCTTCTGTGTTTTCCCTGTGCCTGTTACATCATTCTGAATGACCGCTGTGCTTTGTTTTAGCGGTCAGAGAGCCTGAGACCTGCACTGAACAGCCCAGTGGAAAGGCCTAGCACTGATCAGGAAGAGGGAGAAGCCTCTGTGCAGGTAAGGTCAGCTCACTGCGAGCCGTAGACTTCAGAAGCCTAGTGTGGTCCTGTGCATTAGGTATGCTCACCTTGCTGTTGGCAGCAACAGCTTCAGGGAGGAACTGTTGATTTTGGCTGACAAGGTTTCAGTCTGTCACAGTGGGGATGGCGTGGTGGAGTAGTCGAGTTCATTATGACAGGATCCTGTGATGGAGGAAATCTACATCATCACAGGCTAGGAAACAGTGAGCCAGCAGCTACAGGGCAGGGTATCAGCTTGGAAGGTCTGCCACTAGTAACGTACTTTTGCCTGCTGAGCCCCACTGTTAGAGTTAAACTTTTCATATCCAGGTGGATGATCGGAGCAGGCCATGGTACTGTGTTCCTCTATACTCTAGTCCTCAGGACCCTGAGGCTGGAGGGTCATGAGTTTGAAGCTGGCCTGTAGAGAGACCCTATTTCAGAAAACAAAACCATAGTTGAACTGTGCATCATTTTAAACCTGTGCATCACCTCTGAAAGGGGCAATTCCTGCATTTTTGAACAGTTAGCAGAATTGTGACCATGAGACTGCCTTGGGGCCATGTGAGGAACAACATGTTTGTCTTCATTCGCCAACTATTTTCGGAGTTGGCATGAAGTGTTCTGAAAAAGAATTTTTTCTTTTAGTGTAATGAAAGTGAGGAATTTATAGGAACTTTCCCCATGCACAGGAAATGCAAAGACCCTGAGTAACAGCTCATTAAGACATTAGTCTGAGCGATGGCCAGTGCTGACCGTAACCTGACCAGGTTAATTATATTTGCTTAATTATGCATACCTTTGGCCTTCGTTTAACTCTGAAACTCAGTGTCGGTACTGCAAAGATAAATAAAGGGGACAAGTGGCTCCACGTTTATCTTTCTCTTCCCAGCCTGGCTCGGCAGTAGTGTCATTTGCTCCTTAGGTGGCTGTGAGTCTGTCCACATATTCCAGTGAGTGAGTTGGAGGACACGGCAGGGCAGGGCTGAGGCAATCCACATGGGCTTTGCTTCCCTTTTCCTTGTCCTCTACTGCCTGCCTGCTTGCTCTTTTTGGTTCCCTGGGAGGATTAGAATGAGGGTTTGTAACTGTGTATATTGACCAGAACCATCACACACACACACACAGGTGAATGTGTGTTGGCCCTTTACAACCATCTCTGCTTTTCCTGAGAGCCAGGTCAGACTCCAGATGACCCTTTTGGTCAAGGGTCTATGTTCAGCACCTTTAGGCTGGTTTGTTTCTGCAGCCCGTCACCCGAGCTCTAGAATGTGTGTGTGTCACACTTGCCCCCATCACATCCCTCACCCCTAATTTTTTGTTGTTTGTTCCACCTAGTTTCTTTTAGGCTTTTTAGCGGTCAGTAGGCCCTCAAGTTCCAGCAGATTTGAATGAGACTGTCCTCAGAGCAGTCTCATCTTTCATTTTTTAATTTCTTCTTACAGTTGAATAAAATCCCTTTGTTTAGTTCTTTATCCATTAATGGACATCTGTGTCCCCTTCTTAGTAAGATAGGGTCTTACTAGCCCAGACTTACTATGTGGGCCAAGTTCCATGTGGCTGTCTTAAATTCCACTGTTGGGCTTGGCTGAAGGCAGAGAGAGGGATAGGATGGGAGACAAAAGTACCCACACTGGATATGCTCTATGAAGTAGCCTTTCAGCTCTGCTGCAGCCTAGAGGCGGGTGGCGGGCCAGCTCTGGCCACATGAGTCTGTCTGGAAGCAGAAGCAATGAAGGCGGGTCACACCTACTTAAGGATGTTTAGACATCTGGGCAGTGCCTTGGCTTTTGGAGTTTCAGCCAAAACCAGCAAAGTCTTTTCTTGCCCTTTAAACACATAATCTGCTGAATCTGTTTTCACAAAATACACTATTTTTACTCTTTTCAACCCAAAACCACGTAACAGATAAGATCTGTTTAAATTCTTAAGCGGCTGGTAGAGTTAAAAAGAAAATGTTTGAGGTAGTAACCAGCAGCTTGCTGTGCAGCTTGGAAGTGTGCGTTCTGTTTCTCATTTGGCAGTTACTTACAACTGGGTCTTGACACCAGGTAAGCCATGACAGCTGGCTTGCTGCCCCAGAGCCCAGGTCTCCTGCTTCTGCTTCCTCGCTGGCAGAAGGCCCCTGTGATCCAGCAGCGGCGTCTGCAGAAGTGCGCTGGCAAGGACGGAAGCTGCATGGGAGGGAAAGGCCTGTGCTAACAGCTGCCTCTTTGTCCAGACGGAGCGTGTACCACTGGACCTCAGTCCCCGCCTAGAGGAGACCTTGGACTTCAATGAGGTAGAAGTGGAGCCCAGTGAGGTGGAAGACTTTGAGGCCCGGGGGAGCCGCTTCTCGAAGTCTGCTGATGAGAGACAGCGCATGTTAGTTCAGCGTAAGGATGACCTCCTGCAGCAGGCTCGGAAGTGAGTTGAGTCTTCAGCCCTAGTTGGCATACATAAGTTACAGGCCAGATGGCAGCTAGGTACCAGTGTGTTCACAGCCCTGTACATGAACTGTGTCTGTCTTTCCTTTGGCTCTGAGGAGGAGCACTGTTAACCCAAGTGACAGGAAGAAACTGATTCCTGGGGTGTCAGTACCAGGGTCTGCCTTTAAGACTGCTCTTGGCTGCACTGCCGTGGGCCAGCAATGTGAACAGAGCAGCTGCATTCCAGGGCTTCCCACACAGCTGGTGGCAGCTGGGGCAGGTAGTGTTCTTTGAGTGCATATAATCTTATGTACATTCTTGATGGGAGGACCAGTATTTTTCATCTAGGTGGCTTTTGTGCCATGCACAGATGTGTTGCTATAAGACCTCATGCTGTGTCTGTGGGAAGGGCAGAGGCAGAGGACAGTTGAACTGTTACTTGATAGTCTTCTCCCTGGGAGTAAGGTTCACCCACTGCGGAGTCTGTCCTGTGTCTTTTCCTCCCCGCTTCTTCCCTGTTCACCCTTTCGCTCTTCCTCTCCTTTTATGGTTTTGAGTAGAACATAAGGCCTCACACATGCTGAGCAAGGGCTGTGCTGCTGAGCTGCACTCTACCTCAGCCTGGGTGCCTGGGCATTGTTATAATGGGATGATCTTGAGTGACAGCTTTGTGAAGGTGTTCTGCATGTCTTCCCATTTCCCACTGCTCTCTTGTGGCCTTTTCATTTCTTATAGGCGGTTCTTGAACAAGAGTTCTGAAGATGACACAGCCTCAGAGAGACTACTCCCTTCTGAAGGCACGTCCTCTGACCCTGTGACCCTGCGCCGGAGGATGCTGGCGGCTGCTGCTGAGAGAAGACTTCAGAGGCAGCAGACAACCTAGAGCTTCCTCACCTTCCTCAGCCTCCTGCCCATCCCTACCTACCAGAAGAGGCCTGTCCAGTTTTGCCTGCTGTGTGGAGACCTATGACTGCATTGCTGCTGCATAAAGCATGTGGTCTTAATAGTGTGTGGACAGCTGACAAATTTAATCCTTTGTAATACTTTCTATGTGACATTTATCTTCCCCTTAGAAACACTGCACATTTTAACTCTAGGCATGGCCTCTTCTGGTGTTAACTGGACTTCCTGGGAGTGGAGGACAAGCAAAAGGGAGTGGGCACTTGGGCACTCACCTGCTTGCAGCAGGTGGTTTGCATTTCTGTTTTGATATAAGCCACAACAGATGTTGGTGTCTTTAGTGCCGTAGCTGGAAGGATGAATGGATCCTGGGGAGGGTACACAGCAGGAGCCTGACTCAACACCATGGCAGGCTGTCCGGTCATCAAAGGCTGTGCTTACTGAAGAAGCATCCAGTGTCCCAGAAGCCCATCCCACAGCCTTCTGGACTAGCAAGGCATCATGTATACAGAACTGATTTGGTACCTGGAGTAGAAAGAGAATGCTCAGGACTGCAGTATGAGGAGACCCTTTTCTACCCTTAATATTCAGGACCGATCTGAGCCTCAATCCATAGCTGGCTGCACTTCCGTTCACTCTGGTGCTCCTGCATCACATAAGCTCTCTCCCATGGCCGCTGCCACCGCCGCCGCCTCTTTCCACTCCCTGCTTACTCTAGGCATGGAAAGGGGTTGAGTAACAAGCTTTAGTTATGGTTTTAATTCCTTGGTCAACCCAATTGGGCTGTGCTAAACATATGGGTTTGATACTTGGAAAAGATGCGAGCCCGCCCTTCAAGGCAGGGATATTTTGGAGGCCATTGCTGCAGGAAATGCCTTCTGTATCTTTCTCCCCTGGAGCCCCTCATTTCCTTGCTTTTGTTCCTGTGGGTCTCATTAAACAGACAGGGAAGACATTGAATAACCCACATGCCTCAAACAGACTTGGTCCCAGATCTTCTCAAATTCTCTATTTAAGGATTTGAAACACACAATCATAGGTTACATAGTTTTATGTCCCATTGGATTAAGTTGTCTTTGTTTCAAAACATAGTTTTATGGTAGACCTATTGGGAAGAATCCAGTATTATCTAAAATTATTGGCAAAGTTAAATGTATTTTACATACCTGAAAGTTTTTAGAATGTTGACAAGTAATTGAAGAAAGGGTAATAGATGAATGAGTAGGCAAAGATAATTTATTTCAATAAATCTTTCAAAAGCCTTACCTTGAACTGCTGTTAGTTAAATTCCTGTGGGTGTTTTGTTTTGTTTGTTGTTTTCCTGAGAGCGTAGCAATTTGTTTTTATTGTAAAGCAACAGTAATAAAAAGCAACCTCTTGTAGTGTGTTGTGTGTGGCTGGAAACCAAGACAGTGCTCTTCTAACAGACCACTGAAATCTCATCCTTTGTGGCTGCTGTTTGGGTTGGGATGTTTTATAATCTTTTGGACCTGAGGTTTTTTTTGTTTCTCATAGTGTTTTGTTTGGAGGAGGCAGCACTGAGCTTTTCTTTGCCTGGTATTCTTTGCTGATCTTCATTGATTACCCATAATGACATAATCTCAGCATTAGTAAGAGACACTACAGTTTCCACTGGGTCTGTTCCTGAGAGTTGACACAGTCTTATTCTACTTTTTATAATTAACTCAGAATTTTTTTCTATATATGCCTTCAATTTTTTACTTTGTTTATGTGCTAAGAAAATCCATTCCATGATTTTATCTTCCCTTTGCATAATGAGCCTAGTAGAAGAATGAATTGAAAACAAAATAATGAAAATACACTCAAGCTTAGGATCAATTCTATCCACATAGGCATCTTGTAGTCTTTGTTCTACCAGAATTAACTCTTTCTGCTTCAGCCATTAGACAGCTTGGACTGTTTAACTCTGAATCCCCTTGTAATGTTTGAAACAAGTTAACTCATAAGTAGCTAATCCAATTGTAGGTCTCAGCCAGTTAGTATCTCCCATCAATTTTTGAAAATCATTAAGAGTTTGCAACTGGTCTCCACAGATCTGTACCATTTGTGGATGAATTTTTTGTTGAATTACTTTATAGCCCAAATAGGTAACTGAACCTATTTGTAGTTTTTGGGAGCAATCTGTAACCTGCAGCATGGCAGAATTCTGTGTTTCCTTAAACATTTTCTCTAAAGTATCTGCATCAGAATCAACCAACAGCCTTTAATCCCAGCACTCAGGAGGCAGAGGCAGGCGGCCAGCCTGGTCTACACAGCGAGTCTAGGACAGCCAAGGCTGTCTCGAAAACCCTGTCTCGAAAAACCAAAGACAAAACAAAACATCATCCATGTAATAGTAAATGATAGATTGAGGAAACTGTCTACAAATTATTTCTAATGGTTGTCTCACAAAGTATTGACATAAAGTTGGACTATTCAGCATTCCCCGTGGAAGTGCCTTCCAGTGGCATCTCTTCATTGGACCACTACTGTTCAGAGGAGGTACTAAGAAAGCAAACTTTTCCCTATCCTGCTCATGCAAAAGTATTGTGAAAAAACAATATTTTAAGTCAATTACTGTTATAGGCTATGACCTAGGTAATAACAAAAAAAGTAAAGGAATTCCAGGCTGTAAAGAACCCAATGAATTACTCTATTCACTGCTCTTAAATCTGCTACCATCCTCCATTTTCCTGTTTCGTTGTTGTTGTTGTTAACAACAAGCAGGAATTCCATGGGCTGGGAGACTCTTCTATATGGTGAGCCTCCAGCCGCTCTTGTACCCGCTGGTGAAGTGCCTGCAATTTTTCTTTTGTTACGGGCCACTGCTCTTGCCACACAGGTCTGTTTGGTATCCATTTTAGGGGCAAGGCTGTAGGTATATCAGCAGTGTCCCTTTTTATAAATTTGGAAACTCAATACCTGTAAAGCTCTGGGTTTGGGCCGTGGGCACAGCTTGTGATGGTTCTTGATTACACATATCAGTACCTTCCCCAGAAGCATCACCATTTCACCCCTAATCTCATCACTGTCTGTCTCTGTGATTGCAGGAATATTAATTTGAGTACCCCATTGTTGTAAAAGATCCCTTCCCCATAAATTTATGGGTATGTCAGCCACATTGAGTCTTAGTTTCCCTGTTTGCTCTTCTGGTCACACACACTTAATCCGCTGTACACTTTGTCTTATTTGTGATAATTTACCAATTCCTATAAATTGTGTATAAACCTTCTGAAGTATCCAATCTGGATTCCAATACTTTTGAGAAAGGATTATGATATCTGCTCTTGTATCCACCAAACCTTCTATTTTAACACCATTTATTTGTACCATTAACTTAGGTCTCTGATCATTAACTACTGTTTTCCAGAACACACATCTTCCAGTACTCCCAAATGCACCTGTTCTGCCTACGGAGTGGATGTAAGGAAACAGTACAGCTGAACAATTCTATCCCCTACATTAGTTATCTCTTTCTTTACATATGCCAGGATTTTAATTTCTTCGTTACAATCCCCATCTATAATACCGGATACACAACAACGCCTACTATGTCTGAAGGTAAAGGACTGTAAACACCAGTGGTTATTTTGTGACATTCAACCTGTGGGGATAGTAAGAGATTTATCTGAGGCCAGATTCAAAGCTGAGCTGCCTTCAGTAGCATGCATTAAATCATGGATACCTAGTCTTTGTTTTCCTGGAAGTTTGTTACCTCCTGGGGGACCAAGAAAAGACGGCTCTTATTATTTGCTGTGGGGGGGAGGCAGAGGGGGCGCTCAAGCTAACAGGCCTTTCTTACTGTTCCCCAATGACAAGAGATTACCTCATATGTCTCTTTTGGATTGACAATCCCTATACCAATGTTTTCACTTCCCACAGCAGCTACAATAACCTCGAAGTCTTGGCATATCATTACCATCGCCAGAAGCTCCCTTTACTCTAGGAGTACCATTTATTCCAACGTTAGTGTACCTGTTATTTTGAGGTCTGGAGCTTTTAACCATAGTTTCTTTGTAAATGGCCAGATTTACCACAATTAAAGCACCAGGTGTTTTGATATCTGAAACCTCTAGCTATAGCTTGTCCTGTGATATTGTTTTGATGTTCTGAAGAGCTAATATTAACTGTTTCTTTTGCCCATTTCATCTAATGAGGCTTCTCGTGCTTTTAATGGTCTAGTTGCTCTCTTACATACAATATTTGCATTCTCATATGCCATGATCAGTGTCAATGCCTGTTGCTCTCAGGATCTAGTATATGGCTCTATCTAGAGCTGAACCCAGACTCTGTAAGAATTCTGTGAAGGCTTCTCCAGGGCCTTGAAATACCTTAGGAAATGAAGTGGTTGTTTTCCCAGGCTCCGCAACTGTGTCCTAAGCTCTTAAGGCTGCAACAAGACAGTGTTCAATTACTACATCTTCAGATTGCATTTGTTGTCTGTTCCGTTCGTTTGTTTTTTCGAGACAGGGTCTCTCTGTGTAGCCTTGCCTGTCCTGGCCTCGCACTGTAGACCAGGCTGGCCTTGAACTCACTGGGATCCACCTGCCTCTGCCTCCCGAGTTGCTGGGATTAAAGGCCTGTGCCGCCAAGCCTGGCTGGGTTTGTTGTTTTAAGTCAGCATAACGCCCTTCACCAAGCAATTGATCTTTCGCAACATTTATCCCCTTGTTATATTTTGTTGTTTTATTTGCGTGGCTTTGTGAGGCCATGTCTCAGGGGCACAGTGACAAGTTGTAAAACACAGCTTCAGGGAGACTTAAGTGCAGCTGCAAGAAAGTTCCTGTAGCCCAAGTCATGTGACCACATTCCTTTCTGCCCAGCCTGAGATAAGCCAGATCAAAGGGCCCTGGTCCCACTGTACTATATGGCTTTGCTGCCCCAGCAACAGCCAATTAGCATAGGATGGGACTTTCAGCTGAAACCTAAACTTTGTTTACCTCAGCAAGGAGGTAAACAAAGAAGATTAAAGAAAGTTGGAGCTGTTGGTGCCCTTGGCACCTTTTTGTAGCCTATCACCTTAGGGTCTACCCCCCTTATGTATCTTTACCAATAAGTACTTGCCAAGCTGGGACACCCCTTACTTTGGGAATGCTGGGAGAGAAAGGGACCTATAAAAAACTCTGAAAACCAGAGCATAGGGTCACCTCCAGATAACACTGCTGGTAACAGTTGTGACCCGGTTCTAGTCATTATAAAGATCCTTTGTGCTTTTACATTGGTTTCCCTCCTGGAGATTTTTGGGGTACTCAAGGAACAGGCATAACATTTAGGGGGCTCACTGGGATACCCCCCAAAGCCCCAGGAATCTCAAACCTGGATGGTCTAAACCCGGGTAAGCACAGCTGTCTTGGCCAAGTGTCATGTCTTTGTGTCTTTGTTATGTCTTTGCGTGAGTGCTCCAAGTAGCTGTGGTTTGCAGCAGGAGGCATGGCTGTGTGCGGTTGCTGATAAGCCCTGCAGACATTCTGGGATACCACTGCCACGGGGGTTTGGGGGACTTCCTAGACAGGGGTGGGGGTGGGGAGGGCAGTGTGCCCCGGGGGTGGGGCACTAGGTAGGTCCCAAAGGGCGATAGGGCATCCTAAGAGTGGAACCCTAGGTCCCAAGAGGGCGATAGTGCACCCCAAGTGTGGGACACTGGGTTCCAAGACATTCTGATTGGGGAAAATGAAGCGGGTTTGCTCCAAAGGTGGGCTATCCCACCACCTTCATTCTATTTTAGGATTCTTTTTCACTCGCCTGGTGGCATTTGTTGTCTGGCTTTGTGCATGTCTGTCTGGCATGTCTGTCTGTTGTAATTGTTCTTATTCATTTGGACAAGACTAAGACATACACTGTGGGGCAGTCCCCATCCACACCCCTGGACTTGATTCTGGCACATTTCAAGGAGGCGAAGGCTAGAAGCTGTAACACTTCTCTTTTCCTCTCAAGGAAGGACATTTTACTACCCTCTGTAGGTCCAGGTGGACCTCCTTCCTTGTCAGCTGGCCCCCAGAAGGAACCTTTAACATGAAACTAATTAAGGAAGTCAAACAAGTGACCTTCAGACCCAACACAGGTCACCCTAACTAGCTCCCCTACATAGTGGTCTAGGAGGATCTCGTATAAAACCTTCCACCTTGGATCAAATCCTTCCTCCACCCTAATCCCTCAGATCTTACAGAAGTGCTGGTAGCAGCGGGGGGGATGGGGGGGGGCGGAGACAAAACCTGAGTAAAACAGACCAGACTGCTCAGCTAGCAGGAGAGACCCTGCCTTCTACCCGGTGCTGCAGGGAGGAATGGAGGAAGATGTGATTTTTCTGCCACCACCTTACCCTAGGTCTCCCACGGGCTGCACCGCCTGAGGAAGCAGCCCTTGCAGCCTCTGCAGCCCCTCCACAGGCTGTGCCACCTGGGGAAGGCAGTCCCTGTAGCCCAGGCAGAAGCCAGGCCGGCACAGGAAACAAGGAGCAAGTGGGCAGCAATGCCCAAGGTGGATTCCACCATAGCCCTCCTGGTCTGAGGGCCGATGGATGGCCAAAGCAACCAACTTTAATGTTATTGTCTTTTCGCTACCAGTGACCTCTATTACTGGAAGGAAAGGCACGCTAGGTTTTCTGAGGATCTGAAGGATCTCATAGACTTGCTTGATACTGTCCTTTTTACCCATCAGCCAACATGAGACGATTGCCACCAATTGTTACAGATATTACTTACAAAGGAAGAAAGGAAATGTATCCAGACAGAGGCTAGAAAGCAGGTTCCAGGTAATAATGGAGAGCCTACTACTGACCAGGCTGTTATAGACAGCAGTTTCCCCCTGCAGAGGCCCACCTAGGATTACAACAGAGCTGCAAGTAAGGAGAGGCTCCTGGTCTACTGCTGGGCTCCACTGGCAGTTCTCAAGGCAGCAGCTAGAAGGCAGACTAATTTGACTAAGGTCTATGATGTTAAGCAAGGGCCAGACGAGAGTCTGGCTACCTTCTTAGAAAGAGAGTCATGCAGGCTTTCCGGATTGTCAGTTTGATCCAGAGGCTGCTAAGCACAAGGCTAGCAATGTTCTTTATGGTTCAGGTGGCACCTGATATCAGGCAGAAACTCCAGAGCCTCGATGACTTATAAGAAAAAAGTCTCAGAGATTTAGTAACTGTGGCAGCCAAGGTATAAAATAGGGAAAGTGTAGAGGAAAAACAAATGAGAATAAAAAAAAAAAAAAAAAAAAAAAACCAATAAAACAAAAAAACAACAACAACAAAAAACAAATGAGAATCAACCAAAAATACCAGAAGGACGTGGCAGCCATGATGGCTAAGGTACTCCTGGCAGCCACCTGGGAGTCAGAAGATCGCCACAGACAGCTGGAACAGATGACACATGACCCTGAAGGTAAAGGGGAAGGCAGAGGGAAACCGAGATTGGGTCTCGATCAATGCGCTTTCCACAGGGAAATGGGACATTGGGCAAGGGAATGCCCCAAGAAAAAAAAAAGAAAGCCAAAAGATAATAACCCTGGGGTCAGGGGATGGGGAGGGTTGAAGGGGTAAGGGTTCAGAGCCCCTTCCGAAACCTCGGGTAACCCTAAAAGTAGAAGGGAAACCTGTGCATTTCTTGGTTGACACTGGGGCCCAACATTCGGTCTTGTTACAGCCGAAGGACCCGCTGTCTAATAAAACATCTTGGGTGCAAGGGGCCACCGAAAGAGACAATATCCATGGGCTACCCAAAGAACAGTGGACTTAGGAATGGGCCGGGTAACCCATTCATTTATGTTGATACCAGATTGCCCCTACTCCCTTCTGGGAGGAGACTTCTTAACTAAATTGGGAGTTCAAATACATTTCTCCTCAAATGGCACTGAAGTTCTGGACCAAGGGACCCCTGTTCATATCTTCACCACCACCTTAGCAGATGAAGACAGATGTTTCAGTCTAGCTGGAGAGCCAGACAAGGTCATAGAAGCCTGGCTGAAAGATTTCCCCCAGGCATGTGCAGACAGGGGGTATGGGATTGGCCAACCATAGACTGACTGTCTTCGTTGATAAAACTTGGTGCAGATCCAGCTAGAGTCTGGTAATACCCGATGCCCTTAGAGGCTAAGAAGGGGCTCACTCCTCACATCCGATGCCTGTAGGAATTGGGAGGTCTCAAGCAGGGTTGGTCAGCCTGGAACACACCCTTGCTGCTGGTTAAGAAGCCTCACTCAAATGGCTATCGACCCATGCAGGATCTCCAGGTCAACAAATGAGTAACAGATATTCACGCAGCTGTGGCAAACCATTATATGCTCCTGAGTGTCCTGCCCACGGAATACCAATGGTACACTGTCCTAGACCTAAAGGATGCTTTTTGTTGTTTTGTTGTTGTTGTTGTTGTTTGAGACAGGGTTTCTTTGTGTAGCCTTGGCTGTCCTGGACTCACTTTGTAGACCAGGCTGGCCTCAAACTCACAGTGATCCACCTGCCTCTGCCTCCCGAGTGCTGGGATTAAAGGTGTGGACCACCACCACTTGGCTAAGGATGCTTTTTTTTAGCCTGCCTCTATCCCCAAAGAGTCAAGAATACTTGGCATTTAAGTGGCATGGTCCAGATATTGGAATAAATGGACAATTGACCTGGACGAGGCTGCCACAAGGTTTCAAAACCTCCCTGAGAATCTCCAATGAGGCCCTACATGAGGACTTGGGTGAGTACAGAGAACCGCACCCCAAGTTATTCTCTTACAGTATGTGGATGACCTGCTGATACCAGCGGCTGATAAGGAAACCTGCCTACTAGGGATGAAGCACCTGCTCCAGACATTGAGAGAACTTGGCTATAGAGCCTCAGCAAGGAAAGCCCAAATATGCAGAGCAGAGGTACAATACCTGGGCTTCATCTTGAAGGGAAGAGGTGGCTGTTGCATGCCTGCAAAGAAACAGTCCTTAAGATCCTACCCCCTAAAAGCCCAAAACAAGTGGGGGGATTTTTGGCAATCGGCTGGATTCTGCAGACTCCGGATGTTAAGTTTTGCAGAGCTTGCTTAAGCCACTTTGTGCAGTTATAACAGAGAAAAATGATGGCCTCTCACGGACAGCTGAGCACCAGTAAGCCCTCGATGTCATTAAAAAGGTGTTGCTTTCTGCCCCTGCCCTTGGCCTGCCTGATGTCACTAAAGCCATTTAACTGTTTATAGGTGAAAAGAAGAGATAACCACAGGTGTCTTCACCCAGACGCTTGGACCCTAGAGAAGGCCAGTAGCTTATGTATCCAAGGGATTAGACCTGGTGGCAGCAGACTGGCCCCCTTGTCTTCACATTATTGCTGCAGTAGCAGGTAGCACCGCTGGTCAAAGACACTGATAACACTTGGACAAGGCCATACCTCATGCCATCAAGGGGGTTCTGAAGCAGCCCCCAGATTGATGGCCGAGGAATGCGAGACTAATCCACTACCAGGCACTACTTCGAAATCCACCCAGAATCACCTTCCAGGTACCAACCTCTCTGAACCCTGCAGCCTTACTGCCAGACCCGGACCTAGATGCTCCTCTACATGATTTCACTGGGATACTGGCACATGCATGCGGGGTTTGTGATGATCTCCAGGATGTTCCCCTGGCCAACGTGGATGAGACCTGGTTCACGGATGGGAGCAGTTTCAATTAGGTATGCAGGTGCTGCAGTAATGTCTTTAACCACAACAATATGGGTAGAACCCCTCCCAGCAGGAACATCTGCACAAAAATCTGAGCTGATTGCATTGACAAATGCACTAACTTTAGGAAGGGATTTAAGACTGAACACATACACTGATAGCCAATATGGTTTTGCAACTGCCCATGTGCATTGTGCCATCTACCAGGAGAGAGGATTATTGACAGCTGAAAGAAAAGCTATTAAAAACAAAGAAGAAATATCAGCATTAATACAAGCCCTTGGCTTCCCAAGAGACTAGCTATTATTCACTGCCTGGAACATCAAAAGGGGGACTCACCAATAATGGTAGGAAACAATCCAGCTGACCAAGTAGAAAAAAAACAATTGCATTAGAAGCCGGGTCCTCCCTGACCCTAGTTTATCCTGGAGACACAGTCATTCCAAAGCAACCAGACTACTCCCCAAAGGACACTGAACAGGCTAGAAAACTGCCTATGTCTCAATTTCTACATTGGTGGTGAAAGTCATGAGGAGACCTGGTACTACCTGAAAAGCTAGGGACAAAGGTGTTAAGAAAATTCATCGTTGAGCCGGGCGTGGTGGCGCACGCCTTTAATCCCAGCACTCGGGAGGCAGAGGCAGGTGGATCGCTGTGAGTTCAAGGTCAGCCTGGTCTACAAAGCGAGTCCAGGACCGCCAAGGCTACACAGAGAGACCCTGTCTCAAAAAACCAAAAAAAAAAAAAAAAAAAAAAAAAAAAAAAAAAAAAAAAAAAAAAAATAAAAAAAAAAAAAAAAAAAAAAAAAAAAAAAAAAAAAAAAAAAAAAAGAAAATTCATCGCTCTTCCCAGTTGGGCATCCCAAGGATGCAGGAATTGATCCAACAATCCAAAGTATCTATTAAAAAATGCAAATTCCCCTATGAGCATATAAAGGGGAAGGAAGTCCCCCTCAGTCACAGTCATAGGGGAGGGGAGTAAGGGGAGAGAGGGAGGGAGGGAGGGAAGGAGGGAGGAATGGGAGGATACAAGGGATGGGATAACCATTGAGATGTAAAAGGAATAAATTAATAAAATAAAATTAAAAAAATAAAAAATAAAAAATGCAAATTCAAAAACTGAAGCTATTGTTGCCCATTTTAAGGCATGCCAGTTGACAAATGCTATGGTGAATGGTAAAAATTCAAGCAACCATCTACGAGGTAAGAGAGCTGGAGCCTACTGGGAAGTAGACTTCATGGAGATGAAATCAGGTAAATATGGCTATAAATATTTATTAGTTTTTGTAGACACCTTTTCAGGATGGATGGAAGCCTTCCCGACAAAACATGAAATGGCGCCGATAGTGGCCAAGAAGTCGTTAGAAGACATCTTTCCAAGGTATGGATTCCCTTAGATAATAGGGTCAGATTAATTGTGGTATAGAGATTATGAGTACAATAGAAAATGCAATCCTATAATCATACAATTTACACAAAAAGGAAACTCAGCAACTGGTTGGGAATCAAGGAAAGCCTGGGGACTAAGGTCTTATGGGCCACAAGGGCAAACAGACCTCACAGGGAGGTGCTTTACCATCAAACTCTGCCATAGCCTGGCCTCGGAAGGAGCGTTAGTTGCTCTAAGGACAGCTCTATCCCTAGCGCCTCCCAGTTCACCATGGCCTACACCAGCCAAAAGTCCCAATAAGGATCTTGGGGTGTATACACTCGCCCCCTTGGGGACTACCTCTGGAGAAATGAACAAAAGGGCACAGGACTCCCTATGGGAACTCATGACTTACACCTACCAGGTCCTTAATAAATCAAGGCCGGATCTTACTGATTCTTGCTGGCTATGCTGTAATCCTAGGGCACCCTGTTATGAAGTTGTAGCATTGTTAGCAAATACTACCAACTCCTTGAGTCTCAAGCCCTGTAGGTGGCAACAGACAGGCCATACCTGTCTCCTCTTACAGTCAATAACAGGCTAATGACTGCGTGTGGGACAGGTCCCCCCCAACCCACAAACACCTCTGTGAGCTCACACTAGCAACAAGCTTTGACTAGCACGCTCAATACATAATGCCACATGAACGAGGTTGGTGGGCTTGCTCTACTGGGATCACCCCCTGCATCCATGGGACTGTCCTTATTAAAAATAGGGACTATTGTGTACTTGTCCAACTTGTGCCCAAAATGATATATCATTAGGATGAGGATGTCTTAAAAACCATCGTCAAAGGAAGTGGGAAATTCTCCAGGTATAAGAGAGAACCAGTTACTATAACACTCACTGTACTACTAGGGTTGGGACGGGCAGGGGCAGGGGCAGGGATCTTGGCCTTGGCACTGCAAAGCTCAAGCTATGCCAACCTTAAGCAAGCAGTTGATGAAGGCATAAAAAGATTAGAAAAGTCCATTGCCCATTTAGAAAGCTCTCTCAACTCCCTAGCAGAAGTGGTGTTACAGAACAGGGGGAGCCTGGACTGGCTTACAATAGGGAGGGTTGTGTGCGGCTCTGCGGAAAGAATGTTGTTTTTACGTTAAGCATTCTGGGGTAATTTTTAAAAATTATTATTATGTATACAGAGCTCTGCCTACATGTACAGAAGAAGGCATCAGATCACATTATAGATGGTTGTGAGCCTCCATGTGGTTGCTGGGGATTGAACTCATGACCTCTGGAAGAGCAGTGAGTGCTCTTAACAGCTGAGCCATCTCTCCAGCCCCATTCTGGGGTAATTAAAGAATGGCTGGTCAAAGTCAGAGAAGGCTTAGAGAGACATCAAAGAGAAAGAGAAACAGCCCAAGGCTGTTTTGGAACCTGGTTTAACTCATCCTCTTGGCTAAGTATCTACCCTGCTGGGCCCATTGCTAACCCTGATTGCACTGCAGCCCTTGTATCCTAAAATAGATTAGTTGCATTTATCAAACAAGGTTTAGGTGCCTTTCAGCTAACGGTCATGAGGGAGCAATATTTGGCTCTACAACAGAGACAGAATCAGAAGGCCCATGATTGGGCCTTTTGATGTACTTGTCAGTGGGGGAAATGTGAGACCAAAAGAATTAAAAATCCATATCTCAGGGTCACAGTGACAAGTTGTAAAATGCAGCTGCAAGGAGACTTAAGCATAGCTGCAAGAGCCAGGCGTGGTGGCGCATGCCTTTAATCCTAAGCACTCGGGACTCGGGAGGCAGAGGGTAGGTGGATTGCTGTGAGTTCAAGGCCAGCCTGGTCTACAAAGTGACTCCAGGACAGCCAAAGCTAACACAGAGACCCTGTCTTGAAAAACAAACAAACCACCACCAACAACAAAAAACCCCAAAAGAACAAACAAGTAAGTTCCCCTTGCCCCTAGTCACGTGATGGAGATAAGGAAGCCAGATTAAAGGGTCCCAGCCCTTCTGTTCTATAGCTTCACTCCTCTAGCAACAGCCAATTAGCACAGATGGGACAATTAGCTGAAACCCAAATGGGACACTCCCCTCAGCAAAGAGGTAAACAAAGAAAGTTAAAGAAAGTTAGATCTGTGGGTTCTCTTGGCACCTTTTTGAGCCTATCACCTTAGGACACTAGCCCCCCCCTTATGTATCTTTACTGATAAGTACTTGCCAAGCTGGGACCCCCCTACTTTGGGAATGCTGGGAGGGAAAAGGACCTATAAAAAACTCCGGAGAACCAGACCATGGAGTCACCTCCAGATCCACTGAGCAGGTGATGGTCACAATCTGGCTCCAGCAGCAGTAAAAACCCTTTGTGCTTTGACATTGGTTTCACCTCCTGGAGATTTTTGGATACTCAAGGAACGGGCACGACAGCTTCATTTCTCCTCCCCAATAAGCGCTACAACTGTGGAGCAGCTTCTAACACAGCTGACACCAATCCCTTCCAGTCTTGGGGAATAGGTCTACGCTGTGCAGCACAGCTACTTCAGTTTTTTAAACAAAAGATGAATCATTCCATACCGTAAAATAGCCTCTTTAAAATGCCTTAAATCTAGCCTATCTACTGGACGCCATGCCACCTCATCATTAAGCCTCACCACCATCATTAGCAGGGATATGCTGCACCAAGACTGGAAAAGCTGATTCTGTCTGCGTAGTCCTAGAGAATTCCTCTATCGGAGCACACTCGTCTCCAATGCTCATTTTTGGCCTGTCTGCTTTCCTGTTCCTCTAGAATCTTTACAGCCTCCCCAGCTTCCCTTTTTTTTTTTTTTTTAATTTTATTTATTGTATATGAGTACTTTATCATCAAATCACACTAGAGATGGTTGTGAGCCACCATGTGGTTGCTGGGAATTGAACTCAGGACCTCTGGAAGAGCAGACAGTGCTCTTAACCACTGAGCCATCTCTCCAGCCCCAACTTCCCAGTTTTCTTTGCCCTCTTCTACACGCTGGTGCTCTGGACACCTGGTGCGTGGAGCAGGGCTGGGTGGCAATTGTGGGAAACACTGGCTCTCAGTTACCAAGGTTTTTTTTTTCCCCCTTTACCAATGGTGCTTTTTTGCTTTCCAAATGCTTCAACCTCTACCTGAAAATTCTCTAGTTGTCCTCTGCAATCCTTTCCAGAGCGATAGGTTTTCGTATCTTATCGGTCTTTCTTCCAATCTTTTTAAAATGTAATACAGTAAAAACACAAAGAAAAAAACCAACCAAACAAAAATTTCCCTCTGGGTATAAAGCAGGAAAAAACAGCAGCAGCTGCAATTTTGCTGACACCCTAAAACAGCATCTATATCTTCAAAACCCATATTTTCCTCAACATTAGAAGTTAATTTACCCATTCATTATGCCCAAAGCATGTTGGGTGTCACTGTAGGCTTCAACCTTTGCCAAAACCTACTTTATTTGGGGTTCTTTAATTCTTATACCTCCCTTCCAACCCACTTACCCTAGATAGGAGAGAAAAGAGGTGAATGGGGACAGGGGAAGTAGACCTTTTTAGACTCAGTTCCTGGGAGCGATTCCCCTGGTGTAGTCAGCTGGATTTCAGCAGATCAGCTATTCAACCATATTTGCTGCTGGAACCTGGAACAGCAGCAGGAACCCAGAGCCCTGGAGTGTTCTCTGGAGCGTTCTCTCTCTAGGAGCGTCTTCAAGGGCAGCAATGAACAGCCAAACAATACCAAGACCCAAAAAGCCCCAGCCTCCTGTTTGGGTCTCACATATATATATGAGTCTGTACTAAAATGTGTTTCAGCTGGCAAAAACCAATTCCCGCGCCCCCCTCCCCCCCACCCCTGCACAGGTGATTTGTCTTCTAGTGGATAAACACCACCTGTTTTCTCACAAGTCCGTTCCCCATTTCTCACTTGGGATCAAAACAAAAATGTGTTGACATCCACTACAGGTGTGGTTTTTTTTTTTGTTTTTTGTTTTTGTTGTTGTTTTTTTTTTTAAATGATGGGTTCTTGTACTAAACCTTCCTCTCCCTAGCCTTTCTAAAATCTGCTCCCTATTAGGTGGAGACTTGCCTAGCAAGCATGCATCATGTCCAGGATTCCATGTCCATCACTGGGGGAAATAGTAAAATAAGACGAAAACAACACAAAACACTGGCTTCTGTCTGTCTGCAAAATCCACTTGCACATTGGAAAGTTGGGAAAGAATTTGTTAGAACGTAGCTCATTGTGAGAGAAATTCAGAGCTGTCAGGGACAGGTTACACTCTCCTTTGGCCTTCCATTGGCAACTTGCTTTGTCTTGCATTGCTCTCTGATACAACAGTCAAGGTGTAGACTGGGTGTAGGTTGTGTGTCTCTGTTTGTAGACAACAACCTGGGGTGAAGGGAATTGGTAGGGAAAGCACTAGAAAGGAGGTGTGTCTTGGCAGAAGGGGCTTCAGGGCATGCTTGCATTTCCAACTGCAGGGGACAGACTGTTAGCCTTCTCAGTCGGAAACAGTATTATGCAGCCTGCCCCTCCTTCTTACACGGACTGTGCTGAATCCACGGACCGAAGGCATGTGCCACAAGTGGCTTTCTTGAGCTGGGGATTTCCACATGGGGTGCTTTTGGGACAGGATGTCACTAAAAAGCCCCTGTTAAGGTTCCCCTACTGCTCTATAGACACAGAACCATTAACTGCTTGCCCAATGACTGGTGTGTAGCGTGAGCATTTTGGGAGGCCGCATCTCAAGCCATTTGCTAGTTTGCAAAGCCATGTAGTCCATGTAGTCTGAGGGGCCATAGTGAGGCCAACAGCTGAAGAGCCAGATTCTGAGAGGCAGGCTGTGGTGTCGGGCTTCCCGAGTGCTCTGCTCACTAAGTCCCCTGTACCCGGCTGCCGTGGGACAAGCAAAGCCAAAGGAAACCTTTGAGAGAGTCTTTGGGATCAGCTTGTCCTTGGTCTCAGAGTGGGTGTGCAGAAGGCAGGGGCAGTTTGGCCTTCCTGGAAGCACCAGTTTCTGTCTTGGAGGGAAGCCTTGGGCGCAGAAGACAGCAGACAGGTGTGGCTTGTTTGCACTCCGATTTTCCCGCCCAGTCTCGTGCCACCAGAAATAGGAACCCTGAAGCCAACAAGGATCTGCCCATCTTCCTGGATTCGTGTGTGTGTGTGTGTGTGTGTGTGTGTGTGTGTGTGTGTGTGTGTG
>OU015753.1:31837189-31871230 GCA_907169655.1 Acomys percivali
GCCTAGTACAGAAACAGTGTAACAGTATTCTCAGGGAGTGAGTTTAGGCTGGTTGGTAGGGGTGTGGGTCACTGGAGGCACTGGCCAGCAAGGACTTTCTTTCCTTCCCAAACAAAAGATAGCTTCAGGCTGGCGCTGAGCCACTGCGAAGCTGGGGAGTCAGGCATCCATCAGGTGGGGGCAGTGTCAGCCTCCATCTCATCACAGACCAACTCAGGGTAGAAGGGCATTCAGCACTGAGCTACAGCCACCAGAGAGTGGAGTGGCAGAGGCTGCCCTGTCAAGCAGCTTCCCTAATGGGAAGCTTCAACAAGAGCTGGCTTCCAGATGGAGGGACGGCGCCACTGTGCCACCTGTGCATGAGCCTGGTAGCCTGAGTCTCATGGCTACCTTGCACACCCAGGCCCACCCAGTCTCTTAGACAATGACCTCCTAGCCCTCCCCTTCCTATGTGTTCTGTGTCCTCATAACTCCATATCCCACGGTAGTATAATATTTGTGACTATTTGTTATTGTTCATGCTGTTTGAACTCAAACTATATCCTTTGCAGACCCTGGTGAACTGGGGCCAAGCAGCCCCTACTCCACACACCAGTGGGACTTGACCACACAGGCAGCACGCATAATGGATCTCAAGATGGAGTCTGAGGCTGTCAGACCCCTTTACACAGCCACAATGTTATAAAAAGCCTTGGGATTTGGAAGCTCTTGCTGAGACCGAGGAAATCAGCAGTGGCTGCCAAGAGCTGTGCCTACAACCATGGCCTCTTTGACCTTTTGAGGGTGTTGTTGCACTTGCTCTGAATGCGGAGGGCCCTCCTTGGTTCCTTCAGCCTTTCCTTCCTCTAGTGCCGTGACAGCAAGGAACAGAACTTATGTAGATGTGATGCCAAATACCTGTCTCTCTCACCATCCTGCTAGCCACCCTGTGGCATCATCATGGTCTGCGTGTTATGGCACCCTGATAAAAATGGGGTGCAGTGAATTAAGTACCTAGCAATTTGCAATTACAATTTGCAAGCAGCACAGAGCATGCCAGTACAAGCTGGTGGGCCGTCTCCGGCACACAACTATTTTGGGTAGTAAAGAAGACGAGGCAGACTGTCATCCACCTGTGCTACAGTTTAGGACCCCTTTGGCTGGTTCTGGGAACCTGTGTGGCCTTAGGACCTGAGTCCTGTGCCACAGACTAATTCCTGGCCCATGTCAATGAGTGATTTCCAGGTTCATACCATTCCTGGGCTATGGGGTACATCCTCTGCCTTTGCAGGGTGTTGGTCTTGTCCCCAGCATGATTCTACTCCAAGGGAACACTAAAACTGTCTCTGTAAGGCTGGGCTCTGGCATCAAACCAATCCTGCCTTTAGCCTTTCCTCCCACTCCCCGTGCCCACTTGGGAACAGCTTTGTTGGGATGGGGCAGGGAGTGGGCTGTCTATGATCCACACCCTCCCCCACAAAGAACCACACAAACTGGGGAAAAGGACCAAGCAAAGGCAGAAGAAAGGTAGGCAGGAGTGGAGGACGCTTATAGTACACGGACGGGCTTGTTGGGGTGGGGGAAGGAAGGCAGCTTTCACGTGTTTGGGTGAGAGAGAGAGGAGAGCTGGCATGATGGCAAAGGGGTGGCATGTTCAGAGCAAACTGTTGGCAGAGCCATACTCACAGGCGACCGGCCCACCTTTTTCTTTCACAAGAAGGTGGCTGTGCCGGGCCAGGGTGGGGAGAGGTTTCTTATGAGAATTTGGAAGGTTTTCCTACTGAGTCCTGAGATCCCGGGAAGAAAGCAAAGGAACACCAGTGGTCCTGTCCTTGCCTTGGTCCCTGAATCACTCACTTCTGCATCATTTGCTGTGACACATGTGGCTTGGGTGAAGCCACTCACCAAAGGTCCCTACTAATGGACATGCCCACAACTGACAGTCTCAGAGCTTCTCCAATATACTGACAGACTCCTGTGCTGGCCTCTTGCTTTCCAGCTGGACCAGCAGCCTGTTCCTGGAGCCCACAGGCTGTGGGGTTCCAGTTGGTATCTTTTTGGGGGTGGGGTGGGGACAGGTGAGGGGAGGCACAGGGGGATCCAGGTCTACAACCAGGAGCGGAGCTTTCTCTCATACAGAGCCATGATAACACCCACCTGGGTATTCAGGAAAGCAGATGGTCAAGGGTGACTTCTTAATCTTCTCGCCAAAGAGGTCTTTCTTGTTGAGGAAGAGAATGATGGAGGTATCGATGAAAAACTTGTTGTTACAAATGGAGTCGAAGAGCATGAGAGACTCGTGCATGCGGTTCTGCAGCCCCGGTGGGGAGGGGAGAGAAGAAGACAGAGAGACACACACAGAGAGACAGGGAAGAGAAGAGGAGAATTAGGTGTCAAGGGACACTGGGCTGTTCAGTACCCAGGAGGCCCTGAACCCCAGGTGCCTCCACGAGGTCAATGTACAAAGCCTGCTGGTGGGAATGCAGCACAGTGAAGTGGATGCCAAGAACCCACTGTTTTGGGCCAACAGGAGACTGGCCTGGGAGCCGGCTGTGGCTCTCAGGGCGAGGCTGAGGTTAGCATACCCAGAATCTGAATGGCAGAGCCCCTAGCCTTGTGACAGTCTTTCTAGAGTGAATGTGAGCATGGTGCTGGACTGGAGTCAGGGAACTGGGATTTTTTTCTGTCTGGACCCTTCTTCCTCAGCCCAATCAGGCCTCTCTCATGGGATGACAGGTGGGAGGGTACACACCAGGAAGATGATGGCATGACTGCTATTAAGCATCCTTGAGGAGAGCCATCCAAGGAGTGTGGAGGATCATTTCCAGGGATGGGGGGCAGGGGATGCCTCCTCTTCTCTTCTGGGGCCTGAACCAGCCACCTCCAGTCTTACAAGGTCTTAAGCATGGCAAGTGTGACTTATTATGTTGTACACAGAAATTTGTCGAGCAAACGGTTGAATGTGACGGGCACCCAAAATAAAGCCTGAGTTTCAGGAGGATGGCCTTTCAGGAGGATGGGCAAGGGTCAGTTATTTTACTTTAGGAAGCCAAGCACATTTATCCATTTCCTGATGTGAGGAATGCCTGTTGCTCTCACAGAGAACCTTTCTCTGCACAGAGAGGTGTGGGAAGAGGCAGCCTCTCCTATGGTCCCAAACAGTTTGTTCTAGCTCTGGGAGTCTTGTCACCTGGGCCTGAACCCACGCTTTCAACAATCCACACTAGATCCCTCTGGCAAGTAAAGGAAGGAAGACAGAGAGAGTGTGGATTTGGTGGACATTGCTCAAGCTCATATACAGAAGACAGAGTAGGGGCTGGGTTAACTGTTGGCCCAGTGGCCATTCTGCCTTCTTGCCTGAGCAGAAGGCTAAGGAAGACGGTAAGGTGACCACTACTGGTCCTTGGGACCCACCTTGAACCAGCACCATGCCCAGCATTCTACCTGCCTGATGTCATTTAGCCTCATCAGCCTGTAGGGGGACAATAAGGTGACACAGTTGTGACCCTAAAGAGCATAAACTAGTCTTGGGAGGGGTGGCTCAGTTGGTAGAGTGCTTCCCTAGCATGCTTCCATCCTCTGCTCTGCAAGAAAGCAAAAACAACCCAAAATAGAGATGTGCACTAGGCCCTGAGCTCTATCCAGGACTTCTTGGGCTGTTTTTCCAGGCAGTGTGGAAATCTGGGCCTTTCAAAGAGTAAGCGTCATGACTGGCTGCATGCCTTGAGGCCAGCCCTGCCTTCTGTAGTAGTCTCTCTCCCCCTGGCCTTGGGGTCTGATGGTAATGTGGAGTACATAGCCCAAGTTCTTAGCCACTTCTCACATCTCCTGGATGATAGAAAGAAAAAAAAAAAGGTAGTGCTTCTTGTATCTGTAGTGCATTATTGGCCTTTGATTCTGCTAAGCAAATCCAGTAACCTTCATTCATAGTCTCTGATACAGCCTCCTTGTCTTTGCATAGGACTCACTAGGCTGTGCCATCTTGGTGGGGTCTATTCAGGGAGGTAGATGCATGTGTTCAGGACACATTTTTGTGACCTGAATGTGTGTCTGGTGGGGCACCTCTGAGATCCGAAGGATTCGACAGGAAAAGGCATTCCACCCCATGGGGTCACCATGTCCAAAGGCTGCCAATGCAAAACCTCAGCCAGAAGCAAGGTCTCAGCTCCACTGCATGTGTATCCCAAGAGCTGCTGATTCTAAGATGGTGGGGGTGGGGGTGGGGGTGGTGGACCACAGCACAGATTCTGAGGGCCAGAAGGAAATCACAGAGGGGTCACTAGAGTTGTCCAAGCTAAGGTTAGGTGTGACTTGTTATGGACAGGGTTGAAGGACACTTAAGGGTCCCTAAAGCTTGGGTCTGGGGGATTCAAGAACAGTTCACAAAGGCTCCTGGATCCCTGTTTGCTGAGTCTCAGCCCAACACAGCCCCCACCCCAACACTTTAGTCCACACACAGTCCACTGGCACAATGACCGCAGGCATTAGCAAGGTCTGAAGTCCTGGGAGCAACACAGATTAGCAGAAGTTTGGGGGTCAGAGGATGTACACAGACCTGCTCTGCAGGGACAGGGCATGCGGCAGGCCAGTGAGAAGGGGAGCGCCGGTACTGAGACCCTTTCCATTGTCAGCCCGACAGCCATCCCAGGAGCTCATTACCCACACCCCCAGAGCACAGAGCTTATACTCACAGGAGGAAACAGATGCAAACTACGTTCGTATCAGACATCACCATTTGACAAAAGAGAAATCAGCGGGCGCGAATGGCCAACAACCACCTGTCACTATTGCCTTCGCATGGAACCACCGAAGCCCTCCCCAGGCTCAATTCTGCTCAGTCCTCTACCTGCCCAAGTGGTAGCAGAGCTGAGGACAGCAGGAAACCTTGTCACAGTGACCAGCACCCAGTGCCAGAGCATGTGCCATGGCTCCTAGAGCACTGGGCAGATCTGTCTTCTGCCCCCTGGCAAGCCTGGAGTGAGCAGGTGGTCATAGGCCCAAACCCAGCTCCCAGCAGTGCTATGCCTACTATGCTAGGCTGCCCAGAGTCCCGAGACTGGAGAGAGTAGGAGAACCTGTCACGTAGGTTTATCTGGCAGGAGCTCCTCAGCACTGACACAACACAGCACACTCATGCTAGAAAGAGCTGGCACTTTTTTTTTTTATTAATTGTGGGTGACTAATAAATACATTATGGCAGCCAATAAATTATTACAATAACTAGGTATTTATTAAACCAGCAAGTCGCTCTTCTTACAAAATTACAGTTAATGAGGGTAGGGGATGGCAATGGGTCAAGAGGTGGGGCCGCTGACCTAAGAAGGCTCTGCTAAGAGGAACATGGGGTGCCCAGCCTCTGGCCTCAGACTAGAGGGATGCCCATAGGCCAAAGAGGTCAAGTCAGAAGTCAGAAGCCCAGCAGGTGGAGGGCTGCTGTCCATGCTGGGCAGGCAGCTGTGGCGGTGCAGGAGGCCAAGGGAAGGGGCAGGGACTGTAGGAGAGCCTGAGGGCTGCCGGGAAAGGAACTGTTTCTGCTGGTGGCCTTTTGTGCCTGGGGAAGAGAAGAAAGCTGCCTATCATAGGGTACCCCACTCTGACTAGAGGACCCAGGACCTTAGATGGGGGCCATTATTTCTGTTTTTTCCTTTTACCTGTTCCCTCCTTGACATAGTCATCATCTGGCATGGTGTCTGTGAGCCCCACTCTCTAAGCAGATGTATACAAGGCTTTCCTTACTGGGGGTGTAGCTGACACCCTGGCTCTGTTCTTTGGGGTGCTAGGACTTTCTCTACTTTTAGCCTGACAGGACCGACAACCTGGAATGCTTACCTCCAGTAGACCAGATTGAATCTCTGCTTACAATGGAGCTGCAGCCTCAGGAATGGGTTCCTGAGAGCTGTGGGACTACCAGGAGGCCCGCCAAAAAGCAGTGGCAGCTAGAAGATGCTCTGTGCCTCCAGAAGCTTCAGAAGAGGGTGGCAGGCTAATGCTGGGTCAGGAGGGAAGATCTGGAGGGCTGCTGAGTCTCTCCTGGGTGTGATGGATCTCCTTCTCAGGAGGCTGGGGTAGGTGGAGAAGGGGAGGGGTCAGGAGGAGGGTGGAGCCTGCCTTTAGGGCACTGGCTGTAGCATGTAGTGCGTGGGAACCATGGGACATCTCTTGTGGCAGTACTTTCCGCAGAGGGCGAGGGCTGGGGTGAAGCCCTGTCAACTTCCTGTGTGGTGGCCCTGTGGATAGCCAGGTCATGGGGTTGAGGTGGACACTCAGTGATATCTACACAGGTCAGATGCTTCCAGCTCCTATCAGCAGGATGTAGGCCTTGGCTGGGAGGCTGAGATGATGGGGGTCTCCTACAAAGTGCCAGAGGATACAAAGGGACAGGGCACCAGGATCTAGGGGCTCCATGGAAGGGAGAACTGAAGGCCAGAACTACTGGTGAGTGGCCACCCCCAAACCAGAGTTCAACAGCACTCTCCACCTCCACTGATCAGACCAGAGGCTTGGGGACCTGTACCTATGCGTAAAGGGAAGATTCTTGGAATGGTCATTGGCACTGCGCTCAGGACTTGCCCAAAGGCACCTAGGCACCAGGAACGGTTCCATGAGTGTGGTGAAGGCACTCTTCTGGAGACTGGCTTCCGGCCTGCTGAGTTAAACCATTCAGAAACTGTAGCATGGTCCCTCTGGGGACATGGCCACTGTACACAAGAGACATTCCTCTGACCTGGTCACTTACAACCCTTCCCCCCACACCCAAAGCCACGACGGAGCCAAGATTCATCTGTCATACAGCTCATGTCTTCCCCATGGTAGAGCTGCTGGTGATGACACAGATGGGAGGCAGGTCCCTATGGACCACACACATTCTTGAGGGCTTAGATAGCCTGAGACCTTCCTACCTCGGATGACCAAAATGGGAGGGCTGAGAGCGGTGCAACACACTAGGCTAAACACAGTAAGGCAGGCAGAAGGCAGCCTTGGGGACAGGAGTAGGAGCTGGGCACAGGCCTTGGTTCTAGCCAAGGGCTCTGGTGACTATGTTGCGGTGATCTGAAGCGGCAGCTCGGGGACCGGGAGCTGCAGGGAGATAGGGATGCTGATGTCTAGCTCTCTGGAAATGGTCTTAACAGATGGGGCTTGGCCAACATCCCTTGATTGCAGGTCTCTTTTAAATTTGGGATTGTACAGGTGGCCACACCTAAGAGTGATGCTGACAAATAACTGCTGTTGGTCCAATGACTTAATTGGCCTTAGCCACCACAGCAGGTCACTGAGACCATGGTCTCCAGAAGCCTGTTCTCTGCCACTCCCCAGTACATGGCACAAGGTCCTAAAATGATGGAGGAGGGTATATACAATGGAAGAAAATGTGGCTAAGAGGGGAAATGGCAAGGCAGCCACACTGGGGTAAGATCCCCAGAGGATCACCCCTACAAGCATTTGGTACTGGGGAAAGTCCCTGTGTCTCCTCAGACCACCCAGAGTTCTGTTCCTATTGGAACCAACAAGCCCAGAGCTGTTGGCATGGCCTGGGGGACTGTGAAGGAGAGCCAGGGTCCTGCCTGGTCTGGGACAGAACAGTGTTCAGGGTGGAGGCCAAGAAAATACAGGGCTTGAGGAAGGCAGAGACCCTTCTAGGTATGGATCTGTCTCCACTGCCCTGGGAACACATCTGCAACCTTAGGTGCAGTCTGCCACATGAGCACAGAGCCTGTCTGAACCCTTGGCTGTGGTACCAGCTGACTACAGATGTGTAGGAGTGGCAGGGGGGTTATTCAGACTGTCCAAAGTCAGCTGAGGCCAGAGTTGCCAAAAGCCATGCCACCCTTTTCTGCTTAGGGATCTCTGCAGCGAGGCCCCTCCCCAGGACTCTCCCCTCAGGGCCCTGGGTATGTCTGAGTTGGTTTATTCTCCTCCTCAACTCACACTTCAGGGTGCTAGCTCATTGCTTGCCCTCTGCCCTGAGACCAGGAATATACCAAGGGCTTCCTGACTTCCTGTCCAAGATGAAGTGAAACAGCACTGGCTTCAGGGCCTGCTTATGAGTCGCCTGTGCTTCTGCCTGCTCTGGCTGTGACCTGAAGAAAAGCTTGTCTAGTCATTCACATGCAGGCCCGCTGAGCTGAGGACAGCCAGCAGATGGCTCTCCCAGGGCTTCTGATCAGCCTATGCAGGAGAGTGATGCTCGCCCTCTCAGCTTCCCTTCCCACCCTAACTTGTGTGGCATAGGACTTGTTGCCCCCAATGCACTTTTGCAGTCAGCCAGTCTTAAGGAATATTCCCAGGGCCATGGGAGTCGGGGCTGTGTATCCTGGGGAGTCCAAGGGTAAGGGAAGATGGCCGGAGAAGTTGGCCAAGATCTGAGGTGAAGGAAGAGAGAAGCCCTCCCAAAGGTCTGAGTCTTTGCACCCCCGAAGTGGCATGATTCCATGTTGGCTTTTGACGACGGAACTGCCCTCTACCAAACAGACCCTAAGGAAAGCTGAGAGATGGCATTGGCTTTCCCCTAATCAGCTAGCACCTGTCACAGGGCCATCCTGACAGACACCCTGTCACCCCAAATAAGGAAAAGACAGAAGGACAGGATATGCCCACTCTGAACCAGATGGCAGTGCTGCCCACTCAGCCTCCGAGTAAAAGACACAGCTGGCCAGTGAGCAGCACCTAGGTGGTATTGCAGCCCTCTCTGGCCTTGTGGCATGTGGCGCTCCACCACACCTCTGCCCAACCCTGTTCCCATGTGTCATGCAGCTGGAGTGGGGTAGGGTGGGAATACTCAAAGGATGCCCCCCCCACCCCTGCCCCCCTGCCCAGGCCAGCCTCTGGGTTTTTCTTCAGTGAACAGGACATCTGAGTGGTGGCAGAGCTCGGGGTCCAGGGGAGAAGTGAGTGGCAGGCTGGGCAGGAGGCCAGGGCTCAGTAGAGTCCACAGCCCCGCAGGTTTTTGGCGATGATGACGTCCGTCACGGCATCAAAGACAAATTGGATGTTGTTGGTGTCCGTGGCACAGGTGACATGGGTGTAGATCTCCTTGTGCGCTGACTTATTCTTACTCTCATACTGCCCTTGGATGTGAAGCACAGCTTCGGTGAAGGCACTGGGGCCTGCAAGATGAAACAGCAGGCATCAGTGAGGGGAGGTACCCCAGAGCCATTCAGCCCCGAACCCCTGGGCTGTCCAGTGTGTCCTTTAGGCCAGGGGCCATGGAGCAGGTGCCAAAAGCCTCCTGGGGACCACTAGAAAGCAACAGGCATATGGAGTGTGGAGCCTAACAGCAACAGTGGCTCATGCTGCCAGCTGGTGGTCAAAACCTGGCGCCGAGTTCACCTTAGGAAGCAAAAGAACATACTACCCCGGTGGTGGCGGCTGCCTGAGGCTGCGGCCTGCCTGGGAAGCTGCGCTCTCCCACATGCCCACTGACTCCAGATGCAAATTCTGTCTTCTCACACGCTGCAGGTGGGGGAGGGGAGCCCAGCTTTGAATCAGTTACTGCCTTGCTCCTGTGAGCTTGTGAGACTGCAGAGAGGACAGGGACTCGCCTGACACCACGTAGCCTGCCTGGCTGTGAGCTACTATGGGCTCCTTTCCCGTCTCCTTGACTCTTTCCTCTGTTCCTCATGTGCCCCACACTGATCTAGTAAGTCCAGGGGGAGGATGCTTGAGGGAAAACACTAGCTTGGAGGAAGAACAGAACGTTAGGACTTCAACTTTGCATGGAAGCCCTCCCCTCACCACCCCAGATTCCAAGAATCCAGGGCCAGAGTAGACAAGGCTGGGGCCACTTGCTAAGGGACAATGAGGTAAAGGATTAGGATTTGAGCCACAGTGCAGAGCTGGGGGTGGCAAATCTAAGAGAGAAGTCCCAGCCATCTCAGGCATATGAGTGTAGACCACAGGCCTGGCTGTGAGCATCTAACAGACCATGTTGTTTGCTAATCAGGGCTGGAAGTAAGCTAGTCTCCTTGAAGTTATGGTCTCCTCCCGTCTTGACTCAGCTCTAAACAAGTCTTGGTGACCAGCCCATGAGGGCATCTCATTGACCATTCTTGAGGCCAGAGAAGAATCTGGCTGGTTGGTGAGGGAGGCTGAGTCCTATTCTCCTCAGCTAAATGCTCTTGGGGTCCTTGCCTGCTGATTTTGAGAAATGAGTGTAGGGTGGGCGGGATGTAGAGTGCTGTGCTGCTTGCTTGCCTGACTTTAGGTCACGACCCACAGGCCCATGCTGCGGGGATCTGGGTCCTTCAGGACCTGGCCAGCTGAGAACAGCTGACAAGGACTGTGTTGCCCTGGGCTTTACTACAGCCCGCCTGATTGGGCTGCCAGTCTCCAAGCTCCTCAGGGGCCCCGCTCAGGCTGCCTTTCTCCGTGTCTAGCTCAGACCACCGTATCACGGACAGCTGGCCTCCTGTCCCTGCACTTTCTGCAATGTGGGCAAGGTCCTGCTGCCAGCCAGATTCTGTCCCAAAGGGCTGTGCCTACCTTGTGGCCACTTGTGTGGGAGGCGCTGTGAGAATGGGTGCTTATCATTGTGATTATAGCAGTGACAACACATCTGTAGTGGTCACAGACTTGTAGTGAGTGGCATGCTCTGCATAGTCATGAGCATCTTTCACCCTTATAGTCAATCTACAGGGTTTAGGGAAGATAGCCACAGTGACAGTCCCCATGTCCCCAGTGAAGAAGCCAATCTAGAAAGGCTAGGACCTGCTTACGCCGTTCTCCAGGGGCTAGGCAGGGACAGATTCTGCTAGGCTACCTCGCTCCAAGACCAGGTTTGTTGTCCCTTTGACACTGTGGGTTCCCACTGTGTGTCTGTCCTCTGCTTACAGGTGACTGACTTCAGCTCCCTAGGGCTGTTAATATCACACTGGGCGTAAGGAGCCAGGAGTCCGGGCCCTAGCTGCCCAGGGATTCTTTCCATAGTTGGCTTTAGTACAGGTCTTTGGGGTGTATTTTATATGGCAAGTTGGGTACACTCAAGCACAGTAAAGGCACCCATTTCCTTGGCTGCCCTTGGCTCTAAGGGGCTGTGTGGGGTGAGGCGGGATCTACCTGTGTACTCAGGAAAGCAGATGGTCAGTGGGGACTTCTTGATCTTCTCCTCAAATATGTCCTTCTTGTTGAGAAACAGGATGATAGATGTATCCGTGAACCACTTGTTGTTGCAGATGCTGTCGAAAAGCTTCAGGGACTCATGCATGCGGTTCTGCAACAGAGTGGGGATGCAGGTGAGGGCCGGCCATACCCAGCACCCTGACCGACGGTGGCTGTGACGTAGCGAGACAAGCAGAAGGGACTGGCCACCTATGCTCTTAATGCATTCCTGGGGACAGAGACAGAGGGCCCACATGGACAAACAGGACATGGTCCCTGCTTCATTCCACACACAGGCAGGTCTGGTTGGAGCTGGGGTGGGTCAGGAGTGCTGTCCCTTTCAGAGAGAGCTGGCCTGGGCAGGGCAGTGAAGTCACTGCGGAGGCTGCAGTCCCTGGAGAGGACATCCACCATGCATTTAGAGGACAGGGGTGCAACCACCATCCAACAAGTCTACACGACATCGTGGCTCATGCAGACTTCTCTACAGGGTCTCATTCATGTTTGCCAGCGAGGTCAGGAGGGTGCACGCATTCAGTTGGGTAACATTAACCGAGGACTGAGGTCCTCGTTAATCCTGAGTTGGAAGCAGATACCAGGGGGACAGTGTCTCGGGGGTGATGTTGCTGTGGCCTTTGTTGGTTGGGTGACTTTGTTGATTGACTGGGCTATGGCTGGGCTGAGGGAAATGCTCTCTGGGCAAGTTGGGAGTTGGGGCTGGTTTCTCAGAAGAGGGGCCAGGAGAACCCCAAGAAGAAACTCAGCAAAACAGATTAAAAATGAAAGGAAGCTGAAAACTCAATAGCAAACACAAGAGAAAGAAAAAGGGAAGCCCTGAAAAATTGATCCAATCAGTTTCAGACCCAGGAAGTCTAGGGCAGCTATGCGAGGCACCTACAGAGACCTCAGCTGCCTTGCGATGGGTATGTGGCCGGGACGGAAGGCGGAGTTGGGGAGGACGGCCACAGCTCAGAAGCCAGCTTGAAGAACAGGCCTGGGGCTGGCATTCACAGCAAAGTCACCCAGCGGGGCCCTGAGAACCTGCTGCTTTCAACTCTTAGCTCATGTTTGATCAGAGGGAGGTGCTTCATACCTGCCGGGCTTGGAAGTTCTCTCAGAATCTGCCCATGGTTTTGGCCTTGCTTTGGTAAGAAAAGGCCCTGCAGGCGCTGGTGGCAGTAGTGGTGGAGAAGTTGTGGCAGCCTGTGGCCTGGCTGGGTGGCGCTGAGAGCAGGTACGAGGACAAGATGAGCCCGTGGGGTCCCAGGGTGCAGCGGGCAGGGTGGCTGGTCCGGTGCTGGGCAGCCACTAGCCGCAGGGGCTTCCTGGCCTAGCTCCAGGAGCTGCCTCCAGACATCTTTGTCTCTGCAGCCCCAACTTTCCCCCAGGCCAGGGAATGCAGAGCTGGGGGTGATTGGTGCCTACATCTTGCCTCTCTAGGATACACCGGCTGGACAGAGGAGTGGAACTGGCCCATACTGAGAGGTATCTGTCTGTGCAGACACATTTTAGCTCTTAGCCCATAAGACTGTTTTATCATCATCACCCTACAGCACATGTCCCAGGAAGATGTGGCGATTATATACGATCACGCAGCTGCAGGAGTGATGCCAGGCCTTGAATTGGCTCCATCTGAATACCAAGCTGTCCACGTCACATTCAGGCCCCCTCCACTCCTCCCCACACCCCCCCCCCCAAACGACGACTGCTAGTTCCACAGCAACAGTATTGTTTCACGGCCACTGAAACCAGGAGCCACTGCTGTGGGCCTCTGGTAAGCTGGAAGGTAACCCTTGTTCCCTGAAGGCTTGGTGTACTTCCCTGGCTGTTAGGTGGCCAGCTTTGGGGGGAGGGGGAGGGGGAGGGGAGACCCTGGAAAGAGCTTATTTCTGACTTTGGCCCATGTGCTTTTCCTTCCCCAAGGCTCTTGCCTCCAGCCCTTGTGAAGGAAAGCAAGAAAAATGGGGAACGAACTGGAAATAGGGGACGGGCTGAGAGATAGTAGTAAGGTTAGTGAGAACACTGGAAGGAAAGCACGTCAGGACCTGGGTACTGCGCAGCAGTCAGGCCAGTGAGGAGCTTACAGGGAGGGAGGTAACCTGGAGACCTGAGGCCACGGGCCTTGGTGCCCAGTGGACACTCCCTGAGGTCCAGTCTGTGCTCTGGGGGATTCTCCGGGCCTGGCCTCTGGCAGGGCATGTTCAAAAGACAGCGTGAAGGCCCTCCCACTATCTGGCCTCCAGGTCATTGACTCTTTTTCAGTTCCATGCTGGATGGGATCTGGAAGCATCTACTCCCAGATGTGGTCAGGAGAAAAGACAGGCCAAAGGACGAGGGCACAGTGGCTCTAGTGGCACAGAGGCAACCCTCAGTGGTAGGGAGCGTACTGGGTCCATCATCCGGATGGATGCGCTAACAAAGAATGTCCTGGGTTTCTGGTAGTCACAGAGTCTGGGGCTCAAGAGTAGTTTAGGGCATGCTTTCCTCACCCCACACTGGGGCTTGGGACTAGAGCACAGCCTGCCATAGGCACTGAGTCACAGTACTGAAACCAGCCAGCACACTAGGAAAAGCCTGGACCGCCCCTCCCTCCAGCAGCAAAAGCCCCATCACTCTGTGTAAACCACTCAGGACGGCGGGTCCTCCTCTACCGGCACTGTACCCTCACAGCACACATCCCAGAGCTCACCCGCCTCCCACAGACACCAACAGTGACTGGACTGGGGCTGGTAAACAAATCAGACTCATAAGGAAGACAGACCTTGTTCAAGGCCAGCATGACCACAAGCCTCTCCAGTGACCCTTGGCGCTGATCCCAAGGCTCAGGGTGAAGGGTCTGACTGTATTCCAGGTCAGGGGGCAGATGCCAAAATGTGAGCCCACAACCATGAGCCCTACTTTCAGAAGCAGGTTTGTCGCCAATGACCCAGTAGGACATGCTTGGGGGCCTCAGTCCCTTTCCAGGCTTTGTGAACAGGCCAGTGGACTTATAGGCTGAGACTTCAAATGGGAAAAGGCCAGTAGATATAACAGGCTCAGGACAATCACCATAATAATATCCCCACCGGCTGGGCACAGCTGAGCCAGAAACATACCCATGATCAGCAGCTTTGGACAGGGCTAGTGGTATCACTGTCCTCCTTCTCAGATGGCAGAGACCCCAGCAGAAAGGGCACTGCCTGAGATTAGCAGTACATCAATGGGCATCAGAGCCAGGACGAGGCCAAGGGACAGGCAGGCGAAGGCCTCTTTCAAGCCAGGGTGCAGGTCTCAGAGGCTGAGTTTGATATAGAAAGCCCAAAACCACTCTTGACACTCACCAGTATGCTTATTTCTTGGTGCCCTTTTTGGCCCGGCAGCCCCACACCTCTCCAGCTGGCCAGTACTCCGGCAAGGGCACAACAAGCTAAAGCTCCCTTTCCTGTTGCACATATGCTCTTGCTTGGCTGCAGTCTGGCTTTGTGGGATTTGCTTTTTTTTTTTTTTTTTTTTGGTGGTCTGACAGCCCTGTGACCCCATTGTTTACTAACAAGGTGCATATAGGCCAAGGCCCCCAACTCTGATACATTATTTGCAGTGATTTTGTATACCAACGGTACCAGGTCCATCGCACTGGCCTTAGTTGGCAGTTGCCTTGGCAACGCAGAATGGGTGAGGGCATCTGGCAGAGCCTCCAAATGTTGGCTTGTTCTATGGCCAGCTTTCACGTCAGGCCACTCACCGTGGTTTCGTCCTCGTGGAGCACCTGGTCATAGCCGCTGAGTGCGACACAGAAGATGATGGCCGTGACATCCTCAAAGCAGTGGATCCACTTCTTGCGTTCAGATCGCTGGCCCCCAACGTCGAACAGCCTGCAGGAAGTGAGGGAGGTCTGTGAGGGTGGGGTGCCGGGGATCTAGAGGCGGGGAGAGCTGAGCAGTGGGCACGCAGCACCTCATCCTGAGCGCCAACAGACTTACAGATGAACCCCTGCCACTCTGGGCTGGAAGGCAGCTCTCATTAGCTGAGACCTGTCCCAGGCCTGAACTGTGTGCTCAAGGAGAGTGACTCAAAGGCCTGCCTCGCCTCTTGGCCCCTGTCTAGTTTCTTCTGATATCAAGAAACCACACCTGGAAGACAGCCCAGGGGTCACCAGGCCTTACATAGCACATAAAGGTTCTCTTAGCAGACAACATCCTCCAGCAGGGCCCTAGAAACCTGGCAGTACAGTTAAAGCCTTTGTTCTTAGGCTCTCAGAGCTCCTGGGTCCTATGTATGTTCTATACCTGGGAAAACCTTTTTTTTTCCCTCAAGTCTTTACCTTCTTAGGCTCTCCAGGGTGTGAGCAGGAGAGCTGTTCTCTCAGCCTCTGCAGCTTTGAGATTACAGTGATCTTTGGGGTCTCCCAGGCATTACTTGGGCTTACCCACCTTGTTCAGGCTTGCCCGCCATGTTCTCATGCAGGGGGCTCCTAGGCAAGCCACCTGCTGTTTTTAGCCTTTGAACTTGGCAGAAACCAAGTACCCAGATGGGCTTCTTTGGTGTCAAGCTGTCTGACCAAATGAGAAAGATCCTGGAGGCGAGACTATGCAGATGAGGCGAGGCAGGGCATGGATGTTTCCCCATCTCTTTGCCGTGTCACTAGGCCCATCTCTAGAGCCTGCCGCCAGGGCCCGTCACCAGGCACCATCTCCTTAGGCCTCACCTGAAGTGGAGGTTCTTGAATGTGAAGTGGGTTTCTACGATGCCGGTGGTTTTGACCCTGGTTCGGAGGATGTCCTGCTCAGTGGGCTGGTAGTCAGCGCCTCCAATCCGATCCAGGCTGTCCAGGTAGCTGGGGATGACAACATGCAACAGTCCATGGACCTGGGCCCTGTGCCAGGCTCACTACTTTTAGAGTCCATGTCAGCCACAGTCTTTGCAAGGTTGACTGTGGGACCAGTTAACGTGAGGACAACCAGGAGAGAGCTTGAGGGTTGTACACTTGCAATCTCTAAGGTCCTCTTAGTCAGACTCAAAGAAGCTGGGCATGTAGACCAGCTACACTGGGATGAGACTTGCGAATGAGACTACCAAGTTCACAGCACAGTTCTGTTATGTTTTCATTTAAAAACAGCAATGGCCAATAGATAGGATCTATTCTTTTAAAAATACATTTATTTCTGTATTATGTGTATTTTGTTATGCATGTGCACCACAGAGGCCAGAAGAGGATTTCAGATCCCCTGGAACTGGAGTCACAGACAGTTGTGAGCTACCATGCGGGTGCTGGGAATTAAACCCATGTCCTCTGGAAGAGCAGCCAGTACTGTTAACCACTGAACCATCTCTCTAGTCCCAGGTTCTATTATACATGTATTCACGTTCCATCTTTAATTTTTCTGTGCCAAATACATTGCTTTACACTCTAAAAAACTGAGGCTCAGGCCCAGGCACAGTGGTGCACACCTTTAATTCCAGCACTCAGGAGGCAGAGGCAGGCAGATCTCTCTGAGTTCAAGGCCAGTCTTGTCTACAAAGAGAGTCCAGGACAGCCAGGGCTCTGTTACACAAAGAAACCTTGCCCGCCCAAACCCACAAAAACAAATCCCCCCCCCCCGGCCCCCGCAAACTGCAGCTCAATGCTGGTAAGTCCCATGGCTCCAATGTCTTCATTCTTGATGCTCTATGGCACTTTGAGAGGGTCTGAGCATCCATCTACCATTTGATATTTCTTCCCTGTTTACCTAGAGGTCTGTGTGCTCTTCCCATTTGACGTAAGTGTGGGTCAGGGCCCACTTCCGCCAAGCAGTGGGAGGACCCCCCCCTAGAACCCACATCTTTGGAATCCAGGGCTGCCCTAATGCTCTCAATAGAAGGCAAAGTGGGGGAGGGTCAGGGGAAGAAGCTGAAGCAGCAGTATCGGGTCTGTGATATTGGGGACCCCCCCACCCCCCGAGAGTCCTTAGGAGGCCAGAGTGTATCAGGGAAGGCTATGCCTTCAGTCTTCTGTGCCTGACTCTCATCCTCCAGGCTACGAACGGCCTCTAGTTTCAGGCTAATGTCCACGGCCCCGTTGGACAAGCAGCCGGGGGAACCTTTTGTCTTGCTATTACCACCTCAGCTGGGCAACGTCCTCTGAACAAACAAGCTGTCCTACGGTCTCACTTTATGCTGAGTCTCACCAAAGCCTCCCAAACCATGTATGCTGGTTGGTTTTTTTCTTTTCAACTTGACACAAACCTGGACATATTTGGGAAGAGGGAATCTAGTTAAGAAAGTGTCTTCATAAGATTGGCCTGTAGGCAAGTCTACACGGCATTTACTTGATTAATGGTTGGTGCGGAAGGACCTCGAGTAAGGTGAAGAAGTGTTATTCCCACCAAGGAAGTGAGTGAGGACCAACAGAAGTCTAGCAACAGAGCAGGCGCCCTTGAGCCTAGGGTGCACAGAGGCAGGGCTGGGGTGGGGCAACATGGTAATTAATTGGGCTTTAGGATGCTAATGGCTCCTTCCCAAGCTGTGCAATTTCACAGCCCTATCTGGCCAGTTTAAGTCCTAAAAGAACATAGCCCTGGGCCAAAAATCACATTTATGAGAGTAAGCTGTGGTGGCATGGACCTGTAACCACAGCTCTCTAGAGGTTGAGGAGGAGGCTGGAAGCCAGTCTGAGCTATAAAACAGGTTCCAGGTAACCATGGGATATGCAGGGAGACACGACAAGGCAAAGACACAATTAAGGTCCTTCTGCGCGCCTGTCTCCTTCTCCATCTTGCTGTTGGTTTTCTCTCAGAGAGGAGGCACAGGAGATGTGACCAGGAGAATACCACGGTACTTGACAAGATTAGAAGGTGGCAGAGGACAGCCAGAGAATGCAATTCAGAGGGAGTGAGGGTACAGGTAACTGCACATGCTGACTTAGACTTCTTACTTAATTAAGGTTACTATAGTGACCACAGGAAGGGGAAAAAAATCTTGAAGCTAGCAGAAAACTGGAGGTGCTGGGAGAGTGTGGGAACCAGGAAGGTGAGCCGAGCTCCATATTCATGTTTCAAGGCAAGAGCCGGGAAATCCTGGGTAGAGCAGGATGAGTAAATGGAACCAGCTGGAGGGAGGGTGACAGGCGGTGGCGGGAGGTGCTGTTCATTTTATGTGATGCCCCGTCGATGGGCTGCTTTTGCAAGGAGTCACTTTAGTATTAATAAAATGGGTAAAACTTGACAGGAATATTTGGGGGACCTCCAGCAGACAGGCTGAGGCCAGTAGGCCCTCTGGGGAGCCCCCCAACAGTCCTCCTGGGCCAGCAGGGGTCAGGGGGGCAGCGGAGCTCTAGCTCGCAGGGATACCCAGGAGGTCGTGGAGGGAGCTGGCAGGTGCTCCATCTGGTTTCAGGGAGGCCACTGTCAGGCCTGTGATCTGAGTGTACACAGGGAGTTTGAATCTCTGTTCATCAAAGTGTCCCTGAGAGCTCATAGAGCTTGGTGGCCTGGACAAGCCACTACCTGCTTGGGGATACCATAGGCATCTGCCTATGCACAGTCCTACGCAGGCATGAGAAATGGGAAGAGGTTCATGGCCTTACTCTGGCCCCTAGTTTGTTAGCTGCTATCATAGCCACTGGAATGACCACATGTCAATAGTGACCGCTATTTTGTTGGGGTCAGCTGGCTACACTAGTATAATGCAGACGGCAGTTCTTAAGTTTTGATTGTAAGTCAGGGGCCTCACTGTATAGCCCAGGCTAGCCTCAAACTTGCCACCCTCCTGCCTCCATCTCCTGATCAGGTGCTTATCACCTGGTCCAGAGATTGTGGTTTATTAATCTCAGCATTACTGATGTCTTGGAGCAGTCGGTTATGAGTTTGGGAGCTGTCTTGTCCAGTGTAGGATGATCCCTGGCCTCTGGGTGCCCGGAGCTGACAACAATCAACGCCTCAAGAATCAGGGAGCAGCTAAGAGGCACAGCGACAGTGTGCGTCAGATGAGGCCGGTGCACTCACATCCTTGGGTGGTGGGCAAAGCCGGCAGAGTTCACTGCAAGCGCCTCTTGAAAGCCTAGGCCATGATCACAAACACTAGGGTCGCGCTTTAGTGTTGCCATCCACTCCAGGGCTCTGGGGCCACCCAGGTTGTCACCTGCTGTGGCTTTTACCACTTGCCATGTCTCATCACCTTTCCTGCCCCAACCTCCCTCTTTTCTTCCTCATTATCTAGTTGGAGCACAATACTGAGAGACACACTTGCTTATTTATCTCATTTCTTGGCTGAGAAGTACTGATTTTTTTTTTTTTTACTTTAAAGCTGGAAGAAAGCTAGGAGTGGTGTTGACACCAGCACTTGGGCGGCAGAGTTAGAAGGATCAAATGTTTGAGGACATCATCAGCTGGTAGTGAGTTTGAGGCCGGCCTGGGTTATGTAAGACCCTGTCTCACAAAACAAACCAAAGCGAATAAATACATAATAAAGATTCTAAAAACACAAAGTAATGGATTTCATTATAACATTTTAACACTTATTTGTGCTGCTAAATATTGCCCAGGGCAATGTGCTAAGCAGGCACTCAAGCTTAACCTCAGCCCAAGTCTATTGTTTTCCTAGAAACCGAATTAGATGGGGCCGTCTGCATTGTTTTCTGCCTGTATATATCTTGTTGTTGTTATTATTTGTTTTTATTTTGTATATGTATTTTGTTTCTTTGTTTTGAGATATTATTTGTCTGTGTATGCCTGGCTGGCCTGGCATTCTGTGTAGACCAGGTTGGTCTTTGGCTCACAAGGATCCGCCTGCTTCTGCTTCCTGAGTGTTGTAGTTAAAGGTGCCTTCCACCACAGCTGGCTCCTGTGTGGCTCTCGGTTCATACTTATGACCTGGGGCTTTCTAGAAGAAACAGGCCCTACCTGCTAGCCTGGAGCCTCCCCTGTGGGGTACCAGCATGGTCCAGGACAGGTGGTGATTGGCTCCTGCCTTCCAGAAACTTCTATGTGGTTACCTCTTTACTTTTTCCCTTCCCTGGCCTCTTCCTCATTGTGGGCATAGGAAGTAAAGTCCTTCTTGTCACTCCCTGGTGCTACTGCCTCAGGCTTTTATTGCAGCCAGAATCCTGCTCACCTCTCCAGTCGCCTGGCCTCCCATCCCCATCCCTCGGCCTGTGCCAGCCTCCAGCCTGTGTGCACACTTACTATTTGGCAGAATCATTGAGCTGATACTCCCGAGATCGGTTGAAGCACTCCTGGATCCCGGAGTCACCCCAGAGTCGCATCATGGCAGAAAGCAGTTCTGCAGAGAAGGGTTCAGTGTCTTCCATACGACTCACCACGTCACACACCATCTTGGAGTCCGCCTGCAGGGACAGAGGGCCACATTGCTCTGAGACCTTGGTGGGGTTTCTGATCCAGTCTCTACCAGGACGGGAGCCCCATGTCAGGGCACCACTCAGTCCGTCCTGCTCAGGAGATATGAGTGGTTCTGGGAGCTGAGGGCCTGGGCCTCACTTCAATCCTGGACTGTCGGGCATTGGTGGCACAAGCTTTTAATCCCGCCACTCAGGAGGCAGAGGCAGGTGAATCTGTGTGAGTTCGAGGCCAGCCTGGTCTACAAAGCAAGTCCAGGACAGCCAAGGCTACACAGAGAAACCCGGTCTCGAAAACTCCTGCATCAACAATACACTTGTCACCAGGGGGGCAGACGGAAGGTGCAGTGCAGGGTCAGAATGGAAGCTAACGGGCCCACCTAGGGTAGGGAGGTGGTGTCCGGCACCTTGCCTTTCCTTATCTTTGCCTGCATAGGCCTGCTTTGAGCCCTTTCAACGCCAGCCTACCAAAGCCGATAGATACACTGTCCAGCTAGCTAGTCCAGGAAGTAAGTGGGAGGAGCTGAAAGCCATAGGCATCCTCTGGGGTGGGAGAGACAAAGGTCAGAAGAGGTCAACACCTGGAGGGCCTGTGGCAAACAGAAGGCTCTGCATAAAGGGTAAGCAGGACCTCTGCCACTTGGAGACTTCTCCAGTCCTGCTGTCTGAGCAGGTTGCCATTTACTTGTTAGAGCCTGTCCATTGCCAAAGACCTGTGGAGAGTTGTCAGCTGTGCTCTCCCCACCGCCTGTTCCAGCAAGGAAGTGACCCCTGGCAGGAAGCTGGAAGGCCACACCCACCATGAGAATCCAGACACAGTGCCTTGAGGACAGTGTTCCAAACACCTGGGTTTCTAAGCCACCTCACCTGGTAGGGAGGGTTGTCCGCTAAGGCAGCCAGGTTTCCTAGGGATGATCTGGGAAGTAGGTGAGTCTGGACTTTTGCTGCCCCAGGCAGCCACAATGACTCAAGGAGGGGTGTGCGGAGAAGACAGGCAGCTAAAAACAGCTTGCGGGACCTGTGAGTCAGGGGCCTGCCTTCGGCTTGCTCTGCCTGGCCTGATTGCTCTTGAGGCATCTCTGAATTTTCTGGGTCTGTCTTTCTACCTGTGGGATGCAGCCAAGGGGACCTAGCTGGAGTTTCGCAACTTCCTCGACCCCCATGCCCCTAGGAGCCTGTCAGTTCTGTACAATGATGGATTCAGAACAGGGCAGGATTCAAGGGGCTCATAGGGCAGGCCAGGTGAGTCAGAATCATGCTCCAATCTGAATGTCCAGAACCATGTCACATCCGGCATAAAGGATGCGAGGAATACACTGAGGCTGTGTGTAGATAAACTCTGTGTTAACACACAAGCAGCTTCACAAGCCTGCCTCCAGGTTGCTTAGCATCGCCTGCCACTGCCACCAGGGGCCCAGGACAAAAAGGACAAACCTGCCAGCTCTCTTACGTTCTTTCTCTGTCGCTCTCTGTCTCTCTGTGTGTCTCTGTCTCTGTAACTCTGTCTCGATGTCTTTCTCTCTGTCACCCCGGGGCGCCCCCTTCCGTCTCTCCCCATGCTTCTAAATAAATCTTATACCACATATGTTGTGTGGTGCATACTTAACACTGTGGGTCCCATGTGGGACAGGGGATTTTATGGCTTCTACCCTGGAAGGCTTGCCTACAGCCTGGACAGCTGTGCTAGGGGTTGTCCTGGTGTTCTCGGCACACAGCTCAGGAATCCAGACCTCTCTCTCCTCCTCACGAAAGCTGAGATGGAGGAGCACATGCTGGCCTCCACCTGTCCCTGGTCTCTTTTCATCTCCCACAGCGGTGACATTACCTCCCTGGTAGAGAGGCTGGATGGAGGCCACTCTTTCCCTGTGTCCCCACCAGCTGCCTGTGGCCTCAGTCTGGCTCTCTGCAGCCTGTGTGCCACACAGTCGGAGACCACTGGGCTTCTAACACCAAGACTCCCCTCTTCTTTAGAAAAATAACCCAACTGTTGTTTTGTTTTGTTGTTTTTCAAGACAGGGGTTCTCTGTGTAGCCTTGGCTGTCATGGAACCCACTCTGTAGACCAGGCTGGCCTCGAACTCAAAGATCCGCCTGCCTCTGCCTCCCGAGTGTTGGAATTAAAGGTGTGCACCACCACCGCTCAGGTAGAATGCTACGTTTTTATCTGGGCATAATGGCATACAACTAAAAGGCGGTGTATCTTAATGATTCAAGTAGTTAGGGAGATTACTCAGCAAAGTACGTAACAGGAGTAGGCTCAAGTATAACAAGGAAATATTTTATTTTATTTTTTAAAAAAGATTTATTATTTATTGTTATGTATACAGAGCTCTACCTACATGTACACCTGCAGGCCAGAGGAGGGTATCAGATCACATTATAGATGGCTATGAGCCACAATGTGGTTGCTGGGAATTGAACTCATGACCTCTAGGAAGAGCTGTCAGTGCTCTTAACCACTGAGCCATCTTTCCAGCCCCAACAAGGAAACATTTTAAAGAGAAGATCCAGGGCCAATGAGAATGGCTCTGTGGTGTAGGCTCCGACCTTTTCCAAACCTACTTTATTTGAGGTTCCCTAATTCTTACACCTCCCTTCCAACCTACCTACCCTAGGTAGAAAAGAAAAGAGGTTAATGGGAACAGAAGTGGGCCTTTTTGGACTCAGTTCCTGGGAGCGATTGCCCTGGTGTAGTCAGCTGGATTGCAGCAGACCAGCTATTCAACCATATTTGTTGCTGGAACCTGGAGCAGCAGCAGGAACCTCGAGGCCCAAAGCGTTCTCTGGAGCGGTCTCTCTAGGAGCATCTTGAAGTGGAGTGACCGACAACCAAACAATATCAAGACCCAAAAAGCCCCAGCCTCCTGTTTTGGGCTCATATTATATCTCCTCTCAGAGTCTGCACCAAGATGTGTTTCAGCTGGCAAAAACCAAGACCCTGCACAAGGTGGTTCCTCTTCTAGTGGATAAACATCCCCTGATCTCTCACGAGTCCGTTCCCCATCGCTCACTTGGGATCAAAACAAAACATGTTTACATCCACTACACCGTGAGTAGAGGTCCAATCCTGATGACCTGAGTTTTATCCCTGGGACGCAGCCACATTGTAGGAACTCCTACACGTTGTTCTCCGACCCCCAGACACATGGTAAGTCCCCTCTTCCCTGAACACACCCTGCATAGTCCCCCCACTCCAGACAGGATTGCTCTTTATAGCCCTGGCTGTCCTGGATTTGCTTTGTAGTTCAGGCTGGCCTTGAACTCACAGAGACCTGCCTGCCTCTGCCTCCCTGAGTGCTGGGATTGCAGGCGTGCACCACCATGCCCAGCTAGTTTTTTTGTTTTTGCTTTTTAAATAAAGATAGTATCCTTGAGGCTGAGGATATAGCTCAGAGGGAGAGTGTCTGACTGGCAACTATGAGTCCCAGGGTTCAAATCCCAGCACTGTACAGGAATGACTGTGTGAGAAAATGATAAAGAGAAGGGATACATTTTCCCTCCCCCCTTTCCCTTCCTCCTTCTCAAAACTTAGATACGTCGCTGAGGCTTCCGCAGCTCAGTGGGAACCTCACTCTAGGGAAGGTGGGACGGTGATCTGAAAAGGACCCAGGTCCTGACAACTGCACTCAAGCATTATCCAGAGCTGTGCTAACAGCTGGTTTGTTTTATTTTAAAACATAAAATTTCTGTCCTATCTAAACAACTGTTTTCAGAGCATTCACAATCAAGCCTAACATGAATGGTTACAATAACTATGTTTATTAATAACTAATGTTCCGTTTATGTTCTTTGAATAGTTCCCCATTGTTCCTAAGGTATGAAATCATTACAAGCCACTCGTCCCACTAATGGGACAGACCTAGCCACAGCCAGTCCTCTCCTCCCATCAGCTGCTCAGGCTGAGAATCTCCTTCAGGTACTCCGTTTGTGCAGGGTCCTGTTGCCCCGACCATGCCTACCTTGAATGCCCCGCCTCCATCCTGTGTTGTGCCAGTGCTGCTGAAGGCACCTGTTCCTCGGGGCAGGGTGATCTCTTGACTTCTCATGGTACCCTGAAGCTCACATAGTGCCCTGTGTACAGCTGCCATACAGCCAACCATATGTGATGAAGGCTCTTCAACATTAACATGTTAGGCGTGACCCTAGCATGTATTACGCTATAGCTGACAGCCTAGGACTCATCTTAGACAGGTCACCTGAGGCTAGAGTTGAGGCCATGTTAGTGCCCAGTCCAGACCCCTAAGCAGTCATGGAGGGCAAGAGGAGCTCCATTAACATCCCTGGAAGCCTGTGGAGGGTGCCAAGCAAGTGACAGGGAGCGTCCATTCTGTCCCTTTGCCTGACTGCCCTCAGGCCTGGAGAATCAGGCTCACCCTGACCATGATCTTCTTGTCTAAGCTTCCTCCTAAGCCATAGGTGCAGCTCACAGCCCTCTGCCCTCCTGCTGTTCACAGTGTGGGCCCAGACAATATGAGGTCTGGCAAAGCAGACTCATGAGGTGCTGCAGTCCAAATGCTTGTGTTCCCCCAAACCCCTCTGTTGCGATCGCAACTCCCAGGATGATGGTGTCGGAGTTACCATGAAGGAGATCTCTAGGTTGTGAGGGTGGAGTCTTCATGAATGGAATTAATGTCCTTCTGAGAGACCCAAGAGAGACCCTCTCCCCTTCCATGCTGTGGAACAAGGATATAGCAAGAAGACAGTGTCTGTGAACCGGGAAGTGGGCCCTCACAGGCTGAGAAAGCTGCCAGCCACTTGCCCTTGGACTTCCCAGGCTCAGGAATTGTGAGAAGTGCATTTCTGCTGCATAAGTTTACCCTGTCTGCAGTGGCTGCCTACAGCTGTCTGAGAAGACAAAGATCCCAGCTGTGGATGCTGCTGGACCAGCATCTCTAGAAGCGTGCCATGGGATCCTGCCTCGGCCGGAATGCAGGGGCACAGCGAGGGCCAGCTTCTGGCTGAGAGCCAGGCTACCTTCGTCTTCCTCTGGCCAGGCCCTTTCTGCTGGGTGCTGGGCTCTCCACCTGTAGCGTCTCCACTCTTGTCTGCAGGCAGCGGAGCCCCAGGTGTCCAGAAGCACCCTTACTTGAACCAGTCTGAGTGTGGATGGGGCTGACACTATCTTCTGGTAGTGTCCAAAATTCTACTGGCCCATATACAGTTTGGGGTGCATCCATATTTGTCAAATTAAGCTTACATCCAGCCACAGTTCCTCAACCAGCCCCTAGGACGTTTGTTGAAACTATCAATAAAGGCTCCCAAAGTCTGCAGGAGTGTGGAGTGGCCACCGAGGAAGGCAGACCCAAGACAGGGATAGATTAATATTAAAAAAAAAAAAAATCAGTGCATGGATTCTTCCATGCCAGAGACCATATGTACCACTGGGCTTCCTTGCAGTCTTCTGGTCCCCTCTTTTGTTAAATTGCACTGAAGCTATGCTGCTTGGGTGGGTGGTCATTTTATGTTTGAATCTCAGTAGTCCCGATTGTTCTGCCTCCTAACCAACCAGGCTCAAGTTCAGGCTTTTGTGAAGATGCTTTTCCTATGGCTAAGGCCACAGGGCTCTTCTAGCGTGCGAGTCCCCTCCTCTTTTACTGTGGACAGCACCCTGAACTGGGTGCCTACCATCTGTAAAGGTCCTGGCACGAGTGGCTCCTCCCTCTCTCAGAGTGCTGGGATGGTCTTGAGTCCTTTCTGTGAGCGGGGCACAGCATCCTTGTTCTCCACAGGGTTATCATGTGAGACAATAGGTCACACAGCACAGGATGGCAGCTGTGCTAGCATCTCCCAGGTGGATGGCTGTGTTCTTTCTCATCTCTTGAGCTGCTGTGGCCACACAGTGGTGAACAGGACCACGATAGTGACAGGGGCCTGCGAGGTCAGGACTCTTCTCTGGGGTGCAGCTAGGACTGTAGTCAGTGCTGTTCTTAACTAGGATCAGGAGGCCGGGAGCAGTTGTGACTTCTAGAAGTCTCTCTCTCTCTCTCTCTCTCTCTATATATATATATATATATATATACATATATATATATATATATGTATATATATGTATTTTTTTTTTCACATCAACGACAAAGGAATAATAGCATGGCTATTCTTACTGTTTTAAATGGCATGACCTTTCTGGTTAAATGGATCTTACTCCAAGTGTAGACATGCAAATGGACTCATGCCACTCAGGGTGAATGAGAATCACTTTGGAGCACCCCAGGGTTCTAGAAGACCCCTTGTATAGACCTGTGTGTGCATGCCCATCAAGGATGACAGGTAATGGGCAGGGAGACAGAGGGGCAGCTTGGCCTAGTTCTCCAGAAGACGGCTGTCTTAGGCCCTTGCTGGGGAGCAGAGACTGTCCAGGGTGGTGTTAGGGTAGTGATGCCTTTGAACTGGAGGCACATGGTAGATCCCCTACTATGAGGGATGGGCCATAAGACCATGTGCTGCAGGCCAGATCTCAAGCATGTGTTGCAATCCATAGCCAGATCTGGTGACATGTCAGCCAGTGGGACAGCCCATTGGTCCCCCAACAGAGAGGTTGTTGCTTCAGAGAGATGCTCCAGCTGGTCTCTAGGGCTAGAATCCATTAGGGCAGAAGAACTGTAAGTTCCCAGGGACTAGCGAGGGCCTGTCCACTGCTCACATTGGCTCCCACTTGCTGGACCACAGGCAGCCCCTATGCCAACTTCTGTCCCAATGTCTCAGAGATGTAGAGCGGATCTATACTGTCTATACTGTGCCATACCCTGGGGTGAACATTGGTAGTGACTGACTGAGGACAACATTGGCCACACATCTTCCACCCAACAACATGTGCTGCAGGAACTTGCAAGATGCCTGGTACATTCACTATTTGAAGGCAGGAGAGCAAACTCGGTCTTAAGACTTGGGTCTTCTAAACCCTTCACTGTTCCTGAGTGTAATGTAGATTTTTTTTTCTAGAAGAATTGGCAGCAAAGAATCTGAGAGCCAAAGGATCACAAAAGACCCAGGTCCTCTCAAAAGAGGATGTACAAAAGCATAACAGTGGAGAGGAACGGGCATCTTCAGGTGCTCTGGCTCTGTGTACCTGCTGGCCTTGCATGGACCACACCCTCTTAGAACCCCTGCTCTCCTACTGGCACCGGTGCACAAGGCTATTTGTGCAGATGAGATGGGCTAATGATGTGACACAGCTCTGCAGCATAAAAGAGCCCCACAACTGCTAGTTATTATGAGCAAAGATGAAGCGCCTCAGACACAAACAACAAGCTGACATAAATAAACCTGCTTTGTACAAGACTTTCAGGCAAGCACGATAATCTTGATAACAATAATCATAGTAATTATAATAATAACCCCTTCCATCTGAGTAGCTGCTTTGGATCGCTCAGAATTTTCCTCTATCTCTAATCTTTGAGGCTGAGTGAAATGAAAGCGTGAGTATGGGCGTGTATCCCCCTCTCCTACCCCGCAGCTCTCCAGCTGCAGCAAAGGCCTTCATTGGCCCCCACCTTGCCCCTTGTGCTGCAGTTGTGTCCATCGCCACCAGAGGGCAGGAGAGCACAGACCAACAAGAGGAACCGGCGGTCACAGACAGGGCAGGGTCCAGCCCCGTGTGTCAGGGCTATGTTATTGGACTGTTGAAGGGCAGAGACCCCAGATGCTGAGGCCCTACTGATGCCCTGCAGTTCTAGCAGGCAGAGAGTAGTATAGCTGGCAGTCTGAAAACGGCCAGACACACCTGTCTTGAGGCCTGTACATGTGAGGAAGCAGTCACGGTTCCATCACGCACAGAGAGCCTTCTGCTCTACCTCGGAGCCTTAGAACTCAGAGGAAGCATTGCCTCAGGTGCCTCAAATGTCAGCAGGGTCTGTTTTCCAGGGTCCTTGCTCTAATTGTGGCCCTCAGTAGAAGTGGCAGCCACCCACCATCCATTTTAGACATGGTGGCCTGTCTTTGGCAGTAGCAGCGACTAGGGCACACCAGGCACTTGCTGGCTGGGACCAGATGTGTTTGGGGCTCATCTCTCCTTTGAGCTTAAGGCTCCTAGCAGGGCCTATGCCTACAGTATGCTTTGGCTTGCAAAGCTCTGGGCGGCTGTGTGTGTCCACCACTTGCTTTGGGGGAGAACCTTCATAATTCTCTACAGAGATCTGCAGTGAAACTGAGAATTTGGCAGTTTATAGCCTGACTTCTCTTTCCAGCCAAGACAAATAGCCCCGCCCCTTAAGCCTCCTAGTCTCCCATGTCCCCTGCCTTCCACACAGCCCTGCACCTCTTCTAGGTATTAATGGGACCTGTAGACTAAGAAGCCTGTGGAAGTTCCCCTGGCAACAGATGGGCTGGGGCTCACACAGGGTTCTACAGTGGAGCAGCTGTGGCAGTGGGAAACGCTGAACCCCAAGCATGGGCCTGAGGCTCTGGCCCCACTCGTGCCTGTGTGAAACGGGCACGAGGGACTCGGTGGAGGCATGAGGTGTGTAGGTGCAGGACAGGATCGTCAAGCGCAAGATGGAGACCCTGTTTGCATCGTTCAGCGACCCGAGACTGTCCAGTCTTCATGGGCAGTGGTGTGTTTGTCACCCAGCCTCGACCGGTCCTAACATGGTGAGTAATGGCATACACTCAAAGCTCCAACCATCCACCCTTTGGGCCAACCTCATCTGACACCCCTTCTCCGCTTGCTGCCCTTCTCTCTTGGGCGGGTGCAGATGCACTCTGAACAGTGAGTCATCAAGCAGGCTACATTCATTCACAAACGAGTTTTGGTGGCCAGGACAGAAATGTTCAAATTCACGCTGCCCTCCTCACCCTCTGTATCCTTTCTTCTGATCCCAGTGTTTTAAGAAAAGAGAAAAGAACTCAAATTGGATAGACTGAATTTCTAAGAAATGAACAAGAGCAGATTCAGATTGCCTACAGAGAGTTTGGTCAAAGGGAAGGGAAAGTGATAATGGCCAACCTCACATCCTCAGCATACAGAGTAACAACGATGAATGGTTTAATTAGGGCTGCCTAGCCAGCAGATATTAGCAACCCAATTAGGGAAGAGGAAAGATGGATTCTGGGACTCCACACACACACTGGGGAGGGCAGAGGCAGCATTAAGGCTGGCAGTTTGGCAGACTGGTACCCTCTCCAGAACATTCACCGACACCCCTCCAGGCTCAGACTTGCACCATCGTTAGACCAGTGAGATGGCTGGGTGGTAAGGGCCTTGCTGCCAGGCTTGATGCCTCGAGTTTGACACCTGGACCCAAAAGTTGGCCTCTGACCTCCACAGGTAACGCACACACTTTCTTACACTGAATGAATGAATAAATAAATGTAAAAAGAAAAAGAAGAAAGAGGATTAGTGTGGGAGGACCTGGACTTCTGAGCCCGTCTGGACAACTCAGTGAGACCTTGTATCAGAAGAAAGAGAGGGTGGGGAGTGGGTGGGTGGGGAGTGGAGCTTAATGGGAGGGAGCGGGTGGAGGTGGAGCTTAATGGGAGGGAGTGGGTGGGGGTGGAGCTTAATGGGAGGGAGCGGGTGGGGGTGGAGCTTAATGGGAGGGCGCTTTCCCTAGCACATGAGACCCCGGGTTCAGTTCTAACAACACAACATGCACACTCAGGCTGCTTCATATTTTGGAGAATTTTAAAGAGTAATTTTCTGAAACAGGCTAGTCAAATAATCCTTTCTTTTTAAGCTATGTATTTGGGCGAGGGACATAATTTTCTATAGCCAAAACAACACATCACGTTAAATCAAGGGCAAAACCATATCAGATGGAGCTACATTGTCAGGCAAGATTCTAAAGAGATCTGTGAAGATAATAAATGATGGAATTTTTTATACTAAAATATTTTGGAAACCATAGGAAAATTTCATAAAATGCTACTTAAGTCAGCATGTGATGAGTTTACCATATTTATTTTTAAATGAAGAAATATTTAACATTTTCTTGGTTTTAACTTCTTTTTTTTTTATTTGTATGGGTATTTTGCCTGCATGTGCATGTGTGTACCATGCACATACCTGGTGCCTGTAGAGATCAGATGGGGATGTTAGATCCCTTGAATTGAAATTACAGATGATTGTGCTGTGCTGGGACTTGAACCTGGGTCCTCTGGAAGAGCTGTCAATGCTCTTAACTGCTGAGCCATCCCTCCAGCTCCCTAGTTCTAACTTCTAATGCAATTACATATGAACTCTGACACACACACAAGCACAAAATAAAAAGTTGAAAACTAGTAGACCAGACTCTTCTTTCCCAGCCTCCATTTGTTTCCCAACACCTTCATAGCTTCTGCTCAGGTCCTGCGTCAGCTGGTGACTAATACTAGTTTTCTTATACACATCTTTGTACTTTATAAATGTCATATTCCTATGGAAAACGGAGAATCTGTATAGAGCAGTCTAAATACAAGGCACCCATAAAAATAACCACAGTGACAGCAGAAGGCTATTTTTAATTCTAGCAGGACCCAACGGTCTGGTGCAGGCTTCCAGCCTGAGGTCCTCCACTCTGTATCAGGGACACAGGGTATCAGCTGCTAAGGGTGTACGAGCACCTGCTTGAGACTTGGCCGGAAAGGCTGACTGAGAGCCCTGCTATTAAACGCTGTGACTCTGTTCCTCTGGCCCAATCCCATCTCACAGACTGGTGGCGCCTGCCTCAAGGGACTCTGAGTAGAGGGTCTTACAGACCTCCACCAGCAAGTACAGTGGTTGCAGTTTCCACCGGCTGAGGTGTGGTGGACAGTCCCATGGGTGGAGAGGAGGGCTTTAGGCTACAGCCGGAGCTTGGGGAGTCGCAGGCAGGTGCATGTGGATGTGGAAGCCAGATGTTGATGCTGAATGTTTTCCTCGGCGATCTCTACCTTATTCTTTCGAGGCACTCCCTCACTGACCCGGGAGCTCATTGGTTGAGCCGATCTCGAGGTCTTATGCTTATGTAGATGGAGCTATCTCCTTAGCCCATAGGCGCCTTTTCTTTCAAAGGCACCAAATGTTGCTTCCTCTATTTTATTATCAGAGAAGCCAAAGTAGGCTGGGTTCCAAGACTTGAGTGTCACTTGGCCAGCAGGGATCAGAAGCCCAACCCTTGCTCCAGAGCCAACACTACAGTCCACATCCGGCACTGCTTCCCACTGTGGTCTGTCTGTCTTGTCTTTCCGGGCCTGGTGGAGGAGGTGTGGCCATGTCCCAAGGCAGGGGTGGATGGGAGCCTGCCTAGGTTAGCTCCCTCTGGACAGGTCCTTTGAAGGAAAAGCTGGCACCTGGGAGACCGCTTGTTGTTACCACCTGCTCTCCTCAGCCCTGCCTTAAGGGAACAGAGCTCCTAGAGGGCCTGGGTGGTGCCTGCCCTGGGGACCCAGGGTTCGTGTGTTGATTCCAGCAGTGTTTACATGAGGCAGATGGGGTGGTGACAGGTGTAAAAACCAAGGATGACAAATAGTCCTATCAGCTAAAACACAGGTAAGATAGAGAGGCAGCTGTGGCGGAGCACCAGCTGGGGCAGGTAGAGGTGCCAGCCCATTGGCCTGGGTGAGGTGGGAGGTGGAAGTCACAGCGGTGCCAGGGTGGGATGCTCACTCCCTGAGTTCTTCATCCCTGGCCTTTCCAGAGGAAGGAGCATGGGAGACTAAGGAGCTAAGGAAGTTTCTAGGGGCCACATTGGCAAGGAGGAAGGATGAACAGGTGGCAGCCTGCAGTGCCTAGGCCAGCCCAGGAGCGGGTGGGTAGAGCTGTTCCATGCTGGATGCCGTTGGCCTGACCACCTTTTCTGGGGTCTGGGACGAGAGCGCTCTGCTTCCGTTCCCACTCGGCCCTTCTCATACTGATTTTCCCTGACATTGTCACTGTGTGAAGAAAGGCCTGGGGCCAGACCTGGAGGCTAAGGACGATGGGCTCTCTGCTTCAAAAGAAAAAAAACCTTTGTTCCCTGAGCACCAGAGTCTGCCATGGTGCTCCCTTCCCACTTTGGGGAGATGGGCCTTGGCTCAAGCTGGCATTCATTCACTGAAATGACAGGGCCACTCACCAGGCCACCAGCTGCCACCTGGGCTCATGCTCACCTCTCCAAGGTGCTTGTTTTACTTTCTTGTTCTCTCTCCTTTCCTGCACTGCCCTGTCACTCCCATCTCCTCTCTTCAGTAGGTGACACGACTTGCTGAATGTCACTTGGCCAGTAGGGACCTGCTGAAGTCCAACCCCTGGCTCCAGAGGTAATACCACGGTCCACACACAGCTGCTGCCCACGGTGGTTAGTCTGTCTTGTCTTCCCAGGCTGGTGGAAGAGATGGGGCCATGTCCCAGAGGAGGGGAGGGGAATGTATGGGAGCTTGCCTAACCCAGTTCCCTCTGGGCAGGGTCTAGTCAGGAGGAGTGTTTGCTGTAACAGTGGTGCCTTTACTAACACATCTATCTACCGTGTCTTTCTTTACCTTGTTTCTGTTCCCTGCATCATATCCAGCCTCTGCTTAGCTTAATAGATTACTGGGCACAAACTGTCTATTGCGTTGAAGAGAAACAGACAAAATAACACATGTCAGGGGTATTTTGAGGATAGAGGTAAGTTTTCTGGAGTCTTGCCCTATTTGTGCCATGTCACCTATGTTCTCCATGCCCCAAAGGGAAAGCCATGTTTCACACAGAACACTACATGGCACACAGTAGGCATGCAATAAGTATCTGTTGAATTTATGTTGTGTTTTATACCCCTCTAGCTAACTGAGTATCTGCCATTGAATGTTTTTTTTTTTTCTTTTTACTGAAACTTATTTTGAACACAAGCAAACGCAGCACAACCTATAAAACCGAGGCAGATTTTGTGGGGTAGTGGTGGTAGGGGTGAGGAGCCTGACCCGTGCTTGGCAAGCATTCTACCATGTTATCTCCAGTCCCAGCCCTAAAAAGATGTTTGATGCATTAAGATAAAAGAATACTTGAAATAAAAACTGTAAGCAATCTCATGGTCACCCATCTTACTGAAAGTATCTGCTTCCACAACATTAGGGAGCACTGCCCCAGCACCCAGCATGACCCAGGTCCCAGAGCCGCATCCCCGGCACTCCGGGGGTCGGGGTGGGGTGAGCATGCGCAAGAGCAAGAAGCTGGTGCCCACTGGGCTGCAGTCCGCAAACAACATACTTGTTGTTCTTGCACTGTTGTCCCTGCCCATTCTCATGCCGTTTCCTCTCCTATAGGGTAAGATGGTGATTGAAAGGAACCATGGGATAGATGCCTCAGAGGGGGCCAGGAGCCAGATGGTGAGCAGGCCGGGTAGAAGGAATGGGGAAGAGTAATTTTCACAAACTTGTGGACAATTCTAAGATTTGACTTTCCAAGACCTGCGCAAGTTACTGTGACTGTGTGTGACTGCTTCCTCAGCTGAAAACTGTGGTGCTTTCCATGCATGCACCCCTCTCATGGTGTGTGGGCATGTATGTGTGTGCGTGCGTGCGTGCATGTGTGTGTGTGTACACGCACACGTGTGCACACTGGGGTTAGCAGTGTGAGAAGCCATAATGGTAACAGCAGAACCTGATACTCTGAGTGTCTGTGTAATACACTAATGTAGACAGGAGATGATATGCAGAAGCCAAGGGCAGATGGCCACTCACATCCCCCTCACTCCCCCCCATGGCCACTCACATCCCCCTCACTCCCCCTCCCATGGCCACTCACATCCCCCT
>OU015753.1:31871630-31882670 GCA_907169655.1 Acomys percivali
CTGGGGTGGGGGACCAGCCTGAGGCCATCCTAGGCTGGAGCCCTGTCCAGTGGGTACCCTCAAAGTGGCCTCAGCTGGACAACTGCTTGCTGCTCTCAAGGATAAGGCTGTGTCTTGATTAGCTCTCCTCCCAGCGGTGGTCCTACCGACTCACAGCAGGCCCCTAAGAGGGCTGCAGCCCCTGGAGTGCCTAGCCTTTGCCCAGACTGTAGGCCACATTGTGCCCAGGGGCCCTTGCTGTTCTTTTCACCCCCTTTGCATGGCCAGTGGTCGGCAGTGTCTTTGAAGTTCTGTTTTCTGTTCCAGTTGGAAACTTCGCTTGGAACCAAAATTAGAGAGGTTGTACAATCAGTTTGCAATTTAAAATGCCACCTAGGCCTCCCCTCCCCTCCCCCCTTTTAAAATGTCATCTTAATTAGATGGCACCTGGCTTCATGTTTTCTGAATTTCAAGGTAATTTCCTGAAGGCTTTTTTTCTTCCTCGTAGTTATTTTTATCTTCGGTGTGCGGTGGAGTAACTAGAAGACTGTCTTGTGGCTCAGCCATTGGGGAGGGTCGTCCACTAGCTCCAGAGGTTGAAGAAACCCAGAGGGAGGGGCTTTGAGGCCACTCCTAGGCATGCATTCTAGGCATTTCTTGGATGCAGGGCCATGGTAGGGATGAGGAGGGAAGAGACTGGAGTAGCTGGGCCCAGGGGTCCTGTCCCTCCCCAGCCCACTCACTGTACACACTAGGACAGTCCCTCACTTTCTTTGTTAATCACCCTTTCAACAAAGAGGAAACAGGTGGCTTTGGGGCTGGTCTCCTGTGGCCTCCTGAGGTGCCATGTCTACCATCATCTCTCCCTTGTCTTCCACAGGTACACTTGGGAAGATCTGTTAAAAGCTGATTCAGGTTTTCCTAAAATTCCTATGCTGTGATGCCAACCTCTAGTGATGCACAATACAACTGTGTTCTGGGATTCCATCTTTACGGAGGTGCTCAAGTTGAGATGACATCACAAGGGAAGGTCCTCATCTTGTAATATATTAAGACATAGACACATAGAGAAGGAAGACCGTGTGACAATACAGGCACAAGATGATCATCTACAGCTCACAGAGAGATCACAGAGGAAACCAGCCCTGCTGCCATCTTGACCTCTGACCTCCGGCCTCTAATTACTATGAGACAATAAACGTCTGTCATCAAGTCCATATCTGTAGGACTTTGAGCAACTTAAGGCCAACACAGCTCCGAGGACCCCTCCCTGGGCCGTGGCCCGGGGCTCTCGTCATCATCCTGTGCTCTACTTCCAGGCCAGGAAGGCTCCCGTCCATCACTCACAGCCACTTTTCCTCCTCCTCCTCAACTACCTTGCCTCTCTCCAGGCTTTGCCCAGGACCCCCACCCCACCCCATGCCAGTTCCAGACAGTGCTCGAGATGGAGCTCCAGGCCTTTGCACTGTTTTTCCCCCAGATCTCCAGGCTGTAAGATTCTCCTCCTCCTCCTCCTCTTCATCTCAGTCTAAACATAACCCACACGAGGAGGGTAGCTTTGAACTCCCCTGTACCCCCTCCCCAAAGTGTCAGGAGCAGATATTTGTGCTCTCATCTCACCATGCTTTTCATTTCTTTAAATGAACCATCACAGCATGTAAATACAGAGTCTGGTCTCTTTGCCGACTCTTTCTCTTCCCAAGGAGCTGGTAAACTCTGAGAGGGCAGGGCCCGCTTGAGCCATGCTCACTGTTGTTTTAACTTAGGAGGTACTGCTTATTGGATGTATTCCAGGCCGTAAGCTGAGATGGGTGGGAAACACCAGCACTTTGTCCTTAGAGGGGCAGGCAGTGCAGGTAGGATTAAGGAGACAGAGGAGGATCTGCCCAGAGTTCATTCTCAAGGTTTGTGTTTACCACAACAGGAAGCCCAGAACAGCAGATAAGCCATGAGGGGAGCTGGCATCGCTGCTCAACACAACGGGGACTCTAGGACTTCTGGCTGTCCTGATGCCTCCAGAGTACTTGGAGAAGTGTGCTGGCTGGCTCCAGCAGAGGTGGGAGTGTCTTCCCTTGACATCTACATGTGAGTGACACAGTGACACAATCACATGGTGTAGCCTACATGTGTTGGCAGAACAGGTCATCAGTTTGTGGTAAGTCTGAAGTGGGTGGCAAGTGACACTATAGACGTGAGTCATGCACGGCACAGGACAGTCTGCTGTGAGGTTCTGGATTTCCTACCTAAATTCCAGACCCTTTAGTGTTCCTCCTACGTTACCTGGATTGGAATACTGCAAATGAAAACCGCGAAAAGCACGTGACCAGGAAAGTGTAAAGAGTTTGCTCTATCTGTCCTTCCCCAGAGAAACCTAAAAAATGATCATTGAGTCTAACCGTGGAACTAATCCTGAGAGGCCCTTCTCCCCTCAGGAACTGAGAGCTAGATCCCTCAAAAGTTAAGGCGTGATGTTAAACTCAGTCATCTAGCACCCATTACTTTCCCTGGCTACAGAGTCCTGCGGGGCTCAGCAACACTACAGGAACAGGAGCCTGATGAAGGGCCAGTGAGCCCCTTGCCTGGGTGGCCCCAGGTCTTCACCAGTTCTGAAAGAAGACAGGTAGGTATTCAGCTAAGAATTTGAGCCTCAAAGCCACTGAGAGTCAAGGAAATTCCTGATGGGTTCACAAATGCCTGGACCTCTGTCTGTTGAGGTGGCACCGAGTGTGGCCTTTACCTTCTGTGGTGTGTTTGTATAGTCTATTCCCCTCTACTGGAACACCGATGCCAGGGTGCTGTATCCAACAAGACAGGGATATAGTAAGTGATAAACACTCATTGCATGAATTTGGTAAAGAAAGGTTGAAAAGACATTGAACCCAAGGATTAGGAAACTTGGTGTTTCTATCACATCTCTCCCTCTTGACAGGCCACATGGAATGAGGGAGTTGCACTAGATAGACAGAGGTGGTAGCTTCTTCAGTTTGCAGGCCAATCCACTGAAGCAGAGAAGATGCAGAGGGCAAGCCTAACACTGAGGAACAACAACTCTCAGGGATGGAAGGTCGTGGCGAGTGGGAGTGCAGATGCCACAGCTAGGCACTCTCTGAATTTAGTCATGTTGGATCATCTCTGAAGTCACCGTCCATTGCTGTTGTGATGCTGCAGCTGGTATGTGAGCACTTTGGATGTTGCATCTCAGGGGAGCTCCTTGCTCCTACTCAGAGCCTCACTGTCCAGATGCAGGCTCAAGCTCTGTCCTGCCTTGATGCTTCCCAATCTTCTCCTCATCAGGGTGTGTCACACAGCAAATGACTGAAAGTGATGTTTTAGGGACACCTGCGACGCTCTGTGAGGCTGGACACAGGGGTGGAGCCTGTTTCAGGAAATGCCTCTCGTCTCTTCAACACCCAACTTTTCCCTGAGAAAGACATTGGGCTCCGAACCACACCAATTGGTTGGGGGTGGGTTCCTGTCTATATCAGCATCCAAAAGCCGGTCTGTGTCTTTCTGGTGTATCCTGCGCCAGCCATGGCTAGAGCTGGCACACCAAAAGCATGGTGAAATTACATAAAAAGCCATAGCGGGCTACCTAGAGAGGCCCCTCTCTACTGACTTCACCCTGACTGGCTTTGGAAGTCCCTGAGATAGACCAGAGGTACCCACGCCCAGGCAGGATAAACAGGCAGCATGTCTTGGGTACATGCCAGGCGCTGCCACAGCATTTGATCTTTGTAGAAATTTTGGGTGGCATTATTTATAGGCATTAGAAGTAATTATAAAGCAGTTACTTGTAATAATTTGGGACATGCAAGAACAAGGAAATGTCAGAGCAAGACACAATTATAAAGCTTAGGACACTGGGTCAAGTGAGGAGCCAGTGACGTGATGGAGAAATCAGCAAGACAGTGAGAGGTGCTAACAACTGGCAGGTCAGGGGCGAGTTGTGTTCAAAGTTCCTTTAGATATACCTGGCACACAATCCCTGCACACACAGGGTACTGCTGGTCACAGAAAAGAGCATGTGGGTGAAACATCCGATACACATAAAACAAGACTTTAAAAAAATTCTTGAAAAAAAAAAGTTCGAATGAAAGAAAAGAGAGAAAAGATGCTGCCTGCATTTCCTCATACAAGTTGGGAAACTGAGACACAGGAAGGAGATGGCAGCTCTAGGTTCTGGGGCACTGGTGTTTTAGCCAGTGGGGAAGAAAGGGGACGTGGTGGTAGAGAGAGCTCAGGAAAAAGTCAGCAGCCGGAACTAGCAAGTGCCAGGGCACAGGGATCTAGTAAACCCAGACAGGAGCGGAGTCCTTGAAAACAGAACAACACAGTGATGAGGGGGTGTCAGGGAGCTGGAAGGAGAGGGTGTGAGACAGGTGCCACTGTTGGGGGAGGACCCAAGGTTGGGGGCACTCAGGGTCTCATGCCTTCCTATTCATCCCCATGTGAACCAGCACTGTGAGCAGTGCTTAGGTTAGGAAACCCAGCCCTTTAGCCTCGCTGGGCCTAAGCCATCTTCACTGCTTCTTCACACGTAGGTGGGGACCAGCAGTTCTCAGAGAGTTAGTGAAGTCAGATAGATGCTCAACATGCAGAGCCTCTCCGTGGAAGACTTCACTACACATGCTGCCATACACTAAGCTCCACAGAGATGACACAGGGTCACGTAAGAGCCAGATGGGCACTGTGCCCCTCCTTGAGGGAAAAACAGCAAAACAAGGGCAAAGGCTACGAGAAGAAGCAAAGAGGCAAAGTATCATCATCCATAGCCTGTGTGGAAGCGTGCCAGGAGGAACACAGGAAGCAGCGCCGGAAGCACTGGGCGGAAGACAAAGGAGAGCTGAAGACATGGCGAAGACTGACGATGCTAGTTATCAAAGAGAAATGAAAATCTAGGTCCCTCCCAAAGGGGAAACAAACAAACAAACAAACAAACAAACCTCAAGCTCCCAAAGCACCCAAGAGGCCTTCTTCAGCCTTCTCTTCCGAGCATCACCCCCAGATCAAAGGAAAACATCTCAGCTTAGCCACTGGTAATGCGAAGAAACTGGGAGTGATGTGGAACAACATGGCTGCAGACAACAGGCAGCCTTAGGAAAAGAGGGCTGCTAAGTGCAAGGAAAAATACAAAAGGGATATTGCTGCCTACAGACATAAAGGGAGCCTGACGCAGGGGGAAAGGGGGAGGGAAGTTGCCAAGTATGAAAAGAGCAAGGAAAAGAAGAGGATGAAGAAGATGGAGATGAAGATGACGAATAAGTTGGTTCTAGTTTTATCTAAAAGGCATTCAACCCACGGCATTCACAACTTTTAAAGAAAGAAAGAAAGAAAGAAAGAAAGAAAGAAAGAAAGAGAAATGACTAAGATGTTTTAAAACTGCAGTCTTTTTCTGTTAACCCACTACCAAACGTGTTGCAGCCCTGTCCTGGCGGCGTTCTCAATAGCGTTACCCTTGACTGGTGCAGTTGGGGGCTGTAAACTGTCGTGGGAACTTAAAGCAGGCAGGCTGCTGGGCAGCACGGATTAGTTATCCGTGGAGCAGCAGTTCTTCTTCCGCAGTTGTCTCTGACAGAGCTTATATGGAATAATTGTTCTGTCAACTGAATACCACTCCAGTTTTAAAAAAATGCAGCTGTTTTGTTGACATTCTGAAACCTCTACAAAAATACCATTTTTAATTAAAAAAAAAAAAAAAAGAATTCCCTGTAATAGCCACTGCCTTACACATTACACACACCTACAACTTTCCTGCCAAATCTGTCAGCACATCACAGCTTAGCTGTGTTCTACGTGAAAGGAAAGGACAATGCAAGTACAGCTGGGGTCTGGCTAAAAATAACTCCTCAGAACAACAAAGTGCAACAGCCCCCCAAAATTAAACATCAGTCTCTCGCTCCCAACACACTGCAAACCATCTGAGCGGAGCTCTTACAGAGGCAAAAGAGAAAGCCCTGCTTCTAGCCATCTTTTCCCTAGGGCACTGAGACCAAGGTGCAGGAGAGCAAGGGAACAGAGAAGAGCTGTGAGTTAGACTTCGGGCTTGGGCCTAGGTCTTCTTGTCCCCCCTAGCCTGTGCTTAAGGTTCCCATTAACTCCCCTGGATGAAGCTGAATCCTCAAAAGAAAACTCAAGTCACTGTGACCCGCTCGCTGAGGCCCACTAATGCTGAGGCTGAGGGAATGGTGTAACAAAGGCAGAACCAGCTCTGGTGCCGTACTCCAGGGTGCTCCCGAGCGCTGCTGTCTGGACCACTGTGCTGCTGCTCTGTCCACCAGCGTCAGTTGTACGCCTACTACTTGGGCTAACAGCAGAGTCCTTGGGAACCTGAGGGAGTATGACCTTGCGCTGGCTGGAGAGAGGCGAGACTGTGGCTACCGAGGAGAGGGCAGGCAGACACGAACATGGCAGGGAACTGGAGAGTTGCGGGATTCTTCAGGTAAAACTAAAGTGTGTTGCAATGCTGAAATTAGTAGGAGTCAAGCTCATTTGTAGAATAATGTTTAAGAAAATTTCCTTTTGTTGGTTCAGTTGGTATCCCTGAAGGAGGCTATGTAAAAGGCTGGCGGGGTCTCAAGCTCCTGGTGACAAGTAATTTATATTGGAGCAATGGAGCCTGGTGAGCAGTGGGTGGGTGGCAGCTGCACAGCTGGCTACAGGTGTGCTATAGCGAAGAGCCAGGTGGGTACTAAGGCAGCTACCTAAGGGTGTGGGCACATGTACACATGTATACTCGCACCCATCTGTTTTTCATTTTTGGGCTTGTAGCCTTAGGATTTCAGGTTAGATCCACTGCGCTCAATTATAAAATGTGGGCATTGAAGGTTTCTTGGCTTGGGCTAATGCTCTCTCCTCAGGTAAACTGTGCTGATTTCTCCCAGCAGGGCCATAAACCTGGCGGAGCTGCTTGTACACCGACTGACTAGCATCCTGCTGAAGATGCCCTCTTCCTGATGCTCTCAGAGCAGGCCCTCTGCTAGAGCCCTGTGCGCATTTAATAATGTGCCCAGTCTCAGCTCTGCATGAATTAGGTGTGAGTACAGCTTGGAGGTTTCAGTTTACAGAAAGAGGATTTCACATATCAAGTCGATAGCTCATTATAGGAAATAATCCAGAGACAAGAAAGAGAGAGTAAGATGCAAAACCAGGGCAGAGACAACAGGCCCCTCCGGGTTGCGTGGAGCTGGGGGCCATATTGGTCCAGCAAAAACTTGGCAACCGTAGCTCTGCCAGTCACATGCAGCATCACGCCAGCCCCTTCTGAAAGGGCTTTTCAGTGGATTCTGTGCATTGGTTCAGAGGAAGCTCAGCTCAGGCCCCAGCTCCCCAGAGCATGGTTTACGTCATAGGCAAAAAAAAAAAAAAAAAAAAAAAAAAAAAAAAAAAGCAAAAAACAACCCCAAACCTCTGCAGTGGGCAGCACTGGGAAGGCTGATGCCAGGGCTGGAGAATAAAGCAAAGATGGGGACGTTTACCTGGACTGTGGGCTCTCATCCTGCTGTAGAGTCAAGTGCTGGCTCTGCCAGCCATCAGCTGTGCCACACGGGGATGCCACTCAATCTTTCTGAGCTTCCGTTTCATCTCCATAGTAGGGGGAGCTTCCCTAGCCTCCAAGTAAGTCCTTTGTCTCCACGTCAGAATATCTGCTCAATCTGTGAGATGCCTGCCCTCACGGTCTTAATGTTTCATTTATCTAACTAACTTTTAACAAGGTTAAAGCCCTTCCTTTCACCTTCCTTTTAGGACGGCACAATTATTACTTCTTAGATTCACATTAAGATAAACATATCACCATTCAATGGAGCTTGGTGGCTGGGATGAAACCAGAAACAAGGTACCTGGCACACCACCTGGCATATATATGCTCAGGATGTAGGTAGGCGCTGCCTTTACTGTCACCACTGCCACTGCCGTGCTGGCAGGGACGTGATGTTAGGGTTCTCTGCAGTTACTTAACCTGTCTGGCTTTCTAATCCCCTTCCTGACAAAGGCCTGGCCTCCCACGTCCCTCCTTCACCTGGTCCCTGCTCACCTCACCTCTTGTTTGGACAGATAGAAAAAGCACCCCACACAACCACTCTTGTTTCGAACATTCTATACAGAGCGGGAACACACCCTCCCTGGTCCTGCTCAGCTGCACACATCTTCCCTCTCTTCACACTTCCTCTCCCCCAATGTGGCAAAACTGGAATTTCGAAGGAGGGGGAGCACTCCATCGAGCACTGCCTGGTTATTTTTCAATTCTGCCTTGCTGACTAACACAGCATTTCCTAATTACAACTCTACTAGGGAGCTGTACAGTTTCATTAAAAAAAAAAAAAACCCACCCAAATTCAGACCTTACAAAAATTCTCACCTTCTAAACAAACACACACACACACACACACACACACACACACACACACACACACACACACACACACACAAACAAGCCAATCAAAGCAAGCAGGTGTGCTGCGCCCAAGACACCCGTGCAGCTGGAGGCTGGGCGCCAGCAAAACAAGATAGGGCTTAGATTCGGATCCAGGGCCAAGTCTAGAATCCATTGCTACCAGCCATGTGGTGCTGGGCAAGGTGGTTGGCTGCCTTGGCTTCCTGGCCTGTACTGAAGACTCTGGCTCATGAGGAGATGGGCAGGGTGCTGTTGAAGGTATGGAGCGCTGGCAATGCTATCTGAGGAAAGAGGCCACACATCTGGGACACAATGGAGCTTAGAGGCAGGTGAGGTTTATCAGCCCCATCTTCGGCTTTGTCCTTAGTGCCCACTAGCTAAGGGTTACTCTTCATGGGCAGATGTTTACTCTTTTGTGGGTGCTAGGACTTTAACCAGAGCTCTAGGACCCTAAAAACTTAGAAAACACAAAGGGGTCTATCTCTTTGGGGGGAGGGTTAGGCATGGGGGTCAGTTTTGAGTTTCTTTGGTGATGCACACCTTTCAAGAAGAGGTCTAGGGATGTATCAGCTTCTGGAAAACTGGGGTCATCTCATTTTATTCCTTGGGGAAGAAACAGTACCCCAGAGCCAACTCAAGACAGCGACTTGGAGCCCCAGGCTGCTCTGATCACAGGCCATTTCATTTCCCAGAAGCTGAAATTGCTAGGTGCACTGTTAGAGATAGTGGGGGTTCCCCAGCTCCACCTACCCCAGGCCTTGCTGCTGGCACTCAGCAGACTGTCACTGGCTGAGGTCCAGCACTGCAGGTTCCTGGGCGAGGTAACCATCTGCTCAGAGGCACCCTCAGAAGCCATGCTCTGTGGCCTCAGCATCTGCGTGTCCTTTTGCGTGGAGTGGGAAGCAGCAAGAGCCCTGCCACACTGCTGTACAGAAACAGGAGGCCAGAGAGCTGCTTTTGTACCCCTGTTCCCGCAGGCGGGAGTCCTTGAACGCAGCCTTGTTGTGGGCCCCAGAGCTTGCCTCTGCATGGGAAACAAACACTGCTCCCTTCAAATCTGAAGGACTTTGTTTAGCTGAGCTCAATTCCAGTGACTGTCACCCTGGCAACGAGTCTTTGGGGGATTTACATCTCATGCATCACAACAGAGGAAGAGCTTTTCAGCAAGTAAGGAGGGTACAAAGACCACAACACAAACCTCCACTCACCCCCCATACCAGGAACACTGCCACAAAACAAAAAAACCAAAATCAAGAACAAAAATCTCCCACAGCCCATTTGGCCTCAGCTGGCAAATAGCCAAAGAGGAATTCAAACTTAATCAAACTTTCATGTCTCATTGTAAAGCTCAGGAAATCGGTAATTGGCTTTATACTTGAATTTTCTGATCACGTATCAAAGGACTGGGCCCTGCCAAAGGCAAAGGAGTGGCCTGTCTCCAGTAAGGACAGCCAGAGGCCCAATGGAGGCTCTAGGAGGTAGGGCAGAAGAATCTGTTGGTCAGCTAAGAATAGAGCCTGTCTCATCCAGAGGTGAGACCATTGATAGCCAAGCCCTTGCAAAATGGGGGTCTCCCCTTAACACCCACCCAGTGTTAGGATTCTGTTCCAATCTGCTTAGCAGCCTGCCTGTGATGTCATTGCCTACCTGCCACTAGGCGTGGCCCTACCCAGGATTATAAAAGGACAAACCCGCCTCTCTCTCTCTCTCTCTCTCTCTCTCTCCTTCCTTCTCTCTCTCCCTCTCTCTCCTTCCTTTTCTCTCCCTCTCTCTCTTTCCTTCATTTTCTCTCTCAAGATCTCTCTCACGCGCTCTCTCCTTCCTTCTCTCTCTCCTCCTCTTCCTCTCTTGTTGTCTCTCCCTAACTCTCTGTTTCTCTCTTTCTCTCTAGGGTAGTCCTCTCACTTCTCTGCTCTCCCACGCTCATATAATAAAACTTCCTTAACCATATCTGTTGCCTGGCATCGTATTTTTTAATTATTACACCCAGGAGTCCCAGGTCCCAGGTTTCCAGTTTAGAAAGGCAGCTTTTGATAAGTGCAGCAGCAACACACAGGGTAGGCAACAAATAGGGAATCGAAGGCAGGGACTATGCTGGTTACCAGCGGAGGAAGGACGACATGAAGGGGGTAGTTATCTGGGCCCACAGAGGAAGGGGCTGGTTCAGGAGCCTTTTGGGACCAGGAAGGCCGGCCCTTCATTCACTCACACAACGGAGGGGAGCTGCTGCGGGGGAGACAGAAGGAGCCCTGGATGTGCAGCCTGGGGCATTGACAGCCTTAGTGACTGTCAACAGCACGTCTCAGCTCGGATGCCCTTTGCTAGGTGCTGGGTCCTGGAGACAAGTGTTCCCATCACTATCTCATTTCATCTTCACAACAGCCCAAAGAGGTGGGTGGCCTACTCTCCCCCTCTGTCCTGGGACGGTCTCTTTTACGGGCAGATAATCTCCCAACACCCAAAAGCAGAGTGAGTGCTAGAAGCTTGAGAGCTGACAATTTGGCATTCACAAATTAATCCATTTAAAAACATTTCCTGCCTTAGTGGTAAGCTACAGTCTATACATGCTTGACAAAAAACTTATATGCAAGATATAAAAAAAAAACCCCGACAGTCAGCAGGATAGCTCCGTTGGTAAAGCTGCCTGCCACGGAGACTGCTGCCTGCCA
>OU015753.1:31886638-31924227 GCA_907169655.1 Acomys percivali
CACACACACACACACACACACACACACACACACACACACACACACACGTTCAGAGGGTTCCCTTCCCAACTGGCTGTGCTGTCAATGGTACCGTGGCCCTTTCCCTGGGAGAAAGCCTCAAGTTGACCGTGTGTCCTGCAGTTGGAGTTTTGGTTTTCTTTCTCTTTTGGATATAAAGGGAAAGCTTTGTATTTAGTTAGCTGTCACCCAAGCTCAGCATTGAGCTCTGCCGGGGGAACTGTCCTAATGACGTGGGAGTGGGTGGTGAGGGCCCTTAGCTCTGGTTTCTGAGCTTTAACAGATGAGAAAACCAGAGGCTGCAGGGCAAGGGACATGTCTGTAGTTGAACAGGCAGCTGGGGACACAGCTGGGCCTTGTTTTCTCTGAAGGGTCAGTGTTCTTCTTCTTCTCTGCTGAGCTCAGGCTTGGCACGCCCCTGGGCCAGGATGAACTACCCCAGCCAAGAGCCCAGGGCCTTCTCTTCAGATTATTTTGAGATCCCAGGCAGCCTGTGCTCCTGGTCGCTCTGACAGACAGCAGCAAGCCACAATGAAGCCTGGCATGGCGGTGGGAGGTTGATGCCGAAGGACTTTCCATGTGAGGCCATTGGAGTGTATACTATGAAACCCTGTCTTTAAAACGGAAGAAAAAAAAATCATGCCAATGGGACACTATCATTTATGCTGGCTGCTCTCACCACTACGGCTGGTGGCTTAAGAGATAAGGACTGTTTTCCAGTTCCTCCTCCACTCCCTAACATACACATCCTTATGAAAACAGGTACCATACAAAGGCTAGGCTTGGTTCTCCTCCTCCAATGTAGCTTGGAAGCTTCTGAGCCTAGGGCCCTGGGTCCAAGGACATGCTTGGGTTCATGGTCCTGGCATGGCCAAGGTGGAGACACTTGGGCAGTCTTTCTTCCTCTCACCCAGGCTGGCAGACTTCTAGGAATGGAGGTAGGGTGGGGGGCTTTCCTTCTGTATGGGCACCTTGGCCTCATGGGCACTGAGGCCTCGTGGCCTTGGCATGACCATGGCACATGACATGGCCCAGCTGGGCCAGAGCTGACATTAGAGCTGCTGTGACACTGATGATTCTTGGCTGTGAGGGGCACCTGAGCTTAGCCCCTGAGCTAAGACTTGTGGCTCCTCAAGTGAGAGTGGATGACCTGAGTCTACCTCCTCACTAACGGCGAGCTGTGTTGCCAGGTTTGACCACTGACTAGTCTTTCTGAACTACAGGCTTGTCACCTGCAAAATGATGACAGTAACAGAGCTGACATATCACTCATGGTCCTGTCAACAAACATAGTGCTCTCACAGGGCCAAAAGAGAAGGCATGAATGAGGTAATACACGGAAAATGCTAGAAACAGGACCAGGCACATGGGTGTCCAGAGCTGTTCTGCTATTCCTAGAGGAAGCAGAGTGCTGGGGAGGCTCCGAGTCTTACGTATCTTCCGACAAAGCTAAAGGATGATGGCAGGGGAGGCTAACCCTGGCTTTCTTAAGCACAGGCCGATCAGCCACACTAGGGCTTTATGTTGTGGGACAAAGGACACAGCAAGATTAGCAATGGCCAGTGGCCCTGGAAGGATGCTTAGAGAACAGGCAGCCCCGGGGTGTGGGAGCATGGGAGCATGAGAGTGCGGCTGTTGCTCCCTGTTAGAGCGGAGGAAGATGCTCAATGGCAGGAAGGTCTCTGGGCCAGATGTTAGGTACCCGCCTTTCATCCCAGCTCTCCTGCCACCTGACGTTACCAATCTGAGTGAATCTCTTTACACTGTGTCTCAGGCGTCCACTTGTGTGAAAGGAGGGATCTGGCTAATAAGGGTTGCTCAAAACACAAGAAGGTGTGGGAAACGTGGTGTCATAAGTCAGCAGGCCTCCTTGCTATAAAATGCCGTGTGCTTACCACAAGGAATGGATGCCGTGGTCCCCAAAGACAGATACACTTTCTGTCCCCTGGCTAACTCCATGAGAGGAGGAAGCCTGACTCAGCACAGGGCTGCAGACCCACAGCAATGCGCTGTTCTCCATTCTCCAACGGGGCTGCCGCACATAATGGGGGCTGTCCCATCAAGGGAAGAGCTACACCCCTGCTGAAGCTCCTTTGAGTAGGCGGGAGAAGAGCGAGTCTCAGGTTGAGCAGCTAAGCAGCTAAGAGCAGGCAGGCTCTCTGGTGAAGCCACTGAAGAGCTATTTAGCCAAAGCAAGGTCCTTGCCTTGCCAGGGAAGCCTAGCTTTCAGTGGTCGGTGACACTCTGGGCCAGGAGGGAGTCCTGGGTCTGGGACTAACATGATGTGACCATATCCAGCAGGAAGAACAGCCACTTTATTGCATACCAAATCACTCCCTCTAGAACAGTGCTTGTCACCGGGCCTTCCCTGCACTTTGATACCACGTGGCCTACGCTTTGGAGTCTGTACTCCTTGGCCTAGCACGCAAGGCTTTATGCAGTCCAGTGGCCCACTTCCTGGTGAGAAGGACACGATGCGTGACCTAGGCCCATGTCCTCACTAATGGGTGATCAATGCTGTCTGTATGAAACTGTTTACTGGTAGAGTGCCCTGTGGCAAACCACAGACTCCCACGTTACACCTTCCCACCTCTGTGGCCGCTGGTTAGCAGGGGTAATTAGAACAGTTTGAGGCCATAACAGGAGTAGAAACCCTGTGCGTAACAGCAGCAAGAGAGAGGGTTCCACCCTGCAAGCAAGATAAGGATTTCTATGGATATGCTGCTGTGACTTTGGCCATATTTGTTATGGAAAACGAGCCCATCTCCTGCCTCAAGTACAGTGATATGATTTACATCTTACCCATAAAGAAACTGAGGTCTAGGGAAATTCAAGAACCTGGTTGGGGTCACAAAGCTAATAAACGGGGAGCCTCTTGCACCCTTGGCTCTGTCTGATTGCAAAGGCTGTTGCTCTGTGGGTTGCTCGGTGCTCTGTGAGAAGATACACTCTTCTGTGACCTCAGTAGCAGGTTCTTGCTGCATAGTGGAAGGCCTGGGCATGGTCCCAGGAGGGATGTGTCAAGTACATCATCACTTAGGTCCACAACCAGAGACTAAAAACAGACTGAGGCCCTAGCAAGAGCTTCAGCCTACAGGTCTGCTGTTCCCAAACAGCCACCCCGGGAAAGGAGAGCCACCTTTCTCTTCCTTGGCCAGTTGTCTTCAGGGGACCCAGTTGGTCTGGGCTCTGTGTAGCAAGTGGGGGGTTGCCATGGGAAGTGCAGCAGGAAGGAGAAGGAAGACAGAAGGCAGGAGAAGCAGCAGGGCCTGCAGAGCTGGAAGAGAGACCAAGTTCAGCATTGAGCTATTTCAGGACTCTGCCCTGGGGACCTCGGGCTAGAGATCTTGGGGGAGGGAGTTTGTCTGTGCAAATGATACTAGTCCAAATGTCCCGAGGAAGCCATGGATGCTTCTGCGTTATGGAGGAAGGGAGGAAGAGCTGGGCCTTCTGGCACATGGGCTCAATGATGCAGCTTGCTGTCTGGGCCAGAAAGGGTCTGTGGGCACCAGCGGTACGCATTTGCTGGAGCTTTTGTGCTGCAAGACCTGACCTGGGCTATTTATTTAGCACGAGTATATAATTGGTTCCTGACTTACAGGTGAGGGGACTGAGGAGATGTGTGGTGCTGAGCCAAGCTGGCACTGAGGAGAGGAAATAACAGCATTTTGGTTGCATAATCTGGAAATGGTTTCTCCTGAGACGCTCAGTATAGGGAAAGCAGGGCCTGGGGCAGTCTCCATCTGCTCCTCAACAGACATCTGCAGGGCTTAGCACCCTTTGCCAGGTTATGCCAGACCTACAGGCAGACCCAGAGCAATTCCAATTCTCTCTCTCTCTCTCTCTCTCTCTCTCTCTCTCTCTCTCTGGCCTGACAGGGCCCGTCTCCATGCCAGGACGTCACTGTTCAACTGCTCTGCGCAGTCTTCTCCAGGCAGTGAGCCTCCAAGGCAAGCCGTGCTTGCAACCTGCAGTGGTTGAGTCAGGAACAAAGCCAAAAGGCTTCCATGCCTAGGAGCTCTTCTTCCACAGCCACCCCGCTTCCTCCTGCAGCCTTACCCTCTGTTCTTGTTCTTCTTGACCCTTGGGTGCTGATGACACTTTAGGCTCTCACAGTGGGTCAGGACCCCCTGCTTTTATAGCCTTAGCACATGCTGTTCCGCTTTCCTCTCCCCTGCCCTCTCATTTTCCACTACTGCTAGCTCCTCCTCTTTTTAAAATCAGATACCTTGTCTTCTGCAGAGATCAGGGGGCCCCACTCAGTTTCCTAGAACTATGGTGTGTGTGTGTGTGTGTGTGTGTGTGTGTGTGTGTGTGCGCACGCGCGCGTGCGTGCATGCGCACGAACATGCGCACAGGCACATGCTTCTGCTTACCAACTGAGTCTGGGGCCAGGGGCCTGTTTGCTCTTGGATCGTCACAATGTGTACAGTGCTTATAATCATGTTGGCACCTAGCAGGGCATAGCAAATACTTCCCAAGCTAATGAGTGAATGAATGAATTGAATGCTGTCAGAAGGGGAGATGTGTTCAGTTGAATAGGCGCCACTATCAGTTCTGTGTTTCAGATGAGAAGCCCAGCAAAGAGACAAGCCTGAATCACAAAGGCAGCAAGCGCCAGGGCCAGAACGCCCAGCCATGCCTGCCTGGTTTGGAAGCCTGGCTCTAGCCTTGCTGAGTGACTTTACCACTCCTAGCTTCTCTGAAATGAGGCTCATTTTGGTGGTCCCAGATAGCTCAGGCAGGTTGGGAAAGACCCCAATCCCCTGCCAGTAACTGCCTATTTCCCCCTTTTATCTCCAATACTACCACTGCCCCTTCACCAGCCCCAGTGGGAAGGCAGGCGAGGCCAGCAGAGTGGGAGGTGGGCTGAGTGTCCATGTATTCTGTCCCTTGGGATCCTGGGGTGGGTCCTGGCTGCTCACCATGGGTGTAGGAATTCTAGCTCCAGGACAGCTTGGTTATCATGCACTTAACTAGAGAAGCCTGGTTGGTCTTCCATCACCATATGAATCCCTCTTCACACTGAGGTACAGCTGTCAGGGCCGAAGTCAAGGAAAGACTTAAAGCGTCTTATGATGACCACCCCAGACTCTATTTCTGTTTCATCTCTTTTTATTGTGACATCTGGTTTTCCTACGGGAAATTCACTCTTGCCTTACCCTCAGCCAATCAAAATCTTATCCCTTTGTCACAGTAGTTGATTCAGTGTCAGGCCTCAGTACTAATTGGACCAGTAAGATGGACGAGGTCCCAGGTCTTGTGTAGTTCCCAGGGGAGAGACGGCTTAGGACAACTACTACAACCGATTTCCAAACTGGTGGGGAAACACTGCTGTGGGTTGGCAATCGCACAGTCATGGAGTCCAGGGGAGTCAGGCCTCACCTATGCCAGGGCCATCCGTCTAGCCCCTACCCCCTTTTAGGATTGGGTCTCAGTATGTAGCTCTTGCTGTCCTGGAACTCAAGAGATCCTCTTGCCTCTGCTTCCTGAGTGTTGGAGTTAAAAAATGTGTGCGACCACACCCAGACCTTTCTGTTCTTATTCCCTGACTCATGACATACACTCTCTTTGCCATGTGTTACTCACCCTTAACAAGGCGCACTCATCAGTAGACCAGAGCTCTGTGACGCCCTGATCTTGGTGTGGAAGCTCCAAATCTGGGAGCCAAAATAACTGCTCTTGTTGTAAATTAATTTTATCAGGTACTTCATTAGCGAGAGAGAGAGAGAGAGAGAGAGAGAGAGAGAGAGAGAGAGAGAGGCACGCGTTATGGCCTGTGATCGGTTCTTAATGTTTGTCAAAGCTTCAGTTTTCCTTCTTGTTAAAAAAAAAAAAAGCCCCTGTCTGCAGTTACCCATCAGGTAGAGATTTACAGTGTCCCAGACTTGAGCAGCCATTTCCCTCTGTGTGACACGGCAAAGAAGCCAGGCATGGCAGGCTAAGAGACCGGATACTGCCTAGGGCCTTGGTAGTGACCAGGGATCCTAGCATGCTGGGAACGGGTGAGACAAGTGCACTAGGCCTGTGCTGTGGGCATCTGACTCCACTTGCTTATCTGGGGACAAGTGTTGCCCAGATGCTCCTGCCACCAGGTTTGTGCACCAGGATTCACCTGCCACCCAGCTGTTTCTTTGCCTATGATTTCTCATGGGACAACATTCTAGCTTCTGAGTGGATGTGGGAAAACAAAGGGAAGAAATGAAGAAACCTGACCCCAGCTATGTCATCAGCCTCAGGACCAATCACCATTCCTGAACTTTGAATGGACTTTGAACTTTGGTTTTCCATTGGCCTAGCCCATCTACTTCTGATTTTATTTAATTCCTAGTTTGCAGAGGTACCTGCTGGCTGCTCTCTTCAAACCTTCCTTCCTTCTGTGTGTCCTACTAGAGTGGCCATCGTGGAGTAAGGAGAAGCCCAAGGCTGCCCCACTTCTTTCTGCCTCTGGACTCCTTGTGGGTGTGTGGTATTTTCTTCCTTGGAACTATGACAACCCAGAACCATCCTGGTGCTGTATAGTTGTATAGGTAGCCCTGGGGGTGATGGCTCTTGGGACCCCTCACCAGAAAAACAGCGACTGTTCCCAAGGCTTAGGCTACTATACATGAGAGATGTTCACTTGAAGCCAAATGCATCCCACCTCACATAGTGAAATCTAGGAGTGACTTACTCAAGCGAAGGGGCTGCCACTGTAGCTGAGGTCTCCTGCATCTCAGCATGTGTACATCCCAGTCACCCTAGGGCGAGTCTTTCCCCTCTGTTGCCTGAAGAACAAGTTGGAGAGCATGTCCACACCCACCCAGCCTGCTGACTGGACCAAGGCTTATGGCAGGAAGGACAAGGGACTTCTCCTGTGTTAACTGTATTTCTGCCAGCACCCCCCCCCCCCCCCCCGCAGTTTAGTTCAAATGTGACTTTTTCGGAATGGTGTACAGGAATCTTGCTCAGCTGGGACTCCTACAGGAACGTCCTTCATCTCTGAGCCTGGCCCTTGGTCTTTGATCTGATGTCCACAGACAGAATCTGGGGTCAACGCGACTTCCCATCAAGTGTTCTCAACACCTGGCTTATGAGACAGGGAGTGCTGCAACATTTTATCAAGATCCAGAAAACTACAGGTCAGACGGAATGTTGTCTTCTTAGCCCTAGGCCTTAAATTTGCTGATGGGAACAGTCATCCACTAGGCATTGTTTTCTCACCAAATGCCAACCATGCAAGAAGCAGAACCATGTCCCCACCTGTTCTGTTCTTTTCATTTCTCTGGGATAGGTGGTCAGCAGTGGCCAGGGCACAAGTGGAAACAGCAGCAGAAAAGGTACACATCTTTGTACATACACGCTACTGGTGAGCTCATGCTGCCTTCTTCCTGGATGGGCTGCCCCCCCAGCCGCCCCCCCACCTCAGCCTCATCTACACTGGAAATCACGAGACTACCATGTCCTAACATTCCAGAGCTCCTATGATGTGCTAATCTCTGCCCTTGGATCTTATACCTACTGAGTCACTTAATCTATAGACAATCCCACAAGGTACATGACTAGTTGTGTTACTGAGAAAGGAGGCTTCCTTCTGTTGCCTCATAGCAGGACACAGAGCTGAGATTTGGCTAGGGTAGCAGACCGGCTCCAGACCTGGCCCCACCATGCCTCCTACGACTGCACTTTCATGAATAAATAAATAAATATGTATATATATTCACTCATGCATGCATATACACACATATATGTATATATACACATATACATACACACACACACACACACACACACACACACACACACACACGCGCGCGCGCCAACTACTGCTATGTCTGTCTCCTGTTCTAAACCACCACTGTACGAATGCTCAGATAGAAGAACAAATGGAGAAACCCAGAAAGCACTCCAGCCTTGCTTTGTTTGGCGAAGGGATCAAGAAGGCATGAAAAGCAGCACTCTCTCTCCTGACCTCCCAGACTCACTGTCTGGATGTGGAGATAAGGAAAGCATGGAGGAGGGTGCTGGGGATAGCTGTGAGTACAGCTAGACAGGGACGGGAGTTCAGAAGGAGCGGCCAAGACTCAGGGATTGCTATTCCTTACAGCTGGTCCTTCCTTTTAGAGGGAGACCAGGGACAACCATTGGTGCTGCTACCCCCACGCCACGGTACAGCAGCCGGACAGCAGGACCTGAGCAGTGGATGCCTCCCTCAGAGCAGGAGCCTGGGGTATGACCCAGCCATACAAGTACACGGGGTGGGCTGATCCAGCTACATGAGTCCTGGGGCAGGAGCATGGCAGGATCTCACCTCGGCACAGGATTGGGGCCCCTTGATCTTTGTAACCATCTTTGATGCCTCGTGCACTGCTAAGTACATGGTAAGCACTTGTGGAGGATAGAAAATGAAGTCTTAAGTTGGCTGAGAAACTGGAAGGAACTGGAAGTGCAATGCAGGGCCCCTCTGGGCTGGTCATGGTTACCACATGTGCTCTTAAGCAAGTTTCTTCTGTTCGGGACGGATGGCATCTTTTGCCATGTGTGCAAAAGGGAGCCACAAAATGAGACGTCTTGGGAGGAAGGGTCTCACGCTCTGAAAATCTGGGCAGGACAGGCTGTGGGCACCTCACTGTCTAGTCTGGGCAGTTATCCCTGCTACCTCTTGTACCTCAGTTTGGGGTGAGTATCTGTCTCTTCTCACAGCCTCTCCTCAGATGTGACAATTCCAGGGGCATTACACTGAGACCACAGGGAACTCAAGCAGGCCCAGGCAGACAGCATCCTTATCTGCTATAGAATTTGTGCAAAGCACAAGGTGAACAGTGCTGGGCTGTGGTGATGGCACATTTCCATGGTTACAGAGATCTGTCTGAGTTCCACAGACCAATTTAAAATCTTACCATTTCTCTCACCAGAGGGGACCCAACGACATTCTAGAAATAGGTATGAACTTTGATTCTGCCTCCCCTGGGAGCTGCCATGATCTCTGGAGTAAGGGTGAGGCACTAGTGGAACAAACAAGTCCTGGCAGCAATTCCAGCCCTCACTGATCCTCAGCACTGCTTAGGTCAGTGACCTTGGGTGGCTAATTCGAGCCTGGCACCTCCATTTGTAACCAAGAGGACCTGAGACAATGTCTTGCCTGCTCCTTACTAGACTTTTGTGAGGATAGTTCATCTTTTTAAAAATTAATTTATTCTTATTACATCTCAATGGTTATCCCATCCCTTGTATCCTCCCATTTTCCTATTACTCCCTCCCTCCCATTTTCCCCTTACTCCCCTCCCCTATGACTGTGACTGAGGGGGACTTCCTCTCCCTTTATATGCTCATAAGGGTATCAAGTCTCTTCTTGGTCATCATTATTTTTTTACTCAATAAAATTAATAATTTTAGACAAATAATGAAATGAGTAGCTGGATTGTGCTGAGGGTTGTCTGAGCTTGGCAGTATCTACGCACTGCTCGTGTGTGATTCCATTCACGCCCATGGTGGTCAGATGAGCTGGCTCATAGGGTTGTACAGATCAAACTATGGAAGTTGGAGAGGTCGAGTAGTTTTCCAAGGCTAGACAGCAAATGCTGGTGCAGAGTTGGCATTTGAATCCGGCATCTATTATTTCTAGTGTTAGGGCATCATGTTAGATGTACATTCTGTTCTCTGGTAATACAGTTAAGAAAAATCAGCATGTGTACAGATATGTTTTAAAGAAGAAAATGATAGCATGTCTACCAGCTAGGCCTCACCCAAGGTGAAGGCATTTCTTTGTTCCTGCAGGGGTGGAAGGGGAGCAGCACCTGCCCTCCATCACTAGAGACAATGCCCATAACAAATGGCAGATGGAGAAGAAAACAGAAAGGATTTAATCAGTTTTAGTGACAGAGGTGTGTTCAGAAGCAAAGACTGAGAGGTATGGTAAGGAAAAATGTACCTTTTTATGTCTAGGCTCGATGAAGATACACAGTTGTGTAGAAACAGGACTGGACAAAAGGGAGGCCTTATGTACTAGTGACTGAGAGCAAAACTCAGCAACACCTGTTTGGGTTCTTTTGCCACTGAAATGAAGGCCATAGGAGCCACATACTATTGATATGGTAGTTCAGAGAATTTTTTGGTGTTTTGTTTTTTGTTGTTGTTTTTTGTTTGTTCTGTGTGGGTTTTTGTTGTTGTTTTTGTTTTGCTCTGTTTTGTTTTGTTGAGACTGGGTTTCTCTGTGTAGTCCAGGCTACCCTGAAACTCACTCTTGTAGACCAGCCTGGTCTAGAACTCAGAGATCTTCCTGCCTCTGCCTCCCAAGTGCTGAGATTAAAGGCGTGCACCACCACCGCCCAGCTCAGAGAATCTTTGTAAGGTTCCTCACACAGAAAGAGAAGTTTATGGCCAGCCTTGGGGAAGAGGTTCTGGCTTCTATGACTAGTGCCTGGCTAGGGTGGGGACAGGAGGCAGAAAGAGACCTCACCTGTGAGGCTCTTGTATTGTCCCTCCTTTCAAAGTGTTCAGTTTCTGTCGTCTACTGCTACCTTAGCTTATTTGCGCGCACGTGTGCATAAACACACACACACACACACACACACACACACACACACACACACACGCAGACACACCCCATGTATTTTTTAAAATCTCTTTACATATACACACATGTGTGGGGGCAAAACTGTTAACATGAGATCATTCAAAGACTACTCTTCCACTTTCTTGTCAAAGTGAGCCTTGGAACTCTGTCACTGTCCTGCCTCCTCAGGCCTTTCTTCCACAGTGTGCTCAGGTCAGCATAGGGCTGTGGTGGAGAAAAGGGAGTTGGGAAACTTCAGCTGCTACAATCTGTAACAGAAGGTGAGTGACAGTTGCAAGGACTGGGGGGGGGCAGTAGGGAGGGGAACACAGAGAAAGTGAAGATACGGAGAAAGGGAGATAGTGGAGAGGGAGTCCTTACAGTCTACAGGGAGTATAGAAGGAAGCCCAGGGAGGGAGCCATGGGAAATATGGAGGAGAAAGGCAGGGGTAGAGGAGGTGGGCTCGGGAGACCAGGGCACACGAGGATATGATGCGGTAATTCAAGGGAATGGGGCTAAGACAGACCCTCGAAGACAGGAAAGAAAACGGGGGAAGTGCATGGGGTGCTGCTTTTTCGGTTTCCTCTCCAAATTCTTTTACAGATTAAAAAAAGTTGGACAGAACTTTGCTTTGTTGCCCTGGGTCTCAGATTACTATGCATCTGCTTCAGTTTTCCCATGGCTGGGATTATAGGTGTGTACCATTCCTAGCTTAGGAGCCCTTTTGCCTGGTTGCCCTGAGCCTGTTAGGCAAGTATGTCTCTGTGTACACATACATGCCTTGTATAGAAGGACCCTGGGCACATCTATCTATCTCTCCCTCCCTCCCCCTCTAACTCTCCCTCCCTCTCTCTCTCCCCTAATAAAATGGCAGCAGTAGCCACCACTGTAAGGTGGTTGTTAGCATTAACACTAAACAGTATTCCTTAAACAACACAGACCCTAGAAGATGGAATGCAGAGGCCTCCTCTATAATTCCTGGAGCGTCTCTGGCTCCCTCCATCTCCTTGATTATCACGTCCTGTTGAAACTCCTGGTCCCGAAAGCAGACTACCTAGACAGCCTTTTCCCTCTGCCTCCGGCTGATCCCCTGCTCCAGGCTGGTCACACAAGCGTTTAGTTCTTTGTCCTTGTTTTGCCCAGTGTCAGTGCATCACCAAGGCCATCAGTTCCTCTCGCCACTACACCCCCCATGTGCTCCTTTCATCTCAGACTGCTCACCTGACCCCACATCTCATGTGTACTCTATGCCACAGCTTCCAGACACTCTGGCCTCTCTTCGATGAGGCTACCCTATGCCTGCCATCAGGAGCGCCTGAGCTCTCTCACTGCGTCCCATCTCTTTCTAGCATAGTCTATCAATGGTTGCTTCCTGCCAGCAGGATAAAACCACACTCACTGGCTACCTTCCAGGGCTCACCAAATCTCACTTACCTGGACTGCCAACTTTCTTACCCTTGCCAGCCAAATCTGCTCTGGTCATTCTCAGCCACTGCCTGTACTCAGGGCTGGTTGGCTGCTCCAGCCACTGCCCCTCCACAGGCACCTTTCAAACCCGAACTAGGTATCAAGCCCTGTAGTCTTCCTTTCTCCTAAGAAACCTCCTTCGAGTCTCTCAAGAAAATGAGGTCACCTAGATAGACATAGCAAAAAAGAGGCGAACTTCAAGGTGCCTAGAGACCGAGACAACTGAAGAGCTGAACTAAACAGCTGTACTAATCATGTGACCCTCAGAGGTAAAGAAATAAGACCATCCAAGACCACTGAGGCTAACGTGGCTGACCAAGGGACCCACTAATTGTTCTTTGACTCATTTAAGTGGCATCTCCCTATTATTAGCCTGGTAACATGTGGCAGGTGACACTGTGCGGCATATGGAAAGCCCAATATAAGGACAGAAAACAGGAGAAATTCCATCCCATTCTCTGTCCCCTCCATGTCATGCAATTCAAGAACAATGATCTCCTCCATTATTGACCATAGGTGAGCTAGCTACCCAACACCCGTGATCTCCTGGGAAGCCTGCTTCACACCATGAGTGTGTTCCTCTGCCCCACATTATATGCTCTCCCGGCTGCTGATTCTGTCCACCTGTGTCCAAATTCTTTCTCTAATAGTACTAGGAACCTGGAAACATGGAGTGAAGCTGTCAACCTGTTCTCTCTATCTTTGAAGCCTACCCAACCTCGACCACAGGTAACAGAAAGGCCTCACCCAAGAGCCTGTGCATCCCATCTTCCCAAGAAAATGGCCAGCTCCCCACAGCCCAGTCAACAAGCCTTTGAACCTCTGAGTACTTCCCACAAGGCTGCACACAGGTTCTGGAATGCGTACATCTGGCCATTTGGGGGTAAGATTCAGGTACTCCTCCTTAGATGGATGGTGAGAGCAAGACTGTAATTCCATGCAAGAGGTATGTTTTGATGACCTACTGTGTTTTGGGTACAGTGAACATGGGGATCAGCACTGTATTTGGCAGGGAACAGATGCTCTTCAGATGATGGCTATTTTCATGCCCGCAGTTGCTATGGCCACAAGGATGAACGAGACACTGCAATCATCACCAGCCACCGCGCACCAGTTATCCCTATTGCTCCCACAGGTACTCTGTGATCACCAGCTTTCTCCGAACACTATTCCCTTTGTGCCTACTCCTGCATGGAGAACGCTGGCTGGAACAAGAGTGAAGAACTAGAGATACCCCAGTTCTCCTTCCTCCTCCCATATACCCTTGGTCTCCCACTACAGAAGCATCTGCAACAACGCTGCCAGCCTCCTGTCCTCCCTCTGGGAAGCAGCAGATTGGTGGGCTCTGCCAGGACCCTGCTGCCCACCCTAGGCCGGGTACAGACACCCTGCCAGCTACCCTTCACTCCAGGCCCTGGAAGTGCCACCGTGAGCTGAGGTGACTGCCCTATAGAATTAGGATTTGTGCATAACATACTAAATTTTAATGTAATGTTACCTGACACAGATACATTGTCAGATCCTGAGAAGGCCAGCATAACTTTTGTCTGCGAGGCAGGAAATGTGTATTAGTCAAATCATCACAGACTGGCCCCATACTCAGAGGCTCCTCCAATGCAGGCCAGCTCTTCCCGGGTTAGGGAACAAAGTCCAGCTTTCAGACAGAATTCTCATGTTTCACATTTCTTTCCTTTCACTTAGCTTTTCCACAGTAGCTGTTTATAGTTTAGCCTTGCAGTAGATGCAAACATTTGCAAATACACAGTTATCAGAGAACAGTCCATGTTTCAGAATCCCTACTCTGTACAGGAAGGAGGGCCTCACACCTACCAGGAGAGGCAGAAAGCACATCCGTCGGGGGAAGATGGCACCTAGCAAAATGGGCTTTGTTCAGTAAAGATTTTTCTGGTTCAAGTTAACTTTCCAGGGGCAGGTATTTAAACAAAGCTGTGCTGACTCAAAACAAGTCTCTCATTTTTTCTTATCTACAGAAGCTTCCAGGGACTTTTGGCTATTGCATTTGTTGGTGACGTTCTGGATACTATCACAGAGGTCCCTGCACCTGCCAGGGACTTGGTAAAAAGGCTTGGTCTGGTTACTACTACCTTCTCTCCCACACAGACAACCTCTCCTGGGCCGTCAGGCATCGTCAGGAGGAGGACACAGAGTCCCGGAGGCTCTCTTCCCTGTGCCCAGGGCTTCACAGACTTGCCTACCTTTCTCTCCTTGTCACCGTACTCGACGCCCAGAGTATCCATGGCCCGGACAATGGCTGCCAGAGACTGGATGGTGTTGCTGTAGACGACAGGCTTGTACTGCTTTACGTCTTCTCCAGAGAAGCCATCTTCATGGATGATCCTGGAGGAAAGCCACAAACCACACCTCATGAGTACAGTGTGCTCACTTGACATGGACAACACAGGGCTTGGAGGCCCCAGGCAAGCCCTGGTTCCACAGCTGGGAGAGCTGGGTCCGGCGGGAATGCTGGATTACTGAGTTGCTCTACTGAGGTGCTATAACATCTAAAAAACAAACAAAACCCCACTTACCTGAGTTACTGAATAATAATAATAATAATAATAATAATAATAATAATAATAATAATAATAATAATCTGAAATAGATTATTGAAAATATTCCTGTTTAACACTATTATGTGTGTGTGTATGTCTGTGTATACACACACACCATATACTATTTTGTACACAGGTAAGAAACGAGGGGCTAAAGATGCTCAAAAGCGCCTGCGACAGTAGCAGCAGACACCATTTGTGCAGCCTATGTTCGCTGCTGCTGACCTAAGGACAGTGTGGGGCCTTGACATGTGTGTACTCAGAGAATACTGCTCAAGATCCCTGCAAGAACTCAGCAAATGAAAGAAACCGTTCTCAATCTCTCAACCAAACCCCGCCCCCTCCACTGGTGGGGATCAAATCCAGGATCCGACGTACTTGCAAGGTGAGAACAATTCTCCAAGGGGAGGTGGTAGTCACACCCACAGATCACTCTCAGTGCTCTTAATGAAGGTAGGCCTATGCCTGGCTTAAACAGGCAACCGTCCAAGTCTGCACACACGTGTAAGATACACACCGTCAGAGGAAAAGCTCGCACAGGGCACTTCGCTACTCTTCCTCAGCTGGTAGGCAGAGCCATCCAGTTCTGCTGGATCTCTACAATCTACAGGGTTCACATGGGACAGCACAGAGCGGGGGCAGTGTGACACTCTGGTGGCCTCTGGTACATGCTCATTGCTGACAAGGACCCGGAAAAAGGAAACCACATACAAACTGCAAGAATAGTCTCAAAACGGAAGTAAAAGGAAAAGCAAATGAGTTTTAAGGACAGTATCAGAGGTTCTTTGTGCCTTGACAGACTGTGAAGTCTTCGATGGCCACACCTCCGAGGCGGGAATTAGTGTCGTGCCTGACATACACAGGCTTCAGCGTGAGAGCTGAGCCCTCCTACCTCATCGAAGCCCACGTCTGTGCCTTCACTACCTCCTTTCTGTCTAGGAGAATGCCACAGACAAACACCTCGAAAACAGCTTTATTGGGACTCATTTCATATGCCACACAGCATATACTAAAGCATGCAGCTCAACATTTGTTTTCAGTAAATTCACAAGATTGGGCAACCGTAACTGCACCCTAGCTGTAGAACATTTTACCCCCCTCCCCATCACCGGTCACTCGGCACTCCCTACTTCAGTCCTAAACCACCAGCACTCTCCACTGTTTCTATAAATTTGCCTAGATTGGACAGTCCATGTAAGTTAAATTATATGATATGTGTGTATTTGTCACTGGTTTTTCATTTAACAAGCCTTTTCAAGATATGTCCATGTTATAGCGTATCTCCATAACTCATTCTCTTTTCACTGCTGAATAATATTTCTTTGTATGGGCGTGCTACCATTGAGTCATTCCGCCATCCACTCCTGCTGAGGCAAAGTGAGAGTAAGTGCTGGCTGTGGATCTCCACTCTCAGTTTCTCCAAGAAACAGAGCAGAATGACTCCGTGGACATTTTGTGGGGTTGATTAGCACTGTCTGTTTTGTTTGTTTGTTTTTACAAAGCTTCTTTTTATTTTAAAAGATTTACTTTATTTTTATTAATGTGTGCCTAGTGTCCCTACAGGTCAGAAGACAATGTCAGATCCCTTGGAACAGGATTACAGGTGACTTTGAACTGCCCTGTGGGTGCTGAGAAGGGAACTTCGATCCTCTGTAAGAACAGAAATCGTGCTGGACTGCCAAGCCATCTTTCCAGCTCCTGCAAAGTCCTCTTGAAGGAGCATATAGTCTAACGAGCCACAGGTTTGTGACCCTGGAGAGGCCCAGAGGGAAACACTAGCCCTCTGCATAAAGCCAGAGAAGGGAAGAGAACAGATGAAAGCAGTGTGCTCGGACAGTGGACAACAGGCTGTGCAGGTGGCTTGGGGACTGTAGGCACTGGCCAGCACAGCACATGCTAGAGGAGCCAGGCACACCCGAGGCTCAGGGGCCACAGGATGTGGGTCAGCACTCAAGAGTCAAGGCAGCTGGAACAGAGCAGAAACTGCAGAGAAAGAGTTCTTGGCATCTGTGTGGCATTCCTGGGGGGTCTTTGGCTGAACAGATGAGCCTCCACAGCTCAAAAAGAAGGGTACCAGAGGGAGAATGAGCTCCTGGGGGCTTGGAGGCTGAATACTTGCCAGCACTTCTCCAAGCAGGAATATGAACTCTGAAAAGCCAGAGTGGAGTCCCTGGGGGCTGCTAGAGCCTTCAGCAGAGATGCCAGAGGCCCCAGCAACTGGGTAGCTCCTATGGTTCCCTGAGGTCCTTCTGACATTGCTAGAAAGGAAGCCCAAGAAATCTAGCAGCCCATAGCTAACTTAGCTGCCCCAAGAATAACAGAATAAAGGCACCAGCCTTTAAATGAGGATGGCAAAGTCTGTACATTCAGCAGGGTGATGTGCGCCATACCACCTTCCAGGGGGGAAAAATCCCAACTCTGCAGACAGGCAGGAGGGTGTGGTGCACAACCAAGAGATGCTCTAGTCAACAGAAGTAGATGCAGAAGTGACGCGGATGACAGAATTCGCACACGGTACTGCAAAAATACTTACTTTAAATGTTTTCAAGACATCAAAAGAGATTGTGAGTATACTTTGGAGAGAAATGGAAGATACAGAAAATGAACAACAGCTGAAGTAAAGACTTTACTAGATGAAATCATGGCAGATCAGACATGCAGAATTATTCAAACTGAAGACAAAAAAGCAACAGAAAGTATTAAATGGAGGCAGAAAGAGAAAGGGCTGAAAACACCTTAAAGTACACATACATGCAAAACTTCCAGTAATGCAAAGGATGGGTGAGGGGGAAGTACATCTGAAAGATGCATCTGAAGAAGTGTCACATGACTTAAAAGTAAATTAAAGTGAGATACACATGGGAATTTCACAGCAAACACTGAAAACTGTAAGAGAAAGACACTTGCTACCCAGACTCCATAAGCAGGTGGTGCCTTAGGAGGCTAGGACTGTGCTGACCTGAGAGGCACAGGTGAGATCTGCTGGCTTTCAGTGTGATGTGCTTCCCCATAAGCCAGGCCAGATACCAGGACTCCACTTCTGACTCCCTGGCCCTACCATTCCTCTGGGGATGCTCTCCAGACCCCAGCTCTTTGAATGTGGGCTGTGCTCCCATAAGATCCTATAACTGAATATAGGGGTTATGACAAATTTGGTAATAGCAAAAGGTTTCTGAACAAATAGTAAGCAAGAATTAATTCAAAGTTAAACGTGTAATGAGCCGAGGTGGCTTTGGCACCCACTGGGGATGCAACATGAGCATTTCATGCTGCACCTGTGATAAAGCCACACAACCCCAACAAACGTCACCGGGACAGCGTGGGTCACACAGTATGACTACTCTGTGCTATGAAATGTGCTGCTTTTATTGTATATACAAAGTTTTCTGCTCATACAGAGCACAGTAATTTAATATTTTCCTACCAACATCCCTCAAAATATATAGTATAATATATATTATAAAGTATTAGTACATTTTTGAATTGTTCTGCTTTAGAATATTTGATTTTAAAAACTGCCATTTGAGCTACTGAGTTGGCATCAGGACAGATTTTCTGGAATTGCCCCACACATACTTCTGCTCTCATAGACTGCATTTATACTATGCATTTATGTAAAGCAGCATCCTCAACACTGATGATTATGAAATCAAAATACTGAACAACATTGGGGGTAGACTCTTGCAGTCTCAACTACAGCCAAGATCTAATTCTTTATGAATAAAGATAAACAAGCTCATCTAACTCATTAATATGCAAATTTGTTTTAATCTTTAATAAATGGTAAAATTATATGTATACCAAATAGTTGTTTTAAAATAAACATTTAAAATGATTTGCTACCATTAAACATTTTATTTGTTTGCTTATTTCATATATCTACACACCTGGGGTCACATAAAAATTTCTCTGGCAAAGAGGGTGCTAGGGAAACACTGAAGAAACCTTTCTTTAGAGCCCTAGCTGACCAAGGGGTTTCTTTCTTTTTTTTCCCCCCTCCCCCTTTATTTTTGGTTTTTCCAGACAGGGTTTCTCTGTGTAGCCTTGGCTGTCCTGGACTTGCTTTGTAGACCAGGCTGACCTCGAACTCACAGCTATCCGCCTGCCTCTGCCTCCCGAGTGCTGGGATTAAAGGCGTGCGCCACCACGCCCAGCAGGGTTTCTTTTCCCATAGGGTTGGAACTATCATTTCCCATACTAACCTTACACTTGCCTACTGAGGTTGGAAGGCTAGGTTTTCATTATATCTACTTGACAGAAAGAACAGAGGCTGAGAGCATAAGCTGCTGGTCTCTCTCAGCAGATCAATGCCAGAGATAAGGCCAGAACTCAGGCCTCCAAGCTCAAGTCTTTCCAACCACAACTGCAGATTATTGCCTAGCGAGTGTCAGCCTGGGGGTTGGAGTGTCCCAAAAAGAAAATGCAGAAGTGATGCAATTTGGGGGCAAATGTTCAAAAGTCATGAGTATTAGTCCTATAACTTAACATGTTAGTAAGTGCTAGCTCAAACTGGGCTTCCAGGGGTAAAGTTTTATATCATCTCTGACCTAACAGTCATAAGCACCCACATAGCACAAGAGTGTGTGGTCCACACAGGACAGCAGTGAAAGTGTTGATCATAGCCCCAACCCTAGCACTAAGTTCTGTAGTGCAAGGCTTATCCACAGCATCTTCTCACATGATTCTCCTCTTTTTTCTCTTTTGGAATTCAAGCTGACATCTTTGTGAATATCAAATGAGGTTCCTTTATCTTCTATCTCCTCATATCATTCCAGTGAGGTGCAACAGCGGTGGCAGCAGCTGATGTGACAGCCAGGACTGCTCTAACACAGTCTCCGCTGCTGAGGGACTGTGGCATCCTTGGTAAATGACTTGACTGGCCAGTCTTGTTTCCTCATTGGTAAGCTATTCTGAAAAATAGATGGGTGTGGCAGAGCGTGCCAGATGGTGGAGGCAGGAGGATCAGGAATTCAAGGCCAGCCTTGACTACAAGAGACCCTGTTTCAAAAATACAAAAATAAGCCAGACGTGGTGGCGCACAGCTGTAATCGAGGCAGATGGATCGATGTGAGTTCAAAGTCAGCTTGGTCTACAAAGCCAGTCCAGGACAGTCAAGGCTACACAGAGAAACCCTGTCTCCAAAAACCAAAAACCAAACCAAACAATCCCCCAAATCCAAAACAGAACAAAACAAAAACAAACAAACAAACAAACAAACAAAAACCAGAAACCAAAACCTGAGGGAAAAAGAAACTACAGGGAAGACCCTCGACTGGCAGCCAGTAGGAACAGTCATCTTACTCTGAAGCCAACCTCCAAGTGTAGTTACCCTCACTGCTGGCGCAGAGGCACCCCATGTTTGAGGGTTGGCACTCAATGCTAAGTGACCCCCCCACCCCGCCTCGCTGCATTTCTTCCTATCTTCAAAGTGGCCCCAGGCTTGGTAAAAATCACCAGATCCAGATCCAGTGAGGTCAGGCTACTTCCCTGAGGTCATGAAGCTGGTGAGTGGCATCTAAGGGCTGTTTGTGACCTATGGGCAGGTGGTGAGAGGCAGAACTGCTTTCCCAACCCCAGGCCCTCACCTCTAGGTTCCAGAGGCCCCAGACTGCACACGCATGCATACATACATATAGTGTGTGTGCATGTGCACATGAGGATGCCATGCCCTGTCTAATGTCCCGAGGGCCTGGAAAGAAAAGAGGATTCCTGAGAGGCCTCAGGAGTATACCCCAAGGTAGTTCAGTCACATGGGATGGCTCAGGCTTGAATCCTGGAGGTAGCAAGATTAGGGTTTGGAAAGCAGAAGAAAGGCTCCAGGAGACATGTAGCGACAGCCATAGTCCCACATCCTGTAGAGGCCTTCAATGGAACTGCTGAGTGAAAGTTCAGAATCAAGCCTCAGTGTCGTGAGTCCCTAGATCCATCCATGCCTAAAGCTAATGCTATCCCTACACTTCTGACTGATAAAAGCCATGATAGTCCTTATTTTTGCATAGTCTAATGTGACTTGAGCTGATGTCACCCACTGAAGTCGTGATTAAAATGCTCTATAACTTGATAACAATAATTTGAAATCACTTCTCAGCACCACATTTGCTTGTTAAGTCTTTGTTTCCACCCTGGCCATTGGTATCTTGTTTCACCTGCCTCTCCTCTCCTTTGCATAGTTCCTGGCACAGAGACGGTAAAGGTGGAGACATCACTACCCTAGCCGTGTGTACACAGATGTTCAAGCTATGTCCCACCAAGGAGCTCACAGCCAAGTCTGCATGTGTACCTGTCTATGTTGGGGCAGGATATTTATCTATACCCACAGAACCAGGGCATGAAACTGAAGCCAAGTTACTCCTCACACTGCGTACCTAAAACCCAGGGACTCCGAGGGGCTGTTCTGGGTCACCAGGCCAGAAGAGTTATGGAAGGAGTTTGACCGGACAAGGCTGACTGCAGCCTGAGTATTCAACTACAGGCAGAAGCTGCCAGCTGGATTCTGGGCTCCTGACAACACTGCTAAGTAGGGGATCTTGAGGGTAGATGGCGGGAGAGGAATGATGCCAGGGTTGCTGGCCACAGCAGGTGACCAGTTTCTAAAAAGAGGCAGTCAGGGATGGACCATTCTTCTCCCCGTATCAACTCTTTTTGCTGCCGTGGGGATCCTGTAGGAGGCCCAGACCTGGCTCCCCTTGCTTTCAGCTCTTCTTCCAGGGCAGGGCTGCTCTCAGCTGAAGGAAGACTGCTGGGCACAGAGGCCTTATATGGTCACAGAACCACAGGCTTTGGAGCAGGGAGGGACCTCACACAATCATCTGGCCTGGCAGCCTTTCTTTGAATCACAGGCCCCTTTGAGACTGTGACAAATGTGCCAGCACAAGGTTTTCCTTGGCTTCTGGAGGTTTGTGAACACCTGATCAAAAGCTCTGGGGTAACAACTCAATCACTATGCTGGATTCAGGGCTCCCTCCCCCACTTCCTCCCCCCCCGCCATGTCTCACCACCCTCTGCCACAACCCCTGAACAATTTACACTGGGGAGTGGTGGTGCCAGGCACTAGCTGTGTGATGGGGTAATTTCCTATAACTGCTGGTGTCAACTGTTCTCATTGTGTTGTGGTCAGGACCCAGAGAGAGAGGCCTCACTGGCAGGAGAGCCATAGCTGTAGTGACTGCTGGCACATTTGGTCCACAAAGGTTGTCCTGTTTCTGTCCTTCAGAAGAAAGGGCCGTGAGGCCTTTTCTAAGAGGAGGGCATCATCAACGAGGTGCACCTTTGAGTGTATCTGTGAGGGCATTTCCTGAAAGGTGAGCTGAGGAGAGAAGAGCCATTCCATGAGCTCAGGCCCTGAACTAATTAAAAAGGAAAAAAAGATGAGAGCCTGCGGAGCATTGCCACTGCCCTCTCCCGGCTTCCTTGTTGGCCACCAAGGAGCAAGATGCTTCCTCTGCCGTGCCTTCCTCATCACGAAGAACTACTGCGCTGCTCTCAACGAAGTAAAACAAACTCCCCTTCTTTACAAAGGTCTCTTGTCTGGTATTTGGTCACAGTCATGAGAGAAGCAGCTCATAGCGGTGAGCCCTGGAGGACTTCCACCTGGCAGGAAGAAGACAAGGAAGGCCCGAGAAACTCCAGTGGGAAAAGGACGTGGGCTGGAGGGGGGGACTCAGCTTGTTTACCAAATGAACGTCTTGGGAAAACTTAGAGGCTGCAGACCCTAATTTCCCAATTTGATCATCTTAATGATAGTCAAGTGTGTCTGAACGGGAATACGATCTTGTGAGACACTTGTCTGGGATCTGCTTTGCTTCCCTGATAAATGATGATGGTTTCCAATCACCATTGGCCTCATTGACCCAATGAGCCGTGGGAATGTGAATCTGGAGCTGGGACCTCCCTATTAGGTGGGCAATGACAATCCTGGACTCATAGAACACACGTGTGACTAAACAGTGAACAGGAAGCCCTAGCACACAGCGCTCAATAGAGCCCATTAAAACCCTGGACTTGGGCCGGGGGTAAGATAAAGATACAAGGTATGGTGTAGTGGATGTCCTGTGCAGCCAGACTAATAAAACTACAGCTGTATGCTGCGGGTGGGGCGTGGCAGCTGTGGAGAGGGAGGAGGATGGACGGGCTGGAGCAACCATCGCTTTCAGTGGTGGAATTGTTGTCTTCTTTCTGTCTGTTTCATTCTTAAAATGTGCATGTGATGTCAAAAAGAACAGATTGTTTTATTTTGTAAAATATTTATCATTATTACTATTATTATTATTGGTGTGTATGTGTGCATGGAAGTGTGTATGTGTATGTTGGCACATGTGCCAAAGCATACGTGTAGAGAACAACTTAGTGGCATTGTCCTCTCCTGTAGGTTCTAGGGACTGACTCAGGGCTCCAGGCTTGCACAACAAGTGCCTTCACACACTGAGTCATCTCACTGACCTGCAACAGATTATTTTCAATGGGAAATAGGTACTTTACGTCTAGCCTGGTGACCATGTTGTCAAGGAACAAGGTTAGAAGGACACAGTGCTGTCAGCAGGGGTCTCCTGACATGATTCCCTTGGGCTTGGCTTGATATGAGGCTCTACTACACTGCCAGGTCCACTGGGCCAGTTCCCTTCTTTTCAGAGACTCAGACTAGATGCCAAAATGAGGAAGACTAACGAGGAAAGCATATAGGAAATACTGTAAGAAATGGCACATTCCAAGGGCAGTGGACAGGTGTAAGTGTTAACTATGTGGGCTGCCATATAACAGCCACTGTTCTAAGCCCCAGAGAGCTATTTTCCTGCTCCCTTTGCAGCTAAGAGTGGCCACAAGATCTAGTCCAACCCAGTAAGATTAAAGGGAAATGTTTAGATACGACCCTGACCAAAACGTTTTACTTCCTGGTCCTGAAACAAGTATTTCTGTGAATACCTTTTCTATTGTCTTTCTTCCCCCATCCCACAGGGCTCTTCTCCTACATTGCCTGGCCTCCTGCCTTTGTGTTCAGTGTAAGCAGTCAATGAAGAAGCTGCAGGCATACCATGGTCACAATGCTAAACGTCATCACCGTGGGCATGGAAGATCAAAGGGGCACAGGGAGTCCATGACGATCCTTATAAAGACAGAGTTCATGCTTCTACCATGATCCTCTCTGCCTGGGTCACAGAAATGGTCCTGCTCCAAGGCCACATGTGGGGAACTGTGACTTAGAGATAAAAGACATGCCCATAGGGACAAGGGACACAGTTAGCGTGTAACAGAGGAGGGACAAAATCCTCAGAGACCCTTCTATTGTGCCACAGGCCTCTGATGGCCCTGGAGCTGAGGATGCTGGGAGATCCCAGGTGAGAAAAACAGGGACCCATCTGCAAAACAGAAAGAGTCTCTTGACTTGACAGCTCCAAGGCTTTGCGGGGAGCAAGATCTTCTGTACTCACGTCTATTACTTCATCCCCTAAGTCACTTTCATGGATTATCTGAGTCCCTACTATGTGACAGACAAGATATCAACATTCGGGGTTCAAGAGTAACATTAGAGGTTCAACATACACACTCCCTGTACACACAAAGACTGCATTCTAGTGGGAGGTAGAAGTTGAACAGGAATTTCAAACCATAAGGGGTAAGAAGAAGTGATAATCAGAAGGCTCATACCCTGGGTAGGGCCAGCCTACCTGTAGCAGTGCTGACAGAGGATCCAGAGCTGGCTGGGCTGGGAGTGGCACTCCAGGCACAGTTGGTGTGTGCAGATGGGAGGTCTCTGGGAGTTGGCGGGATGGGCTGATCCTCAATGTTCCCGGTGGGGTGGACTAATCAGGACATCTGCCCCAAGTTTTCTAGCTCACACACTCTCTGCTACACTCTCAGCAGCCACGTGACCTTCCCATGCAGTGCTGTAGAGCCTGACCTCAACTGAGTGGGCTCTTGGGAACTAGAGGATAACCCTTGTCTGCAGTGTTAGGCTTGAAGACCGATGCCTGAGCAAGGGGTTGATGTCTGTGTTTTGGAAAGCAAGTACACCATGACCTTGATTCCTGATTCTCAGTACCCGTAACAGAGCCTGGAGACCCCGATGGAAGTCAGAAGCTTCATTCTTTTCTAGGCACAAGAGCTAATTCTCAATAGGCAGAGTCAGGCACCCCATGATCATTGCCGCCTTCACTTCTCCAGTAGGAGATTCTTCCCTCCTCACCCCGTGGACCATCTGAGAACGCTGGTTGAAGTTCAGACAGCCCCCAGGAGACCATCATGAATGGGGCAGCTAATGCCCTTACCTTCAAAGGTCTCACAGCTTAAGAGAGGAACACATAAAATAAGGACACACACAAACAAGTATTGTAGTGAAACATAAAACAGATAACTGGTATGGGGAGTGTGAATTAGGAGCCACCAGGCAGTGACATGAATTTAAGATGTGAATGAACAGGGAGAGACAATGTGTAAAAGAAAGTTTCAGGCAAAGATCAGAAAGTGTGAACAATACTCAGGGGATGCCCTGTGTGCTGGAGCAAAGGAGAGAATCCAGGGTGACCGGAATGGGGTGAGTGACAAAGAATGGAGGGACAGGTCAGAAACAGCTGCTGGGGACCAATCACCTATGATTAATATGCTAGGTATACTTGGCTTTTAACTGGTAAAACATGCTCACTTGCTAAAATAAACGTTCATCTGCACACCTCCCAAGCCATCTCGACTCCCACCTGTGGTACTGCTCCAATAGTAGAACACTTTAAATGGCAACTCTCCTCCTTCCCAGACTTCCACAGCTCTGACTGAAGGCCTGTTCTTGGAACACTTATGGATTCCAACCCACGCAGCTGAGCAAAAGAGAAGGAAGATTGCAGCCACCAACCATCCTGCCACAGGGATGAGCCATGCCACACACAGGCTGGCACATGTCCACATACATAACTGCTCCCAAATGGCTTCCCACCATAGCTTCATCTCACGCCGAATATCATGTTCCCTTCCAAAAAATCCTCTTTCCTTTGAGACAGGGTCTTGCTGTGTAGCCTGGGCTGACCTCAAGTGTGCAATTGTGTCACACCTCTGGCACTTCGGGTATATGCTACCATGCTTGGCTGACAAGTGCTTCTTAAGCGGCCAGGCATTAGGTACAGATGTTATGGCCAATGATGAGTATTGGGGTGTGTGTATGGGTGGGGGTACAGAGTATGAGTACCAAACTCAGTCCATCCAGTCCAGGCTTCCTCGTGTGGCCTTGTGTCACCCTGGGGTTGTCAGTAGCTGTATGGGGCCATCATCTGAATGAGTCATGAACTATCGTCAGACTCTACCAGTCGCTACTGGCATTTGTTATGAGATGTGACCCCTTGCCACTTTCAGATCTAGTCGCCAGGGGGGCTGATGGCCATGCTTCTCTCGGGAAAAAAAGCAACAGCACTTGTGTGGAGTAGGATGGATGCTGGTTGACCCCACCCCAACTCCCAGGCTGCACTGTATGAAGTCTGAGTACAAATGGGACCATTGGCAATTTTAAGAGATGAGAGACCCAATTAAAACCTTCCTGACTACCTGGTAAATCTGTATGGGATGAGAAAAATCATTTAAAAAACAAAAAGGTCCCTTAGTAATCAATGTCATATATAGAGCTTGACATGTGAATATTAGATGGAGTTCTGAAATATTAGTAATAGGTAAATCAGTCCCCTAGGGAAGTGACTGGCACAAACAAGGGACATGTCCTGCTGACAGTGACTTGCAGAAATCTATTATAAAGATGCCATTTCTAATAAGATGCAACTCTAGCCAGAAGCAAAGATGTCAGCTGCCTGTTGTCACCAGACAGAAGCAGGGACAAGCCTGGGATTTGTGACTCCAGGGCAGCACCTCTACTGCCACCATTAGGAAACAGCGCAGATTTGCCCTTCCCCCAAGCTCCAGGTGCAGTCGGGTGGTGAGTGGGGGTTGGCCTCACTCATCCTCTACACCTGGGGCCGGGCCTGTCATAGAGATCTCAGCTCTTGGGCCTGAAGACAGAAGACACTGGGGTTCTACTGAGTGGCCGATGACTAAAACACTGTCACCCCCATGTGAAACAGACAGAAGAGGACAGAAGAACTCTGTAAAGGACAGTGTCTCTAGCCAGGGCCCGAAGCAGTGGCTTGTGTTAAATCAAAGTTTTCTGGAGCGTTGCCTGATGCCACAATCCTCCACACCCAGTCGCTGGCATCACACATTACGTTGACAGCAGTAGCTCGTACCCCAGCCCAGGGGACCCAAGGTCTAGTCTTTGCTCCACCATGAACCAGCAGACATAAACTTGGACAATTTACTGGGGCTTTGGACTTGTTCCCTCTGTGTAAGGCCGGTCTCTCAGGTTGGGTGTTGGCTTTGAAGCTGCTTGTGACAGCTTCCTGGGTTTGTCCTGTTTCTCAGACTGATCCAACTCCATGGTCATGCCTGTGCCTATGTCTTTGCCACATGCTGCCTTTGAGGATGTGACAGCTCTGGAAAGTGGAGACATATGCAGGCAAATCTTGAAGGGAGTCCCTGTGCACCAAAGAGCTTCTCTACCACAGAGACATTGTGTTCATGGCTCTGCTCAAAAGGTCACTTTCTCAGGCTCCATTGTTTCCCCCATTTCTCCCCTTCCAAGTTTTCCTCCACAACAGATTCTCTTCAGTATGCTTACTAGTGCATATTATCTATTGCCTGACATGCCAATATACATGGCATGCTGGTTGACCCCACCCCAACTCCCAGGCTGCACTGTATGAAGTCAGTGCTGTATGACTGTATGACTGTATGAACCCAACCTGAGAGACACCTGCAGCCTTGCTCACTGAACACAGTTACTGTCGGAATACTGAGTTTAACAGGCATGGGTGGTAGCCTTTATAGTTTAAAGTGGAAACCCCACATACACCTGACTCCTCTCTGAAGGCAGCCCTTACGTTCAGAGCCAGGATGGATAAGATCATTCTTGGCTGCCTTTGGCTTGTCTTTGTTTTTGTTTTCTTTCTTTCTTTCTTTCTTTCTTTCTTTCTTTCTTTCTTTCTTTCTTTCTTCCTTCCTTTTTTTTTTTTTTTTTTTAATTTTTTTTTGTTTTGGTTTTTGGAGACAAGGTTTCTCTGTGTAGCCTGGGCTATCCTAGATTTGCTTTATAGTCCAGGCTGGCCTCGAACTCACAGTGATCTGCTTGCCTCTGCCTCCCGAGTGCTGGGATTAAAGGTATGTGCCACCATGCCCAGCTTGTTTTTGCTTTCTGAGACAGGGTTTCTCTGTGTATCCTTGGCTGTTCGGGACTCACTTTGTAGACCAGGCTGGCCTCGAACTCACTGATCCACTTGCCTCTGCCTCCCGAGTGCTGGGATTAAAGGTATGTGCCACCACGCCCAGCTTGTTTTTGCTTTCTGAGACAGGGTCTCTCTGTGTATCCTTGGCTGTTCGGGACTCACTTTGTAGACCAGGCTGGCCTCGAACTCACAGAGATCCGCCTGCTTGACAACCCATCTCACCTTAGTGCTGCATGGCTGTTCCCATCAAGACCCAAGCTCTGTTGCCCTCTTCTTGTTAGCTAGCCTCATCCTGCTTCCAGCTCCTGACACCTGGGACCTTGCAGGGTACCTCAGGGTCAGGACAGACAGACAGTGTTGTTTCAGGAAATACCCAGAACTGGCCTTTGAAATTCAACTGTGAAATTACTGATTCTGTAGTAAGAGGATGACTGAGAGCTTTATGGATTCTGAGCCCATTATAATGCCTCATATAAAAACAGAAGCTTCTTAAAGATGGAGCAGAGCCTGTGAATCAAGCTAATTTGTTCCAGGTTGTTTTCACTGCCTATGCCTAGGAAACATTCTTGGCTTCCCATCTGCCCATCCCCTGGGTAGTCTTCAACTGCTGACATAGAGGAGTGCTTGGGCCACGATGTTTACTACCAGTGATCCTGTGAACCACTGGGGAGCTGCATGGTCTTTTCAGCCTGTTTCATGGCTTTGCTCACCTGGCCCTCCCACATCTGTCTGGATATGTTTGAGCAGCCTTATGTTCCTTGCTCAGGAGCCCTAGATGAATTCTCCTGCACCACAGACAAGAGGGATGAGACTGCGGAAGCCTGCCGCTCTCACTGACACGGCCTTTACAAACTCAGACTACCAATACCTTCTTTTCAGACAAGCGAAAAGGTTGAGTTAGACCAGGTGGGATGGGATGGTCTGTGTGAAGGCTCCTATGGGGCTCCTCTGACTCCTGCACTCTGAACTGTTAGTGTGGTGGTAGGTGACTCACCACAGAAGATAGCCGTAAGCATCTTGAGCTTTGTAAATGATGAGCGAGGGCTACAGGGGACATCTGTTGTTCTTTCTTGCCCAGCATCTGCTCTTCCCTTAGAACCAGAGAATCTCAATAGGAAAAGAACCGGCATGGGTCATGCTTTGAGAACTCACTTTGCTCCTAGCTTTAAGTGCCAAAGGTGAGTCCTTCATACTGTGTTGGTCAGTCAGTAAAGCACATGCTTGGATCCAGACATGCCTGAGGCTAGCATAGCTTCAGCCACTCAGCCATATATGCCAACATGCTTTAGACATGTGGAGGTGAGTAATTGGGATTCTTTATTTTTTTTTTTGCCATTTTCTAGTGTGTATGTAAGTGTGGTACACATGTGTACCTGTGTACGTGTGCACGTGTGTGTGCTTTGCTTGTGTGAGTGTACACATGGAGGTCCAATGTCGATATCGGTAATCATTCTAGCTAACTCTTCCATCTTACTGATTGAGGCAGTGTCAAGCCCAGAGCTTATCAACACGGCTAGTCTCCTTAGATACCTGTCCTGGAGATCCCTGGTGCTGCCTTCCCAGCTTTCCATGCCTACCTGGGGTTACAAACTCTGGTACTCACACTTGCATCGTGTGTGTCTTAGTTAGGATTTGTATTACTGTGAAGAGACACCATGACCATAAAGGAAACAGTTAATTGGGGCTGGCTTACAGTTTAGAGGCTTAGTCCATTATCGTCACGGTGCGAAGCATGGCAGCACCCTGGCTGACACGGTGCTGGAAGTAGCTGAGAGTTCTACATCTGGCTGTGCAGGCACCAGGAAGAGAGGAGATATTGGGCCTAGCTTGAGCTTCTGAAAGCCCAAAGCCCACTCCTAGTGACACATTTCTTTTATCAAGGCCATGCCTATTCCAATAAGGCCACCTAAGAGCGCCACTCCCTGGTGACCAAGCATTTAAATCTATGAGCCTATGGAGGCTATTCCTATTCAAAGCACCACATTCCACTCCTTGGCCCCTGCAGGCTGTGGCCATATCATAATGTAAAAATACATTCAGTTGAGCCGGGTGGTAGTGGCACACGCCTTTAATCCCAGCACTCGGGAGGCAGAGGCAGGTGAATCACTGTGAATTTGAGGCCAGCCTGGTCTACAAAGTGAGTCCAGGACAGCCAAGGCTACACAGAGAAATCCTGTCTTGAAAAACAGACAAAACAAAACAAAACAAAACAAAAGCCATTCAGTCCAACTTCAAAAATCCCCTAGTCTATAACTGCCTAAAGATTGTTAAAAGTCCAAAGGTCAAAGTCTCTTCTGAGACTCATGATAATTCTCTTAACTATAATCCACTGTAAAATCAAAACAAAAAAGCAAACCACAGAAAACACTCTTCCAAAAGGGAGAGAGGGAGCACTGTGAGATACTGAACTGATGTAAGACCACAAACAGGCAGAGCAAACTCCAAAGCCTGCATCTCCATGCCTGCTGTCAAAGCACTCTTGAGAGCTCCCACTCCTTTCAGCTTTGTAGACGTCAACACACTTCTTTCCCTTGGGCTGGTTCCACTCCCTGTTAGCAGCTTTCTTTGGCAGGTATCTCACATTTCTGGCATCTCCAACATCTTGGCATCTCCAACACAATCCAAGTGTCACCTTCACAGCTCCAATGCACTGTTCTCTCTGGGCCTCCACGTAGGGACACCCCTGACACATGCCTGGCCTCAGTGGCTTTCCTTAGTTACAAAGGGAGACTCCATAACCCCTTTCTGATATCCTTGACTCTAAAGCCAGAACTGCTACCAAGTTCTGCTGCTTGCTGGGCCTGGTACATGGCCTCCTATTCAGATACAGTTTCACCAGCTTTCTGTTTTCAATAATTTTCTTCATAGCCTCCTTTGGCTGTCCTGGAACTCACGCCATAGACCAGGCCAGCCTCGAACTTAAGAAATCCACTTGTCTCTGCCTTCTGAAACCTGAGATTAAAGGCGTGTACCACCACATCTAAACTTTAATTTCTTTTCACAAGTTGGAAGTTTAGCTGCGTGTGAGGTCCTGCTCTGAGGGCTCCAGTCCCTCTGTTCCATTTAGCATCAGGAGTTTCTTTAATTTGTTTATCTCTTTGAGCACTGGATTACACTCCATTACATTTCCTGGTGCTCCTTTTCTCCTCAAACTGGGAATTTTGTATTTCCCCCTGCTCAGCTTGCTCCTCTTTATTATAGACCTACATAAGCATGGCCACTAATAACCAAGCTACATGGTCAATACTAGGATGTCTGGAAGTCTCCTCTGCCAAAGCTCTTAATCCATAACTCTTCAATATAGCCTCAGGCAGAGTTTTTGGACAAGGGCAGAGAGCAGCCATATTCTTTGACAAAATATAGCAAGAACAGCCTCTAGGCTATACACAAATAGTCTTCTGCTCTGAAACATCTTGAGCTGGACCCCATAGTTCAACTTCTCCTCAGCACCTCTGTTTTCCATGCTCCTACTAGTATGATGCACAAAGTCCCGCCCAAAACATTCATTGTCCTAAAGCATCCAAAGTCCTATGGTCCACATTCCTCTAAATGAAAGCAAGCATGGTCCAGCCTAGCACGGCAATACTCTACTCCCTGGTACCAACTTCTGTCTTTGCTAAGGTTTTTTTGCTGTTAATAGACACCATGACCGTGGCAACTCTTTGGTGAGGGATCAGGACTCTTGCCGGCAGTGAAGTTGCGTAGCATGGCTTCCGAGGACTCTAACACTAAAGGAAGGCAAAAGCTCCGTCCCTACCTTACAACAAAGTCTCTGTGAGAAGGCTAGAGATGACGTCCTCTTCAGGTATTACTGGGAACTAGCTGTTCACAGTCACTGTCACTTTCCCCACAGCACTAATCTCCAAAGGGCTCAGCAACTTCCCTCTCCTTCCCCTTCCAGATGATGACAGAGATGCATGGCCCCTTTCCTTCCTGTTTTTGTTTGGTTTCAGGAAGGACTTGCTTTTCCTCTCCTTACTATGTGCCCAGACAAGGACAGACACCAAGAACAACACACGAGCCTGCAGAGAAAGTGCAAAGGGGATGTGTCCCTGGCCTTGGTTCTTGCATTAGGCTGCTTGGCAGCCACTCAGAGAATAGCTCTGTAGATCTGCCCCAGAGGGAGGTCCATTCTAGGTGTGTCTCTTTCAAACAAAGGGGTGAATAAGAAGAGCCAGCACTTGGGAGGCAGAGGCAGGCAGATCTCCATGAGCTCAAAGCCAGCCTGGTCTACAAAGTGAGTCCAGGGCAGCCAAGACAACACACAAAAGAAACCCTGTCTTGAAAAACTTAAAGAAGAAGAACAGGGGAAGGAGAAGGAGAAGGAGGAGGGGGAGTGGGAGGGGGAGGGGGAGGAGGAGGAGGAGCCGCCCTTCTCAGCTCGAGACCAGCAGAGAGAGTGGCAAAAGGTACCAGTTACCCCAAACAGGTGCTGGGGTGGGGAGTGTCTTGTTTTCTCAATACCCCTGGGGAAAGTTTTTAAGGAGAAGCTTTCCAAAAGGAAGTCTAATTTCTTATTTCCCTCTGAGGTAATCAATATTTACCCATGAACACAAAGGCAATGGTTAGTTTCCATGCCATCTTTTAGGGGACAGAGGACATGGCTATTACCCACCCCTCCCTCTCTGTGGGCATAGTGTGAGCCACATTCTTTGGCTCTGTGTGCTATTTGTTAGGTCTTTGGAAGTGAGTGGGACAGAGTTCCAAGCCTTCAGATAGACCAAGAGAGACACATCACAGATGCAGCAAAGCCCAGCCCCAGCCTTCCTTCCATTCTGGTGGCTGTGGCTCAGAGAGGATGCTGTTCTCTGGGTGGTGGGTCTAAAGAGTCCTGCCGCAGCCTCCTGGGCTTCCTGCTTTAGCCGTTCTCAAGCGGAAGCTCATTAATAACCATTATAGTGTGGTCATGCCTAAAACAGAGAGTCCATAAAAATCACTCTGTGGGCTCCCACATTGGTATCCCTCTTGAGGGATGTTCACGTGGGGTGTGTATGCTGGCCTCAAGGCTAAGTATACATTCCAGCTGCAGGAGCCCACCTGAACAGGACCCTCTCAGACTGCAGTGGCAATTGGGGCTCAGTGGGTGGCTTTACCAAGTGTGAGGACAACAGAGGCGGAGGTGGTACCCATTTCCTCATAGGTTTGGTCCCCTTCTCAGAAGCGCAGGTCACTTCTGGCCAGTGGCTGGCATCTGGTAGCACTGGGACTCTCTGTATGGCTATGGAGTCTAAAAAAGGCTCATGTGGAAGACAATCAGTCTGAGGAGGGCTGGCCTGTCCAGCTTCTGTCCTGGCAGTCTGTGCACCCTGTCAGATTCAACCTGTGTGTTTCAGGTAAAAATAAAAGGAAAAGATGCCCCTGCTCCTGGTCCAGGCTCGCTCTTCCACCTGCTCAGTAGTACTTGAGCAGACAAAACTGGGTCCTGGTGAAGTCTAGGAAGGGCCGGTGCCTGTGGATCCCTCCAGTGCACCAAGGCTGCCCAGCCACTCGTGCCTGAGTGGCTATGTACAGGTCGCACACCCCAGCATCAGCATGGTAAAAGCTGCCCCATTCTAAAGACTAGGAGACCAGTCGGCGGATGCTCCTGAGCCATATGGTTGGAAGTACGCGTGAGCCTGTGCTCCTAACCACTCCATAGACAGCATGCCCTCTAGGATTTCATACAACACTTAGGATTTCAACCACATTCATACCAAGGTTAGTCTGGACAGTCTGTCCATTCTAGTGAGATTTCTGACTAACCAGAAAAAAGAGGGTAAATTCTATTGCCACAATGGCCGAGCTGCAAATTCTTCCTCCTCCTTAAAGCCCGTTCCAGCTTTATAGCATAGTTGTACTCTGCATATACAAACACATGGTGTCTAATACTAGACATCAACAACGAATGCAAGGACGGGGAAGCCCCTTCCCTGCTCTGTCACCATCACACTCATACCTGCTTCTTAGCACTGTGGCCACCCCTGCTGACACCTGTTCAGAGATGCTTCTTTCCACAGAGCTTCATGCTCCAACATACATGTTCCCCAGGAGGGGACGGTGTATATATGTGTGGCAAGGAATCAGGGAGGATGGTGGGATGAGGTAGCAAATAACTTGGTTTTCCAGCATTGGATAAGCTCAAAGAGGATCTCAAGGATGAAACTGGATTCCATAAACATCTGTCCCATTCACTCCTGTGGGTTTTCCCAAATGAAACGTCGCTGCTCCTCCTGCACTCATTCTTGTGCTGCCTGGGCCATCTCTCTAACTTGCTGACTCACACTGATCACAAAACATCCATGGGGCTATTAAGTTGGTAGGGTAGGAGAATATTCTGTTTTCCTGTGTAGGCTTTATTGTTTTGAGCCTGCTACCAAGTTCTGGGACTCAGATTATGGACCGCGTGAACCTAGGAGTGTGGCAGGTGGCACCTTACACAGAGGTCAAAGGGTTGTGTACAGGAGTGGCCTTGGCTGTAATGTCCATGACCGAAGGGGAGGCACCAATGGGGCTCTTGAGACAGACCTGGGCATTTCCCCTATCTAACTTTACACTGAAACTTCTCCCTCCCCAACCCCTCCATCCCCAGCCGTCCCAGGCAGCCTCAGCCATCTCCAACCATCCCTAGCTATCCCTAGTCATCCCCGGCCTGCTATGTCTCTTTCTAAGGGCTATCCATCCATGGCCCCTCTTAGACAGTGTGAATAACAGATAGGTCTGCCTTTGACGTAGCCCACAGTGCACTTTGGAGACCTCAGCACCAAGTCTTCCTTAATGGCAAGTCCTAGGACTCCAGGAATACCAGCCCCAACCTCACAGAATGAGGCTACTCAGTTCAGTTCTGCTGTCTCACATGATGGTGGAAATATGGCAAACGGTCTTGTTGATCCAGCTGAGATGCCTCTATCTCCTGCAGTGCAAATCCCCATTCACATTATTAGGAGTTTTGACATTACCAAGTGACGTAACAGTTCCTACTGACTGAATATCAACGCTGCTAGGCATTCACATGCACTTTCTCAAACAAGTCGCAGGAATGAGCAACTCCGTTTTATGCCAAGAAGTCCACTTGGCCAATGCCTTAAAGCTGGTAAGCAGCAGAGCGAGCAGGGCTGCACCTGCCCCCTGCACTACCCAGCGGCAGCTCCATTTCACAGGAATCAGGGAGGGAGAGGCGGGCCAATTGTCAGAGCCTGGGAGGCGCCTGGACCAGGGCCAGGGAGATGAGCTTTGGCCTGCAGTGGTTCTGGGTTTTCTCTTCTTTAAGTAAACATCCGTGAATCAGAAGAATTCTCACAGAAGATGCTTTTCTGACTTTTACAAAACTGGACACACTGACTTGCCAGCTGCTGTGGGTGGGTCAGTGACAAGGCCCGCTTTGGACCACAGGCCGGCTGGTTTGCTAGCCCTGTTGGCATTATGGCCCCTTCATGAGGCCATTCAATGGAATTAGCCACACTTGTTGATAGAACAAGCCCTGCAGGAAGCAAGGAAAAGTGCTAAACTGCTGACACATTATTTGTATTTTACTCTGTCGTCCTAAAAAACACGACAGGAGCCAGAAGTCCACTAACCCTCAACAACTAGTGTGAGCTCGGAAGAGCCATGTTCCTGTTTTTTTCCTTGGCTTCATGGAGGACAAGATGTGGCCCAAGCACCCGAGAAGACCCATGGGCAGACAGAAGAAGGCCCTGCACGGCTGGTGTCTGGCCACCTTTGTACTTAAGTGACAGTTGCTCAGATACATGGACCACTGACGACAATTGTGTGGCCTCAACTGCCCAGCAGCCCAGAAATGATGGGCACCAAAGAATCAGGGATTCTTAGAACATGGTACCAGGAAAGGGATCACCATCTGCATGCTAACTGCTAAGGCCTTTGGGGAAATGAGTATATAAACAGGAAAAAAAAAAAAGACGTGAAAATTGCCGTGCTAGACTCCTTTTTTTAATTAGAGGCCAATTTGGAAAGTTTGGGGGCAAGAGGGAAAAGTCACAAACTGGACTGAAGTTGCGAGTCAGTGGTAGACTATCCAGAGCTGTCCAGGGCAAAGGCACTTGGCCAGGAAGTGGTACAGGGGCCTGCAGCGGTGGGCAGCAGCAAGAAAGGAGCCCAGTTTCCAAACACAAGGCACAGAGCCCTGTTGACCCAACATCTCTACCCCCATGCACCAAAGGGTCACGTGGAGTCTCCTGCTGTACTGCCTCTCCTTCCCAACTTACTCCAGTCAGTTCCACCACAGCAAACACCACAGTGGATCAAAGACCCTGAGCATGATAAATGCTTGACTTTTTTTTGTTTGTTTGTTTGATAACTTTAGAGGGACTTTAAGAAGTGTTACAAAAGTTGCCAAAGGCACCGATAGTCATGCCAAGCTCAAACTTCCTTACTTGTCATAATCAGAACTGAAAAAAGAATGAAAGAAACAATTTTCCTGTCATGGATTCAATGTGTCCTGTACTATTAGAAACCAATCATACTGGAGTGCATCTATGATTCTGGAAGGAAGTTCAGTGTCCAACCTGATTCCAGGGGCTTGAGGAGGGCTTAGAGCTAAGGAGAGGGTGAAGGGAGAAAGATAATAAAGAGAGATGGGAAGGGGAAGAGAGGGGGAGGAGAGAGGAGAGGAAGAGATGAGAAAGAGAGGGAGACCTTAAGAAAAAGAAGGTGGAGACAGGGAGAGGGAAGAGGGACAGGCATCTGGGATTCTTAGAATATGGTACCAGGAAAGGCATCACCATCTACACTCTAACTGCTAAGGCCTTTGGGGAAATGAGTATATAAGCAAGAAACAATGCAGGAAGGCAGTGATGTTAGACTCTCTTTTAATTGGAGGCTGATTTGGAAAGTTTGGGGGCAAGAGTAAAATGCCACAGATAGGGCTGGGTGTAGTTAGCGGTAGCTGGGTGTGTTTGCTTAGTCTGTACAGGCCTTCTTTTCCGGCTCCAGAAAACAAGCAAGCAAGCAAGCAAGCAAGCAAGCAAGCAAGCAAGCAAGCAAGGCATAGAGCACAGCATCGAATCCGCACCACACAGGAAATGTGGCTTACAGAAGACCCATTCCTTCTGGTGGGGGAACAAGTCGTTCTGTGGACTGGATGGGGAGCTGTTAGCTCCTGCCCCCAGCCCCCACTCCATATGCTGGGCCTGGATCTTCCTAGAGTTGGGTTGCTTGGGAATGTGGCCCAAAGAAGGCAGTAACCTCCATCTACAGCTAAATGCCGGCATGAAACTGATAGTCAACAAGCACCTTAAGGCAAAGTCGGAAAGAACTTTAAATGAATGAATGAATGAATGAATGAATGAATGAATAAGGGATGAACTTGAGCTAAAGACCCGTAATTCTCTTTGTTTAGGATGAGGTGGAAGTAGAGGAGATAGAAACTAGCTCTCACCCATAGGCTTCACATTTCCCTGCAACTTAGGGGGCCAAATGATAGCAAACTCATAAGTTGCAAACCGTAGCCCTAGGGTTTAAGGAGGACCAGGACACAAAGGAAAAAGGATGGAGCCAATGGTCCCAGAAGCGGATTGGTGGGTCAACTTCCTCAATACCATCAAACCAGAGAGAGGAGTGGGGGGCGGGCAGAGAGAGAATATAACACCCCGCCAGCTACAGAATGCTGCTGCCGAGATGCCACAAACAACTATAAGGAAGAGGCACATCACTGCATGACTGAATGATTAGAGCCCCAGCAGAATATCAGTCAACAATGCCGCACATGCTAGGCATGGTGGAGCGCTGTAAGACTCCAGGCTAGCTAGGCATGG
>OU015753.1:31924237-31953188 GCA_907169655.1 Acomys percivali
AGTGCTGTAAGACTCCAGGCTAGCTAGGCATGCTGGAGCACTGTAGGACTCCAGGCTAGCTAGGCATGAAGGAGAAGTTGCATGACTGCAAGTGAGCAAGGCATGATGGTGAATGCCTTGCAATATCAGATTCTATGCTCACACAGTCTACTTAGCAAGACCTTGTCTCCAAAAAATAAAAACAAAATAAACAAACACCATGCCTAAACCACAAACAACTAAAAGAAAATCTGGGGGCTCTGGGGGGAGAGAGAGAGAGAGAGAGAGAGAGAGAGAGAGAGAGAGAGAGAGAGAAGGGGTGAGGGAGAGAGAGAACACAAACAGATTATCTACCTTAAAAAAAATCAGACTAGTACTGGAATTCTCTTCTGAAACATGACCAGCCAGAAAAATAGAAAGCCATGTGGGCTATTTAAGAAGGAATCAAAACTCCCCATACAATTTGGCCAGCATTTTTAGGGCAAAGGATCTTGACCAATTTTTTAAGGTATTACAGTCATGAGATCTTATACCTGGCTTAATTTTTGCAGTGGTTTGAACAGGAACAGCCCCCATGGGCTCCTAGATGTGAACACTTGGTCATTAGGGAGTGGTGCTACTTGACAGGGATTAGGAGGTGTGGCCTTGTTGGAGCAGGTGTAGCCTTGTTGGATCAGGTGTGGCCTTGTTGGGGGAAGTGTGTCACTGGGGGTGGACACTGAGGTTTCAAATGCCTGAGCCAGTCTCAGTGTCTCTTCCTGCTGCTTGCAGAACCAGATGTGACACTTTCAGCTACTTCTTCAGCACCATGTCTGCCTGCAGCCGTCTACCATGAAAATAATGGACTAAACCTTTGAAATGGTAAGCCAGACCCAATGAAATGCTTTCCTTTATGAGGGTTGCCAATATCATGGTGTCTCTTCACAGCAATCCCACACTGACTAAGACCGTTTAATAATATAGGAACAAGGTTCTATCATGGATTACACTAATTGTCCCAAACATGGGATCTCTAGATTCCCAAACATCCCATTTATGGAAAATACTTAAACACAAACAACAAATTCACCGTAACAGAGACCTCAATGTGAGAGAAATGAACGGGTCAGGAAAGCAGATGAGAGAGGCTGTCTGCTCACCACACCCCTTCCCTTGCCTTTCCTAAGTCTACACGGGCGCTGACTCAGCTTGAGAGGGGCACCCCAAACAAAGACTTCATACAGAGAGGCCATACAGAGTGGAAGCTCCGGTGGTGGTCATGAATGACAAAGCAAACTGAAGAGGAGCAGAGAGACAGTGTGGCAAGGGCTCAGATTGAGACAGGGACATTACTCTAGATGCTCATCTTACTGAAGTAGGGAAACACAACTTCAGAAACAGAGCAACTTGGAGGGACAACTAGTCCTGTATCAGAGACAAGCCTTACCAAACTTTACAAAGGAAAGCCTCTCTTAGCGCATACACTCCCTGACCACAATTGACAAATTTAGAAAATTTAAAAACGTAAAGTACTGGGGTTACAGTTCAGGGACAGGGCATTTATTTTGCTTTGAATGTTGGTTAGATCCCCAACATCATAGAAAAAAAATGAAAAGAAAACTAGGTAGTTCAAAATTAAGAAACATACTCTGGACAAACCTAGAATTAAAAGGGAACCAGGAAAGATACTGAACACTTAGAGAGCAGTTAGAGTAAGAATCAGAAAGCACTTCCCCAGGGGCACAGCAAAGCCCTGCTCAGCGGCAACCCATAGGAAGCAAGACAGGAGAACGCAGGGTCTGTAGATGAACGCAGTGAAAGGCAAAGCAAGATTCAAAACAGCAAAGGAGCAGAGGGCTTTCATAAATGCAAAAGAACTCAAACGAAGCAAAACAAGGCTTATTGCCGGTGCTTAAGAGAAAGATAGCAAATGCACAAAGCCCAGGAACAAGAGCAGAAGCACAGCCACAGCTGCAGAAGAGATGGCGTCACGTCAGAACACCGCATTCAACCCTCTGTGGCAGCAGGCCTGAGAAGATGATGATCCCATTGCCAAGCATAATCACCAAAACTGACGCAGCAAGAGGAATGTCTGAATAGACATGTCACCAAGAAAGAACTGCCAAGGTGGCTAGAGTATATATACATGTGACGGGGAATGCCTACAAGTTCAGATTCTATGCTTACCTGGGGTACATAGCAAGACCTTATCTCAAAAAATAAAAACAAAACACACACACATATATACGTCTATAGAATATTTTATATATATACATATATGAAACACACAGTAATATTTCAAAACTTAGTTTTCTCAAAATTATCAAATTAAGTTAGGCAGGATGGTTCATGTCTGTGATTCTAGCACTTAGGTAGCTGTGACAGGAGGATTGCTGTGAGTTCCAGACTAGCTTAGTAAAACTAAGATACTTAACATAAGTTTGAGAATTTCCTTGTGTGAGGGGTAAATGGCTCCCTGTTGAGCAGTTACCTTCCTCCAGCCAGCCCCTTGTAATGTTTCTTATTGATTACAATGGACTTTTTCTTTAAAACAAGTGTCGTGTGTTTCCTGGTTTGCCAACATTCTGAAGGTTATTTTATCTTCACTTTGTACACAGAGAATAAGCTACTGAGACAGACCTTATCTCAAAAAATCACAACAGTGAAAACAAAATAAATAAGACGTAGGGGCTGGAGAGCTGGGTCAGCAGCTAAAATAATTTCTTGTTCTTGCAGAGGACGCAGGTTTGATTCCTGGCACTGCATGGTGACTCACAATTGCCTATAACTCCAGTCCCAGGGGATCCGAAGCCTTCTTTTGGCCCCTATGTGCCCTGAACGCATAGAGCTGGGCTCCTCTGTCTTACACTGCCATTCATATCTTCAACTCTGCTTCCACAAGAGGCTTATAGTCCATTAGGTATGACACACACACACACACACACACACACACACACACACACACACACACTCACACACATGGTACATGCAGGCAACACTCATATGCATAAAACAATAAATTAAATATAAAATAAAATACTAATTAAACTTAATCTAGTCAAGAATCAATGGTAAAAAATATGTTACAACTGAATCTGTCCCTCTGGGATTGTGGCCTGTCTGAGGTGGGTAAAGAAGGGCTGAATTTAATACCAGTGCCAACTACATGAATGAATGAACACACTTCATGGGACCCTAGTAATATGCACAGTTAATAATACATGTTAAAATTTTAAAAAGAAAAATTCAGATAATTTCTACATAAAAATCAGACATGGAAATTAGCTGCTTACATGAAATAAAAGCTAGCAACACCCAATAACAAATACGTTGTGAACAGTAAGAGTCATCACTCTTGTTATTTATCATGATTTACTAAAACTAACAAGAAAAGTAGGAAAACGGCTCCAATGTTAAAAAAGAGAAACGAATCTTGATGTTGGTTGGATATTTGGGAAAGTTTAGGTGCTATTGTTTAAACAATTTGCTGTAATTAACAACAATGTTAATAAGGGGCTGGATCCAATATAAACACTCAAACGTGGAATAGTTTTATCTACTACCAAGAAAAGAGCTTAAACTATGTTAATTGTCTTAATTTAGCCATTCCACAATGTAGAAATACTTTAGAATAACTTATATATGTGTCTCAGAGAAAACTGAGTTAGGGCTATGGAGATGAAGAGATGAAAAGATCTGAAGACTTAGCTGGGTGTGGTGGCCTATGCCTTTAATCTTAGTACTTGGGGAGTGAAAGGTCTACATAGTGAGTTCCAGGCTACCTAGGGCTACATAATAAAACTTTAAAAACAAAAACATGTTCTTGAACAGGAACACTTAACGTTTTGACGTTTACTCATATGATGTAAATCTAATACAAGTTTTAACTGGATTTCAACAAATCATTTTGGGGCTTGGTTCAGATTTCAAATTGGAAGCTCAAACACCAAGAGCTGGCATCTCCCTCTCAGCCCCGACTTGGGGAAAAGAGGTTCAGGCTGGGCTCCTGTCTTACATGGCCACCCACGTCCTCAGCTCTGCTTTCACGGGGTGGGGGTGGGGGGGGTGGAGTGGGGGAGGGAGGACAGAGGCTTAGAGCCCATTAGACATGAGCTGCGTAAGTCATGTCTGTAAACTTCCTGTGAGGACGGAATCTGAGAGTAGCCCAGCAGGCCGACACAGCTCAGAGATGGCATGGGAGGGCAGTGCCATGAGCATGCCTGCTTTCACTCACCAACAATGAACAAGAAGATTGGACAATGTCTGCTCCACTGGGCTGTGAGACTATTTTCATTTCTCAAACTCACCTCTAGTTTGCTTTAAATGATTCTCAAGCAACTCAGTCTTGCATTACAGTCCTGCTATACAGCCTGGACACATGCCCCGTTAAAGAGGCAGGGTGGCTGTTTTCTTCTCACCACCTCCTGGGTAATAAATCAGAAGTTTGAAAAGATGTCATTTGTTCAAGGTCACCAGCCCTTCCAACCCAGTCTTCTGACTTCATATTCCAAGCTTCCTTCCTACTAATCTTTGTGATAAGACAACATTGCAGGATGAGTCACATGCTGTTGTGGGCGAGATGGAGGGGTGATGGAGGTGGTAGGTCCTGGCATGATACCCAGAGTTCTCTAGAGTCCTCTGGGAGGGCTGGCTGGGACCTGGGATGGGAAAGAAGGGGTTGGGGTTGTCGTCTGCTCAAATCCTTACTTCTGGAGATGCCTGCTGCTGCTGCTATCTCCTGGGACACGTTGAGGTCAAGTGAGAGCAACTCCACAGTAGAGCTGCTGGCAGGAGGCAAGCGTCAGCCCTAAGCATCTGTGTAGCCTCAGGATCTGACTCCAGTACAGAGCCTCCCCAAGGGTGACTTAGATTCCACTTGTAAGAAAGACCCCAATGGGCAGTGGGAAAGCAGGCCAGTGCACACCAAAGCAGCAGAGTATCTCTTCCCTCTAAGCACCCAGCCAGGAGCAAGGATGTACAGGGTATCCGCAAGTCTATGTCGGTCTTCCTGAGAGGTCTGTGGGTGATCTGCTCCATGTATGACAACTTGGCAAGACTTCTGAAGGGCTGGCACCCAAAGCAACATTCCCAAGATGCCATGGGATGGAGGAGGTGCACAGCCTGTGACCGCAGCAAGGAATCATGGTACAGAGTATCATGCTGAGTGGGTGATGTGTGACATCTTTCATCCTCAAAGCAACCTAAGCCAGGCTTTGCTACCGAGGGTAAGTGGAGGTTGACAGAGATCGCTTTGTTCACAAGTTCGCCCAGGTACGAGGAGGTGGGGCTGAGCTGTTGGCTGGGAAGTTGTGCTAACTGGGGCACTTGTGGGTAGCCCTCATTTGGATTATGTGGATGGCTCTGGTCCCTGCTGGAGCTGGCTAGCAATTCATTTACTGAGCTCCATAGTCCTGTCGGACAAAGCCTTGCCTAGCCTGACATTTGGGGTCAGCATCAAAGACTGGAGTTAGAAGACCCTGCTCGCAGAGACTGTCCCACCCTGGGCTGAGTGTTCTCATAACCACGGAGGGCAGAGTATGGCACACACGATGCACCTCATACCTGCAGATATGCTCTCAAGGAGTCCTAAGCATACAGTGTGGTTCCAGCAGCTGACGTGAAGCACAACAGCATCCTCTCAGAGGCCCTGCTATGAGGACAGGAGGATGTTTTCTTAGACTTTCTCTCCCTTTTCCTGACTGTGCCTTCTCCTGGAGGGACCAAGCCTGTTGCTTACACAAGTCTCCCAGGAGTTGGAGACAGGACCTGGAAGCCTCTCGTTTTGTCTGGGCTCCAGAAAACATTCTTAAACACCTGGAGTTCGAAGTCAGCCTGGTCTATTAAGCGAGTCCACCCAAGGCTACATAAAGAAACCCTATCTCAAAAACAAAAACAAAAAAACAAACAACAACAACAAAAAAAACCCAAACCAAGCCCCTGGAAGTCTAGCGGGGGTGGTCTGAAGCCACTTGCCCACCCAAGACAACAGCAGCCTGCTGGACCAGCGGGGGCTAGAGCTCAGAAAGCTGAGAAGGAAAGGCTGATGGGAAGGTGGTGCAGGGGTTGCCTCAGCGTTGGGTTGACTCTTACAGGGAGAGGCTCAGTCATTGGGTCTTCAGAGTGCACTGATTCCTGTCTATCTGACAGGCAAGACCACTAGCTAACAACACTCCCAGAGCTAGCAAGGTGCGCAGACCTGGCTGGGCACAAAGAACAGATCCTTTTGCAAGTAAGCTTTCCTTCCTGAGGGAGGCTATAGGGGTAATCCCGCCTCTGCATGAGCTACCTGGGCCTCTGTATAACAAGCCCTCTTCTTAGAATCCATCTTTGTCGGAAAGGAAAATAGTTGCTGACTGACTTGTAAAAGTTAATTCACTGTTATTAAAACATGCCCTTGAGCTTAATGATGCTTTTTATTTTACCATTTACAAATCACAAGGCTTCCAGCGACGGCAGCCCCCAGCTCGACCTCTTTTGTGCTGTTTATGAATTTCCTCCACATATGCTTTAGTCTCACAGTTAGCCCGGGGGCGGGGCGGGGGCAGGAACTCTGGACTTGAGAGTCAGAAGACAGACTCGCCAATCTCTGTCTAGATGATCCTTCATTTCTCTATCTGATGAAGATGCTTTCCAATCTTTCCTTTCCAGGGATACTATGAAGATTAGTGAGATGCCTGTGCTAAGCCACTGTGGTCTGCAACACACTAATTAAAGGGACACTGAAACAAACTCATAGATATTACTTAGACTTTGGCGTGGTATCTTGGCCTGGGTTTTTTGGCACTTATATTACTTAGGAACTTTCTTTTACCATTTGCCAGCACCAGGTGTCTGGAGGCGCCTCTTCCCCAATTCTTTGTAAAGCAACTAAGGTGAGGCCTAAGCCATCACGGTATAGTTGCTGCACAGAAGGGAGTGGACAGTAAGTGACCCTGAAAAGCAGAAAGAAGACGAACCCTGGCATGTCCAGTAAGGAGACCCACGTTTGGGACTTGAGGCTGAGGCTGTCATCCCGTGGTGCTGTGGGCTGAGCCCTCCCAGTGTGAGGTTTACACGGAGGCAGGTAGAGCAGAGGGAGGAAAGACTGCAGGCCCCGCTGATGCCTTGGGAGCCCTTGGGACCAGGCGGTTGGATGACCTGTGCTAAGCCTGGTTATTTAAGCCAGTGTGGGCAAGGTTCCTGTCATTTGCAACTGAAAGAGTCTGGTACAGGAGCTGAATGAAAACAGGGGTGACCAACAATTGCTATCAGTTTCTGATTACTTTATCCAAAGCAAAGCTCTGCCCTGCTTTGCTTTTGACCCGGAGGCAGCCCACCAAACCTGGCACCAGCCACAGAGCTAAACTGAGGACATCCCATTTTCCCCATAAGCGGTATTTCTGTTCTAACCTGCCAGGTCCAAGGTTCATTAAAAATTCCTTTCTGGAGATGGATCTGGAAGAAAGATCTGAAGACCTCCAACCGTCCAAGGTCACTAGCAAAATATGAGGTTATGGCTGCATCTTAAGGCTTCCACTTCCTGTCACAGCATGGCCACTCATCAGCCCCAGCTTCTTCTGCCTTCCATGCTTCCGTGCATCAGCTCTAGCCAGCTACCCTTCCTGTAATAACCACGTCCTACTTCTCAGCGGCAATTCCTTGTGACTTCTCAAGATGAGGACACCTTTGGACTTCCCAGCAAGGAGTACTGTGACAGTCTACTTGAACTTGAGGAAGACATACCATACCTTTCAGAGTCCAAACGCACTCCCAGCTTGGCTTGGGTCTCACCTTCCTCCCTATCTCAGTGAGTACCGTCTCCATTTTATCAGCTGCCTAGCCTGGAACCTTCCAGTCACCCTTGACTTCTCTCATACCCACGCTGAATACGAAAGAAATCCTGTCTGCTTTCCCTTCAAAGGCGGTGCAGAGCCTGGCTGCTCTACCCTCCCGCCACCCCCCACGCCCAAGTCTGCGCCCCCACGGCCTGTCCTGAGTTTGCTTCACCAGTCCCTAATGATCCATCTCTGGGCCTGTGGGAGATCAATACACGCACAACAGGGTCCCACCACACTCAGAATAAAAGCTCAAATCTTTACCAGTGCCTCAAGCACCCAGCCTCCCACCTCTCACTTGCTCTGTCTTTCCCAGCACCACCCCTACTGTACTCTAGCCACAAAGATCGCTTTCCTTCCTCCCCTCCCCCTCTTTTGCCCTTTCTTTTCTCCCTCTGCTATGCTTTTGGAGCTTCTATCTTCCTCAGGATGGCCTGAAACTTGTAATCCTCCTGCCTCAGTCTTCCAAATAGCAGAGATGATAGTGAGTGTGCCAGCAAACCCGGTGTGTCATGTTCTGTTTTTATTTTGAGATAGGGTTTCAGTATATAGTTGTGGCTGGCCTGGAACTCACAGAGATCTGCTTGCCTCTAAGTATACCACCTTGCTGGCTTGGCTCCTGTTTTTTTAAAACGCACCCAAACTGCTCCCATCTCAGGGTCTCTGCACTTGCTATTCCCTCTGCTTGTAGAACTTAAATCTCTCAGCTGACCCTGGAGATGGCTCTGCTGCCTCAAGAGAGGGTATCTCTGACCATTCTCAACAGATCACAGCCCTGTCTGCCCTCCTTACTCCACCGACACTTTCCTCACAGTCTACGTCCCTCTGACTTGTTAGTTCTCTGTGTGTTTCCCCTTGCTTCCTTATCCCACACGGCAGAGCTCCCAGGATCATCTTCACAGTAACCCAGGCGCTGCACTGGAACAGGCATCTGGTCAGCATGCATGGTAAACACCAACTCTCCTCCAACTGCAGCTCTGAGCACAGTTGTTCACACAGCGGCTGCCCACAAGCCTGCCTATCAAGTACTGGGTAACATCAGCACCTCACTTTTATTTCTGGCAGAAGTGGAAGTTTCTTTTGACACATATTGACAAGGATCAGAAGGGCACACAGAAAACCAGAAATGACAGCTATGGGTGGTGGGGGTTTCTGCATACTAATCACCCTAAATGTATTTTATGCTTGCCACAAGGAAGCGACATACATATGCTTTACTGTTAAAAATCATTTCAGAAAATGGCGCACATTTTTGCTAGTGTTGTCTAAAGCAGAATGGTTTGTGTTTATGAAAGGCACCATCAACTGAGACCAGGCAAGTAAAATTCTCCCTCAGAAGCCACATCCCTGAGGATGCCCATGGAGACACTTCATATCTTTATGTAAATGACCTTCTGAGGGCTTTCACACTCTGTGTACTTGTGTAAAAATGCAGTCAATACCACAATTCCTTTGTCTTTATATATATCTAGTCTATCATTCTAAATATTATGTAAGAGATTATTTCTTAAGCACTGATATACACTAACAACTTCCTATCTTAGAAAGAAGTGATTCTAATTCTCTGTCTTGGACAGGCTGCATACAGATGTTTATACATTTGGCCAATATTTGTGAAGTGTCAACTACATTCCTGCCAAGAATCTGCTAGCTTGCCAGGGAGACAGATGGGTGTCCATCTTTGAAGTATTTCAGGGAAGATGTGAGCTGGGCTTTAGGAAGACTATACAACACATCCCAAGCTTGTAACTCACTGATCATCTATTGTATATGACTGTGGAGCGCCACTAAGCTGTACAATTAAACTGCTGGGCTGGGCAGAAGCTAATTATCCATTATGGGAGAGAGAATGTGGAAAAACACCCGTCCTAAGAAAAGGTAGCAGAAGGTCAGGTATGCCAAAAAGGAAAGAAAAACCGCTCATGTTTTAAATGGGTCTAGGGGAGGAGGAAGCAAAGCTGACTGGAGAAGAGTCAAGTGCGGCTCCAGGAAAGCAGTGACACTTTGCGGCCGAGTAGCAGAGGTGGGTGTGACAGCTAGAGATGTGGGGCATGTGGGCGGGGTTATTCTAGGTAAAGGAACCCATGTGCCCCAAGGTAGAGAGACAGGAGGGCATAGGCTACAGTTTCCCTGGGTGGTCATCTGCAGCCTAAGTGTGCAGATCTTGGGCCATGCTGAGATGATGTGGAAATGTAACAGCTGAGGAGAGCGAGCTCGGCAAAGACTGTTCCAGCAGAACAGACAAGAAAATTGAGGAGAGAGGAGAAAGCATGGCCAACTAGAGGCCTTTACTCCTCTGGGAAGGCCACATGGGGGCTCGGCTTGGCAAAGTGGGCACCTGACTCTTCGGACCATATACCGATATATTCTTTCACATGTATAAAATGTTACATAATGTAAAGTCTTACTTGATTAATTCATTGAGTGATCAAACAGACAAAATTTTGCTCTTTGAAAAATCTTTTGGAAGAGAATGAGCGGCGAGGCTGCAGTCGGGAAAATGGTGGGGTAGGGAGGACAGCGGACAGCAGTAGACATGTGGGATAGATCCCGGGGCAGGAGGCCATGTAGGGAGAATGCAGAAGCCCAGAGAACAAGGTCCTTTGGCAGGCACTGGAGGGGAGTAGTGGCAGAGCTTTTTTGTAAAGGAACCCAAGGAGCTTTGGGTCACTAACATGCTCCAGAACCTTCTTCGTTCAGCTGGGGAGTTTGCTTGAGCAGCATTTAAGCCTTGGGATACTGAACTCTATCACCCAGCATCCAACAGCAGCCACCATGCTCCAGCGATTGTAGGGACAGGGGTATCTGTAACAGGATCCTGTGATGCCAGATCGTGACCCAAGCATGTCACTAGGAACACAGGCATGCCTCATAAGAGGTTTTCCCAACTGAAGCCCCTGTGATTACAACTGGCAGATATAAGCACGAGCCTATAACATGGCCTTTGGAGGAGCTTACCAGTGCCTCAAGCTCTGAGCACTTGGATGGGAGGGAGGGTGTGGGTGTTAGTGCAACTCTGACATCATGTCAGAGAGGGCACTGCAGTCAGCCATGATTTCCCACTGGGGATGCACATAGGTGTGTGTCCTGCAGTAGCAACAGCCGTGAGTGGGCTGCAAGGGAAGATGGCTGATCCAGGGAGCTGGGAGAGTGGATTCCCTCCCTCGAACTGCACTGCACTGTCCTTAACATGGAGGAATCAGGGCAGCTGGGTGGGAATGGCTCACAACATATATATCTGAATTTGAATCCTGGAGCTCCTTAGTCATCATGATCAACCTAAAGTTGGTCATTCTTCCATTATCCCTTCTTACAACAGCTACATCTTTCTTTCCTAGAACTTCTCACAGTTACAGTGGGTTTAGTATAAACCTGACCTATTGACTTAGAATAGTGGCTCTCTCAATGACTCTGTTTTCTGTTCCCAGTGGGCTGTGTTTTAACACAAAAAGACAGTCCCTAAATCTTACTGACTCTTCAGAGGCCAGCTCAAATGATGCGTGTCCACAGAACTTTCTTTGGGTGTTTTTCTATACAAGTGTCCTGCCTCCTTTTGGCCCGGCGTTTCTTGCATTTGAGTGACCCCTCATTTTGCTGCTGTGGTACAAAACATCCACCTTCTTAGGTACACTCGTCACTTCCTTTGGGGCCACGTCTGCAATACTTTCCATTGTTTCCAAGCATGTACAGGGCTGTCCCTGATATGTCTGTGAGTTAGTGGATGACTCAGCGATCAACAATCTCTAAAGGCTTGAAGGTAGACTGGCCTCTAAATGGTCAGGACTGTGAAATTTTCTACACAAGCACTAAGCATTACCTCACTGGCTTGAACCAAAGGAACATCACATAATCCAAGACAAATCCATACAGATAGAATTGAAAGGGTGGACAGAATCTAGGCAGCTCTCACGCAGGGCTCCCAATGGATGGCTCTGTCCTGAGTAAGAAGTCACACCTCCTTGTGTCCACAGTGATAGGAGAGGCATCTTTCAGGCAAATCAGAGTTCCCATAAAGGAACGAATGGGATTTTCCTTTGTGCAACTGCCCTTAGATTTCTGTGTAGACCCACCTAAAAGGTATTGGTGCATTAAACTGGAACCATGTTAGAAACACAAGTATGTTTTAATGCTGGCGAAAGCAGCAGTGGGGTAGGCCCGAGGCAGGCGTGGAGAAGGGCACGGGTGCAGCTTCCGCCCATTCCCAAACTGGCTTACTTTCCACTTCTCTGGCCATGACTGGTGCTGGAGCTAATAATGGGACTACAGAAAATAAGCCAGAAGTAGCGCTGAATACTGTGACCCTCTGTGTCTTTCCAAGAGCTTGGTGTCAGTGGCCAGTGCACTGCCTCCTACACACACGGCTACAGCCTCCCACAGCAAACACCCATGTGCTGAGGAGTGATCTCCTTAGCTAGGACCTGTGTGACCCTAGGAAGCCACAGTCCTAGGGAGGGTCAGTCCCATTGTGGGTCAGATGATCTCAGAAAATGTCAAAATGATAGAGGTTCCCAGACCTGAAAGTGGCCTTCCCCACTGGGTGGCCCCAGTAAACAGGGTATTAGAAATTGCTCCACCACACAGTGCTTTTCAAACAACGTGGGATCTGATTTCTAACCCTGGTTAAGCAGAACCAGAGGCGCAGCTGCTAATCAGAGCTTCTCATCAGCTGAGGTAACCACGGTTACTGCTCTGGGCGGATGTAATTCCAGCCAGCAGCAAAGATGCCCCATGGTCTTGTTAGGCAGTGGGGCCTGATCACAGATAGGAGCTTGGTCACAAGTTCCTTTTTCTTACTGCTAAGAATTGTCCACAGCCTTATTACTTTCAGTGGGGCCTCTTACACCTAGCCTGAGATATGGTTCAAAAGATGAAGGCATCAAGGCCCAAGAATGGGAGCCTGATTTAGAGCGAGTTAGTTTAGACAGCCACCTAGATGACATTCCATCACTTCTTTTCTCTACACGGAACTGAGGGGACTCAAGCTCCCTAGGAACAGGCACCCTATCTTTACACATAGCACAGCACAGTAGGTGCTCAGAGTGAAGTCTGGAAACAAACTGCTATCCTGCCTTAGTGTGTACAGTGTGTCTCTCAGTCAGAGATAGATTTTTACACTTCACTGTCCTTGGGCCACTCAGCCTTTATTTCCTCAGAAGCAAAGTGGGAATATTCATATTATAGGGCCTACAGCAACGGGAGATTTGTGACAATAAAATGGGTCAATATTTTAAAATGCTGAAAACTGTGGTAGTATTATGGCTTTTTATGGCTTGAAATAGAGCTCACACGTACCATACAATTTGCTTATTTAAAGTATGTAATTAGTTGGTTTTCGGTTTTCAAATATGTGCAACCACCATCACAGTCAACTCTGGGAAGTCCATCTCCTTAAAAAGAAACCCTGCCGCCTTTCTCTTTTACATCCTTTTCCTGTGCTCTCCCTTATCTCTAGTATTAGTGTCTATTGTCTGTGTCTATGGATTTCCATGTTTGGACTCTCATGTGAGCAATACAGTACAGTGTGGTCTTTTGTCGCTTTGTTTTTACAGTTAGATAACACTCTAGCCTCATCTTTTTCTTGTTCTGTTTTGGTCCATTGGGATTGTTTCTACTATTTGGCTAGTATGACTGATGTTTCCACTAATATTTTTGTAGAAGATTATGTTTTTCTTTTTCTTGGGTATATACTTGGAATGGAATTTCTGACTTATAACATAACTGTATGGCTAATCATCTGAACAACTACCAGGCTTCACCGTCTTATATTCCCACTCATGATGAAGGTTCTGGTTTCTCCACATCTCCCGTCAGCCATCTCACTTTTGTTAGTACCCTAGAAAGTCTCACATGGTGTTTGCGGCTTTGATTTTGATTTCCCTACTGGCTAACAGTGCTCTGTCTTTCACTGGTTGTACCCAAACTGTAGATCAGATGAATGAATTCTAAGCATTTATTCCTATTTTGGGGTGTGTGTGTCTGTATGTCCTTCCAGCACAAACATTTTGATGAAGTCTGGCTTACCCAGTTTTCTCTGTTGTCCTCTAGACTTCTTAGCCATGTTTCATGGAGACTTACCCCGTGTTTTGTACTTTGTCCTCCCATGTAGGTCTCCAGGTGAGTTTTGTATAGGACGTGTTATCCCAACTACAGTCCTGTATCCCTGGCTATCCAGTTGTTCCAAATCCATTTGTGGGATAAATGACATTGTTTCATAGTACGATCACCCTGACCATAGATATGTGGGTGTATTTCTGGACTCTCACTTCAGTCATACTGTTCCATCTACCTTCAGGTCAGTACCATGTACTCCTGGTTACTCCCACTCTATAGTGGATTTTGAACTGTCAAGCTGTAGGCCTTACTGTATTCTTCTCTTCTAGTACTGTACTGGCTATTCTGGGTCCCTTGACATTCCAAATGAATTTCAGAATCAGCTTGTCAAATTCTAACTACAAAGAAGGCACCAGGGATTCTGATACAAGGTTTATGATCAAATTTTCAAACCATCTGTGTGTTGGGTAGGGGGCGGTTAGTTCTTTAAAAAATATTTAAAAAAATTTTTTTTTCAGACAGGGTCTTAGGCTGGCTTGGAACTCATTCTGTAGCTCAGGCTAGACTTAAACATGAAACAATCCTGCCTCAGCCATCTCAATTACAGAATTATAGGCATTGAGCCACCACGGCCTCCTTCTCTGGTCTTTTTACTGCCACTATTACTCTCACCTCTTAAGAGTATAGGAAGTGGAGGAGATGACCCAGTTAAGTTTCAGTGTGTCCTAAGAGGTAAAGAGACACTTTTACTACAGTTGCCATGCCCCAGGGGCTGTCCTGAACTGGAAGGGAAAGGCTGAAGGGCTGCCATAGTGAGCCCAGGCAGTGGTCAGGCAGGAATATAGGCTGCATCCGAGTCATGATACAGTGAATGGCCATGGCCACAGCATTTCCATTCCCTGGGCTTGGACTCCCAGTGAGGTGCCTGCCAAGCTCTCTGCCAACAGTGTCCCTCTCTGTTTGTATTCAGCTCCCACAAGCCCAAACCTGGGAGCTCCAGAAGAATAGATGTAAACTCTTCCCCCCCCCTCTCTCCTGCCTCCCTTTCTTTCTCCTCCCCCTCAATCAAAACACCTTCTCAGCAGCCTTGGCAAGAAGGACAGAAGGCTGAGGCTAAGGAAAGGAGCGGGCCTGATTCAGCGTCTTTTAAACTTCAGCTCTCATGTCCTTGACTTCATTATACATACCAGAAACAAAAATATCTCCTTATTTTAAGGGGAAAATTTATATAGCCATCTTAAGTGGAAAATCAGTATCTTAGGCTTTATAAGAGGTGAATGACAGAAGAAAATACAATAGAAACAAAAGCCAGAAACAGGAGGCTTTATTATAAAGACTAGTAAGATTTACACAAGTGTCCACAGACGAGTTCTAGCTGGAGACACTCCCCAACCTGCTCAGAAGGATTGTCAGAGGGCACTCAAGGCCGGGAAAAGCCTTGAGAAGTAAAGCCGGGCCAGGCACAATGGCAGAGGTGTGTAATCTCAGCACTTTAGGGGCCTGGAGGGGGAGGATCTCAACTCTGAGGTTAGCCTGGGCTATCTCCAAGCCCCTACCTCAAAGGAAAATAAATGCATGTGAGTGTAAGAGAGAGGGGAGGAGGAGGAGGAGGAGGAGGAGGAGGAGGAAGTAAAGAGATCCAAAGTGGAAGGAGGGGGACAAGAGGGAGGAAAAGAGAGGACGAGGTTCCTCGCCCTTCGCCCTGTGCTCATTCCTGGTGGCCCACATGGACAGTGGTGGCAGTTATAACTCAGGCTCTAAGCACTGTGGCCCACCATAAGCGGCACCTTGTAGAAGCAGAGCAGCATAAGGTCTGTAGAAGAGGCCAGCATGGCTTTCTTGGGCCTCAACAGCAGGACTGCACGCTTCTTTCAGTCTGTCCCCACTCCACAAAGCAGTGAGCAAAGCCTGCCCCATCAAGCACACAGAAGTACTCGGTATAGAGCCCTAAAGACACCCAGGGCTTCTACTGTGACCCCTTGGAAGAAACATTCTCTGGAGACTGGCTCCCACCTGCTGTCCTTTTCTGTTCAACAAAGAGGTAGTCTTCATTAGCTGTGATAAACCGAGCCCTGCTGCAGTTTTCTGATTACCCTCCACACACCCACTCAGAAGGATGACCCTGGCCAGAACACAGCCTACTTTACAACTCTCAGCACTCTTATGCCTGCCGGTGAGTTTCCTACGGCAGGAGATCACCCAGCTAGAGCAAGACTGTAGTCACAGCTTGTAGAGGTCCCTGTGGGGATTCTATGGAGGAGATGGCAAAGTGAGCAGAAAGCACAAGATTCCAAATAGTTCAAGGCAATGGAAGAAACACCACCCAAACGACATACTTAAGGTATGTAGACTATGTAAGGGGCCCACCATCCAACAAGGCCGTCAAATAGGGCTATGATGGGCTAATTGGACAAAATTAAGTCATTCTCAGGCAGTAGCTAAACACCAATACTCCATTCCTAATGCCTCTCATAGTATGAACCACTGCCAGTGCCCCCAATGCCTGCCTGACTGCTAAATTGACTTGGATACCCAGAGACAGCAGAGTGGGTCCACATGCACAGGAATAAACATTGCTGGCCCAGGGACTGGAGTCCACGCTACCCTGCCTCTTAGAGATCTGGAGCCCTGCCTATTTTGAGCTGACAATGGTGAGAGGCCACTTCCTTGGGGGCTACTAAGAGGTAGCGTTTCCACGCACTTGAGAAAGTGTTTTAATAACCTATGTGAAATGTGTTGGGGCTGCTAGGTCCCGTCCTGAGTGCAGAGCATACATAGAAAACCTCCTGTCTTCACTTACCAGATCTCGCCCTCTACATCTGCTCACAGCTGCAGGGCAAGTGCAAATGGCTCTTACGACTCAGAAGCCTGACCTATAAGCATCCTTTCGGACCTAAGATTTCATTTTGCATGGTTCAAGAGCAGCTGATGAGATCCGCCACTGGTCATCGCCGGAGCCACCGCCCAGTTCTCTAAGCTATGCTGTGCATCACCTCACTTTGTTGATTGTTTATTTGCTTTCTTGAGTCAGGACCTTGCTAAGTAGAGCAGGCTGGCCTCAAATCCAAAATCTCCCCTCAACCTTGCAACTGCTAGATTCCAGGCATGTGCCACTACCCTCCAACAGGACTTTCAGAACTGTAAACAAGCCTCTGAAGGGCACAGGCAGGGGTTTAAAGATGATGCTTGTTAATAACATTCTTCGTAAGTAAACGTTCAATGGGTCCTTAATCTGGGACACCTGTACCCCAAAAAGCTTCATGAGGGCGCACAGAAGGTTTACGAATCCCCAGAGTCTCTTCTTCCACTTATCTTCTAATGAATAAATGACAATGACCCTGAGGATTAGGAAAAAGACCTCTGGTGGAAGCCTCCAGCAGTAATTAACAATGACATTTGCAATGCTCTAAAATCTGGGTTACCTATAGTGGTCACCACATCTGCCAATCTGCTTGAGACAGAGAATAATAAACAGCCAGCCATTATCTCTAGAACTCATCTCTCAAACAATTTCTTTTAAACTCCGAAGAATGTGACACTGCAGCTCCTCTAAGGGGCGGGCCCTGAAAGGGAACAAATGTTTCCATCTGTCCAAGCTTGGACAGGCCTCTCCCCTGAGCCTCACAGCTGGGACAAGGCCTGTCCCTTACATCCTCAGACCACCTTTTTCCTTGCAGGGTTTTTAGCCACTCCCAGAATCCAAGGGTGGGGAGGAAAAGACTGACTTGGATGTTTCCTTTCTGTTTCCCTTTTTTGGAGACAGAACCTTGTTCTGTAGCCTAGGCTAGCTTTAAACTTGTGATCCTCTTGCCTCAGCCTTCTTAAATGCTAGATTACAGGTGTGTACCATCGCACCGAGCCATGGATGCTTTTTATTAAAATGTCTAATCATCACCAGTTGTGGTAGCACATGCCTTTAATCTCAGCACTTGGGAGGCAGAGGCAGGTGGATTGCTGTGAGTTTGAGGCCAGCCTGGTCTACAAAGCCAGTCCAGGACATCCAAGATAACATAGAGAAACCCTGTCTTGTAAAAAAAAAAAAAAAAAAAAAAAAAAAAAAAAAAGCCTAATCATCAAAAGGGTTCTATTGAAATACCATCCCTTGTCTTCTCCATTGAGACTACCTGCTCAGGGCTTGAATGGCAGTAAGACAAGTCCCTATGGTTTCCAGGGTTGATGTGCAGTTTACAGAGCTGGTGTCTACTAGGCAACATCTGGGTTGATGGACTTAGTAGACGTCAATCAGAGCTCAAAGTAGTAAGAGTCTGAGGCTGACTATATGGACTGTCCAGCTCAAAGTGTCTACATGTGAACCCAAGAAGCAGTGGTCACAAAGATTTTCTACTGTCTCTGTCTCTCAGTGCAGAGAAAGAAACACAAGGTAAGACATCCCAAAATACCTACAAACATGTCCATAGGGCCTACAAAGAAGCATGTAATTATATGCGTTGGTGTGGGGAGATATTCAGAGTGTATACTGATTATAAAAAAGGGCAACAAAATTATGTATTTGGTATAATACTGTGCTTTGTTTAAAACATATGCATATACAGTAAAAGGAATCTGGAAATCTGTATCACATTAGCAAGCATGGCTTCCTTTGAGTACAGAGGCCGCATTGCTGCATTATCTCTGAAAAGTCCCAGTGTTTGGTGGCCAGCTTATGGCACTCCTGGGAGGTGATCTAGCGTTTGCAAGGGGATATGAAAGAGAGGACTGGTCATTTGGGCATGCCTCTACAGGGACAGTAGATCCCCAGACCCAACCTTTTCCTCTTTTCTATTCCTGGCCATGAAGTAAGCAGGCTTCTTCTACCCCATGCAACAGCTTTGATGTGCCACCTCAGTGCAGGCCCCATAGCCTGGGTGCTGACAGGAGACCACAATCTCCAAAACCTAAATAAAGCTTTCCTTTTTCTGATTACCTTATGCATGTTACAATAACAGTGGGTTATATTTAAACACGGATTGTATTTATTCCTTTTCATCGTAAGGTCTGCGTAGCTGTTATCTACACTAAATAAATATTAATTGTATAACAAATGCTAGATGTGCGGAGACCCTGCTACGCTGTCTTCAGCTGCCTGTCATCCTGTGTCCTTCAGAAGCAATCAGGGGTAGAAACTGACTTGGAGGGAGCCATTGAGCCCGTCTTCCAAAAGAAGAGCCTTCTGGCAATTTTTCATAGCTATGCTGGTGTGACTAACACAGCAAAATAACCCCCATGGGATGGGAAAGCAAGCTTCGAAGACTGTAGCACTTGCCACCGCTGCTTTCCATGCCTCAGTCCGGCCTCAGTTCGAAGTGTCTCGGTTTGAGGTTTTAATGGCCATTTGGGCCTCTGGCATGAGGTTGACTGTGGTCTTTAGGGAACAATGCACTTTCTGGAACGGGAGGAAAGAAGCCAGCCCCCGATCTGTACTACAAGGGGATGAGCTAATTCTGATCTCTTCACCTTAGGAAAGCTTCATTTTGTCACCTGATACCAGGAGGACAGAACAGTCTGCTGAAAGAGTGGTCCTACAGAAGGGCATGCATGCTGATGAGTACCGGTGACGGGCTTTATGACAGAGACCTGTTAGAGGCCTCACTCTATGTCCCCCTTTTTGCTCTTGCTTCCATAAAATGTCGGCGCATACGTGGACTAATGTTTCTGGCCCAAGGCTCCAAGAGAGATGGGAAGGAGAGTTGTAGTGTGACTGGTCACAAATCCCACAGAGACAACTCTACGAGTGGTGCCCAAGGTGCAGAAACACTGGCTTGCTGTTTTCGTTTTTCTCATTGCCAGCTGGACTGACAATGTGCAGCTTTTCAATAAACAAACAAACAAACAAGCAAACAAACAAAGGACATGCGTTTTTGTTCTTCACAGTGTGTCCTTTACCCCCTGGAGCCAGAGTATTATTATTTCTTTGTAATTTCAGAAGTTATGAAATGATTCATGGTTTTTGTTGGAGCTGAAGTCAACCAAGACCATTCATAATTGTGAACAATCTCTGTTATTGTTACATGGAGAACGCCAAGGCATCTGTGCTTCCCAAAAACACATGGGGGAGAATTCCAGTTTGGAAATGGAACGGCTGTGTTTCTCCCCCTCGAGTTAAATTTAAACAGACAGATTTCCAGGGAGATGGCTGTGCTTGGGTGGAACAGTGGGGTGGCCCCAGAATGCACGGTTCCTCCTCTGGGGTGGGGCGTCCATGCACAAGACTTTGCAAACAGGATGAGGTCATTGAGGTATATGCCTTGTTCATTCCAGTGTGCAGCTATGAACCCATGCGAAGTGCCTAACAAACATTTCTGAGTGTCCTTATAAATAAACTCATGTCAGCATTCTTCAATTATTTGATTTGTATTGTTTGTACTACATTAATTTGTACTGGTGGGTAATATCTCTAAGACTGACTTAAAAATGAAACAATGATGACAGTGAATAGTTTTGAATACATATTACATACTAAACACTTTGTATATAGCAATCCATTTACTTCTGAGTAGAATTGTACTGATTAGGTCCTGTTATTATGCTCTTATTATAGAGGAGGTAACTAAGGAACAAATACATTAAAAAAGCATATCACAGATCCCCAGCAGTAAGTAGTGGGATTAAATGCAGGTGTTTAAATGCTTAACCCTACATGTTCAACAATGCCACTGTGTAGAGAATTTCTGAGATGTATTCTCAGAAACTGAGATGTATTCCGGATCTGAAGTTATTTAATGGTGGTCACATTTCATTCTCTGTCGGTGAGCCTGACTTCCTGATACTATCAAAAGACATTCAAAGCCCTTAGGTATTTGGTGATTTCAGTGGACCACAGGATTTGGAAACAAAGTTGCTGGTGTCACTATAAAGCCATGAGATCAATTTTCTCTAGAGGCATGGATGAATTTAAGAAGGTCACTGCAGGAGAGAAGAGAGATGAAATAATGAAACAGTGCTAGACTGAGGTTAAGGAGGCTTCTGCAGGGTGACCGAAGACTGCATTTTGCCTAAGTCTGGCCAATATGTGGCTGGAACAGGGCCATTCAGACCTATTAAGAAATCACGTTGGGAACCGTCTAAAGTGTTAAGAAGTCACCTCCACCTTCTCTTCTTCCTATATGTTTTGGGTGGTTAATTATAGACAACCTAAGTATTTCTCTGTGTCTATGAGTGTCTTTTATGCAAGTAGAATAAAGAATACATAATTTAACGTACATCTTACTTTGAAAACTGCACTTTGAAGATTACATCTGAGGTTCAACTCTGCAGTTTAAAGCAGCTAGAATCTTACCACTCCTCACTTCTCACAGAGTAGAACAATGTGGATTTTCTAGCGAAGACCAACTATCTCACCGCCTTCAGGAAAGATCTTGGAAGCAATGACAGGGGTGACTGTCAGGGAGGCCTGGGCTGCTAGCAACCTTAGCTTAGGATTGATATCAAAATAAGCTGTCCTTTGTGAATCATCTCATGACAAAGGAGCTGACTCCCCAGCACGATTTCAAGCATAAAGACCCCAACTGTGTACATAGATGCACGCTACCTCGTGTGCGCGCACTCCCTCTCCTTCTATCATCTATCTATCTATCTATCTATCTATCTATCTATCTATCTATCTATCTATCTATCTATTGCCTTGGCTGGCCTTAAATTCATTATGTAGACCAGGCCTCAAACTCGCAGAGATCTGCTTGCTTCTGACTCCCAAATGCTGGGACTAAACGTGTAGCCCACTATGGCCTGTTAAATGCTCACATTTTACCAACTTGCTTCATCATATTTTCCTGTTTTTACAGAGCCATGAGATCTATACAAGTCAAATGAATAAGGAAATTATCTGGCTACAGTCAGTGCACAATCATTTTAGCTCAGCAGACAAAGGGCTACAAGACTTGGAGCCTCTCTTGGCTTCAAGCTGGAGCTAGGTGACTGTAATAGTGAGAGGAGAGAGAGATTGCATCCTGCACAGCAGGAGAGATGGTTGAAAGTGGGATAGAGACAACAGGACAAACCTTACTCTTTCATTAGCGCCCATGGTAGATAGGTTTTCACTTGGGAATCAATGTGTGTCCTAGGAGGGCAGGAGAAAGGAAAGCACACTGCTAGTTTCCAGGAGCCAAGACAAAATGGCGAGTGAGGTGAGGTGGCACAAATGTTCATCTGGTCTACCTGGCCTCTAGTTGGTTATCAGTTCCTATAGCTCTACCTATATCCTGCAGTCTCTGTGGCCATCAGCTTCCTTGCCTGCAAAAGACAAGATTATATTACTTGTCAGCTCCTTTATTCTCTAAAAGTCTAAATCTATGTCAAGTTGCTCAGTGGTCTGGGTGGACTAAGCCACCTGCAAAAATGGAGAAGTCCTGGATCTTCCTAGGGAGTCAAATACTAGAATAAATAACTTGTGTTGACCACCAGCCCCCAAGGGAACACCAACTCTACATGTCTTCCTCCCTCCCTACTGTACCCTGTGCCTGGTCAAGAGTGGCTGCCTTCTGTAGAAGCCGTGTACCCAGCACCATATTTAAATACTGAGGGAGGTGTGAGGTGAGAGACATAAATGACACTTTCACAGGAAGCAGTGGTTGATCATTCACTGGCCTGGGGCAGTGCTGCTACAGATAGCCACACTGTTCAACAACCCCCTCCCCCCCCCCCGGCCCTGCAACCGATGAAATGGGCTCTCTAACACAGAGACAACCAGGGAGATAGGCAGACTGGTTTCCTCAATTCCTGAACTAAACTATATTCTCTTGGAGGCTTGCTAGGGTGGAAATGGTCCTGTGCATGCCAAGTGTAGTTCTTGGAACAGGAAGTCTGAGGAGGAGAAGGTTGGCCATATTCTGAACTACTCCCTCAAGAACTCTGAAGCTCTGCAGAGCTAAAGAGACAAACTATTCAGTGCTTGGGTAAATGGATGCTTTAGAATGAAGAAGTCTGATCAACTCCGAGAGTTCCTAGGCTGATCCAGGCTTTCACAGAGCCATCCCCATGCTGCATACACTCTTACAGGTGAGCCCAGTGAAGGCAGGCCTGGCCCAGCCACAGCTCACTCTTCAGCTGCACTTCTCTTCAGAGATCAGGGCTGACTTGACCTGGCCCTCAGCCACACATGACACTCAGGGCTGGAGGATCCAGGCTATGATACTTCCTGGTAGCTCCTTTTGCCTTTGCCCTACACCTTGTCACAGTATTCTCCAGTCAGGCTCTTCTCGGAGGGGAGTGTCCTATCTCCATCCAGACCAGAAGCCGGAGCTACTAGGACCACTTGCAGTCTTTAAGAAACACTGATGATGCCGGCTCTTTCTGGAGCATAAACAAAGTGTTTGGATGACCACACATACCACCATGGAATGGAGCAGAGTCCGCCTCTTGCCTCAGCAGAGCTTAGATTACTGAAGGCAGAGTGAGGGCCTGAGGCTGATCAACAGAACACTTCCCAGCAAAGATGGTCAGATCAATGTCTGGGCTGCTTACTTTGGCCCAGTGCCTTGGTTGTGTTCCTCAAGAGAGGGTAAAATCAACCCCGGAAAGACCAAAAGTTCACACGCGGTTCCATGGTACCAACCCACAGAAAGGGGCCTTTAGGGCCCAAGAACGTCATCGTGGCCAAGGGTGCCTATTCTCCCTTTGTCAGCTATGGGTACTTCGCTCTTCAAAAGCAGCTCCACAGACAGTACCATTCCCATGAAATTCCCCACGCTGGCAGCTCTGTAGCTAGGGCAGATCCAGAACTACATGTAGTAGCCAGGAATAGAAGTCCACATGGCTTGGAACCTCGAGGCCCAAAGCATTCAGATGACATTGTCACCTTCCAGGAAATCATCTCACTCTCTGATTCTGAGTTCTACATGGCGACGTACAGCAGCTAGGTGCTGCCTTCTCATTAGCACATATGGAGGGGAAGGAGGAGGGAGTACAAGGCTTGCTCTGCAAGAGCAGCTCCCTGGGTGCCAGTTCTCCGAGAACCTGATTCAGACATGCACCTTGCTCTCCAGATAGAGAAGGCCCTCCATTTTCCTCACCCAGTCATTTGCCAGTCTGTATTAAGCATCTATTACTATATGTCAGAAAATGCGGGGCATTAGAGTGATCAAAATCAAGGTGCTGTTGGACATGTCTGGGTATGGCTGCAATCTCATCACTTGGGAGACAGAGGCAGGAAGATCAAGAGTTCAAGGCCATCCTCAACTACCTAGCAAGTTTGAGGCTAGACGGGGCTATGTAGAGACCCTGTTTCAAAGAAACAAATCAAGGTGTTGTCCACGTATTGAGTGAGAGTAGCACAGGAACACTACTAGACAAGTGTTCATCAGGACTGCCTTGGTAATGAACACTCTTCTAAATGCTAAGTGTGGACCCAGCAGTTCTCATACCCTATGAGGCTAGGCTCATCCTATGCACAGTTATGAACATCTACTTTACAGGTATGCAACCAGGCCTGGCTGAATTAAGCCATGTTCTCTAATAACAACGATGCAAATCTACTTGATGTTATAACACAGTCTCTCCAGTCACAGGGCCACCACTGAAGCCATTTCCTAATGGTAAGTTCTTTTTGGCATGTGAAAGCCATTTGTGCACAGGCTCTATTCTCTTGTACTCACAGACTGGAAAGAGCCTGTAGGCTTACTGAGGACAACAAAAACAGAATCAGAGACTATAAAGAAGGCACTATCTTTACAGAGCTGTCTTTCGCTTGCCCTCCATCCGTTTTTGAAAAGGCCTGTGTATCATTTTTTCCACCAGTATAGTTTGCTTTTGCGAAAAAGAAACATAGGGCCCGTATACACTAGAAGGTAAACATCAGGATGTCCTGTGTATACAGTCCAGCCTGGCTGTGGGTAGAGAGCAACCACTGGCCAATAGTATCTCGTGAAAAAAGAGAACTGACATCAAACAACCAGTGAAGGGAATTGGTAATTACACAAAAAGAGCTTCAGGGATTTTTTTTTTGACTACAGGGATTGTTTTTTTGACTACAGGGATTGTTTTTTTTTTTTTTTTTTTTTGACTACAGAATTTCTCAGAGCCCTTAACACAGGAAAGTACATGGTGTGTCATACACGTAAAGCATTTTCTATGTGGCCTCACAACTCCTTATGAGACAATCAGAATCAGAATTCAAAGGAATACAAACCCAGGAAGTGACTGGCTCATCAGAGCCCTTGTCTCTAGTCAGAAACATACTTTTGTCTTGCTGGGAACATACGTAAGATGCAGAGCCATCTTCAGATACTACCGTGGAGCTGCTGCAAGGCGTTAGATAGTAATTTTAGCACAAACATTAGGAGGCCTTACTAAGCCTTGAAGAAGTGCAATCAACTCCCCAAACCCTCCTCCTGCCCCCAAATCTCTTCTCCCAGGTAGGGAGGTGATCTAGGAAAAAAATAAAAGGAAAAAAATAAAGCTACTTGTTAATCCCTTGCTGTTGTAAGTCCTTGGGTGGGTCTTATCCCCTGGGAGCACTGGTGCCTACTCATCTAACAGGCAGCGATGTGACAGGTGGCTGTGGGAGACGGTGGCACTTCAGCCTCCACATTTTCCTCCATTCTAAGTTCTGCCAAGCATACAGACGGCCTCATAGGTACTACACTGTAACGAAGCTATACCTTTGGCTGGGCCTTGTACCACCTTCCTTGAGCCCAGGTGCAGAGGATGGGGGAGCCAAGAGCTTAAAAGGAGCAGAAGTTCTCTTGATTTGAAGGGTCAGTCTGGCGACTTTGACAGACTCAAGGAGGTGCCCTGAAAGCATTTCTGTCCAAGTGTCTTTACATGGCTCGGAGAGGGTGCCCACCCTTCCTGACCTCATCTCCCCACTTCCCTATGCTCCAAGTCTCTCCTAGCTTTTCCCAGATGTCCTATCTATCCAGTCCATGTGTAGGGGACATTCCAGGGTCTCTCTTAGGTGTGGAGACACATACCTAGGACAACAAAATGGAACTCAGCCTGGCACTTGGACATTTATTCAAGAAAGAGAAACCAGAAAAGGTACAAATGAATATATGAGGGGTCAGGGTACCTGGGGAAGAAGTCCGCACATATGAAGTCTGCACATATGAAGTCCGCACATACGGGAACAACAGTGATAACTTAAGATTTACACAACATGTCACACAGTAGCATCTGGTCAGAGACCTATGCAAAGGGCAAGAAGGACTTTGGATCCCAGAGGGACAATGTGGAAACAACGTGGTCCCGCCTGGCTGCACAGGAGGCTGAACTGCATCTGCCCTGGACTAGGAAGCATCTTCACGTAAGCAATCCAGCTGCCCACATAATGGTGCGCTTTATGAATCACGCATGTTTAGTCTCCCCACCGTTCCCTGTGTCTCTGAGTCCTAGTTTCATGAGACAGCCACAGGGAGAGGGTGGGGATTAGCCAGGTAAGGAAAGTTGAGAAAAGTCTTAGTTGCTGACAGAAGGAGTCCGTTACGTTGTGGTCAGGCTGCAGTGTGGTGGGGGCTTCCTTATCTGTCTCTAGGTTCAATTTTCCATTTGGGGAACGTTAGGCTGGAAGTTTAGAAAGGGCCCCAGTTTGAGAGCACTACATGACTCTAGAATTGAGTCCCAGAAGGGGGAAACAGACTGTGAGGACACTGAGTCAGCCACAGTCTTGGAATCTAACTCTCATCCTAGAGGGGATGCTTGGACAGATGGCACTGGAGCATCAGCCTGGAGCCCTTGGCGGTCTGAACCATCATCATCTTGTGGACTGAGTCTCATGGTCCATTCTGTACATCACAGCAGAACTCTGGTGATGTGAAAGAAGCCACAAGGCTTATTTCAACAGTATCAGGGTGCTTCCTCCTCTCTGTGCCTCTCCTTGCCAATGCTCAGACTAAGGATAAAGGGCCAAGCTATAAAATCTGCTTGAGAGGTAATCGTTTATCACCAGGTCAGGCCAGGCACTGTTTGCGAAAGGCCCCATTCATCCAGGTGCTGCCATCGTCCAGGTCTGAAATAACAGATGGTCAGGCTCAGGAGTGAATGTCCTGCTTCCTCGAGACAAGCTGTGTTTGCACGGGGGACAAATGGCATGAGATCCCACGGTGGGCAATGGAAGAAACCAGGCCTCCTACCAGCCTGCAGCAGCCTTTGCAGAGCTCACAGCAGGAGCAAGCTTTCCAATAGACAAACAGCTTTAAACGAGTTTTCTGTTTTCTTTTGTTGTTGTTTTTAAAGTCACATATGCCAAGTTGCTAAGTAATCAAAAGCATCACTTTTATGATAAAACAAATGGGTGTGTTTTACTATATAAGAAAATGCATGACATCACATGAAGTTTTAAAACAAAAAAGTAAACAGTTGCCCAAGGAACTCAGCCTGATGTGGCCACTTCTAGTGATGAGTTCCATAGGCCTTGGCTCAGCTGCCTTCCCTTTGCAGGAGGGTTCCGTGGAGGGCGAGCGAGACAGCCCTAGGAGTGCACGAACTCCACAGGCATTCCCAGAGGACTTGCTGCCTACCAGCCATGGGGTCAAGCACTCTGAAATTAGATAAGGTTGAGTTTCTGGACCATATTGTTTTTTTGCTTTGTTTCCTTTTGAATCTGTAAATAACAGAACTGATTTCATTATATTATTCTGAAGGTAAAGTTCCAGGCATCCATCTACCCTAGAACAGTGCCTCCTAGGCAGCAAGTAGCCAGTAACTGTATCTGCCTGCCCCCAGACACAGGTAGAGATAACAATTGAGTCTTCTGACAAAGCAGATACTCTTCCAGGGATCCTGCCTCCACTTTCTGAATCCTCTATTATAAAACGTTACTAAGCAGGCCTAGTAAAGAGAAAGTTAGTCCAATCACCAAGTACTTTCCAAGCTCCCAGTTCTGCCAGGGATCATGCAATAGACAACCTCTGCTCTTACAAAGTATTCATGGGATAAGACAGCTCCAGAACAACAGGAGGGATGTGTATTTGTATGCACATGCGTGAGTGTGTGTGCATGCCAGGGAGACTGCCTGCAGAAAACTGCAAGCTAGCTAGCAGAGCCTAGATTCAGAGGTGGATTTCCTGGCCATGCTGTGCTCTGCTCTCCCGGCTGCATGGGTGCTCAGATCCATTTGGCTAAGTCAGCAGAGTGGGGAAAGCAAAGGACGTGTGAACCTCCTCACCCCTAGAGTCAGGGAAAACATTACAGTTCCAATTATAGGAATTTCTAGCTAACTTCTTTATTTTCTATTTGTCTTATGCATTTACTGTGCATAACCTAAAGACACAGACAGGCAGAGGTTCAAACACCTTTCACTAAAGAGGCCCCTAGGTGGCGATGCCTGGCAAGGCCTGCTGCTCTCTAGGTTTATCTGCACACATCCAGCCAGGATGTGGCCCTAATCCTTCCTGGGGACACATTCCTCTATGGCTTTACCTGGAACCCATGGATTGTCTAGATGAGGCAAACTGGCCTTTCTCCTTGCCTCTGGAAAGTACCGTCAGCCTTGGGCATGCCACTCTGAGGAGAGACCTACCTGTCTGTCCTGCTTTGCCACCTGAGGTAAAGGAGCTGGGCACTGCCCCAGTAGAGAATTCAGGCCTCTGGTGCCCTAAGACTCAGGCTACACACTGTGGGCTCCTTTTAGACTTGTTGACAGCAGCATTCACTCAACACCAGCCATGTCTGGTGATGCTGAAGTGGGCCATTAAATTCATTACTTTTTACCAGAAAGATCAAAAATTGCCAACAGAAACAACAACAACAACAACAACAACAACAACAACAATAACACCTTCAAGCCTTACTTGTAAGCAAAAATAATAAAGATACGGCCAGGGAAAGAATCGAGATGGTTTTGGCATCATAGGGTCAGTGCTTATCACTGAAGTTGTGGCGCTTTTGGTAACTGGCATTGGGCATCAAGATGGCAGCTAAGCGTGGTAATCAACAACAGCACACACCATGGCCCAATGACAGGCTCAGGCCAGAGAAGGGTAGGGGTGAGCGCTTATGCCCCGAGGTACTTCGGGGAACAAGTCAAGAGGCAGACCTCGGAGGCCATTAAATCTTAGCTCTTCTAGAGAAAGGGATGCTGGGATACCTCGTAGGCCAAGCAAAAAAAAAAAAAAAAATGATTCCAGTGGGCAGGTGCTACGTCAGTAGTGAACTGAGGGGCTAGTGAGGGGCAGGGTGGGAGTGGGGGTGGGCAA
>OU015753.1:31953198-31995804 GCA_907169655.1 Acomys percivali
TCACAGGCTGTCAGGCTATTTGGCATCAGTAGAGCCAGGGAGCCCTTGGTATAACAGACAGCTCTGTCCTTGAGTTTGAAATGATGCTCTCCAACTATTTCTCTCAGAGGGACTGAAATTCTGGGTTATCATTTGTGAAGCTGAGCTGCAGAAGGGGAAACTGAGATTTGAGGCACAAGATAGCTCTAAATCATGTAAATAGATATAAGAGGGCAGGCTAATGTGCAAATCTCCTGACTGCTGCATGGTCTTCTGTCAAAGCAGAGAGGTTAGTGCAGGCATCGAGGAGGCAACCAGCATCTGGCTGACGTCTTGTTGGGGTGCTGCCTTAGGAGCCTGAGGAAAAGCCAGCCAGAGAGGCATCCTTTAGGAGGGAAGAGTGAGACTGGTTCCTTGCCCCTCTTCCCCACCTTACGTTAGCTCCACTTTCTACAGCTGTACCTGGGGTTGATACAAAGGTAATAGCTGTCTCCCTCTGGAGCAATCCCTGGACTGGCTTATGCCTCAAGGTACAGAGACCTTTACAGAGTAGTTAGCGTGGTGCAAAAGAAGATGTGCAGGCCAGCAAGACACGGACACGGGCGGGCGGCATGCTGGTGCTCTGCTGTTGCCTGTCACGCAGGCACTGCCCTCCCCACTGCTCCTCAGGTTCCCAGGGGGATAAAATGAGATGCCTGAGACTTGGAGCCCCTCCTCCAACTCTGGCATGCTCTGCATGTCTGTGGCACTTACACGGGTCACTTACTCTCTAGAGTTCTGGTCAATCATTCAACATATATTCCCTGAGCCTCATGCCTGGACCAGAATCCGGTTGGTGGTACAGCGGTTAGGGTCACAGGGGGGCTACAAAGATAGATATAATACACTCCTTTTTTCTCAAGGAGTTTTGATAGTGCTTCTTAGGCACTTCACTAGCATCTCTAAGCATGTTTCCTCACTTGAGACAGGTTTTCTCAGAGAACAATTCCCACAGGCAGCACCAAATTACCAGTGTGCCACAAGCTACATTCCACACTCGGTCTCCAACATGAAGATCATGGTCTCACTTAACAAAACCAAGGAGTCAAGCGAACGACTCCAGGTCCCTGTGATGAGTAACTAATGGCCTCCCAGTGGTGTCTGCACCCAATCTCAGCCCTCACATGATAATAGGGATTTTGATGTCATTAATGTTATGAGACCTGGAGATTATTCTGGATCATCCAGGTCGGTCAGCCTGTCTAATCACATGAGTCCTTAAAAGCACTTAAAAGGAACTTTTTTTGGCTCTGTGGAAAGAGAAGGATATGACCTGAGCCAGAGAATAAAACAGCTGCCTCTGGAAGTGGGGGACAGCCCTTAAAAAAGGAGGAGTCTGAACTCAAGGCAAAAGATTAAACTCTGCCGACAATCTCAAACAGCTGTAAAAGGGATCCCCCTCTACAGGCCAGAGAGGAAGAGTCAGCTTGAGTCTAGCCTGCTGATGCCGGAACCAGACTCTGAGAAATACACTTTGCACTGTATTCCGCCATGAGGGCCGCGGTAACTTGGAACAACTGCATAGGAAACAGCCCACCCAGAAGGCGCTGGAGCTGGAGCACAGCGGCCTTACTATATGCAGGACCTTTACCAGTTAAATGTATGCTCTCCACCACACTGGGATGCTCTGCTTAGAGAAGGCACATAATGACATCAATTCACTGTGCTTGGTACAGGCGGCACTCAGAGCATATTACCGCTGCCCTCGTCACCAGGCCTCATAATCAGGCAGTGAAGTGGTGTCACATGGCTCCCCCAGTGCCAAGCAATGGAGCTGGACTAAATGTTCTCGGAGGCATCTCCCTCCGGGGCTTTCTTTGGCCTGTTCCATTTGCGCACGCCTTTATTCACATATGTGTAGGACGAAAAGTCATGCCACAAAGCAAGTCTCCAACCTTCAGTGGGGCTGTTGGGATTTCCTGCACTTGCTGAGCACACAGGAGGGGGAAGATGTCATGGTAATATGTGTGTTAGAATGTATGCTCTTGGGTGAGAGGCCACCAGCTAGGGGTTGGGGGAGGGGCATGGGACTTAGGGTTTGGAAAAAGGGGAAGTGTTCTAATCCAGATTGTGATATCACCTTGGCTGCAGAGGGACATACTCCAGGCCCATCAAAGTATTTCTGTTAAGGTTGCTTTTAGACAGCGGCCTACTGCCTTTGGTTCTGACCTTAGAAACCCACGATTAGAGCGGGGAGGTTTTCCACCAGCGTCCTGAGTCGTTGCAGAAATGGAAGGACCTGCAAAGCACTGTGCAAGCTGAAGAGCTGCCTCACTTGCCCTCCAGAGCTCCGAGCACGCTGCTGCTCTCTCCCTCCCTCCCACTGACATACTCTGTGCTTAATAAGGCTCCCATAAAGATCTTTCCTTCGAGATAATCATAGACTCTCAGGGGCACGCCACTCTTAGCTGTCAGCATCATTTAGAAAGACCTTATAAAGGCTTGCTGAACCTTCCGTTCATCTCAAGTTGAGCTCTCTTAAGCACTCCGCTAACCCTCCCCCCCTTGCAAAACCTCTGTTAGAGTCCCAGTTCTTTTCCCAAGTTTTCCCAACGTCCTACTTGTCCTCCTGTCACCCCCTCCCCCAACAGAAGTAGAGACCTGGGGTCCAGGGAGCACATCCTACCAAGCACCCTGGCTGGCTTTGGTCCTTGCCAGCCCTCTCCGTCATGTTGTCCTCTCTACCACAGCGTGCAAACTCAAAGATCACAGCGCAATGGCATGTGCATATCTCAGTCTGCTCAAATCATGACAATGATCCTGAGGACCACAACCATGCTAGGACAAGCTGCTGGGGAAGAATTAGCAAGTAACTCTTCTCAAAGGAGACTGTGACTGTCATTTGGTCCAGAGATCCTTAATCTGTAGCACGGGAGTTCTAGAGGTGGGTTACGATAGGGCATTCCCAGACCACATTGGAAGATGTTTGTGAGGTGATAACAAAATGCTGGAGGCTGAGGGAGTACAGAGAAGAGAGGTTTATTTTCTCGGAGTGCTTGGGGTTGGGGCTAACAATGTGCTGAGGGTCTTCATGCTTTGCTCTCACCTGGAAGAGGCGGAAAGGCCAAAAGTGACACACAAGGTCATGGCAGCCCTTGTAAGGTCTTTCATTAAGGCTTTAATCCCTTTTGTGAGGATGGAGCCGCTAGGACTTAGTCGTTTCAAAAATCCACAGCTCTCAATACTGCTGCAATGGGGATTAGGTTTAGGCCTCAATTTTGGAGGGGCCACCAACATCAAAACATGGCAGACGCCATATGCTATCAATCATTTTTTAAACTAAAATTTAAAAACAGGACCTTTTGTTTCTAAAGAGACTCTCAATAGTTTCTACCATTTTCTTAAAAGAGTCTGTGACCCTCCCCCCAAATCAGTAAGAACCAAAACTCTAGCCCTCAAAGTTCTCTAGGAGGCTGTGGATGTCACTCTGCCCAAGAAGCCTGGAACCCACCTAGAACAGGCTCTGTGTAACTGCTTCTTCAAGAAAGGTCTCCACAAGCACCTTCCAAGGTGGCTTCTGTGTTTCCTCCCATGGTGGGTGAGGAGGGGGAGAGGGGAGACTGTTTTGAGGACTTGGTGCTCCCCCCCTCCTCTCTCTCTCCCCCTCTCCCTCTATCCCTCTCCAGGTGTATAGAGACTCCTCCACCCAAGCTGGGATCTGGGAGGCCTGTCCTAGGTCTGTTTTCAATCTGCTTCTTTACCTAGAAAAAGAGGGTAAACATCCATGCTGCATGTTGTCTGCCTGAGTAGTCAAGGGGAGCTGTACAAAAATAGCAGGTGCAGAGGACCTTGGTTCTGTCTTTTCTGTCACCCTGTCCCCTTCACTCCTTTTGTTCTTCAACACCAACCAGGCTAACACTGAGATTCCTCTGCCTCACTGAATGGCTGGACTTTGGGGCAGACAGGAGCTTCTCTAGCTTCAGGCAGAACTCTTGGTTGGACACAGGACAGGAGGCACACACTTCCAGAGGCTTCTCTTTGGGGGAACGTTCTGTGGGCAGGGATTTCAGAGATCGGAGCCCTGAGACTGGCAGCCAGCCGCGCAATGGAGAGGAGCCTGCACCAGGGCCAGGAGTCGGATTTGAGTCTCCACCTCCAGCTTTTGGAGGGCCTTCCTCTTTATCAGTGTCTTTATCTGGGATTGGGGCATACAACAGAGAAGTTGGCCTCCTAGCATCTGGTTTTATTTTTAAGTTTTCTAAGCCTGGTTTTCTGGAAGTTATATATTCATGCCGAGTCCTGAACAAGCCCTTGTCCCGGGGAGTTTCAACCATGTAGAGACTTTCTCCCTGAGAGGGGCATGCAAGAGATGGCAGAGGGCTGAGCAGTCACTCCCAAGGGTCTCTTTTGGAATACCAGGAAGGCAGGGGAATAGAAAAGAGGAAAGATGAAAGATTAAAATCTAATGTGGTGGTCTCAACCCAAGGCCCAGTGAGACAGAGAAGAACGACTCAGGGTGCCATGTAAATTCGTCTTCTGAGAACATCAATCTCTAGCAGCAACCTTGGTTGACACACACCTGTGGAGCTTTGAGGGTTCAGTAGGTTGGCTCAGAGGCACGACATGAGGGTACAAACAGCTGAGCACACTTTCTCAGCATAGTCTTTCACGTTTAAATGTTGTGTGTGTACACGCCCACAGCTGAAAAGACAACCGAAGGAGAACAAAGAGGCCGGGGCTGCTCTGTTCTACCTACACTTGGAAATGTCAGTGATTGGCAGGTTCTGAGGAGACATCTGTGAGGCGACACCTATGAAGAGGCATGGACGGTGAGAGGATATGGACAAACAGAATGGGGAAGGGGTTCCATGAACAGGGCATAGAATGAACCAAAGCTTGGGGACAATGGGAGTCCGCCATAAACACTGAAGGGAGTCCAACAGGTTCAACCACGGAAGGAGAGCTAGCGCCTGGCAAGAGATGAGGCTGGACAAGGCAGCCAGAATGCACTGGGCCTAATCAGGCATCAAGGCAATACACTGACCCTCATGGAAGCAGAGAAAGTGCCCTTCTTAAGCTCTGATCCACAGACGGCTATCATGGTAGGTGCTGTGACGGGGTCCTTACTCATCTCATCATCTCTCTTTATGGGACTTACTGGAAATCTCCCTTGCTAAGCCTACTGGTGGGAAACACTAGTGTTCTGCTTTGGTTTCTCTGCACTGTCACCTCATCTCCCACTTCCTCTCCATAACCCATACACGGGCAAGGACAAAAGACAGGTGGTTCCGGTCCATCTCCATCTACTGGGAAAGGTCAGTTCACTCATTCTGGAAGAAGGTGTAAGCCAGGTAGGCATCAAGCTTAGGGGGCATTTGAGAGGATTTCCTGGCTCAAGTGGAACTAAGCATATAGCTTCAAAAGTATTTCTGGCAGTTCCTAGATTATCAGCAATATGTGCAGACAAGCAGACCATACTATAAAGCCAAACAGAACTGATCTTGAGTGTATGCTTCAGAGGATTCAAAGAACCAGATGAGGAATCAACATTCCATTCTAGCAAGGGACTGTTGTTCTCTTACCATCGAAGCTATGCTGGTTGCCGGTGATGTCTCACTCTCTCTTTACCAGCATATCCAGTCTTTTCAACTTAACATGTGCACAACCATGCTACGAGTGCTTAGCTAAATCAGGTGGCTGTTCAAAATGGCTATACAGCAGCCACTATGAACTGAATGAAAACACCCAAGTCTGACACTTTTTTTTTTTAATTGCAGATCAGCGAGTTCACGGGTGATGCTGCGGCAAAACTCAGAAGGCAAGGACATGGCACAGGGGCCTTTCAGTTTATTAGGTAAACCCAGAAGATTAAAGATTTTGGCATAGGAGGCAGCAAGATGGCTCAGCAGGAAAGGGGGTTTGCTGCCAAGCCTGACGAGCTGAGCTCTACCCTGTCGACTCACATGGTAGAAGGAGGGAGGACTCCCATAGGCTATGTTCTGTGCATGTGTGCTGTGCAGGCGGGCCATGCTCCACCACTACATATATACAATGAAAATTCTTTTTAAATGGGAAAAATTATCAAATACAGTAAATAATCAATTTCTAGTCCCAACTCATAGATAATAGAGCTAACACACGAAGCAGTTCTATTCAAACAATACATGCTCTGTTTTCCTCTGCTTCTGTCTGGTAAGGATGCCCTTTCCAGGCCCAGGAGGGAGCCTTGCCTGTGGTGATATTAGCTGCATGGCTGAGCCCTGGGCCAAATGTTTCACCTGGATGCATTCATTTCTCTCTGAGTACAATTCCATGAGGGTAGACACTGCCATCATCCCCATCTTACATTTGGGAAATGACGGTAAGGGAATAAATAGCTGGCCAAGGTTACCAGCAAGTAAGTAAAAGGGCTGGGACCAGCATACCAGGCTATCCTCTAGACCCTGTGCAGGAAACCACTGGGTTCCAAAGCCCTCGATGCCTCCTCACACACCAGTAAATGAGCAGACCTGAGAGTTTACACTCTGTGCCCTTGTAAGACTTGTACATCATTTGGTTTTCTCAGCAACCATGGAGCGACGGTGAAAGCACATTCAAGGAATCAGAGTTAGAACTTGAACCTTGGCCTTGCAAAGCCAGGCAAACATGTGCTGGAGAGCAACGGTGAGCCATGAACTCCTGCGCTGGGCATTCTGGGACAACTCTTCCCAGGGGCAAGTGTGAACCTGAAGAAGTTCAGAGGCAGCCACTGCCAAGCAAGTGAGTAGGGAAAACGAGGGTGGCTGCTCTGCCCTTCTGAGGGCTCAAGGCCTCCCCCAGCTGACACCCACTCCACTTCCTGTACAACTCGACTCCCCAGAGATTGGTGGACTCAGGGAGGCATTACTTAATTATCTAGGCTTTCCTTCATGGTATGGAAACATCATTACTATTAGCTTTTTATTTACATATAATCTATACACACAAATCTAACATGTACAGTTCAATGGCTGACAGATGCCTAGCCTGTGCATTCACTACCTCACTCAAGATGGCATTTCCTACAGACTTTATGCTCCAAGGAAGACCGGAAAGAAGCTTGCAGACCTACTACAATCCCCTCTCATTACTTAGAACTGCTTCTAGCACTTGCTAGAAAAGGCTGCAAGGTCTTAGACCTGGAGAGAAAGGGAACAAGGTGCAGTTTTACATTGTGGAAAGAGGAGAGAGGGGCGGGGGGCAGTCAACAATGGGAGCATCCCCAACAGGAGGAGGAGTATGCCCTTCCCTCTCCTGCATACAGTAAACACTCAAGAGCTGTGGCCCTGGTGGGCTCAATGGTTCTTGACTCCCAGGGGACTCAAGTGCAGAAATTGCATGTTGTGTATACACACCAGCTTACACTTTGACAGCTAACGCATGCCAGTGTGAACAAGGGCCACCCTGCATATATACATCACCACAGGTACTCACTGTACACCACAGACCTATTTGGCTAAGGAGTCGAGGAATATGCATTGTGATTCTCGCCACAGGAGATTGACAGTCCCCGTGTAAGGAAGCTAGTTCTGCGCATACCAAATAACAGTTGTCAATTAGTAAGCAACAATAGCCACAATTACTCATTCTTGCATTCCTAGTGCTAGGTTAAAGACTTATTTTCTGAGATAGGGTCTTACACTGTAGCCGATGCTGGCTTGGAACTTATGACAATCCTCCTGCCTCAGGTTCCTCAGTTCTGGGATTATAAGGGGTTGGTTTGTTTGTTTGTTTCTCCTCTCTCTCTCTCTCTCTCTCTCTCTCTCTCTCTCTCTCTCTCTCTCTCTCATATTATCTTCAAACTTACTTGCTCAAGGTCACAATGCTAGAAGGCAGCACAGACAGGATCAACCCAGGCAGGGCTGACATTGGAGTTGGCACTTCGCTTTGTGCTGAAACTGCTTCTCTGTAAATAGCTTCTACGCAGAGCTTGCTGCTGGGTTCCTAGTGAGCAGGACCATTTGGTCCTGTTCATTATGCTCGTGCATACACTTATATGTATGCAATACTGGAATAGATGAAGGGATCATCTCTATAGAGTAGTGCCAACACATAAAAAATCCTGTGGTGCACATATTAGATATTAAATTCCTTCAAGAATAGTGATACCAGTGTGCGTTAGTGTGCAGAGGGTTGACATGGAACAGAGGAGACTTGAGCTGGCCTTCGCAGGTCAAATCTGCAGAAGAGAAGGGAGGGAGCATGCCTCAGCATCAGCAGCCGCAGAGGCATGGGTGTGGGCAAATGCCTGGGAAAGGCACCCTGCAGAGAAGACAGCTTGGGATCAGTGTGGTGGGCTAGACTGGTGCATCCTCACAACCGAGGGAACTCCAGACTTGAGTCAGTTTAGGAGCAGGCAAAGAAAAGCATGCGATGTGGCTAGGCAGGGCAGCAAGAGGCAGACACAGTCTTGCTGGAAGACAGCAGGAGGGCTGGGTAGGGGATAGCAGTGAGGAGCTGGGGTCCAGCACGGGCAAGGGGACAAACTGATAGGCAAGTACTAAGAAGATGAAATGGTAAATGTGGCAGCGAATGGACATGGGGGTAGGGTTAAGACAGCACCCGGGTAGGATGGCAGAGGACTCCAAGGCACTCTCCCATCTCCCGAAGGACCTCTCTAAGAGCAGGCTTGAGGAAAGCACTGTTTGAACATCCTTTTTTTAATCTTTTTTACCAATACCTTTAACTTCTCCTGAGCACAAATTACCTATAAAGCCATGATTTTACTGTGTGAGAGATGCAGTAACATATACACTCACTCGCATACTACTCAACCTTCAGGCTGCACTAAGGGAGTTTGTCCTGCAGCTTTGCCTCACCAGGACCCACAACTAGGTTACAAGCCTGCTTGCCAGGCATGCCCAGGGCCAAGCCCACACCTGTGTCAGCATGCTGAATGAGGTCTGGGGGGACCAGTCCACTTATCCTTGTGCAAGTCTCAGTATTTGTGGTCTGGTGACGGTGATGTGAAAAGCAGGGACAGATCCGAGCGCAGAGGATGCCCTTGATGGGAACCTTCTCTACCAGGAGACCAGCTGGTCCAGGCAGCCCATGTACTTTTGTACTTATCTCCCACAGACCACCCAGAAAATCCTGGCCCTGCTTAGATTGTGTTGACTCAACTCAGTCCATTTATAGCAAGAATCCTTCCTTCAGTGGTCCTCCTGGGTCAGGACGCGCGCGCGCGCGCGCGTGCGCGCGCGCGCACACACACACACACACACACACACACACACACACACACACAGCAGGCCTTGCAAGGGAATAACAGTCTGAATGTCGAAAAGACAAAAGTCTGTGATGAAGATTCCTTTCCAACTCCTGTCTGTAGGTGAGACACATTACAGATAACCATGACACGACCACACATTTTGTAGTTTGTTTGTAACTCCAGCCAAGCAAAGCGTGTGTGTGTGTGTGTGTGTGTGTGTGTGTGTGTGTGTTTGTGTGTTTGTGAGTGTGTGTAATAACATATAAAGCCTGCCCACCTCTGATTCAGAGCCCATGTGCTTTCTATTCTTACTAGGGGAATACTCTCCCCTGTGTGTTCTGGAAGATTCCCCCTCTCCATCAAGTGTGTGTTCCAATCTCATCTTCTCGCTATGGACTTACTTGACTTCTGTTAAACACTCAGAACTCCTCCATTTCATTCTCCATCACAGCTTCTCTCACCAGCTACCATCCTATATTCCTCTTACTGCCTGTCTTCTCTCATTAAAATGTAAGGCATTTCATAAAGGCAGAGATTTGTGTACCTTGCTTAATTCCAGTACCTAAGACTACGTTTGCTACAAAGTCAGGTCTCAGGATGTATCTACAGAATGGAGCAAGTAACAGTAATGTAGATGTGAAGTGTTTTTCCAACCAGTTTCGTGTGATGGTTTTAATGGCTGGAAATAGCCAAATTCTTATGCTTGCTTCCCTACAATTACTACTATGAGTCTGGACCCAGCAGTAGCAGTTGGGTCTGGCTCGGCTCTTGCAGGTGGACAGATGCCATGGTGCCAATCCATGGGTAGGGTCCTGGAGATGCCTCTGCCTGGCAGGCAGCCCCACCCAAGGTGCACCCAGATGAGCCCACCTCATTCTGTGGAATGTGCCAACACGGCACCTGTGCTTGAGTCTTCATGCCTACCTTATTGTCGCTAAGGCTTGCATCATTTGTGACAAATGACAGTGCATCTCTTTCTGAAAGCTATTTGTCTAGAAATTCCTGTGAACGGAAATTCTGATGGGAGACAATGAGTAACCCTGGACCAGTTAGAGAACATGGTGGCAGCAGCTGTCCACCACCACTAACATTTCTGTAGCATCTCACCATTGTCAGCTCATGTCTATGCAGCCCTGGGTCACAAACCAGCAGAAGGAGAAGGAGAAAAGTCCATGCACTAGAGCACAAGCGCCCACTTTTTAGCATGCTCCTAGGTCCACACTATTTCTTCGTGCCCTACACACTCCTGTGACAAGCCTGGTCTTTTAGATTTTTAGGCAATTACAGATTCAGAGTAGAACAGAGATGAGGGAAAATGGAAGAGCTGGAGGAACCCTTGAAGCAGCCAGGTATGACAGGTGACGGCAACTGCAAGACAGGAAAATTACACAATGCCCACCAAAGAAGAGTTAACTGCACTCCAGGACCATTTAGGGGTCGGGAAGGGGTACAGAGTTGCACATCAGTTGTTGAGAGGGACTCTGGTTTTTAGCACAAGGCAATAATACAAAATGATGACTTAAGGCCATCAGGGCAAAGGTTAAATACTGCTACTGTACTCAGCATTCAAGTTATTTTCCAGACACCACAGGACTAATTTCCTTTGTAAATGTCCCTTCTAGTTTCTAAAACTCTCCTGGAATTGATAAACAGAGTAAAGAGAACATTTACATTCTTTAAACAGTCAGGCCGACTCTCCCAAGCAGCGCTGTGTGGACTTCCGGCTGTTCTCGGTTGTTAAAGACCTTCTTCTGCCAAGTAGCTGAGGTCTGCGTGCTCGCATTTCAGACCCAGGCTGACATCCAGTTCGTCCCTTCCTCTCCTCCACTGTTTAATTCTGCAGTTGCATAATTTATTGTTGCCCTGTGAAGGGCCATGTGTTGCAGAGTAGGAAGCTGTCACACTGAATTGAGCACCCCCCAGGCTGTGTTCACAGAGCACCCCAGGATCCTTCAGCAGCCCCTGCCCTGTGTGCAAGCAACTCCAACATTTACCAGATGGGAGGGAGGAGCCGGGAAAGATACACCCATAAATTCTCTACAGTCGACTGTATAACAAAACAGGGTGGTAAAACCCCAACCATTATTCTGGAATCAAGACTAAAATAGTATACCCAAGGTAACTCCTAATTTGGTTCCTAGAATCCAACAAGTTGGTAGCTGACTTTCTCTGTGAGAAGGGAATACTGTGGAGAGGGCAGGAACTTAGGGCAGGAATTCAACTGAGAGCTGACAGTAACCAGGCCGCAAGAACCCGGAGCTGTAGACATAGTTTCTTTTTCTTTTTCTTTCTTTCTTTCTTTCTTTCTTTCTTTCTTTCTTTCTTTCTTTTTTTTTCTTTTTTTGAGAGGCAGAAGAAGATCTGCCAGTGGCCAAGCAAGACCTTGTGAGACAAAATGAGAAGACAGGAGGCCAAGGGGTTTTAATGAGTGTCTGAATTCCAATATAGATGACATGTCGTCTGGCGCACAGGTGGCAAGACAAACAGGTCTCCTCCAGGCCTAGTTCCTCCATTCCAAGCCAAGGCATGATCCTGCATGAGGTTTGGGTAGCATCTCTGACTCTTAGGTTGTGTATACGAAATGGGGACATCAAGACCTTCTCTAGCCAGAGCCAAGCTGGCCATGTCTTTTAAGCATCTCAAAAAACAGGTGTCCATGAAATGCTACTTTTCTTCCCTGCTGCTGGCTTTCTCCAGTCCTTCCTGAATATTATTTCTTTGGAAACCAGGAGAAATAAGAACAGATTTGTTCTTGTTCTGCTTCCAGTTATAGGAATTAACTATAAAAATGTATTAAAAAAATTAAGTGGATGGATACAAAATCAACCCACAAGATGAATTCTACATACCAAGAGCAACAAAAAGATATTTTCTATAAAGCAAAATCAAAAGAACGAAGACAAGGCACAGGCTAAGAGAGAATACTTAGAAAAGCCATATCTGACAAATACTGTTAGTCAAACTATATTAATTATTTTATTTTAAAATTGTGTGTGTGTGTGTGTGTGTGTGTGTGTGTGTGTATGCACACACATATGAGTTGCAGGTTCCAATGGAGGCCATAAGAGGGCGTCAGAACTCCCAGAGCTGGAATTACCTGCAGGTCATGCTGGAAACCAAGCTTTGCTCTTTTCCATGTACTCTTAACTGCCAAGCCGTCTTTCCGGCTCCAAATTATAATAACCCCGAAGACTCAACAATAAGAATAGTAACAACTTGCTTTTAAAAATGTACAAAAGACCATGGTAGACACCTTGCTAAAGGAGAGAGCCAATGAGCCAATAAAAAAGTGTCATTAGGAAATTAACATTACTGAGAAACCACTACACACGTATCTGAAAATCCACAGCACTGACAACACCAAATGCTAGGAAGGACATGGAGTAACAGGAACTCTCATTCATTATCAGTAGGACATGATATGTATAGTCACGCTGGAATAATTTGGGGTTAACTGTTTTATTTGTAGGTCTTTTGAAAACTTCATATTCTTTTACACAACCCAGCAATTGTGTTCTTCCTGTACTTACCAAAAAAAGCTTAAAACATGATTCCTATAAAAACCTTCACATGGAAATATACAGCAGCTAATAACTGTTCTATAAAAATAACCATCAAAATTTAGAAGCAATGAAGACTTCCAACCGTATAATACACTGATTAAAAGGAAAAAAAACCAAAAAACCAAAACGAAAATCTATGGTAATTCAGATAGTGGAATCTTGTTCAGCCCTAACAGTAAATGGACGCTTAAAGCATGGGCAGAGATAAAGGAGACACGAACAAAGTCAGGTTGGAAAGGCTGCGATCCCATGTGCTTACAAGTCAATGGCATTCAAGAAAGCAAGCTATGAACAAGGTGACAGGATCAATGATTACCGGGGCTTGGAGGGGTTAGTAATAGAGGGGGGGACACAGGAATATTTAGGACAGTGAAAATTTTATCTATGCTATTATAATGAGGGATACATGTCGTTACACATTTGCCTAAACCCAAGGATGCAAACCCTACGGCGACTATGATGTGCTGCTGCTGTGCATCCCTGTAAGGTATGGTCAGAGAATATGGACGATGGAGGGGATGTCCACAGCTCTAAAGCTAATCTTGAAAGGAGCGATTACTGGACCATGGTAGGAACTAAGAATCTACTTATGAAGTAGCAAAAAGTAGTCAAGATGGCTATGGGAAAAAAATCACAATATCTCTTAATAGAAAGCACGGTAACCTAAGGAGACACATGGCTTAGGAAGACCCTAGACATTTAAAGACTTCAATTGTAATCTAACAGATTAGGGAATTCAAAGAATCAAAGTCACAAGAAAGGTGCATGTGTGTAAGTGTATACATATGTATACAAAAATTAATTCTAGCATTTCCACTCAAAGGACCAACAGTTTAGGTACACAGAAAAGGAACAAGGCCAAGGAGCTTTGCCAAATCAAGTATGAAGACAGTTTATAAAGATATACTACTTAAGACCTTGTGGCGATGGCTTAAAAGTAAAATCAGCCAGGACACTCCCTGTGTGTATAAACACATCATTTACAGCACAGAGAACCTCACAAAACAGGGACATAAAGAATTGTCTTTTCTGTAAGTGATGTTGGAATAAGTGAGCATTCATTTAGGGAGGAGACAAATCTGGAACCGTACCACAGAGCACATACAAGAATTAATTACAGGTAAAGTAAATACCTACATAGGAAGGGGGAAAAGCCTCAGATTTTTTTGAAGACAATGACAATAAAAAGAGGACAGCTTAGCCAGGCGTGGTGGCACATACCTATAATCCCAGCACTCGGGAGGCAGAGGCAGGAAGATTGCTGTGAGTTTGAGGCCAGCCTGGTCTACAAAGTGAGTCCAGGACAGCCAAGGCTAACACAGAGAGACTTTGTCTCAAAAAACTAAAAAAAAAAAAGAAGACGGCCTTTGTCACCACTAGCTATAAGAGAGAGAAAGCATGGCTGTAGTATTAAAAACAAGGACATGCCTTTATCACAGAAGCACTGTCAACAAGGTAAGAGGACACGCTACAGAACAGCATCTGCAGACTTGAGACGGAAGAGAACTAGGATGCAGAACTACACAGAGCTCCTCCAAACTTTACGAGAGCAGCGGAACCCAATAAAAGACAGCAAAAGAACAAGGTGTTTAACAAGAAAAGAAACAGCTGCTTAGTGGATATACGAATGGCTGCTCTGCTTCTAGACCCATCTCGAACATGGGAGGCAAACGCGCAGTGAAGACCCAGTATCCCGAAAGCTAGTAGGACAGAGAAGGCCAGACAACAGGGATCCCTCCAGTAGTGTGATACAAAGTGTGACTGACTGTCATGGTGTGTGCAAAGTGCTGCACACCATGCAGTTAAAATCCCTACCAGTTTCATTTCAGAACCCTTTACAAATAAATGCCATAGTAATGGTTTGTGTGTAACAATAAATACCACACAGCAAAGAAATATGTAATATGTAGTATATTTTCATGAATATTCACAAACATTTCTGGATGCTCCATAAAACCTTAAAAATCCATTATAACAAATATTATAGTATACTACATTATGCTATGTTGAATGAACAAGTCCCTGCTACATATATAAATTTGGATAACTATTATAAACATAACATGAAAGAAAGATCACACAATTTGGTATCTAGTGGTATCGTTCCAACTATAACAAACTCTGGCAAAAACTAGAGAGTACAATTAAAGGCTTCATTCCCTGGTGGTAAACTCTACAGAGAGAATAGAAACACTTGACAGAAAAGTCAACATCACAGGGAATGAGAAAGAAGATATGACCAGGAGGGGATATTCAGAGACATTACAGGGGCTAGGGACTTCCTGCCTTTTCACCTACTGAAGCACTGCCTTTAAAAACATTTGTTAGAGACGTAAACTACGTTTTGTGTAGAGTCTGTTTTATGGAACAATTATATGTATGGGTAGACGGCTTAGCGGTTAAGAGTGTGTAACTGATCTTACAGAGAGGACCAGAGTTTGCTTGCTAGAAGCCACATCAGTGGCTCACGGCTGCCAACCACTCCAGCTCCAGGAGATCCAGTGCTCTCTTCTGGACTCCACATACATACATAATTAAAAAAATAAAATGTCTTAAAAACCAAAAAATATTAGAAATATAGATGCACTCTCTAATTTAAGATATTTTATATTTATGGGTATTTTGCCCGCATGTATGTCTATTCACCACTTGTGAGCCTAGTGCCTACGGAGCCTAGAGAGTGGTGTCAGATCCTTTAGAACAGGAGCTATAGATGGTTGTAAGCCACCATGTGGATGCTGGGAATTAAAACTGGGACCTCTGTTAAAGCAGCCACTGTTTTAACTGCTGAGGCATCTACAACTCCTTAGCTAACTCTGGAAGACAGTTTCTTTTTTTAATTACTTATTTTTAGTTTATGTGTATGAGTGTTTTGCCTGTATGTATGTCTTCATAGCATGCGCATGCAGTACCTCCTCCAGAACTGGAGTTATGGGAAGTTGTGAGCTGCCATGTGGGTGCTGGGAATTAAACCAGGGTCCTCTGGAAGAGCAGGCAGCGCTCTTAACCACTGAGTCATCTCTGCAGCCTTAAAGACAGTTTCAATGTTACTCTTCTGAGGGAGTCTACCCAGACCTCCACCTTGGTGGGAGCTCCCAGAGTTGCTTCAACTTCCTGTGGCTACTGAGCTTTTAAAAAAGAGCTCTGCAAAGAGGGCCAGGAGTTGAATTCCCTTTGACCCACACTGTTCACAGCGCCCCACCATGGTGAGTGCTCCATAAATAATCAATAGCTGTGTCTAAGTATCCAGCTGGTAAAAAGAGATTAGTTCTGAACTAAGAAACCAGTAACACCCTGAGACCCAAAATGCTGGACCCTGCTGTGCAGCACTGGCTGAGCTGCCTTGATACTTGATAAACTGTTTTAATACTAAAATAAAGTGATACCAATAGCTACCGTTTGAGGAATTTGAGCTATGTGCTAAATGCGCCACCTCATTTAATCCTCACAGTGCATTTGCAATGTGTTAAATTTTTGTCTCCTGTCAATGATTGAATTGAGATTCAGAGAAACTGAGCAATTTCCCCCCCACACCACACTGAGGGCCACGCAAAGGGCAACCTCATATCACCACAGCTTGTGGTTATGGATGCTGCTGTACACACTTCTTTTTGCCTTAGCGTCTTCATCTGTGAAATGGGGACACGGTGACATCTGTGCAGCCAGACTAGACGTGGCTCAAAGGGACAAGGAGCTTGAAAGTACCACTTTGATGTAAATAGTATGAAGTAACAAGCGTGTCCTGTGGGCCTGCTCCATGAGGCAGATGGCTTCTATCCACTCTGAGCTTATAAAACAGTTGTAAGGGAAAGCTGTGTAAACAGGAGAACTAGGAACACACATCAATAAACTGATGTGAGGAAGTCCCCAGGACCAGCACGCAATACAGTCTAAACCGTGAGGAAGGCATGGATGAAGGAACTGCCCATTTGCCCTCTAGGCTTCTCCGCCACCGTCCTCCACAGTCAAGCTGACAGCTCTGCTAAAATTTACTGTAGTTCCTTTTAAATTTAAATTTTACTTTAAAAATTATCCTTTGACAGTTTCATAAATCTCTATAATACCTCCTATCATAATTAGCCTCTTTCCCCCTTCTTGAGACAGACTGTCTCTATAATCCAGGCAGGCCTTGAACTGGCCATCTTCCTGCCTCAGCTTCCTGAGCGCAGGCATTACAGGTGTGTCCTATCATACATGGCATTCTGTATATTTTACTGGACAAATTTATTGGATACATTTACCCAGAGTAATTTTAGCCTTTTGAAAAAATACACAATAGTGGGCACAATTAAGGCATGGAGAATTTCCACCTCCCACAAAACCTCCCTTATTCGCCTTTACAGCCCACGCCTGCCCTTAACCCGCATCCCAGTCCCTCAAAACCAATGCTACAACTTCTTTTTCTGAACATAGAGGGATCTTTTAGACTTTTAAATTTAATGTTCATATTTATCTGCCCCTTTATATCTTTCTCTCGGTGCGACAGTTATTTTGTCAATTTGACACAAACTCAGACATACCTGGGAGGAAGGAATCTGAGCAATTGTCTCCTCAGATTGGCCTGTGTCCATGACTGTTGGGGCATGTTTTTAACGGCTAATTGATGTGGGCGGTTGTCCTGGGATTTGTATAAGAAAGGTAAGGAAGCAAGCCAGAGGACATAAGCCAGTAATCAATAGTCTTGCATATTTTCTGCTTCAGTTCCTGCCTCCAGGTTCCTGTCTTGAGTTCCTGTCCTGATTTCCCTCAATGATGAACTGTAAAGCCTAAGATAAAAATAAACCCTTAGCTCTCAAAGTTGCTTTTGGTCATGGTGTTTATCACAGCAACAGGAAGTAAACTAAGACTTGTGTATGTGGCATGTGTGTAGTGTGTGATGTGTGTGGTGTATGTGGTATGTGTGGTGTAGCGTGTGCTTATGTGTGTATAGTGTGTATGGTGTGTGTGTAGTGCATGTGGTGTATGTTGTGATGTAGTTCAGGTGTAATGTGTGTGTATTGTATGTGTGCAGTGTGTGAATGTATAATATGTATGTGTAGTGTGGTTGTATAAAATGTGTTGTGTGTGTATGTGTGTGTGTGTGTTGGGGGGGTACTAATATTGGTTAGTTCTCTCTTTTCACTATGTGGGTTCTGGATCTAACTCAAGCTGTTAGACTTGACTACAGGTACTTTCAGCCACCGAGCCACCACCAGCCCTGTGGGGATGTTTTAAGAACATAGTCACATCTCTCATAGCACTCACAACAAAAGCCAAGTGCTACTGCACAGCCACCAGGACCACATCTACCTCTTTAGCTTCATGGGGCCTCACTTTTCTATCCCCGTGGTCCAGCCTCATGAGTTTTGCCTCTGCTGATTTCTGCCTCAGGGCCTTTGCATCTGCCTTGCTTTCTTATCCTTTCTTTCCCTAACTATTCTTCATTATTTAACCCCAATTTCCTCCATGGGCACATATGTCACTCTATGAAATAGCCTCATTTTCCTTACTTATTTACTTTCTCCCTTCCTTAACAACACTGTCAGGTCCTGAGGACAGAAGTTTGTCTGTCCTATTTAGCTCTATTCTTGGAAAAGAAGAAAGTGGCAAAAAGCAGCTGGTAAACACACATGTGCCAATGGTAGAGAGTAGTGAGGTCCACAGTGGCTACAATTCTAAGGAAGTATCCAAAGAAGAAACAGCCATATAAGCTCACATGGGAGGATGAGCAATGGGCCTCTTGCCCCTGCCCACTGGTATCCTCAGGGTAGTATATCCCCTAAGACATGTGTTCCCAGGCTCTCTTTCACCTGCCTTGACTGGAGCCCACATAGCCAAAGCTCACTTCCTCCTAGCTGTGTAAATTCATTCAGAGTCCCTAGACGTTGTCTTCCTCTGTGCTCGAGAGTCATCGTCAGTCTGCCTCTTGTGGGGCAGCAGCAACAGGCCCTTCCTGCAACCCTGACAGTGAGAAACACATCTGGATCCGGTGGGTCCCACATCCTCAGAAAGAGCACATGGACTGACAGGTGTGAGTGTCCACACACATCAGGGGCTCCCTGATGCCCCAGTTTCTTTCTCACTTAGCACTAGAGTCTTGAAAGTTTAATTCTGTTATATCTATTATGTCAGCTGGAAATGGCCATGGGAGAAGGAGGGAATTCCTTGCTGGGAAAGCGTCTGTTTTGCTGAATAGCAGGATTTAAGTTATGATCTTAAGACTGAGAACCAAAAACTCAAAGCTCAGTCCAGGTTCCAAACGTTATGCACAGAATGCCGAATCCTTGAGAAATTAGGAAACTTGCCAGGGCCACAGGGACCCGTGCAGGTAGATGCCCCGGCTTACTTCCACCATGTGGGTTCCTCCTGTGCATCTGTGTATGTACCCCAGGAAATGACATCTACTCCCAAGATCCTACCAGGAAGGTAGCTGAGCCCAGTTCTCCTAGAGCAGACCCCTCCTCTAAGCACAAGAAGTTCCTCCCATATAAACTGCTCAGCGTTTCCAGAAAGTGACTCTGGAGAACCTAGGGTTACTGAGCATGGCTTCGCTTGGTTTCTCCTGAGCCATGGCTTTTCCTGCCACTCTGCTTTCCAACCTGCTGGCTTGTCTAAGCCCCACAACAGACTAACGCAGGAAGGATGGATGGATAAATGAATGAATGAATCTCAGCCCCACGACCTATCAGACACTAGGTCTCTTCTAGTTTGCCTCTAAGAGTCTCTTCCCTACAGCCCTGTCCCTAAATGATTAGGAGAACCTACAAGCCAGCCTTTATCCTCCTTTCCAGTTGCTTCTCATAGTCCCTGAAACTCCCAACTCGTCAGATGCAAAACTGCCCGCCAGTCCACAGGAGGGCCTATGCTCAAGTCCTGATTTTGTGTTTTACCTAGTGTTTGTTTATTTTGGTTTTTTAAGACAGGGTTTTTCTGTGTAGGCCTGGCTGTCCTGGAATCACTCTGTAGACCAGGCTGGCTTTCAACTCAGAGATCCACCTGCGTCTGCCTCCCAAGCACTTAGATTAAAGGTTGTGCACCACCACCGCCCAGCTACTTAGCCTCTTAGGTCTTGTTGAAAGCTCTTACCCTTCTGTCTGGATGACTATGGTTGGAAGACACAGAATCACAGCTCAAATAAATTTTAATAGGGCTGGGAATATAACTCAGCGGTAGAGGAACTTGTTAGTATGACGTGCAAGGCCCTGGCTTTAACCCTCAGCATTCCAACACAGCAACAGGAACCTAGTCATCAAGTAAGTTAGTAGAAAAGGCAGGGTCTGGTTTGCTGTCTCCACGCCAGAGACTGCAGCAGTACCATCATGTCTCCTGGGCTTCCTTCTCTTCTCATTCCCTGCATCCCTAGCTCTCAAAGCCTCAGTCTACCTCACTGTAAGTAAGTTGCTCTCTGTCGGGGACAATGGAGATGTGAAACCCTGGCCTCAGACAGCTCTAGGTTTCCATGCCTCTTAAGCTCCCCACTGGGTTCAACTGCACAGCTTCTTTCTCATACAAATCCCAGAGAAAGGCCTGGCTTAAGTCACATGCCATCCCTGGGGTCAGTCATCTTGGAATGACCTGAATCATGTACCCACTTCTATATTTGAGTAGCAGTGACAAGCAGTCCCAGTATTAGCCTGTACCCAATAAAAGAGCACTCTACTGAGCTTTCATTTCTCCAACCAGCCCCATCCCAATTCAACTCAAGCTCCTGCCCAAATCAAATCTGACATTGCTGCCTCTCATCACCCTCATGTCTCTGTGGTTGTCTCCACTGATGAGTCCAGCTGTCTGAGAGCTGACTGGAGCCCTCTGGGATCAGCCTAAGGTCTGTCCCAAAGATGTGACTAAAAAAAAAAAAATCAGTTGTTTGTTCACGAGGAGACAGCCTGATCTCCCAAAGACTTGCCCTATTCACCTATTCCTTATTATTTTGGGGGCTCTTTGTGTGTAGGCCTAGCTGCTTTTTTGCCCATCTCACTTGGGCTGCTGATGCAATCATCTACAATACCACTCACTACACACACTGTCATAATTTTTCTCCCTCTACACCTTCCCTCCTTCTTCCTTTCATCTGAGGGAATGGACAGCCACCAGAGGCCCAACCAGGAATCCTGGACACATTCTTGTCAATACTCTCAAACGTCAATCTCTTCCTCAATCAGTCTTTCAACCAATCTTCAGGCAAGTTCAGTCAGCTCATTGCCCAGATACTGTCTTCTTCCTGTCTGCTCCTCAACCTGGCTGCCCACTCCTATTAATTTAACTTAGCTCTTAATATTTTTCCACCTGGACTGAACAAGCAATTTCCTATCCATTCTCCCAGCCCCTAATGCATGGACCCTGCCAGCTATTTCCGTTACCTTCAGCATAAAACTCAGGCCGTTCGCAAAAAGCATTAGCCCTTTCATGACCTGGTGTCTGTCTCTCCTTCCCTTCCTCATTTTGTAACTTCCCTTTACAGGCTGCGCTAGTCAGAGCCAAGTACACACATTACCTGTGTGACATATCCAGCCTCTGCACATTCCGGTCCTGTGCTGGCTTTCCTCTTTTTCCACCTGACTAACTACCACTTGTTCTCAAGTCTCAGCTGACTTTCCTGAACTTTCTGGTTGAGAAGGGACTGTCTGCTTTCCACAGCATACTGCACACATAGACACCAAGCGTAAGGGTCGTGTACAAGGAAGCTCTGGGTTCCCTAAGCTGTTCATGGGGAAAAAGACCTTCCTCTCTACCTCCATGACACCCTGTCCTCCTGCTTGTGGGTGAGTACGTGGCTGGATCTCCTTCTGGTCTTCCCATAGTCTTCTCCAAGCTACCCTCATGAGCCACAGCCAATGCTTTCAGAAGCAGCTTCTTTCTGCTACCACAGGAGTATGGCTCACACCTCAAAGCCAGGGATAGGAAACAGGAGCTCTCTGGGTGGTTGCTAGGGAACACTAATACTAGTGTTCAAATCAGTGTGATACACGAGGACCACCAGCACTACAACAACCGGAAGAACGTCAGCACTGTTGGGCCCGTGTTAGCCTCTTGGTCATGGACTTCGGCTAAAACTGGTGCCATCCAATTTATAAATGGGTTTCAGAGCCCAGATTCCAGTTTCCCATTGTCCATACTGGTTTCAGTCACCCATTAAGAACTATTGTGGAGTTGCAATGGAAAAGATGGGTTTGGAATTAAACACATCATTGTCTGAATGAGTCTGTCACTAACTTAATACTTGTATGGCTTTGAACAAACCATTTAACAGCTCTGACCTTTGCCTCTTATCTCTAAGACAGAAATGCTATTTTCTCATGAGTTGATGTGAAACTACAAATGAAGATAACAGATTGAAAACCTGTAGCCATTAAAACCTGTCATTATTATTCTGACTTATGCAAAAACAACAATTTTATTTCTAGGGACCTTGTTTCTTTTTGTTCTTTTCTTCAGTCAGTGTTCTGTGAGCAGTTCCTTTACACCAGGTGCTAGGCTCAGGGTCACAGTACATGTGAGAACAAGTCACCACCTTTACTTTCAGGTGTCTTGGTGGGGAAAGGACACCCAGACTACTGAGGAATAAACACATTAACGTCTAATTCATTTACAGTGTCTGATATGCGTGGGGTAGGGGTGGCAGTGGCAGATGACCCAGGGCCACTTTTAAAGCACAGAGAAGGTAGTCTTATAAGTAACCTTTTTTCCCCCTCCTTTCCATCCTCTCTTTCATTCTTTTGAGACAGAATCTTGCTGTAGGTCCCTGAAAGTCCCTATAGAAACTGAGCCGACCCCAAGAAGTGATTCTTCTGCTTCTCCGAGCTGAGAAGTCATGCCATCTCTCCTGACTTATACAGGTCACAGGCGTCTAAAGAAACCCTATCTGTGGCTTTGGATACACCCAGGGTTCAGGGCAAATCCTTGGCCATGGCGTCTTACTCTTCTCCATTATACTCCATTTTCCGTTTTGCTTGCTTCTCAGTTGACAAATCAAGGATTAAATTCTATTAGTCTCACAGGGTTTTATTTTATCTTAATTTTTTGGTGCTATGAAAAGTACAATATTTTTCCTTTTCTCCGTGAAGAATATTAGAACTAAAGACAGCTCAGCAGATAAAAGCTGTGGGTGGCAAACACTCCCACGATCCTCCCCTGCGTTTCAGGCTTCCAGGTTTCTCTTTGCAATTACTGTTATCTTAGAACTAGAAAAGGGACTAGAGAAATTTCACAGTGAAAGCCAGTCACCAGTTAAGAGATAAACCAACTGGGGCCAAGAAGGGCTAAATGGTCTGCTCAGAGTCACCCAGCGAATGGGTAAAGATTACAACACATTTCCCCATCCTGATTCCCTGGCTCTTTGGCACCTGAACCCAGCCAGACATGCTCCTTTACACGTAGCCCTATGTAGTGAGGGCAGCACTGTCTCCACTTTTGAGCATCCTAGAAGCCACAAACCCCACTTCTCTCTGGTTCTCTCTCCTCCCAGTGACACCATTTCATACTAGCAGGACTGTTTTTTAGATTGACCTCTTTGGTTTGGGAACCACATCAACATGAAAAGTTTGGTTAGACATGGCTTTGTCAAAATGGCTTTGCTGGCTGGCGAAGCTGGCGAAGATCTAGGTTCTGTTGTACAGTTCTATGACCCTTAAAAGACCTTAATGGGTATCCTACACCCTCTCAGGATAGAACCATAACTGATGTTTTTATGTGTAGCATTGCAAGAAGCTAGGGAGCAAGGGAGGGGTAGAAAGGGAGAGGAGGGGGGAGCAGAGGAAGGGGATGGGGGTTAGGGGAGGCTCAGGGGTGGGGGAGGGTTCACAGACCACTAAGGAACTTGGGTACGTGTACACTTGGTCCAGCTCTTTCAGAACAGCAGAGGCAGAGCTGCTGGTCTGGACTCCTCGCTCAGTGCTCTTTCTCACTCTGTGACATCAGCCCAGTCTCTTGGGCTGAAGCAGCTGTGCCATCAAAAATGTCACATCGGTTATGACGACATGATTTGTTATATAACTGGTGCTGCAGAGTAGGCAAGGGGAAGAGGCCACGAGCCAAGTGTGAACCACAGTGCCCCTCTTCTATGGTTCAAGGGTCAGCTAAGTTCATACTTACAACACAACCACAGAGGGGAAATAAATACCCACTAACCAATCAAAGGAATGAAAACCGAACTAACCTTTGCATAGTGATTTTATGTTCCTGGCACTGTCTCCTATGCTATCTTATTTCGTTCTTGCACCAACTTTAAATAGCTGCTTTGATTACCAGCCCCATTTCAGAGGCAAGAAAGCTGGGCCACCCAGAGGTAAATAACTGAGCTTACACACCTGACTGGTAGGAGAGCTGAGATTTTGAGGCCAGCAGCCTGGCTGCAGACTAATGTTCCTAACCCCTCTCCATTCCAGAGAAGCATGCCGACCCTCTGATCTAAGTAAGAAGTTATCTATGTCCCTGGACCAGTCAGGACATCACTCTTTCTTCTCTTGCTCCAGATGCTAATTGCTGATTGCTCAACAGGGTCCTTTCTACCAGGACTGGGTGGCATATTGAGAAAGATGGGATAAAATGCAAATGGGATATAAATTTAAACAAATTACGGGAATAGAGTTCATCTGGGCACCTCTAGGCCTTTTGTGATGCAGCCAACAAATGTGATCCCCTCACAGCACCTGATTTTAAGCCCGTGTATATATTTGTATGGAAACACATACATGTGTACTATATTTTGTTTTTCAGAGTTCAAAGCTGTTCTTTGCTACTGCCAGTTTTGAGGTTAACCCTTCCCAACTCTTTTTTCAGCCTGGAACCATCCCAATTAATGGCTTGTCAGTTGTCTTTCAAATTAAGATGGGCTCCTGCAATAACAGTTTAAGTCAAGGGTTTTCAACCTATGGGTTGCAACCCCTTGGCAGCCCTGTGTCTCCAAAAGATATTTACATTATGATACATAACAATAGCAAAATCACAGTTATGAATCAGCAGCAAAAAAAAAAAAATTATGAAGCTGGGCATGGTGGTGCATGCCTTTAATCCCAGCACTCGGGAGGCAGAGGCAGGCGGATCACTGTGAGTTCAAGGCCAGCCTGGTCTATAAAGTGAGTCTAGGACAGCCAAGGCTACACAGAGAAACTCTGTCTCGAAAAACCAAAAAAAAAAAAAATTTTTTTTTATGGTTGAGAGTTCACACTGAACAACACATCCTGGATACAGGGAATCAAGTGCCTGCACCCACACGAATGTATCTGCGTGAGCGCACGTCAGAAAAGTGGGACCTACTCTGCTCAAATCTCGAGGGTTAGCTGACATAGTGTACCATAAGCGGCTGGAAACCATGAGTAGTCTTGGCCTAACTTAACAGATGAGGCCTCCTTAGATGCACAAGAGAATCTAGGAGTTCCAGGCACTAAAAGAAGCAACCAGCACCTGAGCACAGATCCAGCTTGCCAGGCACAGGAAAGAAATTCTGGATTCCAATGCAACCATAACAATCTGTGTAACTCTTCACCTACTTAATCTAAGGACAATGACGATGATGATGACGACGATGATGATGATGATGATGACGACGACGGCGGCGGCCCTTCCCTCAAGCACACAGGTCAGAATCCACTGAGGTTCACGAATTGCACAGCCAGTTCATGATGAGATCAGGCGGATCGCTGGCTGCTCTTCAGGTATTTACAGCTCAGTGAACAGCAAGACGGGCGAGGGCACTGTCCATCAGGAAGGAGGACTCATCTGCTGCTACCTGACCTGACATTCTGTTCGCACTCACACTGTCTCCAGAGAACAAGGCGCATCTACTTGAATAAACATGGAGACAGAAGTGGGGAGGGAGGCAAGACAGCCAATGACGGACGTGACTACAGAAACAACAGGCCCACGTTCTTGAAGAGTAGCTCTCAGTGGACTACTATCTCCACGAGGGACCTTTGGGCAAGGGTAGGAAACGCCCTTTTAGATGGCTGTGCGTTGGCAAAGTAATGACTGCAAGTTGCCACCTCCCAGTCTGTTAGTGCCAGTACTTACTAGATGCTAAATGCACACTGGCTTGAAGCCAACCAAATTGTCTTGACACCCAGGTATAAAGTCAAGGTCGGCCGGGAGGAGGAAACCACCATCGTTTTGGCAGCTGCACACCTTTCGAAACCACCACCTTCCCCGACACAGTGGTATATTAAGACCTCACTTGTAAGGGCTGGGATACTTGTAAAAGTAGTGATATCTTCAATAGGCAAAATCCTTAACTGTGTTTAAAAATTGTACCCCAGAAATGAAATGCTCCATTTTATTCTGTCTATACAGGTAAAGCCTACTAGCTACCAAGCCAGGTCTTTCTGCAAACTTCAAACTCTACTTAGTGAAAAACTAAACAAAACAAAAAGCTAATGCTCTAGCGAGTATGCAGTAAGCACCCCAGCAAACTCATCACCTTGAATCAAGACAAACTGTAATGTTCTGAACAACTCCACGGGTCACTTTACATGATCAGGTCCAAGCATTTGTCACTCAGTGTTCAGAGCGGTGAAGTTGGTTAAAATGATATTCCATTGATTCTATGCTTCATAAAATATGATTCTAAGATACTTCTTTGTAAGGGTTCAGAAATCCAATAAAATGTATCCTCTCTTTAAAATTTGTATTAGTGTCTGTAAAAGCATCACTGATTATCAAGAAAATGATAAGATTATATCACAGGTGAGGTCACAGATTCCTAAAACAAGCAAAGTTCTTCAAAGTGCCATGTAGGAAAAAGGAGGCACTGGTTACTCACGGGATAGGTGAAACTATATTTGCACTATCTCGATCATCATGGTTGAGTTCTCAGAACTTGAATGTTTTGTACTGAATGGCAGAGACCTTCCAAACACTAATTCACAAGCACACACACAAGAGAAAAAAAACAAAAAACAAAAAAACACACGTAGGCAAAGGGAGTGCTGGAGAGAGGGCGCAGTGGGTAAGGGCACCGTGCAGTCTGCAGTCTCGCAGGCTAGCAGCTTGAGTTTGATCTCCGAACCCATGTAAAGGTGCAGAGAGAGAATAGACTTCACAGAGTTGCCTTCTACACACACACACACACACACACACACACACACACACAAATTAGAAAATATTTTAAAGACTTGAGAGTTAAGGTTCTGAACATTGATGTCAACTCCCCCATTATGACTTGTATCGAGCAGAACAATTCCAAAGGTCCGTGTCTGTGATGGTCCTAGGCTGACGAGGGTACCACCACCCTGTTCTAAGCAGCATCTGCTTGCCCGTCCTTAATGGCTTCACCTCAGCTACTATGGACACACATTCCCACTCCTCCTCCTCATCATCATCAAGCGCACCACAACGAGGATGAGAACACAAGCTGAGTGAAGTAGCTCCTCGCTCTTCTGAAAATGCTGATGACAACGGATCTAACAACATCTGAATATCAATATTCTTCCTCCCAACACAAAGGGCTGTGCCACCAGGCCCCAATCCCCACAAGAAATCACCGGCCTCTCACAGGGTGCCACCTACGGACTCCAACCATCTACTTTCATCTGCCTAGGTGAAATAACACAGCATCTGAATTAACTTACACATATGGCCTGATAGGTTTGCCACCAATCATACTGCACAGGGACACAGGAAATTGCTTTCTGCAAATGCTATACAGGCTTTCTAGACTGGCCCCACCCAGAAAGTACAATCTTCCTGGCTACAAATGACTCTCACGCAAGTGGGGATCTCAAAACCCATCTCTGGAAATGAAGACTCCAAAGAGTCTGTCGCTGGGATACAGTGACACCAACCTCACATTTTGTGGTTAATAAAACAGGTCCGGCATCCAGCTTGGCACAAGGCCCTGATCTGACTTATTTCAAGCCAAGCACATAGGGAAAAACTGCCATTCATGAAGGCTTCAAAAGGGCAGATCAGCTGGGTCTTTTGTGGTAAAACTGGCAGGGGCAGACACCTCTCTAGAGGACTCTGACCAAACCTAGTCTATTTCCTTAAAGAAATTTGGCGCATTTTGCACTTAAAATGAAACAAAAATCAATTTTTAAACAAATCTCAGTTTTGACAGGCAGTTTTCACAGAAAAGGTGCTTGTGGGGGTGAGGAAAGGGAGAAATGTAGGAAACCGTCTCTGATTTCTGATTTAATGGAACCAAAAATCAGACACTTCACCTGTCCTCCTCAGTGCAACCCAATTATCAGTAAGACATGCAGGACTTTCCTCAGAAAGTCTCCTGTAGCCTTCCTTTAAGATTTTGTTCCCCAGGACTTAATCAGGAATTTCCATTCTAAAGTGGCACACAGATCTCCTCAGAGAGCTCAGCTTTCTTTGAATAAAAATGGCAAGTTACCCTTTGGGGGACCCGGTGCATATTTTTAAACCTCTTATTAAATCAACCTAATTTATGGGGCATGTTCAGGAAAAGCAGGTAGCAAGCTGCTTTAGTGGATGCAAAGTTTCTTTGCCATCCCCTCCCACCCATACCCGACTCCCAATCTGCCCTCCCCTCTCCGAGGGTTTCCGAACGTCTTCGGGGGGGGGGGCCTCAGAAGCCGAAGCTGCTCGGCCCTCTCCGCTTGGACCCCGACTGTGCTCCGAACACTGTCGAGATCCTCCGAGCCCCGCGCCCAGGCCAGGCCGAGCAGAGCCGAGCGCCGCCGAGCTCAACTCCATCGACTTTTCCAGCCTCGGCTGGGCGCTGTCCACCACTTACAACGCCTGAAACCTCACCCCAGCTCAGGAGGCCGAGGGTTCTACCGGACTCCCAGCCTGCCACAGAGGATTACAGACTTGTGAAGTTTTGAAACCTGCCCCTAAGGAGAAAGCGGTGGCGCGGTTTGCATTTCCCGACACGCGAGGGCTCCAGGCAGATGCAACATGCACCTTGTTGCAAAGAGCAATTCCCCAGGCCCCGCCTCCCCATCCATTTGGACTGCACAAGCCCCAGAGAAACCCCAGGCCAAATTACTGGTGGCTCAGAAGGGTGAGGCTAGCCGAAGGGGCCTGTGAGAAAAAAGCCCCCGGGAGCTCTCGAACGCAAATAAGAACATGCCAAGCAGATGGGGGAAAACTGTCTCCTAGTCGCTGCTCCCTACCATCATGGCGCCGCCTGGAACTCGCTTGTCATGCCTGTTACACATGCAAGAATTTTTGCTTCTTGGTTTTGAAACCGCAAGCACGGTTTGTCTCCCACCCACCTTCCCTCGAAAGGGGTTTTTATTTTCCATTGTTTTCCTACGGGATGCAATTACTTCGGCTATTCTGTCAAGTTGAAAAATAATCATTTTTGTTTACTGCACAGCAACCTCTAATTAGGAGCCGTGTGTGCACGAAGGTGTCACAGCAAAGCGACATGGAATCCTCTCTAAACGCTCCTAACGAACTCCTCCGTCCAGAACTGACAGGCCAACGGAAGCAGAGGCAGCAGGCCCGGAAGGCATGCACCGGTTCCCTGCCGGCCACCCCTCCCCAGGCAAAGCTGCCTGTAGACTCACTAGGAGCTGCGGAGTGGATGGGGCAAGAAGGAAGCCAGTGAAGGAGAAGGAGGGGCGAGGCTCCTTATTGGGGAAATATGGAAAGGAAGGAATATCCCGTTTTGTTTTAATTTTCAGCCATCACTCAAATCCACCCCCATTAATTAGGAGGGGAAACTGATATCTAAGGCAGAAGGGGGCGGTGGCAAGCAAGGCCTGACATCCGCATAGGAGGTGGACTACAGGGAACATGGCCTAAGCAGAGGGTAAATTAAAAAAAAAAAAAAAAAAGATAAAGGCTACGCGGTAACAGGAAACTGAAGGTGTCAGGAGAGCAAAGGCTGGAGGGCCAGAGGGAAGAGCTTGCTTTCATTCAGCCCCACAGACAGCGTTTCCCTTCCACCTCTGCCTGGATAAGTCTGTGTCACATCCGCTTGGAAACCCACCCTTTCTCCCTAGTGCACGCCCCCCCCCCAACCCTTGCTCTCTTTTGGGGGGGGGAGGGGGTCTAAGCCACAGCATCCAGGCATTCAGCACCAAACTCATGAACAGCAAACACTTGATCCTCCACCCCGAATCTGCTAGGGCTGGGTCCCCTCCATGTTTTAGTCAAGTTCAAAATCACTGTCTCAAGAGAAGCAGGAGGAAGTGGGATCCCCGAGAGGTGGGGTGGTGGGAGCAGGAGGAACAGAGTGAGGCAGAGACAGAAATGGAGGGCAGCGAAACACACAAAATACTCCACGAGCAAGAGTTATGATCATAATCATCACGCCAATAGTGTGATGTTCTGATCAATATGGCGGACACTGTCATTCATACAACTACAGGCGCTCCCCTTCCCTCCCCCAAAAACACCCACCCCAGGAGTTGGGGTGGGGGGATCCAGAAGCAACGTAGGAAGTGGGGGAGGGGAGGCAAAGCCAGGTCTCTCTGTGTGTGCACGAATTAAAAAGCAGGCCTGGAGAGCCATGTGGGTGAGCAAGATAATAAAAACGGTATAAAATTATTCTTAATAAAAGTACAAATCCCAATGCCATAGGGACTTACTTCATCTGCTTCACAATGGTGCTTTTTCCTGATTCTCCAGCCCCTGTTGGGACACAGAGAGGGGGGGAAAAACTGGTGAGTGTCAGCTCATAGAAATGGGAAGGGGGCTTCAAGGCATGCATGGGGTGGGCGCTCCTGGGCACATGGTGGAGCCAACTCCGGGACCAGGTCTCCCAGTGCGCAAGTCGGGTTAGGGAACTGCGGCCGGGGTCGAGGGGCCGGGGTGGCTACCGAGGTCCTTACCCAGCAGGAGTAATTTCACGTCTTTGGCGGCGCTGATGCCATCTTCTTTGAGGTTTTTCTCAATCGCCTTGCTCCGCTCGAGGGCGGCTCTCTCCTCTGCGCTCAGAGTACATCCCATGGTGGCCCCTTCCCTGCCACAGCCCGCACGACTCGGCTGGCACGACTCCCCGGGTCGGCGCGCCCCCCACCCCCCCACAGAGCAGAGCCTGGGCTCAAAGGGGAGAAAATCACGATATCCTCTCCTTGGCTGGGAACAAAATTGTCGAAAGACCAGAATCCCCCCAAAAAGACAGCCTCTATCAAGATTCCAGCGGCGAAGACTAGCGGCGGCTGGCTGGGGTCTGGGGGTGTCGAGGTGAGGGTGGCCGAGGTCTGGGGCTCCGGAGTCGAGGGAGGAGGCGCCCGCGGGCCCGGGAGGCGCGGGCTGCAGGCACTGAGGCTAGTGCACGACCCAAAATAAATAAAATAGGAGTCGAGGCTGGATCCGCAGCCGGAGCCGGCGGAGGGTGGGGTGGGGGGCAGGGTGGGTCCTTCTGCCGCGGCTGCCTGAGGCGGAGGAGGAGGAGGCGGAGGCGGAGAAGGTGGAGGCGGCGGCGGCGCGGGGTGTGGAGGGAGTGAGTTAGGGGGTGCCGCTAGTGCATGTGCATCGCCGCTCCTCGGCCGTCGGTGCGTCCGCGGCTCCTTCTCCGACCCCCGCGCGCGGGGCAGGACTGGGCAGAGGGCCGGGCCGAGGGTTGGGGGTGCAGATCTCTAGCAGGAGGCAGAGTCGCCGGGGCCCAGAACTCGCATCGCTCGGAAGAGCGGACGGGAGACGGGGAGAGAGCGAGGGAGTCGCGGCCAGCGGGGAGCGCGAGAAGAGGCGGGCAGGGAGGGCAGGGCACGCGCGCGCGCGCCGGGGCGGGCGGGGAGGGGGCGAGGCGAGCACCGCGCGCGAGTGCGCCAGCTCCTGCGCAGCGCTCCGCCAGCCGCCCGCTGACGTCAGCAGAGCCGCACGCCGGGCCCGGGGGACTGCGCGGGCGGGGGCGGCGCGCACGCCCGAGGGCCGCGTCAGCTAACGGGAGCGCGGGCGCGGGCGCGCGGGCGCGCGAGGCGGGGCTGGTTCTCGGGTCCCTCTCCCCCGTGGCTCGAGCCTCGTGCAAGGCTAGGGAGGGCGGGGCCTGGAGCCGGGCGCGCGCCTGCGCCCCACCCCGCCCCACCCCGGTCGGTCTCGCGCGCCCAGCCGGCCTCCCGTAAGCCTGAGTGCGGCGGTCAGGTGGCTCCCAGCCCGTGGCCAGTGCCTCCTGCTTCCCGGTCTCTCGGGCTCTGCGTCGTGTCTCCGGCAGATCGCCTTCCCGAATGTTCTCCCGCGGCTGGAGACGTAGTCCCTGGCCGAGCTATGGTGCCTCAGCAGACGTGAGGAGGTAGTGGGTCAGAATAAACCCGCGCACGCCAAAATACAGCGCTGGGGACAGATTCAGGTCTGCATTTATTGAGCATCTAGTATATAGAGGCTGGGCTCGTGGAGAAGAACGCAGCAGGCTTAGAAGAGGCACGGCCTGTTTTGCAGGAGTTTTTTTTTTTCCCCTTCCTGAGCCAACATGAACCTTATGGCGAGATTCCCCACAAGCTCTGGATGTTAGGGAAGGTAACCATCCTAGGATGGCTTGATGCCAAATGCCCAGGGACAGTCTTTCATGAAAGCCTCTAGCAAATGCTCATCCCGTTAAAATTTTCTCTATATGATGAACAGTCTCGCTTGGTTCTTGAATTCCTTGTATCTCCAGACCACAAACCGGTAAAAATGACTTCTTCATAGGTTTTTGATGAGAGGAGAGGTTTCTTCCTCCTTTCATCTTAAAGTAACAAACTACAAGAAGAAACACACCCAACATGTCTTCTCAAAAAAAGACTCAGAAACCAGGGTCAGTTACTCAGTAAATAGCTAACCCAGCACTGGGGCAAACAGTAGACAGTTGCCAAAGACCAGTCATGTTCTGGGTGGTCTCTGGGAGTTTGAAGACATTAATTCTTACTGCACAAAATAGTTTTACAATCAGTTCCACCAGGCTGCCCTAGGGGCCTTCCTAGAGAGAAAAGCCAACAGGCAAGGCTGCCCAGGGAAAAGACAGGCAAGGGGCCAGTGGAAAACGTTTTCCCCTAACATTGGGCATTTTTGTGACTAGAAGTAAACTTGTTTGCTTCATTTTAACAATGGGGAGAAAAAAAATCCTATTTTGAAAATGTCACCCACCCGGCGGGGACATGGGGGGGATAAGGAGGGTAGGGAGGGGGAAGGGGACAATTAAGGCCCACTCAGAAGAAAATATTATTCTCTTACATTTTTTAAAGTTTGGTGTTTCTCAGTGCAGGTTTGCCTCATTCCACAAATGTCTATGTCCAAAGTTATGGGTAATATAGTTGGAACATTTAAATTTGAGTCGTCGCCTGCCTACCTATCCTAGGAAACTGACAGAAGAATTCCATGGAGAGATGCTTTATACAGCAATTCTTCCCTATCTCCTTTCCCGTTTGCGTTGTGTGAGGCACAGTATTAGAGGATGAATCTGGTTTGTCTTAAAAACCAAATGTCACTAAAATTGTCCTTCCAGATCCAAAACAGAGATCTCAGGTGCCCAGTGTTCTATAGATCTTACCTCGCCCAGAGTTTGCCGGGGGCAAGGGGCAGTTTCATGAACCAGAGATGCCAGAAAGATGTTCACTGTTACTAAAGTGCTGCCATTTCCACCAGAGTGCATCTGAAGGTAAGGGATAAAACCATCATGCGCGCTGGGGCAGGGTGGCTGCGACAGAGCCCTCTTATAGGTATTTAGTGTTCTTTCATAGCAGGCGACTTTCAAGTGGAGACCTTTTGCTCTCAGGGAACGATCTGGTTGTGTGTGGGAGGGTGAAACCATCCTTGACTTTAGGTACACGCCTTCCTGCCTGCTATCAGCCCCTAGACGGCAGATGGCAGAGGCCAAACCTGTGTTTTGAGTTTTTCTTCACTCCCTTAGTACTTACCAAGAACTTACCAACTGTGTACATGAGGCTATGCTCCAGCACTGTAGATGTATTTCAGCTGCGCCTACCCTGTTTTCTTTTTTTTTTTCTGGGTCACTTTGCGTCTTTATGGCTGAGTTTCATAAAAGACTAATAATAATCCACTTCATCTGTATAGTGCTTTACAGCTTACGGAGCACTTTTACAAAAATGATCCCCATGTGATCCTCCCACATAAAGCTCAGTTAGGCACCAGTGTGGGAAGCGTCATGGATGAGTGGAAAGAGCCTAGACCAGGAAGACAGACTGACAAGAGAAAAACTCCAGCATGTCCTACATTTAATTCCCAAGGGCCAGGGGATGTGAGGAAAAGGAAACTATGCAGGAGGGAAGTGGGTAGCAAGCTATAGGCCTTACAAAGAACACGAGCGTTTGTGTGTTCTTGAACGTGTAGTAAAAGCTTCTCGCAAACCTGCTCTGGCGGCCCATGTACCAGCGCATCCTCCTTGCAGCCCAAACCAATCAAGAGGTTCTGGCTTCCTCTCTGGTTGTTCTCTCTCATCACAAAGCCTTCGTGACTTGAGGTAATCCCACCCTTGTTATCAGTAGCCAGTGTAGATTCAATGTAAATAACACGTACACAGCAGTGTGTTCACTCTAAAGTACTCTGGCTTTTTAGATCTAGGAAATGAGCCATCTAGCCTCGACGGTGCTTTCAGTAGAATTTGTCCCAACACCTAATCATTTATTTTTTCTGCCCAGCCTCTGTAATGGCTCAATAAACGCCTTTATTTCTGAGAGTTCTTCCAAGGCCTTGGGCGGTTTTGGTTTAATAAGATACAGCCTGATACCTATTTTACAGACGAGCAAGCTGAGTCCCCACCCACAGGCTTAAATAAATTATTCATGGTCAACAAACTCATTAAGGAGTCAAGGAATCTTTGCAGTTCTGTGAACTGTTGGAAATTGCATGTTATATACATAGGCAAAGTAAAGCGTGTTCAGATCCGAAGGCCAAAATCTCAAATCCAGTCGTATTTTGATTACCCTAAAGGAAGTAAGAATGAGGATATCTCAGTTTTCAGTAAATTATAACTAACAAAAACCCTCCAACTATATTAAATTTATCCACAATTAATTCCTGTGGGGATGAAGAAATTACAGTTCTAATATTTGGAGCTAGGAATCCTAGACCAAAGACAGATTCTTTTTGGTTTTATATTATATGATTTTCCAAATTACATTTTTCTGATGCTTTTTTAAAATCAGAAGACAGTTCTTCCCATACCATGAGTCAAATGTTTATCATGCCACACATACATTATACAACATATTTTTTAACATTGAAGGTACTTTGAATATATTACCTATTCCATGGAATATCAGCAAAGCCTACGTTAAGTTGCTTCCACTTTTAGAGAATAGGCATGTATGCCATAAAGAAGACTCCCAGCTTCCAGTTACCCAGGATAGGGTTTAGGTGTGTGAACTCATTTTTTCTTTCTAGTGTTTCTTTTCTTTTCTTTTATAACTTTCTTTTCTTTCTAGATGTCTCTAAAAGACAATCCCCCAAATGATATTTTTTTCCTGGCATATTTTGTGCATGCCTCCCAGACTACCAGTGCGGTGGTCTTTAAACATTAGTATCTATAGAATTGCCTGAGATGGTTTAGTTTTACATTCCAAATGTAAACATCGGTCCTGGAGTTCCATTTCTGAGGCAACACCTGGGGCTCACTTTTACAATCACACTGTCTCCGTCAAGTGATTTCTAGTAGTCGTTGGGAAACTTGTTAGTGGGATGCAAGACCTCTGAAGGAAAAGGGCTTCCTCTGCATCTGAAAAGGTCAAGAATAGCCCGTGTCCACTGGCTTGTCATAATATTTGTTAACTAAAGTCACCCATGTCGGGACCAGAGCTCAATCAGGCTAACCTTGCCTTCTCTGGCATTTGGGTTTTTTCCTAAGACAATTTTTTCCACTTGATTATTCTAGAAAATGTTTAAGATTCGGTGAGTTCAAGAAGGTGTCATCATTAGGTAAACATGTACAACATGAACCGATACCAATTTTGAGCCAGCAGATGGGAGGCTTATTGGTCACCAGGCGTCTGTGAGGAGAGAATAAACCTAGTGCTTTCGACATCACTATCAGAAGAGCTCTTTGCTAATTTCTGTGTCTCATTTTGTTATTTTTTTTTTTTTAGGGCTCATGAAAAACTTTCTTATTTATAATTGTTAAGTGTAAGAGATGATACAGGAAGAAATAAGATTTCTGTATGCTTTTAAGAGAAGGGACTGGCATCAAGAAGCAAGATAAACGTTTGCATGTCATTGAATTGAGCTGTTAAGTTGTGAAAATCCACTATATGGTCACTGTTGATAACATTATTTGTTGAGTGTAGTTTGGTGGCTTGGGTACCCGCAAAGAGAGCGTGCTTTGTGATGTTTATTGTTTTATTATTTCTCAGTTTAGGATAGCAAGGGAAGCTCACAGGGATGCCTTTGGAGTTCTAGAAGGGGCAAGGAACAGCACTCTTCATGCAAGCAAGATAGCCCAAGGCTGAGCTTGACACTGAAGGTTGGCCTAATGTGAAGGCATGACCCAACAGTCATGGTTCCCTGCTGGCGTTGTCTTAGGGAATCTTTCATCTGAAGCTGAGATTCTGATCCGTTTGTTACGATGGAAATAATACCAAACGCTTCTCAACATACCATGACTGGGGTTGACAGAGAGAATTCCCACATGCACATGTGTACGTGGTTTATTTAAGACTTGCCATCTTCTTCAGAAGACAGGGAGTCTTCAGACATTAAGGTTTTTTGTGTTCTTGGACTTCCTGTCTCCACAGAACCTTTTCACACATGCAACTCAAGCAAGCACATTTGAGACATTATCTCATTAGTCTCCTGTAACCTTCAAGGACCAAAGCCTTATTATCACATTGTTCTTTGCAAGTCGAACTTTTTTTTTTTTTAAGAATGTTTTGTTTTCATTCTAATTATGGAAGTGTTGCTTTATGTGTATATGTGCTTTGCCTGTATGTATATACAAGGACCATGTGTGTGGCCAGTGCCTACCAAAGTTAGAAGAGGCCATGGGATTCCCCTGAAACTGGGGGTACAGACGGTTGTGAGCCACCATGTGGGTGCTGGGAAGTGAACCAAGGTCCTCTGCAAGAGCAGTAAGGGGTCTTAGTGACTGAGCCATCTCTTCAGCCCAAGTACAACTGTTTTTGGTTTTGTTTTTTTTTTTTTTTCTGCAAAGCAATTTGCCTGATCTGTACTGACCGGAACTGGAGGGAGTAGGGGCTGCCAATTAGCTAAAACTTATTGAGTGGATTGAAAGTGATTGTCTAAACTAAGTGTATTTGATTTTCTTTGGGTGCTCCAAAGCATGTGTGGTTTAAGGTGTTCTCTGTGTCTTCCAAATGCTAAGAACATGAATTCTACTGAGGCAGTGTTTTGTTTTGTTTTGTTTTTTAAGTTGACCTTTAGACATGTATCTCTTCCCTAGAGGCCTACAAAATCTGGTCTGTATGACAGAGAAGAACATTTTTTTAATGAAACTCCCATGTGTATGATGAAACACAAATATAAGACTGAAAAGGAGCAATTCACATAAACATAACTTTCTGTTTTTATTGTTCAGAGACAGGGTTTTCTTGTGTAGCCTTGGCTGCCCTAGACTAGCTTTGTAGACCGGGCTGGCTTCAAACTCACAGCAATCCACCTGCCTCTGCCTCCCTGAGTGCTTGGAGATAAACAATTTTAATCAGACCCCTATCCTCAAGGCATTTATTTAGCTGTAATCATTTGGAACATGAAATAAATGGAATGTTTGCTGACCGTCTCCTTAAGCTGTCCTTTCAGTCCGCTGACTTTCTCCCTGCTCACTGGAGACTGTCGAGAAGGGTAAGAAAAGAAAGAACTCTGGGAGAGCGGCATGCAGAGTAACTGAAAGGTAATACTGTTTTCCATAGCCAAAAGAGAAGACATATACACGTCTTAATCGAAGCATGTGACGTAATGGCTTTAATGAGGATGCTGGAACTGCTGGGGTCGATGTGCAACGACACTCTTTTAAAAAAAAAAAGGGCACTAGAATGAGAGGTGGGAGTGATGGGAACAGTGAACCGAAAAGGACAGGGTTGGGCACCGGCCGGCTCCTTTCTTTGCTTCTACTGCCTCTGCCTTTGAGAAGGAAGAGATACCAATCATTTTTGTTCAGAAGGGGAGACAGCTTTTGTGCCCCCATCTGCTCTGTTTATATACCTGGCTTTATCCCTTCATAAATATGTCCCTCTATAATCATCTTTTTTGTTTGTTTGTTTCTTTCTTTCTTTTCTTTTTTTCTTTTCTTTTCTTTTTTTTTGTTTTTTTGAGACAGAGTTATTAATGTAGTTTCTCTGGCTGTCCTGGAACTCACTCTGTAGTCCAGGCTGGCCTCGAACTCAGAGGTTGCCTGTCTCTGCCTTCTGAGTGCTGGAATTAAAGGCATGGCCCCCACTGCCAGGCCCCTCATCTTCATTTGTTTAAAACATGGATTTATTTAATGTTTATTGGGATCTTACCACGTGCCAGGCACTGTTTGATGCCGGGGATACGACACACACAGCCGTCTTGCCAAATGTAGTCCTGGACTTTTGAACTGCAATATTCTTTCATCCATACTTTGACTTGATCCTTATAACTTTGGCAGAGTTTTATTTATGCATAATGAAATTAAGATTAGAAAAGTCCAAGTGACTTAGCCTAGATCACCCAGCTTATACACATTAGGATACACATCCCTTTTTCTGAACTCCCTGGTAGTGGCCTTTCTGCAGCATTTGATACTTATTTACATCTAATGTGCTATTTAAAAAAAGTTTTTTTAAAACAATATCTTGCTATCTAGCCCAGGTTTTCCTTGAACTCAATATCCTCATGTTTCTACCTCTCAAGCAGTGAGATTACTGGTATGTGACACCATGCCCACTTCCTAAATTAGTTTTCTAAATAGCACCAAGACTGATTGTGTTATTAATATTTTATTGAGTTCTTTGTTTGGTTTTTCGTGACAGGGTTTCTTTGTGTAGCTTTGGCTGTCCTGGACTTGCTTTGTAGACAGGCTGGCCTCAAACTCACAAAGATCCGCCTGCCTCTGCCTCCCGAGTGCTGGGATTAAAGGCGTGTGCCACCACGCCCAGCTTTATTGAGTTCTTATTCAGTAATCTTTTCCTCTCCTTGTCGGGTGTTATTGAACATCATGAATAATCATTGTTGTTGTTGTTGCTATTTAGATTGTGAGACAGGCTGAGCCTTCTAGCCCTGGCTGACTTCATACTCCAGACTGTCTCCTGCCTCCACCTCTGTAGCTCAGATTTTAAGTCAGAGCCACCACGCCCTTCCATAAATAAATTTAATCCAAGAAATGAATGATCCTACGGTATTTATCGTGCCAAATAATTTCTAGGCCTTAAAAAGATGAGATTATCAATGTAATGAGCACTTAGTAGAATATTATATGTATTTTGTGGCATCCTCCCCATAGCAGTGCTGACCTGAGGTCAGGAGTACAGAGACCTGGAGGAAGGAGATGGGCATCTGGAGACCAGGAGTATGAGGAGCAGGGGTATGGAAATTGAGAGTACAGTGCTGGGCTGTACAGAGGTCAGATCCGGAGTATGAGAGACCACAAGTTCATGCTGTTCAATTAAGGGAAGACGCTGATAAACTTCACTCCCAATAAGTCTGAATAAAGAATAAACTAATGGGTCTGGAGAGATGGCTCAGAGGTTAAGAGCACTGACTGCTCTTCCAAAGGTCATGAGTTCAATTCCCAACAACCACATGTTGGCTCACAACCATCTATAACGAGATTTGTATACATAATAAATAAATAAATCTTAAAAAAAGAATAAACTAATGCCATTTTTGAAGCAAAGGGCACAGAATGAAGAGACAGGACTAACAATCTTTATTCAGCTAACATTGGGAGATTTAATTCATACCCCAAGCTTTAATTTCCTTAGCTAAACTGGATTTTAGGGACTTTCTGTTGTGCACACCTCTATTTCTAAATCTGACTTGAGCAGGCAGAGAAACAGCGGAAAACCATAGAAGAGATATATCCTACAGATCCAGAGTGACTAGCAGCCCCTCGGAGGGCAAAGCAAGAGTGTTGCAAATCTGCCACTCAGGTATTGATCTGCGTACATGTGTTCTGCTGTCCATTGGTCGCTTTTACTTTCTTCTTCCTTTTAGATCAAGTCTGACTCTTTCGTACATCAGTAGCATTTGTTTTAGAAGTGTAACACCTTGGTGAGCGTAACAGGCCAATATTATGATAAGCCCGTGCTTTGTCTTTGATTTTCCACCTCCGAAGCGATGTTACTTCTAGAAATGCTCAGGCAGCTTTACCTTTTTATTTTTAATTTTCCTAACATGAAAGATTTTTCTTCAGATTGTAACCCTTTCAGAGCAGCAGGCAGACACCAGCCAGTTAACCACCATCCAGTTGATTCTGAAAAAGTTTTCTTTGTGGGTGAGCAAGTGAATAATCATCCCGGGGGGCTGGAAACAACAGCTGAGGGAGTCATAAATCCGGGGGTGCGTGCAAGGAACTAAGGGGGTTCATGAGCCTAGCGGCGGGTTCCAGAGTTTCCTTGGCTCTGGCCATCACTATCGGCTTTGCCTCTTATTCTGTCCCTCCTTGCTGAAAGGGGGATGGGAGAATCCAGCATGATGCTTCTACAGCATTAGAGACATCAGTGAAGTCTGAGTGTGAAGGAACAAGAAGTGGAGGGGTTTATCTAATGGTGACCAGAAAGGTCGGTTTTGGAGGGTGACCGGAAAGGTCGGTTTTGGAGGAGCCCTAGAATACATGTTATGGGTGTAGTTTATGTTGGAATGCTGGATCTCCCATCAGAGAACTTAGCGTGAACAGTGGTAGTGAGCTTGGCACCTGATGCATCCTTGCAATCTCAGCACTTGGAAGGCTGAGAGAGCGGCTTACAAAGGTAATTTGCTACCATAAAGAAAGGCAGAATCACACAGAAAACATGTGTGTTCTCTACCGTAGGGTGACTAAGCGCTGACATTTCAGAATTCCTCAGGGGCAAAGACAATTCACTATTGACTCTAGATCCAGCTGCGCTCCACCCTCCGCAGGGAGCTATTCTAGTTAGGAATCAGCCTTTTCTCACAGCCAGCTGACATCACAGTAAGCACTGGGAGGAAGCAGCGTCCTGAGGGCATGCTGAGGCTCACACCTGAAACAATCCAGGTGGTGGGTGGGAAGTTGAGTCAGACAGAGGCAGAATTCCCTCTCTTTTCAAGCTGGGCCAGTTAGCTCCCTAGGGCCAGGTACTCCTAGTCACACACTCTGAATTGACAGGCTGTGGATGAGGGAAAAGGAAGTGTTTGCTTGGTTTCCGGGCATCAAGTTGGTATAGGTTGCTCCTTCCGTATGGGCCTCTTTTTAGGTTCTCTGTACCTGCTTCTTACTCTGTTTGGGGATTATAGCTCTATCTCGATTTCTTTAATTTTGTTGGACCGAGAAGCCAGTCTCTCAGTCTCTGTGACGAAATTTTCTTTCTCTACAAGCGGCTACATCTCTGACGTCCACCATAGGTCTATCTGGTACTTCTCCTGTTTTCAATGCCTGATTCCTAACTCGTCTCTCTAAGTTTGGGTCTGCACATGTTGAGGCTAGAGGACCTTCATCCTGCCCTCTTAGTAACTTTTTTGCCTATTTACACTTCCATGTGAAACAACCAGAAAAAAAAAAAAAGCGGACAAAAATACATGAAACAACCCTACCCAAGACCTTAGATGCCAGGTGATGCGTAACAAGGATTCCTGAGAGATGGGAAACAAATGAATGGCCCTGTACTGGCCACAGTATGTTGCTCTGAGACAAGTTTTAAGTTGTGGTACAGTAAGGTGGGACCCAGAGAGAAGTAACAGACTCCTTGATTTGGCAGTTGGAGTTGAGAGTCTGGAGAGCTGGAGGAAGCTAGAGTTCCCAGGAACACTAGAGAAGAGAGTTGCACTAGACAGTGTGGCTGTAAGTATCTTATTCACAGCAAGAGTTATGGCGTCCTTGGGCTGTGTTAACCACGAGGACAAGTATCCGCACACACGCAAAAGCAAGAAAACTGCTTAAAATAGGAAAACCATGAGCAGGCAGCAGAGTGCATATCTGGCTTTCATAAGACTCTGGGTTTGATTTCTAGCACCACGAAGGGAAAAAAACTGGGAAAATAATCATTGAAAAAAAGTTTAGGAGGAGCACTGTCAGTCCCCCGCAGAGCTCCAGTGATAGCATCTGTCCCTTCTAGTCAGAGCAGAATGTCTCATGTTCATGGACTAGCAGAAGATTCAAGGCAGCTTGCAGCAGCGACGGGAGTCTCAGCTCCAGATGAAATGATCTCTCAGTCCTGCCTAACAAACAAGTTTCAAAGTGATCAAGCTATTTTCAGAGAATTTCATTGTGTTCTGAAACAAAACTAAAAGTCATTCAAATAAATAGGACAATACTCAGTCCCCAGTCAGGTAACATTGGCACTGTCTAGCATCCAAGCAAAATATTGCTAGGCATACAAGAAGATGAAGAAAAGCTGATTCACTGTGACGATTCGGCAACCAAAATCAAAGCAGAATGAATACAAATATTAGAGTTAGTGTCAAAACGCAAGTCATTCTAACTGGTCCTTATCTGTGAGTTTAGACTTAGAAACTGGTTTGTTTTCTTTTTAATTTGAGACAAGGTGTCTCTAGTCCTAGCTGCCCTGGAAATTGCTATGTAGACCAGGCTGGCCTTGAACTCATGGATCCTTCTGCCCCTATATCCTGAGTGTAGGTATTAAAGGCTTGTGCCACCATGCTGTGCACAAATGTGTTTTTTAAAGGCACAAATAAGTCTTCTAGACATGAAAACTGCCACGTTTCTTGATGAAAAAAATGACATACAAGAACAGTAGCAAGTTTAATGTTAAAAAAAAAAAATAACGAATTTGGTACTAGAGACTTCAAAAGAAGCACACATTTGAGCATGAAATTAAAATTAGGCCAGAACAGGTCTCAGTAGATGGTGCAGTCAATAAAATTCTGCCATGCAAGCATGAGGGCCTGAATTCAGATCCCCAGATCCGACATGACACAGTTATA
>OU015753.1:31996204-32033704 GCA_907169655.1 Acomys percivali
AAAATATATATATATATATATATATATATATATATATATATATATGTGTATTTTAAGATGGTCTTACTATATATCTCAAGGCTTGCATCCTGCCTCAGACTCTTAAGGGCTAGCATTACAGGTGTGCACTTCCTATGCCCTGCTAAGAACATATTTTAAGTTTAAAGGTACAAATGTATTAAAAATGAGATGATGATGAGAAACATGTGCACTATTCAAACAATAACCAAAAGAGAGATGAAATACTAAAACATTAGGCAAGCCATTTTAATATTCTTTTTATTGATCCTTTGAGGACTTAATATATGCACACGATGTATTTGAGGCTATTTAATCTTCCTTTTGCTCCTTCTGGGTTTACTGCCCCCCTAAATTCATGCCTTTTTTTTTTTACCCCATTAAATCCAAGTTCTGTTGCTGACTGGAGCACCATTGATTTACCAGGGACCAACCTTATCCTTAAATAAAAGTGATTCTTCCTCCCCTTAGCTCCTCAGCCAGGGGTGGAGGCTTGTGAGCCCAGCCCTTCCTTCACTCCATGCTGGGTGTTGATGTCTTGATCTTGGCACTAGAGAAAAAAAACAAAACAAAAACAATGATATATAACATCCAAACACATAACAACTACTAACATATATGAACCTAACAACTGAGTCCCAAAATACATGAATTAAAAGCTAAAGAGAGAATCAGAGAATTCAACAAGTGTAGGCCTCAGTGTCCTACCCTAGGTCATGGATAAAGTAATGGGGGCAGAAGATCAACAAGGAGACAGAAGATACGAACACATTTAAATCGTACAGGCCTACTGATACACATCCAAAAGTCCATCCCACCGAGGTGGAGTCCCATTTTCTCGAGCACACATGCAATATCCTCCAGACAAAGTCAATGGTAGGTCATAAAAATAAGGCTCACAGAACTGAAAAGTCTTCATATCAACAAAACACACCATTAGCCACAATGGACTTACTAAAAACTGAGAGCTGGTGGCTTGGCTCAGTGGCATGAGGTACAGCAAACACAGCCACACAAAGAGCTGGGGATGTAGCTCAGTTGGTAGAGTGCTTGTCTAACCTGCACAAAATCCTGGGTTCAGTCCCCACTACCATCAGATAAACCAGGTGTGGGGAACACCACTATGATCCCAGTCCTTGGGAGTTAGGCACAGGAGGATCAGAAGTTCAAGGCCGTCCTTGGTACACAGCAAGCCTAAGACAGTTTGGGATATATGAGTTTGTTTTAATAAAATAAAAATAACTAGGAAATGTGAACATTGCACCAATGCATGAAAAAAATAAATAGCAGGCTTTCAGAAGTATCTTATTATACGGGGGTTAAGAGAAAGAATGATTGTTGGGGGGGGGGAAGAGCTCGAGCTCACAGAGCTCCTTCATAGGGAGGGTCCCAAGAAGTGGTCTTTCAGAGATTTGTGCCAGAAATTGGTGTGAGGTATGGGGAGGGAACTGGGCTTGGTGGGCTAGTTGGCCCATCAGGTGTCCAGGTGCCTCCTCTCAGTTTCAGTCACTGACTCATATCCAGCCTTGAGGTTAGGCCCTCACTTAGGAGATAAACAGAGAATTCTCCTGCAGCATTCCCCGCCTCCAGGAAGGACTTCTTGGAACAGCTATTTTGGGGCTCTGCCCTACCTGCCCAGCTATGTCTCTTGTGAAGAAGTAACCCTAAAATTATGTAGGAACAAGACCATAGGTCAGAGTTCCCAATAACAAGGTACTAAATAAACAGTGGGCCAGGATAGACATGGGAGCATATTCTTAGTACCCTTGCGGTTTGCAGCTAACACAGGATGATGGCCACGAATTAGAGGCCAGCCTGGGCTCCACAATGAGGCCATTCGTAAACAAACAAACAAACAAACAACAAAACAATTTTAAAGTGAGCCAAAGAAGAAATAACAGAGGAAACTATAACATACTTTGAAATAAATGACAATAAAAACACAGTATGCTAGAATCTCCGACATTCAGATGATGTGCGGCATAGCGGGAAAGGGATCATTATAAATTCCAGCATTTAAAAAAGAATGGGAAAAAAAACTAAAGCTACTATCCTGGTTTTCTACAAAAGAAGCTTAAGGAGAAGAGCAGAGTAAGCACAAAAGCAAGAAGATGAGCAAAAATAAGTAAAGAACAAATACATAAAACAGAAAGTGGAAAACTAGTTGAAAATAATAAACAAATTATTCCTTTTTTAAAAAGGTCAACTAAGTTGACCAACATGTAATTAGACTGGCCTGGAATGAAGAATTGAATGACTGAAATCAGAAGCTAAAGAGAGAATATTACTACCGGTCATAGAGAAACAAAAGATATTATAAATGAATTATTAGGGATAACTTTGTGTCAACAAATTACATGACATAAAACTAGACAAAGTAATAAAATGAGATAACTAGGTAACTTGATAAACTAATGTGCTAAAAAATTCAAAAGAACTGACTATATTTGCAATAAAGAATTAGTAATTTAAACTCATCTAGTGATCCGGTAGCTTCATTAATAAATTCTACAAAGGACCATTACAGAAAACTAAAACCAACAAAAATGCAGAGAACAAGAAATTGCGGTATCCAGTCCCAGCTTACACATCTACAACACAATTCCTGCACCCAAGGCTCAGGGATCATTGAAGAGGGAGACAGAATGTAAGAGTCAAAAAACGAGGAGCTTTGCTGTGAAACTCTGTCTCTAGAAATGTCAGAGAGGCTACACCTGTGTAGTCTCAGCAACAGGGTTGCCTGAACAAGGCCTGAACAGCCAAGACACCAATGGACATGCTGATGAGGAAGAGGAAAAGCTCACTGGGCGTCAACTGTAGACAAAGAGCTATGGGGAACTGGGAAATGCTGAGACTGGGAGAAATGGTTTTCCCCAGAGGCCTCACCGACTGGTATCTAATACCAAATGATCAACCCTGAGATCATACACATAACATTATATGGACTGATCAGGTTGTATTGATGTATTTAGTAACACACACACACACACACACACACACCACCACCACCACCACCAACAACAACAACAACAACAACAACTACAATAATAAAAACAATGAAAGAAAAAGAGGCCATAAATTTGAGAGGGAGCAAGGCAGACAGATGGGAGGGGTTATAGGGAAAAAAGGGAAAGGGTACAGAATGGTGTAATTATAATTTCAAAAAAAAATATATATATATATCTACCGAATAGTTAAAGAGTCACTTCTAGTCTTAATATTGTTAAGATATTCAAAGCACCCAGAAAGATCTACAGGATTAGAACTGTCTCTGCTCAAATCTCAATGGGGACTTTTGCAGAAATAGAAAATCTTTTTTTTTTGAAAAATTCTTGTGGGATTTTAAGAATCTCCAATTAGTCCAAATGATCTTGGAAAACAACAAAGCTGATATACTCAACATTTCTAACTTCAAAACTTACTATATAACTCTACACTAATCAAAGCAATGGTATACACAGACACACCAATGGAACAGACTAGAGAGTCCTGTAAACTCTTATACACTGATGCTAAGATGTTTGAGGGAGAAATGGCAGTCTTTAACAAATGGAGCTGAAAGTGATATTTGCATGTGAAATAATGAAGTTTGAACCTTATCTATCATAAAATAGAAAGCTAATTCAGAATGGGTCAAACAAAAGCTCTGGAACTATACAATTCTAAACAGGAAACAGGAAATTCTTCATGATATTGAGTTTAGCAATACCTTCCTGGTTTTAACACCAAAACCACAGGCAACAAAATCAAAACCAGACAAATTTGTCGTTATGAAAAGTTTAAAACTGGGCACTAAAAGGCACTAGCAAGAGTAAAATAACCCATGGAATGAAGAAAATATTTGATATCATGACATGATGTTAGTATCAAACTTATCTAGAGGACTCTTGAAGTGAGTCCAGGAATGAATAAAACTACCTTTTAATGGGGGCAAAAGAGAAACAGACTTTCTCTAAATAAACTAAACAGAACATGGATTAGCACTTGGGCCAAGAGAGGGGAGGCAGGGGACAGAACTGTTACTGTCATGGGAGTAGACAGTACAGTGGTCCCAAATATGTCTACATTTTAATCCTTAGAACCCGTGGATAGGCTAACTTACACTATAGAGGAGACCTTTGTAGACTGATTGAGATAGACTGTGTTTGTACTTGAGTATCTGATCACATGAATCCTTAAAATAGAAAACCTCTTCCAGGTTTGAGCCAGATACTGCAAATAAAATGCAGAGATTATTAGATTATATTAAAGTTTGGCCAAACTGTATGTTCATACATATTGAAAGAAACAATTAAAATATAAGTATACAAAAATAAAGATGGAAAAAGATATCAATGCAAACACTACATAGAAGAAAGTTGGAGTAACTAAGTAATGTAAAAGTGGATTTCAGAGCAAAGAAAAGGACCAGGAATAACAAGTGTCATTTCACAACGATGAATGGATTAATAAAGAATAACAGTTCAACCATTTATGCATCTCAGAATGTAACTTCAAGATACATAAAACTAAGCTGACAGAAATTATAGTTTTCAGCATTCTTTTCTTAGTGACTCAGACTGTAAAAAAAAAAAAAAAAAATCAATAAAAGCACAAATGGGACTGGGGAGAGAGCTGAGTGGGTAAAGCACTTACTGCCCAGCAGGACTGAAGCTAGGCTCCCTTTGCAGCTGTGGCAGGGTGCATCTGTAATCCCAGTTTAGAAGCAAGTGTGGAGGGGAGTTGGGGAACGGAAGAGAGACAGGCTGATCCCCTGAGCTCCAGGTTCAGTGAGAGACCCTGTCTCAAAATATAAGATGGAGAACAATACAGGAAGACACTTGACATTGGCTTCTGGCCTTCACATTCATATCACACACACACACACACACACACACACACACACACACACACACACACACACTCATATGCACATACACTCATGTACACACACACACACACACACACACACTCATGCACACACAACTAAAGGACTTGAAAACTCTCATTAATAGATTTCCTCAAATGACCGTTACAGGACTGTTTGTTCAGCAGGTATGGTATATACATTTTAAAAGTATGTATTGTGGACCATAAGTCATATTTAAAAAATATTCTTAAAATACAACATACTTAAAATATTCACATCAAACAAAGTGTATTCTTTAACCACAACAGTTAATTAGGAATCAATAACAGAAAGATTTTTGGAAAATCCACTAGTATTTGGAAATTAAATAACATATTTCTAAATTACCATGAGACAAAGAAAAAACAAAAGGAAATTTAGAACATATTTTGGCTTGAATAAAAGTAGAAATATATCATACCAAAGCTTGTGAGATTCTAAGAATAGTAGCGCTTAAATTGAAATTAGAGCATTATATCCCTAATTAGAAAAGAGATCTCAGATCAACAACTACTTTTCACCTAAGCTAAACTCAAATATGTACAAGAAAGGAAATCAAAGGAGAACAGAATCGATATCAATGAAACAGAAGGGAGAAATAGCAGGCAAAAGTTAGTGACACTTGTTCTTTAATAGCAGAAGGTTTGTTCAATAAGAAGGTAAATAAAATGTATAAACCTCTATCAAAAGTGATAGAAAATGATGTAGAATAAAATCCCATTTAAATGAAAACACCACTGCAGGATATGCTGATATTAATGCTAGTGAAGGGATAACATGGATAGCTTCATGCCAATAAACTCAGCACTCAGATGAAGTGGACAGATTCATTTCAGAAAACACAAAACACCAAGAGCTCCACCAAGAAGAAATAAGATTACCTGAATAATTCTATATCTACTTTTAAAAAACTCAATTTGTAATTTTAAATCTTTCAATGACAACAGTAGAAGGCACAAATAGCTTCACTGAAATTCTGTTTTATGAAAAAAAAAAAGATACTATTTATCAGAAATTCTTTCAAGAACTGAAGAGAAAGGAACAGTTCTCAGCCCATTCCACAGGGCCAGAATTAGCTTTATGCCAGACAAAGATGTTCCAATGGAAGAAAATGAGAAGCTAGTATCCTTCATGAACATAGATTCAAGCATCCTAAGGAAAAATTCAAAGCCTGTCAATAAAAATAAAAGCTCAAATGCTTTTCTTTTGCTGAGTTTTTAAAGAAAGTATAAATATAAATGCATTTATATTTCTACTAAAATAAATACTGCCTTTATATACCTACTAATGTTCCATGTTCTCTCTAAGGTACCAATAAAGTGCAAGGAAACTCCATAGCATAAAAAAGCTACAAACAGAAATGGCTTTGCCCTGAGAACTTTACACCTGTCCCCACTGTGTGAAAATCAGAGAGATCCACCTTTGTTTATATATCATTAAATTCTATGGGCTGGAGAGAACTTAATTTTACGATGAAATCCATTTTGTGTTTCCTTTGACAAATATTTTTATATTTTCTAAGATCCTAACCTACTACTGTATTTAGTCCCAGGGTTTTAAAAGTTTTTTTTCTGTTATTTAATCTGCAATATTTTTATTTATGATATTTAGATATTCATTTGCCTATCCATATCTTGTTTCTACTGAACACTGTTGATATTTGCATTAATGAAGACTAACTAGGCACAATGTAGTTATATATATATATTTTTTTTTAAAAGTTGATGTGACTTATTTTTGTATTTTGTTGATAACCTGATATGCTACAGAAGCTTACTGCTTTAATTTGTTATGGATATTTTTTTAATGGTAACCCTAATACATAAGGATCCTAGCTCACAAAACAATGAACCAAATGTAGTTTACTCATGTTTTGTTTTGGTACAAATAAATTTGGATAACTTTTTAAATGTATGCTTGTTTGTCATACACTATTCAACTGTAGAATTTCAAGGATTCTTAGTGGTTGGGAGTGGTGGCGAATGTCTATAGTCCCAGTATTCAAGACGAAGGGGCAGGAGGGTAAGTGCAAGTTCAAGACCACCCTGATTTACACAGAGTTCCAGGCTAGCTGGGGCTACACAGTGAGACCCTGTCTCAGCACGGAACAAACAAGAAGCAAAAGGTGCCTGATCCTCAGAGTGCTAGCCAGCTTTATTTTATAATTGACTCCTCATGCTTGCTCTCACTCTTCTCGCTGACTGCCTAACATGCTTTTTTAAAAAGGAACGGGCTCTGCAGCATGGGCTCTTGCTAATACCGTCACTTTATTTTTGTTAGCACTTTTAACTTTGCAGTTCGTATGAATTGTCACATTAAATCACCAAATCCATTTAAGTGCCCTGAAAATAACCTCATAATTTGTCTTTTTAAATATAGCATTCTTAACGTTACTGGTTTCGGTAATCATTTCAGTAAGACAGTATCATGATAAACATTTAAGACTGAAGCAAAATGCTCCTTGGTGAGATGCTGAACATTTCACTGTGGTAATTCAGAGTACCTCTATTAGCATGGGGATGATAAACAAATTAAGGATATAATTGCAGGAAGAAACAGTTTTCCTTAATGGCCCTGCAAAGGTTACATTCAAATAATTATCCTTCATTTGTAGGTTGATAAAATAATGAAGATAACAAATGTGATCCTAATACTGTTTTAAGAAAACCACTCCTCTGACAAAAAAATCATCATATTAGTAGCGAAAAGAAAAGCTGTATTTGCTGCTGGTTTACCCATTCACTGAGCCCATCAGACGACACACGTTCTTTATTTCATTTACTCCTCATGACAACACTGTATGAGTTACTGTGCTCATTGTGCAAATGAAGGGCAGTTCCTCGGCTTTCTTGTGTGGAACCATATCTTCTCTCTTGTCTGCGTTTATAGTCTAATTAGTGTGGCCCTCCACCTCAGATTCTAGCAGCAGTCAAACTTAAACTTGGCCAATTTAAGTTTTCATCCCAAGGGTAAGAGGTGGTTCAGCAGGTAAGGCTATCTGGCTCTCTTCCAGAGGACCTGAGTTCAGTTCCCAACACCCAGAGTCAGGCAGCTCACAATTGACACAAGTCCAGTTCCAGAGGGTCCAAGTGGCCTCTTCTGTCCTTTGTGAGCACCTTTATGCATGTGTCATACATCTGTGACATAAACATGGGCAGACACTAGCACGTGCATGTAAATCAAAACAATCTGGTTCCTGAGAACACAGTGCAAATAACCCACCCTGAGCCACTTAGCCCTTCCTAGGACTATGCTGCTGTTAGTTCCAGGGATACTGTGGCCTGCCTCAGACAAGAGCACAACAGGACATGTAGGAGTTCAGGATCTGAGGTTAGATTGCTGGAACCCTTGTATGAACAGCACTCAGGCTCTCTATGTCTCTAAAACTATAGTGGAGAATTGAGAGCATGTGGGTACATCTGAGCCCTGCTCTTATAAGTCCCTTGGGCTACCCACACAACACAAACCATGACGGTGGCTCCAACTCTGCCGTATCCATTTGCAAGTACCAGGGAAGTAGCAGCAACCTTGATATTATGAACATATTTTCTTCCTGACACATTAAAATACACTTAGAACCATTAAGAAAAATTTACCTAGGTACTATTGCCAACAATTGCATTTTTCAGGGGTCTACGTGTCATGTTTTGAGAAAACTCATATTGAAGAAGACACTGCGTCATCTTGTCTTGTTCAGAATGCTGCTTTTTCTGTTTCACATTTGTGTTTAAAGTCCTGTCTTTACATGTGTAACCTTTACCTTAAAATGAAAGAAGATTACAAAAAGAGCAGAGTGAGTTAAAAGTGAGACTCTGTTTCAAAGATACAAATGAGAGGAAGTGGACATTATCTCTTAATATGAAGAACTACTAGCCATGGCCGAGTGGGAAAAAGAGAATATGGAGTCGGTAGATTAAAAATGCAATGTCTTGAGTATCTTGGAAGGAACTACATATAACCCTATAGTGAACACAAAACAAAATCTGAAAGACTCAGAACTAAATACACTGTCAACTAAGAGCATTTGGTGGCAGAAGTTCAGTATCTACCTTAAACTAGCTACAAACCAGTCTTTGTCATACAAAGGGCATTAATGAGAAACTCATTTCACGATAGGAAATTCTTATTGGGAGATCTATATTTTGATACAAAATGCATCAAAACATTTGTTTCTATTTCCCTTGAAGAAATATCCTTTTCCAAGATAGCTTGTGGAGATCACCATCTACTCTTTATTCTGAATTGATGTTTGATTGAACTTGCCCTTCTCTGTATACATTAATTAGATAAGGACCGCTTACCACCTTTACCAAGTCCCTTTATTGACCCTATGACAAGGATGTATTTATATTCTAGAATACCTTAGTAACTGCAGAGGCAAGTAAATAACAAATCAGGAATTCAGTTGTCTGAATTCAGCTGCTGTTTCCTGACTGCTCTCAGACTTTGGGACAAGTATTCCCTTTTCTTTTTAAAAGGAAGTTTTATTGTTATTATTTTAAAATTATGTTTATGTGTCTGCATTGTGGGTATGTGCATGTGAGTGCCGGTACAGAGGTCAGGGGTGCCAGCTCCCTCAGGAGCTGGAGTTACAGGTTGGTGTGAGTCGCCCAATGGCCTTGCAAGAGAAGCATGTGCTCTTAACCACTGAACCGTCTCTCCAGCCCCATGCCTGATCTTTTTCTGAAGTAGCTTTGAAACGAGGACATCTCAGATGCAAATGAGATGGTTAAGGTCCTGGCAGTGCTGGACTGGGGTACAGTTAAAGGTGAAAGAGACGTATGGTTGGTTGGGACCTTAGCTTCTATACCACTACTCCAATCCTTTAAGGCTTTGATACCATACAAGCAGAGGCAAACTTCAAAATCATTACAGCTAAGTGTCTCTTCTTGGCAAAAGTATATTGCTTTGCCAACTGATAGAATGATTAAAAAGTCTGTCTTCCACTAGCCCAAAAGGGATGTCCCATAGAAGTCTTCACTTACCAGGAGATTGGGATAGGTGCAGGGACTTCCTATTGAGACTCTAGGTGAGAGAAATATGGGAGAATGAGGAAATAGAAGGATTCAGAGGGTCCTAGAAACCCACAGGAAGAACATCATGACAGGCAGATCTGGACCCAGGGAGTCTGTTCAAACTACTGCACCAACCAAGGATAACATATGCAGTAAACATTGAACCCCTAGTCAGATCTAGCCAATGGACAGGACATTACCCACAGTTGTGTGGAGAGTGAGGACTGACTCTGACATGAACTCTGTTCCCCCATATTTGACCACTTCCCCTTGGTGGGGAGACCTGGTGGCACTCAGAGGAAGGATAAGCAGGCTACCAAGATGAGACTTGATAGGCTGTGACCATATGGTTGAGGAGGAGGTCCCTTTCTGTCACAGACCTAGGGGAGGGGAATAGGGTGAAAGAGAGAGGGAGGGAAGAACGGGAGGATACAAGTGAGGGGATAACAATTGAGATGTAATCTGAATAAATTAATTAAATAAAAAATTCTGTCTTCATATGTAGAACCTCACTTAGACCTCATTTCAATCATAAAGAGTTGCATCAAGTTTTTATTACCCCCCTTTTTTTCTGGTGATAAAATTGAAGTTGAGTGATTTGACTATGATCGTGAAACTATTGGATGGCAGAGTTGAGATGTAAACTCATATATTCCTATCACTCTATTATGTTAATTTTTGGTTTATCTGGCAAAAAAGAGGATTAAGTCAGTGATTCTCAATTTTCCTAATGTTGTGACACTTTAATACAGTTCTTAATGTTGTGGTGACCCCCCAACTATAAAATTATCTTTGTTGCTACTTCATTACTGTAATTTTGCTACTGTTATGAATCATAATGTAAATATCTGATATGCAGAACATCTGATATGTGACCCACAAAGGGGGTTGAGAATGGCTATATTAAAGGAAGCTATGTGTTTTATTTGTAGTTGGGGGAGCGCTAACTCCTTAGATTCTCTTGCAAAATTTTTGTCTTGTAAAAGTGTGATTCTTCTACATTAGCATAAACTACACCAAATGCACAACATCCTTACACTATACAATATGTAAAAGAACCAATCTCCATTTAAAGACAGTCTTTTGTATTCACACAGAACAATTTAATAGAGCAAACAGAAATGATTATGAATTGACTATGAGGTTTTTCTTATTGCCTAATTAAATGACATTTTCTCCTGGAACTTTCAAGGTCACCCTCATATCAAAGAGGCAGATTAACATCTGGATCTCAAAGAAAATCAATCACTTCTTAAGGATGAGTGATCACTGTCTGAAAATATTTTTATTAGGAAATTGGAACAGAAGCACTAGCATCCCTTTCTCGGGCCTGTCGAGAAGAAAGGGCCTTCAGGACACATAAAGCCTTAACTCATCTGAAACATGTTTTGTTTTGGGTTCAGAGATGTTATGGATTATGTAGTGAGGTAGATGGAAATGCTAGTCCCAAAGACACTAATGAAAACGTGTTGCACCATTTTTCTTAGATTTGCAGGAAGAAGGCTAGTGGCTCCCTGGTTAGCCACTCTAGAGTGCCATGAGCCTACGATGAGTGTTTGACTTGTAGGAGCTGCAAGAAGACAAATGTTGGCCTTAGTGTGTGAGATAGCACTGCCATGATTGGAAGGCAGGCTTGAGGATGGCTCTCAGCTTCCTCACACTGAGGTACAAAGTTAATAAACAGTAGCTCGTCATGATAGCATCCCTGTGATGATGTGTTCCCTCCCTCCACGATTCTATGATGATGTTAATCTACCTTAGAGAACACATCTCATCTTTACCATTTTCTCCATGTGTACTTTCATGTGGTTAACTCTGAGTTACTTATACTCCTAAAGAATATTTTTTATTTTCTGAGACAAGGTTTCTCTGTGTAGCCTTGGGTCTCCTGGACTCCCTTTGTAGACCAGGCTGGCCTCAAACTCACAGCGATCCACTTGCCTCTGCCTCCCAAATGCTGGGATTAAAGGCGTGTGCCACCACACCCATCTTCACAGTACCCATCTTAAGAATTTTTTTTGACAGATAACAGAGGGCTTACAAATCAGTCTATGAGAATGAAGGTCTAAAGGACACGAGTAAGTGTTGAATAGCAAGCAGGGGATTTGTCATGAACTCTGGAGAAAGATGAGATGATTTTCAAGTTGAGATGAGAAACAACCAGAAGACAGCGGTTCACAAGGAGGTCAACACAGTTGCCAACAGACTGAGCAGAATAGGGCTTAATTGAGCACTAAATTGGCCTAGTACTTTCCCATTAGCTTTAGACACAGAGTAATTGTTGTCTGTGCTGTGGTTTCTCTACTCTCCTTTAAAGAAATTAGGGTGATGCTATTACAGACACGACTTTCAGAAATGCAGACATTTACATGGACAAATGTGTACCTGAATATATAATACATATGCAATTCATTCATGATTTGATACCCTAGGAGATATGGATCCACTTATACAAATGTATTAATTCACTTATTTGTAAGGAGAATCCAATGTTGTGCTTATTATAAAGTCTTCACTTGTAGAAAATATAGTGTCTGAAACCAGAGGCATATCTAATAGCTAAAAAGATCATGTTAGGTAGTACAATGACATGCCTTTCGGGGGCAACGTCAGAAAGCTCCACAAGATAATATAGGGGACCAGATGGAAGGCAACCCCAAGCGGACCGAATCATACTACGATGATCTAGGAAACAGAAATTCAGAAGATGCCCATTGTTATCTAAAGAGATTAGCCTTTTTAGATGCTCCAGTTTTCTATAGAAAGGTCTGTTTGTTAAAATATTATAATCCACAGCTCATGTGTTGTGTCAGGCCTTGGACCCTTTAATTAAATGCTTCCTTGGAACCTTCTCTGGTGCTCTTCAGGGCGGCTGTTTTATTTACTCTTCAGCATTTGCAAAGTCTCACTTAGCATCTTTCATAGTGTGCATTTTTGATGAGGATGGTGTTGCTATTTTTAAATGGGCTTTGTGAATCCCTTTGAGGAATGCAGGGGTCCACAGAGAGGAGAAGGTGGTTAGCATCTTGTATTATTTAATCTATCCATTCCCCCATCTCACGGAGGGAGCCCTATCCAAAGCTGTACCTATAAAAGCTGATTTGTCAACTGTTTTTGCTCTGAAGGGACATCACCTATTTTTAGCAACAAAGAAGTGTTAGGAAGGGGAGGGAGGCATATCTCAGAGGGACATTTCTGAAATGAAGCCCAGAATGCTGAGGAGAGGGGAGAAGAAAGCAAAGGGGTGTTTGTAAAGGATGTACAGAAGAGTCCTGTGCTGCAGGGATGCCTCTTTAACAAGTCTGCTAGTGGAGAATTAATGTTATTGAAGAAACCTTTAAGACAACCAAATTAAAAAAAAAAAAAAAAAAAAAAGACAACCAAATAAAGGAAGTCAAGGCAGGGCAAGATGAACTGGTTTGATTAATTTTGTAATCTGTATTTTTTTAAACATGTTTTAGATTCAGATAAATTAATAACACACTGGAGAGGCAGGTCTGTAGTCTTATGCAGGAAGCACATGAGGGGATGGGACTGGAGAATGACATTTCAAAATACAAGGCGAGGCACGTGTTGTCCAAAGCATACCAAGATGGAGGTGAGTGCTTTCTATTATCCTATGTAAAGTGTAAAATACTCATTAGAAAGCAAAAATTGTCTCCATTTTTATAGATTACCAAAGGGGGCAGTTCTTTCCCTCCCCCTCCCCTGCCCTCCCCCCTTCTCTTGCCCTCCCCTCCCCTGCCCTCCCCTCCCCTCTCCACCCTTCCACTCTCATTCTCTTTCCTCTCCTCTCCTCCCCTCTCCTCCTGTCTCTTTTCCTCCTCCCAATTTCCCTCCCTTCTTTCCTTTCTTCCTTTCAAGGTTGGGCTGAAGAATTAATAGAACACACCGCCTTCCTCCCAAGGTTTCACTTTTTCTAAAGCCAGCAGAATTTCAGCTTCGCAATAAGTGCTCTGGTAGAAATATGATCCCGGGGAGCTCAAAATGAGAAGCCTTTGATTCTGCTTGATGCTATCACAGAGGGCTCCTGGGAAGAGGTAATTTTCTTTCTTTTCCTTTTTTTGAAAATATTTTTTCTTCTCACACAATATATCCTGATTACAGTTTCCTCTTCCTCCAATACTCCCAGTTCTCCCTACCTCCTCTCATCCAGATTCATTCCCTTTCTGTCTCTCATTGGGAAACAAACGGGCTTCTAAGGAGAAAAGAACATAGCACATCAGAATAGGAAAAAAACAAACAGAAAGAAAAAAGCCCGAGAGACATATAGATGCAGCAGTGCACTCATTTGGACACTCAAGAATCCCATAAAAACACTAATCTGGAAGCCATAATATATATACAAAGCACCTGTAGGGCAAAAAGGGAGAAAAATATAAATAAACTAAAATAAAGCACAAAAATTAAAAATAAGATAAAAAATTTTTTAAATGGAAGAAACCTGACACGACATTATGAGAAAGGAACCTCCAAGAATGCTATTATGTTTTCTGTTGGTCATCTACTGCTGGGCATTTACGAGTATCCTAGTGAGAACCTCTTGGAGAAAACTAGATATTTTGCAAGTGGTTGTCAATTGGAGATAGCTTCTGAGTTGGGGATGCAGCCTGGGTCCATTTCTTTCAGCTCTAGGACCCCATCTAATGCAGACACATGCAGTCCCTAAGCATGCTGTGTGGGAGTACAACCGGTAGTCTTGGCAACAGCCTTGGTTGTTTGGTGGTTCCCATAAGACCCCTTTAGCCAACAACTCAATTAGATGTGACCAAATCCCAGTATTGGAAGCTTTATTTGGCACCGAGAGATATCCAACTAGGGTTCTGTCTTCCCCCATCATTTAGTGATTTTTATTTAGATCACCTTCATATATGTGTATATTTTAGGAAGTTTCTACTGTATTAGGTTTCCATACTACCCCTCTAATGGCCCTTAATTTTATCTGTCTCTCTCCATATTAATCCCCTCATCTTCCTGTTCCCTTTCCTTCCCACTTGATCCTCCGGTTCCTGCCCTCTCATCTACCCATAACTTTTTATTATGTTTTCCTTTCCTAGGTCAGTCTATTTGCCCAGCCTCCTCCCCCCAAGTTCCTTACTATAGGCATAACCTCTGTGGCTGTTGTAAGACTGTAGTTTGGGCAGAGGTAATTTTTAAGTTGAATCTTAAACGATATAAAGGAGTCCATTTTGTGGAAAACAAGACCAGGCAATAATTACAGTGTGGCTGGTGCTACTGGCTGCCCACCCAGTAGCCATTATATTTCTTCTATCTGGGAAATATTTTGCTCAGTTACCTGTTCTGCTTGAATAAGGGAGAGTACCCTTATCTCTGAACACAAAAGCCTTAAAAGAAGGTTGGATAGGAATTACTTTTGTTTGTTTAGCCTATGAGTAGAATATATACTAGTTTGAGCCAAAGAGATATAAGAGAAAATATGATATGGCCTCCAAGAAATGCTTCTTGACCTTAAAGGGAAACACTCCCTTTCTTCTTTTTGCCTGTAAGCATTGCTGTGCTCAGAAAGGATGCTTATTAGAGCTACCACAGGCGCCCTGCAACAATGAAGGAAGACAGCCTAAGGGCACATCAAGATTTCCAAGGATGACAAAGCAAAGAGATAAAAAAAGACCATGGATCTTTGTTGAATGTCGTTGAGTTGCAGCCTAGCCCTTTCCGCCTTTCAAATTGCTCTTCTGTGATGTTCTAATTGTCATTGTTGTACCAGACAGCGCTAGCTGGAGCCTTCTATAATGGAATCCTCACTGATAACAGAGCATGTGCAGACACAGAACAGAACATAGGGCTGAGAAAAGTCACAGGGCACTTAGAAATCACCAATCATTCACCATGACCGAAGTGTGGGACACTGTGGAGTGGAGTGTGAGGTGATGGCTAGAGATACAGTGAAACAGGCAGAGCTCAGATCACAGGGACCTTATTTATACATTAAGATCAGACATTTGGACTTTATTCTCTAAGCTATAAAGAGTTACTGTGAGGGACCTACTTACCTTTGCATGTGTATATGGAATAGATGTGTATGTATTGGCGAGTGTGTGGGTGCATGAATGTGTGCAGGTGGGCATGCACATGCCTGTGCATGTGGAGGCCAAAGGTTGATGTTGAGTGTGTTCCTTGATCTCCCTATTTTATTATTGAAGAAGAGTCTCTCACTTGATTCCAGACCTCATTGGTTCAGAAAGTCTAGCCAGCCAGCTTGCTCTACCCCAATTCTACCTCCCACATGGAGATTAGGGTCCATGACTGCTTGGCTTTTAAAAGCGTGGGTACTGGGGATTTGAACTCTGGTCTTCACGCTTTACCTGTTGTACCATCTCCTTGGCCCCATTGAAGCATTGAGTCAATCAATATTATAGTTAGATAAAAAATGTAGGACATTCTTCTGACTACAGGGTGGAGGGATGAGGATCTACCTTGATATGGGAGATAAGCTGTTGGGAGCAAATGGATTCATGACATGTTAATCTCTTTCACACTATGATGCCGTTGTATCTCAGAAAGACAGAAGTTAACATAAGATGTCCACGGAGGAGGGAACAGCTAAAGAGAAAGACTGCAAATGCTATGGGATGTCATAAGAATGGGTTAAGGATCACACTGCATCTCAAACTGTAAACTGGATTTGAGTTGAACACTGAAAAACCTGGAAAACCTGGGGAGCAGAGTGGAGTGTAAAACAACACAAAAGAAAGAAAAGTTGAGCTGAGATGGATGGTTTCATGGTGGGAGGGTGAGCCCAGAACAGTCACTTGGAACCTGAATGATAAAGAAGAGAAATTAAAGTTTATTTAAGCCCTGTTACTTAGCAGCTATGGAATACTGGGTTTTTAAATTTTGCTTTAACTGTAATCACAAACATACTTCATTACTGTCACTAAATGATACTGTGCACCCCTGGTGTTATATAAAGGCAAAAATACTTTCATTTTGTGATATTCTTTCCTCAAACCGATAGTCACTGTCTAACCATGGAGGGGTAAACCCGACAAATACCAATGGAGGAACATTGCATAAGAATATTTGAGCATACTCAAAAGTTAAAAGGCATTGAAAAAGTAGGAAGACTGAGAAACTGTCACAGACTGGTAGAAATTAAGGAGACAGGACAACCAAGTGTAGAATGTAAGAGAGAGAATCTAAGAGAGAGAGAGAGGAAAAAGAAGTTGATGAAAGTACTGATGAGATAGGAGTGAAATGTGGTGTTCAGCTAGTAGTATTGTACTGATGTTGATTATGACAAACTTAAACACAGGAATGTAAGATAATAAGAATAGAGAGCTATGGAAGGAATGTTAATATTTTTTGCAACTTCCTCATGCATCTGGAAAGGGTTCACAATGAAATCTTAGCACAGTGAAATTTACCACAACACACACTTCCATGAGTTGTTATAAGTCTTGACTGGCAGCATACATAGCTGTATTCGTCTTTTCTATTGATAAACTGCCGTGTGGCCAAGACAACTTAGAAAAGAGTTTATCTGGATCTGTTTGTTCCAGGGAGTTACGAGTCCATGGCAGCGGAGTGAAGGCACGAGGGCAGGAGCGGGAGGCTGAGGGCTCATGTACTGAACTGCAAGCAGAAAGCAAAGAGAGCAAACTGGAGGTATGGTGAACCCCCAAGTTCTCAAAACCTGCTCCCCATGGCACACTTCCTCTAGAATGCCACACCTTCTTCAAAGCCTCCCCACACAGAACCACCAGCTGAGAGGCCAGTGTTCACAGTCTCTAGGCTATGGGGCAGATCTCATTCTGCCACTTGTCTCCACTGACTACCACCACCACGTTAGCTCTCTATTATTTCTTTGTAAACGAAGGGTGCAGAACAGTCACCTGGAAAGTTTTGTCATAAATCCCAGGGCCACTGCTCCCGGAGGTCCTGACTTAGTAGGTCCGGAATAGAGTCCAGAAGAGTGTGTGACAGGTGTCCCCCTAGAGGAGGAGGTCATCCATGACCAAGGTCTAAGAACTTCCGTCATAGATGTCCAGACCTGAGAGTTGTATATATGGGAGAGAGAATGGGAGTTATAAGGCCTGTCCTATTTACTGCACATAGGCTGAAGAGAGAAACAGACAAGTCGAAGCAAGGGCTATGCAAGCTGTAAGTTACAATTTAATCATTATAGATTAATTTGGTGGCCATTTAATGATAACAGCAGTGAGGTTAAAACCTAATTTTTATCCATTTTAACCACCTAAAAATATTCGGCTGTTTTTCCTGCTGAAGCACTTGGATGACCCATAGACAAAGGCACAGTTCAACCCCTTCAATTACAGATGAGCTAACTAAAGCTAAGAAAGGAGATGTGACTGGTTCAAGGTCACAGAGCTTGTAATTGAGAGAATGAGATTAAAACCTCTCTGGCAAGCAGGCTTCAACCTGAGTGCATTTTTTCCTTCTACATGATCACTGGTGGCTGCACTCAGAATCACAGACCTCTCATATGTGTTCAGGACAAAGGGGAAGGACATGTGACTTATTGAGTGGATGCCAGGCATTTGTTGACCCAAATCTTGCTCCTAGATTTTCTCTTGGCTTACTGTGTCATACAAATAGCATGTAAGTTTTTGACTAGCATGAAAAGAGATTCTCTGGACAGGAAAATATCTGTCTGTGGACGGACTTCAATCATGCTTGGTTTTCACGTCCTCAGCCATGTGAGCAATGTGTCATCCACTTGGAAAAGCTCACCAAGCCTTCACAATGCTGACTGTCCTCCCAGGCACACCTCCCTGCCGTGGTTGAACTGTGCTCTGTAAATATAATGCTTGTGACTATGCAATTTCAAGGTTGTGTGTCACCCAAGGCTGCTTTTGGGGTGAATAGAGACCAGGCGGGGCGGGGGTATTATTGTGTGTTTATTCTATTGCTCTGACTTTGTATAAGTTGAACTGTATTTAAATCAAGGGAGACTTGGGCTAGGAGTATAGTTCAGTGGTGAAATAACGAACAGCCCAACATGCATGAGGCCCTGGGTTCAGTATCCAACAGTGAAAAAAATTAGGGCACCCTTACAGAGGTCCCAGTAGCAGTGGAGCGGGCACTGTCTGTTAGCACATTCCCTTCCTCCTCTCTCAGATCACAAGCTGGCTTTCACGTTTTGGTCAGTAAGACACTAATGATAATTTGGTGGGTACTGGAAAAATATTGACTTTTTCAATAATAAGAGCTGTTGTGGTCATATTGAGAATCACAGTTCTGTCTTAAAGAAACCAGAGCTGTCTCTGGAGTTTGCATTGTATATCCCATTCCTAACTCCATCCTCAGGAGCCCACTACCACAGTGGGAATATACGATGGAAATGGGCAGCATAGCACTACAGAGTAGAAGGGTAGCAGGAACCTAGAGCCTCGATAGCCTCTTCTGGAAACTGAAGCATCCTCAAACTGCCCACCGCCAGATAAGCCCTTCATGGCATTAGCTGACAGTGGTAGGCTGCTGTTATTTACACTTAATGCATTCTTAACTGCTTACTCAGATCCATCTTCTTAGCATTTTTTTTTTTTTTTGGTATAATTGTGCCCCATATTTTCCTTGATGACCAAAGCAGTGTTCATAGGAAGCACGGCAATCACTTTGGGTCGGCAGTCTGATGGAAGGGGTGGGAAAGATTTCAGCTTGAGCCTTAAGCATAGTTTTTAAATGGTGGTGGCTCTCACAGTGTGGCCCCCAGACCATCAGCTTCGGAACTGCAGACTCCCAGACTCTGCTTCAGACCTGCTGAATCAAAAAGTCTGGCGAGTGCAGTGGTGGTGACGTGTAATCATTTCTGAGCCGACAGAAAATCAGACCTGAGCAAGGGAGACAAGGACAGGACGCTAGGCGGGAGTGAGGAGTTGAGCTCAAATGTGCGTTTTGATTGGAGACCCTCACTTCCTCTCTCACCCGTTTGCCTTTTCTCAGAAAGCTCCAGGAGGAGGCACTCCTGCCAACAAACGGGTGGCGTGGGATCCAGAAGCAGAAGAAAGGAACGGGAGATGTTTAGGGTTGTGTTGAAGGAAGACCCCATACGACATGTGTACATTGGGGTCTAGAGAGAAATTACTCCAGACTGGGAGGGCGAGGTGGAGGGCTCCAGGGAAAGCTAACTTTTGACTGGTTCCATCACAGAAGAAGTTCTACTGGGTTGTTATTAAAAGGTCGGGTCTGGACACTGGGACAGTGCAACAGCTGAAAATGTGGCAAATTCTTAGGAGGAAAAGTTATTAACTTAGAAGCAGAAAATAAGACCCACAACACACTTGCGCAGAAAGGGAGAAGTGGCCATAGTCAAGAACTCGTTAGCATGCTATTTAGATGCCTAGTTAATATAAACTCTGACTATTACATACTTCAAAAATGATGGGACTATGAGATTGCTCAGTGGGTAGGGATGCTCTTGTTCAGGCCTCAGACCTGCCCTGGATTTCATGAAGTTGCATGTGTGTATTTGTGTGCACATGCACACATGCATGCACATACATACATACATATAAACATGCACATATGCATGGGCACACACACACACATTTTGTTTTTAATTAGAAAAAACTCCAGAAAATATAGGCTATAGTTATGTTGGGAAAAATGAGCCGAAAAAGTTGGATATAAATGAAATAAATTCCCAGCTACCAAGAAGGTATGTGGTAAGTCAGTAGTTAATGTCCAGGATCAGCGAACCCAGACAGAGAAATTTAAGCACATTGTTTAGAAATGTGAAGATAACCACAAATGAAAACAATGAACATATCAAAAATGTTTGCCTTTAGGGAACGAGGTATAACTTCAATTTCTGTGTATTTTTAAGAATTAATACACAAAATCAAAAACTAAAACCTACCTAATAAGTCAGTCTAGAAACATGTGGTGTGAGTGTGTGTGTGTGTGTGTGTGTGTGTGTGTGTGTGTGTATCTTAAAGGATTCAATTATAAAAAAAAACCCTAAAATACTCCAACTTGCACCAAGCCCCACCTAATGTTACTCTGGTTATAGGCTCCTGTATTTGCTTCCCAGCTCATGTTGGAAGAAAATCAAGGACATGAGGTTTTTATATAGTCATAAGCATGAAGTTATGCCAGGGTCATGGCTCTCTGTTAACATGACAGTAACCTACTTAGGGCTGAAAAACAACTACTAACACACATGCTGTAAGCTTTTGACAGTCCCACCTCTCTTCTGTGGATTTTGGGAAGACTGGGTGTAGTGGTGTGTGCTAAACTTCCAACACTGTGTGTGTGGGATGAGTGTGGAAGCAGGGCCGTGAGTTTGAGGCAAGCCTGGGCTGTGTGGTAACACCCTGTCCCAGAAAAAAAAAAAACAAGAAACAAAAAACAAAAAACAAAAAAACCAAGCAAATGCTTTGTGGACTTTCCTGCCTCAAAGCTGTGGTACTTGTTGAAAGTTTGTACCATGATTTTTGATACATCAAGAGGTCAGTGACATAGATTATTGAATATATATATTTTAACAACTCTTGTTATTAAACCAACAAGTAAGCAAGCCAAGCCACTATTCCTGATTCATGCAGAGCTGGGGATCAACTCCAGGACTTAGGCACACTTGGTGAGCAGTCTACCTACTAAGCTGCTCCACTGCGCTGCATTTATAAGTCTTCAACACTGATGGTTAAGTATTTGTTTCAGCACCAAAGCATGGAGCTAGGGCCCTGCACATGGCAGACGGGAGCTCTTCTATGGAGATGCATCCACACTCAGCATGGTGCTTTCCTTTGGCAAGCTTTTGGGTGTTTTCCTCTTCCTGTTTGAAGACATGCTGTTTCTTTTTCATTTTCTGCTTTCCTCTTCCCTCAGAGTTTCAATCTCCTCTGAACTCTTCTCGGATATCTCCTTGGTATTTTTCTTATAATTTTGCTGAGTTCTTAATATTTTAGCAGGTTGTGCCTTTCTTTAAAGTGTTAAATATTTCAGTAGGTAGCCAAATATTAACACTGCATAAATTTTTGATACATAAAATTTGTGAAAATACTCCTGAGTAGTAAGCTTGTACGGGTGACACATTTTCTTATTACCTAGTCAAAATTCTAAGCCTATTTGTAAGATTAAGTAAATAAAATCCTAGAGACATTTAATTCCTATAAGTAGTTACTTCTTCCTTGTGTCTTGTCACTGGGTTATTTATTATTAACAGTTATGGGTTACTCTTGAGTACCAAATGCTGGCTCAGTCTGAAATTAGAGAACACAAAATATCTCACAATTACCCCAGCATCATCAGAAGGATGGATGGAAAAACTGTAGCTCCAGGGCACGAGGAGATGGCTCACACAAAGTTGAGGCCCAGAGTTCAGATCTCCAGAATCTACATAAAACTCAATGTGGAAGCATTTCTGTAGTGCAGGTGCCTGTAGGAATGGAACACAAAGAGTCCCCTGAGCCCCATGGGCAACTTGAAGGAAACCCTGTCTCAAACAAGGTAAATGTTAGGACTCACCTGAGGCTGTCCTCTGATGCCGCTGTGCACCACAGCACAGCCGTGACTGCCCCTCCTCTGCCGCTCACACACAGCAATCAGTTGATATATTAGACTCATTTGTTTTTCTTCCCCCAAAGGGCTTCTAAGTTATTCCTTCAGTGCCACAGATGGATAGCAGTGGGAGGCCTCGAATTCCTATGTTTATAGATATGCAATATTTCAGGAAAATTAAACATTTGAAGATAGAAGCACGCACACCGATTTGAAAACAGGAGCATACAGATAGTCTTTAAAAAACAATAATTTGTTTTGCAAAAAAGATTACCCAGACTCCTTTGAGGCCTGCAAGATCTCATGTAACAAGCAAGGCAAAGCCAGTGCTGCTACAAATACGCTACTCGCAGACCATATTTCTGTAATTTTTCTTTGAGATGGTTATGTATGTTTTCCCTCCTGTTATTTTTGAGACTGAGCCTCCCTATGTAGACCAAGATGGCTATGAATTCACAGAGCTTCACCTGCCTCTGACTCCTTAGTGCTGGGATCAAAGCATTTGCTGCCAGAACCCCCAGGGATCAAGCAGAAGATAAGCTGGAAGTGTGTCCTTACCGAGTGTTTTGCCTCGGTATCTGACATTAGGTTACAATCAAGAGTTTCTACCTCGTAAGGCCTCTGGGAACTTACTGGAAGGTTTCTAAACCCTTTGTGCTCACTAAATCTATCAAAGGAACAGGAATCTTCAAGCAATGTATTAAGAACTCTAAAGATGGCAGTCAAATTGTTTAAAATTTTAAGAATTTCTATGTAATGGTAGATTTTAAATATGAAGAAAAGTTACCCAAATATAACAAAAATCTATTCATTCAGAAATTTAGTAGATATTAAAATGCTGTGATATTTGCCCTTATCAAAGGGGGACATCAAATTGTTCTCTTGTTTTCCTCCTAAAAGTGACCATGCTCCTGAAATTGGTGTGTGTGATTGTGCAGATAGTTTTGGGAAATGTTCCAGTTTTGCTTAAAAGAGAGTGCACATTTTCTAATTGTTGGATGCAGCATTCTATATAACTGTTATCACTGCCTAAAGTCTGTTGTGTTATTAAATCATTCATAGCCTCGCTTATTTCTGGCCTTTTGATCTACCCATTGTAGGAGAGTAATGTTAAGAACCTTTTTATGGTGGTGTACCTTTAGCATTAAGATTTTTTTCCTTATGTTGCTAATGTTGCTACTTTTATGTAAGTTCATAATTATCATGCCTTACAATGAATCCATGAGTTATTTATTGATTGATTTTGAGATGGGTTTGGTCTCACTATGGATGGACCAGAACTCACTGTGTAGACCAGGCTGGCTTCAAACTTACATCAGTCTCCCTGCTTCAGCCTTCTGAGTGATGCCATCACTCTTTAATTACTCTTTTTATTTACATTTACTCTCTTTTAAAAGTATTTTTATTTATCATATTGTTTTATGTGTATAGTGTTTTGCTTGCATACATGTCTGTGACCATCTGTGACCTTGTGCCTTTGAAGGCCAGAAAGGGTGTCAGATTCCTTCGATAGGAGTGACAGATAGTTGTGAGCTGCCACGTGGGTGTTGGGAATTGAACCTGGGTCCTCTCCAAGAGTAGCAAGTACTCTTAATCACTGAGCTGTCTTTCAGCCCTATGGATTAGCTGATGGGGTAGCTGCTGTAGCCTCAGCAGCCTGCGAAGGGCTGTGCTTTCTGTGGGATTCTCAGTCCCTGCCTCTCTCCTCTTTCTGCCTGTATGGGTGATGGTATCCTAGCTCTCTGCCTTTAGAATACAGGTCAGGTAGAACAGCTTTGTTTGCTAATGCATTCAGTAGTACTATTGGTAATACAGAGGCGGGAGTTAATATTAACAAAAGGGTAGAATAGATACTCAAATCAGCACATTTGTCCATTGAAGCAATGTATATATATCAATGGCTTGGCCTCAATCCCTAGAGCAAAATGCTGTCAGCAGGTAACTGGGTATCTTTTGAGAAGTTTGTATAAGAGCATTCAAGGTTATCTTGAATGTTTCAGATAATGAGGTCATACAACTTGCATCAAGAATGTCTTTTATATCAGGTCACCTGGAAATGTTGTCATTCTTTTCAAATTATTGGCAGAACATTTCCAGAAGTATCTTAATATACTCAACTGGTCTCCTAGGAATGATCACTTACATTGTTTACAACTTTCAAATATTTAACCTTTTATAAAGCCTTATGTAAAAAAGAATATTCTTCATATAGAATTTTATACAAGCATGAGCCATAAAGAATAAATTCTTAATAGAATTTTGGGACTTTCAGTTCAAACACATTAAAAAATTTAATAGATATTGAGGCATTTCTACTCATAATAAGTTCCTCAGAGTAGAATTTCTTAGTCAAGTGGGTAATGTATTTCATGTTACATAAATTCTGTACCAATTTATATTTCTGGCAATAGGGTTGACTAGATAATTGGAAAATGCTTCTCCTGAACATATCTTAACTATTAAAAAATATACAATAAGTATTTCATATGTGAAGTTAAACTGATGGAAAATAAGGCAATTTCCTAGGATCAAAACTGAGAACAGAGAAGTGGCTGCAAAGCAAGAGGAGAAGCAGACAGTGAGCTCAGAGGCCCCAGCGTGGCATTTGTGGTTGTATGCAGTCAGTATGTGAATACGCACATGAAGATAAGGTCTTGGGCTCTGCAAGGTGAAAAGCAGAAGCAAGACCTGCCCATGAAACAGGAACTTTCAAGCATGACATTTGTCACAAAGAGATGAGGTTTTTGTTTTTGTTTTAAGCAAACAATCAACATAGTAGGCGTTGGTTTTTATGTTCTTGGTCTAAACATCAGGTGTAGAAAACTATCTCCTGAGAACTCATGGCTTCAGGCCTGCCTTAAAGTGGGCTAGTTGACAGTACCTTGGGGTCGCTGGTACTTAATGTGGGCCAACACAAATCCTTTCCAAAGAGTCATATCTGCAATGCTGGCTACAGATAACCAGGGATGTAAGATTTGATTGGACATAAATTCAAAATCCAAAATGGCATCGTGAAGGAAGACATAGATTCAGAATAGCTGAGAGAAATTCTCAAGGTATGGGAAGTATGAATGGCCCAGAGTATACAGACACAGGCAGGACATGCATGCATTGTACCTGCATTGTAGATGGGGAACAGGGAATTGGAAGAGGTGGGAACTATCTGATGAGCTGTTGTAAGGCTTTCCAGAATAAAGATGTGACTCTTTAGATTCAAGAATCATTTCATTTTTAGCCTACGTGGCATGCTAATGAAACAGAACTGTGTTTTCCAAAACAACAGCAACAACAGATCAGCAAGAAGAGTGGTATTGCTTCACATCATGAAAAGTCTCTTTAATGCCTGACTTGATAGGATTCAGCCGGATGCTCATATCTGCTTCTGCTTTCAGTCACATACCGCAGAGCCTCTGGAAAAACTGGCTTACAAGAGAGCAAGAATGAAAAGAACACCATGTATCTCTATAAGTACAGTTTGATCTTGTGACATCCCTGAAAAAAATTCCCGGTTTCTCAGGGCTCTCTAGATTGCTCTTGAGAGCTGCAGGGTGTAGTGTGTACATTTCCTCTTATGGGTCACTGTTAGAAACTGGGTATTACAAGCAAATGCTATATGCACACGCTGCGCGCATTCACACTCTCCGTGTATACTCTGTGTATACATGATATTCCAGGGAATTAAAATATCATGAAATGGTGGGATTTCAAGCAAAGGTAAAAACATTTTCATTTCTCTCCCTTGATTTATAGAATACTTTAGGGTCCTACAGTATCAACACTCAGTCCATTTGATAGCATGTGCACAAGTCTTGAGTCATATTGCATGTCTTTGGTTAATAAGAAAGTAGGTAAGTATGTTACTGTAACTTGATTGAGTGATACACAGCAAAGGTTAATACAGCTCTCTCATACATAATTTACTCTGCCCCCAAAGTGTGAGACAAAAATCATCGATCATGACTCTCACATGTTAGGCTTTACTTCCTGCTTTGCACTTAGATCACACACTCCTAAGGAGCACAAGGAAACTGGTGGAGCACTGATTCGGGAGAGGGACGGAATATTTTTAGTTGTCTGGGCAAAGTATCATCTGTGTTGCATGAGTAAAAGCTAGGTAGATTTTCTTCAATGTGCATCTGTTTTCCATTCCGATTTTATATCATTAGGGAAATGGCTCTCATGTGAAACTGCTAAGGGGTTAGATTCTTTTGCTTTGTTGATCTCGTCCACAGTGAAGAAATATGACCCATATGGTTCTTTTCTATCTTATCTCGTTACATAAAATCTAAGATGTGAGACATTATTTTAGCTATGCTTAGGAGAAAAGCAATTGTGATAACCCATTAGATATCAGACATTGCAATTTTAGGCTGCCTACTTTTGTGCTCTTTTCCTTTGCTCGTTTGTCTTGTACAACTACAAAATGATAGTTTTTGTTTTATCTTATTATATTTTATTTTTCTATACTTAAAAATGAATTAATGTAGAGGCTCATAGAGACTGAAATGATAATCAGGGAGCCTGCATGGGTTTGATCTAGGTCCTCTGCATATATGTTATGGCCGTGTACCTCGGTGTTCTTGCGGGACTCCTAACAGTGGGAGCAGCGGCCGTCTCTGACTCTTTTGCCTGCTTTTGGGACCTTTCCCCTCTTATTGGATTGCCTCATGCATCCTTGATATGAGAGTACGTACTTAGACTTATTGTAACTTGTTATGTCATGTTTGGTTGATATCTCTGGGAGGCCTGCTCTTTTTTGATGGGGAGTGGAAGAGGAGGAGTAGATCTGGAGGACGGAGGAGGTGGGGTAACTGGGAGGAGTGGGGAAGGGGAAACTGTGATCGGGATGAGGGAAGAATAAAAAAAAGAATGAATGAAAGCCTAGCCACTAGAGGAATGGTAACAACTGAACTGTCACTTTTACCTGATTGAAGAGGGAAACCAATTTTCTCCAATAGAGTGACACTGGGTATGTCAACCACTCCCAGATGGGCATCATGTTCAGGAGTAATTGACCAACATATAATGGACTCCACAGTGTGTACATGTGCATGTGTGTGTTTGTGTGTGTGTTTATTTTGTTATGGTTTGGCCTTGGAGGGGTATTTGTTTTCTTGGTTTGGGCAGGTTTGTCGCTGTTTTGTATTTCATTTTGGTTTTTTTTTTTTTTTTAAAGTTAGGTGGGTAGGGAGAAATCTGGAAGAATTTGGGAGAGGGAGAGAATATCATAAAATATATTTAAATGTATAATTGTTTTAAGTAATATACATATGTATATATAATTAACATTTTTTCTAAATAGTTATGTGAAGCCATAGGCTTAATCCCAGTTCTGTTCTGCTGAAATGTAGACAGTAGAATATTAACAGGCCAACAGTTAGTACGGAACACCCTGTGACATGCAAAATATCATTATAAAAAGGAGTGAGATTAAAAAATGACTTGTTCTAGGAGATTCTCACTTGTTACACTGGCCTCCTCAATACAAGGCATTCTGCTAGGCTCATAGGCCAATGGAAGAAAAACCTAGGAGCAAAAATCACTTTAGTGTGATTATATGCACAAAGAGCATTTACGGCACCACGAGGTTGGTGAATTATGCTTAGGGAATTAGAAAGGCTTCACCCCCCCCTTTTTTTTGAGGTAGGGTCTCACTCTGCAGCCCTAGTTGGCCTGAGACTTACTATGTAAACACATTGATCTCCATCTCACAAAGATTTTCCTGCCTCTGCCTCCCTAGTGCTGGGATTAAAAGTGTGCATCCTCGTGTCTGTCAGAAAGCTTCTCTTTATTTTTATTTTTATTTTTATTTTTATTTTTATTTTTATTTTTATTAATTTATTCTTGTTACATCTCTATGGTTATCCCATCCCTTGTATCCTCCCATTCTCCTCTCCCTCCCATTTTCCCCTTACTCCCCTCCCCTATGACTGTTCCTGAGAGGGATTACCTCCCCCTGTATTTGCTCATAGGGTATCAAGTCTCTTCTCGGTGACCTGCTGTCCTTCCTCTGAGAAAGCTTCTCTTTGGAGTCCTGAGTCAGATGGAGTTTTCTAGGCAGGTGAGGAGGATACGAATGAAATAAAGGGGGAGAAAGATGCTACCGTTTCGTGAGTCTGGAGCGAAAGACAAAGACGGAGAGCAGTTGGACATGACATTAGCAGGTGCGAACAAACCACTTTGACAGTCTGTAGCCCAATGTAGGAAAGTTTAACGTCAATATGAGCATCTCTGCTTTTGTGGAGGATTCACATGGGTCTCTTGGGGTGTTGCTGAAGTGTGGTCAGGGTGCTGTTTTATCCCGACTTTAGCGGCGTTACTCACCTTCTCTGCACAGGCTTGAAGCTGGACGTTAGTGTAAGATCTCATTTAACTCAGGATGTGTCTGCTGAGCACATATTAGCGCTGGCCTCACATATTCACTCCATGGCCTGCATAAAGCTCCGCTCCTGTCCCCAGTGCTGGAAACACGCTCCTTTAAGAAGGTTGGAAGCCCAGACATACAGCTGGTAGGTAGCAAGTAGGAAAGTAACATCAAGGATGTGTCACTCTCATGTGTCTGACACAAAGTAGACAGCAGAGAGGGTGGACAGGAAATTAAATATATAAAATCAATATTATTGATGAACATTGAACGTGGAGATGAAGATGCCATTATCTTTAAGCAAATCCGAGGCTTCTGGTCTGGATGAATTCGTTGACTCTAGGAAGAAGAGTGTGGTCACAAGGAAGAACTCCTGGGTGAGGGGATATAAGCAAGTGAAAGCAAGAAAGAGTGTTATCTCAAGGAAATGATGTGAAAGCAGATATCAGTAGTGTTTGACAATTCTGGGAGGCCTGGTAATATAGATCTAGATGTCTTAGCTTCATTTGGCAAATGTAAGAGGCTTGGGAGACTTCGGTAGGATCTGTGTTAGTGGAAACCAGATTGCAGTGGGGTGAGATGTGAGTACGTAGCAAGGAAGCGGGCTGGAGAGAGTAGACACTGCTTCTAGAAGGATGGCTGTGAAGGCAAGGAGGAGGGGATGACTGTGGCAAAGATGCTTGAGTGGGAGGCATGGGTTTATCAAGATGTGAAAGAGATGACTCCAGAAGGACAGAAAGCTGGAGACAACAGTGTGTGGCTGTGCATGCGTGTGCGTGTGCGTGCACGTGTGTGTGTGCGTGCATGTGTGTGCACATGTGTGTGTGTGTGTTTGCTTGAATATGATGAGTAAGGAGTTCCCTGAAAAGGTGGGAGTCTTGAGCACAAATCTTCACTGAGAAACTTGAAATATTTGAGGACATAGTGGGAATGTACTTAGCATTGAGTTGTATGGATACTTAAATATTCACATAATTGGGGTGTTTTGGGGGAAAATTTTATTGAGAGAGTTTTGGAAATTACTTTCAGTTTTCTCCAGACACTTGTTAAGGAATTATGGGTATAACACATTTCTTTGTAATAATTACATTTTTCTCTAAGTCATGTGAATTTCAAAGCTACTATTGTTTGAATCTGATGAATACTTTAATAATCTGCTCTGGAGTGCTTAGAATCAGCACACGTTTTCACCCCCTGGAAAGGCCTTAAGAAACTTTCTTCATTCACAGTTTTATATCTTTGTTCTTGTTGGCTCCTAAGTTTCCCATGAAGGTCTAAGTTAAAGTCTCTTGCGAGTATTAAAATACACCTTATAGGAAGAGGTTACAGTTAATATAGATGAGACTTGACAGGCTGAGATCAGATATTAGGGAAAGAGGGCTCCCCTGTCTGAGTACTAAGGGAGGGAAGGAGAGGGGATGAGGGAGGAAGGGGGGCTTGGGAGGGAATGAGGGAGGGGGCTACAATCAGGATGTGAAGAATTTAAACTGCAGAACAAGCAGGTGACTTATATTGCTAATCCCACCATATGGGACTAGCTCTGAGACTGGCTGAAACGTGAATGTCTAGGCATAGGCAATGCTTCTTGTTGGCTACAGAACCCCTATGAATTACTACTAGATGCCATTCTTCTCATGGCATGAATGAAGGTTTACAGATGTCTTCTTTTCCTGCTCATACAAAGAGCAGAAATCCAGCCTTAGTTGTTCCATGCATCATGCACACCTTTTATACACTTATAATTTTAGGACTTTATAATGCTTGTAAGAAATTATGTGCTTTTAGAACAAAAGAACCAGACATTGACATTGGATCAGACCTGACAGGATGCATTCCTCACAGCATACTGGACACTGACATCCTGTTTGGAGAAAGTGGTTGACAAGAAAGAAGGGGGAATATAGAAATGTACAGGGAAGATAGAACAAAAAGAAGATACATGAGTCTACTCCTCAACTTAATGCCTCAATTGTCACAAGATATTTTTAATTCACTGATATAGAATTTTGTATATAGATGCAAAATAAGTTCTAGATACAGTGGTATAGAATTCAAAGTAAGATTATTCTTCATATACACAATATATGTATATGTATATATATATATATATATATATATATATACTCTAATATGAGTTATTGTGCCCATATAACTCAATTATAGTATAAAGTTTACTTCCAATGCTTTGAAAGTGCTATCAAGCTGTTTAGGAGAAATAAGTTATACAAATTAAATGTTAGTAGATTAAATCATGGTCATGTAAATTGCTAGTCTACTTTTATCACAAAAATACACATCTTAGGTACATCAGGTAGATATGACTCTATAGAAAGAAAAAGGTCTTCCAAAACCCCAGAGACATGCAGAATATGGCATTTAAAAAGGTTTTTATTACTTTAAAGATTCAATGACAATAAGACTGGTTAACTCCTGGCAACACCCAGCTTACCTCAAAGAAGATGATGAGCATCAAAGAACCTCCTTATGGATATGACTTCAAATGTGGCAAACTAGCCACTGGGAAAAAGGTCCTCATTTCTACCACAGACAGAATTATAAAAAAAAAATAAAAAAAAAAAATAAAAAAAAGGGCAAGCTTGGATGCAGGCAGAATCAACGGCTACCTTCTGCCAAGATAGGGTAAGCAAGTCCTCAATAGCTCCTGCCTCACAAATATGTCTGTCAGATATATTGGGCCAGGAGGCTGAAGAAGATGCTCCAATGTTATAGTGAATTTTGGATGACTATGCAGGTAGAAAACTGTCTCAGTTATCTTTTCATTTGGAAAGCTACTAACCTGCACTCCCAGCATACTCAGATAATCAAGTTTAGTCCTTCTCAAGACTCTGAGGGAGTTGGAGACCAGGTAGCTTAGTTTTACAGTGAAGCATAATTGTTTAGGAGTTAAGATGTGTTAGGTCTAGCTAGGTGTTCTAAGTTGATAATGACAATATGTGGTGTAGATTGATTTACATTCAGAAATTTAGGTGCACCAGATAGGAAAGATGTCTTCTTCAAGGCTGTCAAATACAAATAGCCAAAACACTAAAAGTGTAACATTTATATAATTCCTGATTGTGTCATGGTTCTTCTTGCCATAAGTATCTATTGTATATGTATGTAATAATATAAAAGTATATGTATAAAAATAAAATAATTTTTAAGATGTAAAAATAATACACCTTATAACATTCAACAATGACTTTATGCTTGCTGGCTAATATCCACTTCTTTTTTTATTAAATTATTCAGATTATATCTCAGTTGTTATCCCATCCCTTGTATCCTCCCGTTCCTCCCTCCCTCCCACTTTCACCCTATTCCCCTCCCCTATGCCTGTGACCAAGGGGGAACTCCTCCCCCACTATATGATCATAGGCTATCAATTCTCCTCTTGGAGCTTGCTTATCCTTTCTCTGAATGCCACCAGGCCTCCTCACCAAGGGGAAGTGGTCAAATATGGGGCAACAGAGTTGGTGTCAGAGTCAGTTCGCTTTCCACTCAACTGTAGAGAATGTCCTGTCCATTGGCTAGATCTGAGTAGGAGTTCGATGTTTACTGCATGTGTTGTCCTTGGTTAGTGCAGTAGTTTGAGCAGAACCTCTGGGCCCAGATCTGCCTGTCCTGATGTTCTTTTTGTAGGTTTCTAGGACCCTCTGGATCCTTCTAATTCCCCATTCTCCCATACTTCTCTCCCCTAGAGTCCCAGTAGGATGTTCTCACATCTAACCCAATCTCCTGGTAAGAGAAGACTTTCATGGGACATGCCTCTTGGGCTAGTGTCCAATTATAAGTGAGTATATACGATGTGAGTCTTTCTGCTTCTGAGTTAACTCCCTCAGTATGATAGTTTCTAGTTCCATCCATTTGTCCACACATTTTGGTATTTCCTTGTTTTTAATAGCTGAATAGTATTCCATAGTGTAAAGGTACCATAGTTTCTTTATTCATTCTTTGACTTGAGGGACATTTAGGCCGTTTCAAGGTTCTGGCTATTATGAATAAGGCCGCTATGAACATGGTTGAGCATATGTCCCTGTTGTGTGGCGGAGCATCCTTACAACAAGATGCTAGGGAATCTCCAATGTAAACCAGATGTGTGACATTATAAGCCTCAATGAGTGACTTAAAAAATGAGAAATGAGGGGTTGGGGATTTAGCTCAGTGGTAGAGCGCTTGCCTAGCAAGCACAAAGCCCTGGGATCGATCCTTAGCTCTGGAAAAAAAATGAGAAATGACATCACGGAGTCTAAGTAGCCACCATAGACTGCGCTTTACAAGCATATGCAGCAACCCATTAGCTCTCACTTGTGCTATTGTCTGCTATCATTCTGCCTATGGGGCTGCTGATGAGGCAAAGGGATGAGAAAGGGCACAAAAAATCTGAATTCCATTCTTACACTTGCAATAATCACCAGCATTGGGCAGGAGAAGCATATTAAATACCATTACATGTCAGGCTCTCACCTCAGAAGGCTGAGCAATAAGCATTTACAGGTGGTTCATTGGGGACTGAAATACCTGTTTAGCAACTATGAGATAGTAACCTAATATAAAGCAGTTGGGCTTGTTAGTATGGAATGGGTGTGTTCACGTGGCTACAGTATTTATTACTGATGGTAAGAGCTGGGCTGAGTCTTCTAGGCATGGACAGACTTTGTTTTGACGTTGATCTTAGGCCATAGCATACATCTCTGTCTTTTTTCACCTGACTGTTTTAAGGCTTACTAAGGAAACATGTTTCCTGAACGTGTGTTATTCCTGCTTCCCTTCTGTACTCAGGGATTACATCAGCCACTAATTTTATTATCTTAATTGTTCCCTGCCTTGGTTTGTATGTTCCCTCGCTCATGTACAATAGCCATTTTTTCTAAACAGTACCAAAATACTAGAAGTCTACAGGAGTGTGCTATACTGTGTACTGTGAAAGGAGCTAATCAAAGCATAGTTTTAATTGCTATAGTAATGATTTAGATGTGGAATAAATGCTCAAGATAAATTTGCATGACTAATTAATTAAGCAAAACTTACAATCGACAAACGTAATTAACACATCCAAAATTGCTACCACATCCTGGCTCTCTTCAGTTGGAGCCAAGAAAGAATGCAAAGTGCTCACGGCCTAGCTTTATACTCTCTATAGCTTTTGTTGCCAATTCTCATTTTTAGGTTTTCTATACCTGGAACAAAGCTAATTACAAAAAAAAAAAAAAAAAAAAAAAAAAAAAAAATTCCTGAGGATCATGTTTTTTTTGCCCAAGTCTTTAGCAGCTGAATTTTATCCACTGGATAGAAACTGCAAACAGGAGAAAGGTTTCTTATTTCTTCATTCACTTGTCCATATCGCTATAAACAGATTGGCTTTGTGGTAGGTTAACATTTTGTATGTAAAAGTGGTTTGACAAAAAAAAAAAAAAGTGGTTTGACATAGACAGCTATAGAATGGCAGGCCTAGTGACTGTGGACTTCGCTCTGAGTAGAGCCGCATACACATGAATGCCTGTGGCCGCACCTTGAGATACCAGAGTACTTCAGAATCCACCAGACTCCTTGTTGAGTCAAAGCCATGATGTGTCTGAGGAAGTTAGGAAGTTTTTCCTCCAAGTGTCCTTATGCTTTGATCTTATGTCATACTTTGCTGCAAATAGGGTTCTCCTGTTTGGAGTGACATTGGGGGAAAGTCACTTCCTCTGTAGTCCAGATATCCTTTCTCCTTCCAGAATGCAAAGACCCCAGGTGGACCAAAGCCCAGTATTTTGGTCAGGTACCATATTGTGTTCACCCATGGCCAATTTGAAACCTTGGATGTACTTAAGACCAAGTCCCCATTCAAGCAATCACAACATAATGGGCACAGTAAGCATTTTGGTTGACCCTTGACTCTCTATCCAGCAGTGCAGCATACATCATACACTCACTGATTCAGTCCTCATCCAGTATGTGCTGTGTGGCAGACTGTCTTACAAGCACTGATACTAGAATGGACACTTAAATGCTCCCATGTGTAGGTGAACACACACATCCTTCACGTATAAAATTTCCTTTCATTTCAGTTTTCTTTTAACAGAAAGTATTCTATGTAGGTAGTAATTTCTGTCCATCCATGGTATATTCATGTGAAAGGCATTATATAATTCTATTTATAAAAAACTTTTTTAAAATGCCAAAAGCGCTAGGGGCAGACAACACCCTGTAGCATGAAGTTCTAGGACCAGCAAACAGGATTTCCGAATGGCTTCATGTTTCTTTTTAAGTCAAAGAAACAGTGTTTTCCTGGTAACTATTTGCTCATTCCTTTCTCATTCTCACTTTTTTCCTTGGTTCTTTCCCAGCGGCACCACTGCTATGCTTCTGCCTATAGTTCTGTAGGTACCCACTGCATCTTTTATATTTTATGAGGTATGGAATATAACCAGAGTAGACGCGATATTATATAATTCTGTGTAACAATGACACACTGTGTGCATATTCTATAGTTCTTTTAGAACGTGACCCATATTACTGCATATTTAGCTCATTTAAACAGTTGCATATTATTTCCTTGTATGAATCTATTTTAACCTGCCTTCTGCCTACAGGAATTTATAATACTAAGAATTTTTTTCCTAGTCAAAGCTTCTTAAAAGAAGATCCTTAAGCCAGGCTGTGGTGGCGCACACCTTTAATCCCAGCACTTCGGAGACAGAGGCAGGTGGATCTCTATGAGTTTCAGGCCACCCTTGCTAAAAAGTGAGTTTCAGGACAGTGAGAGGTGTTACCCAGAGAAGTCTGTCTTGAAAAACCAGTGAAAATAAAAACAATGCCTTCTGCCTTCTTTAATATGCGTAACGGGGCCTTCCTCCGTAGACCTTGGCTCTGAGTCCTCCTGCCTTGGCCTCTTACATGCTGAATGTATAGAAAATAACCAACAATAATCCTAAATTTTACATATTCTCATGGTAGGCAGAAGGGAAGTTTCCTGTCTTAGGAAGTGTCCTGTCTTGCGTGGTAGTTAGTTTTGTCAACTTGTTACCAAGTGTGGTCACCTGGGAAGAGGAAACCTCAGCTGAAGAATTCCCTTCATCCGATTGGCCTGTGGCATATTTATGGGTCATTTTCTTGATTAATGCTTGATATGGGAGGATCCAGGCCACTGTAGGTGGTGCTGCCCTGGTAGGTGTTCCTAAGTTATACGATAAATCAAGTTAATCAAGCCACGGAGAGTAAGACAGCATCCAGCATTTCTTCCATGCTCTCTGCTTGAGTTCTTGCCCATCGGTTGCTGCCCAGGCTTCCCTAGTTGATGGAGTTGTAGCCTGTGAACCAAATAAACCCTTCACACCCCAGCTTGGTTTGGGTTGGTGTTTTATCACAGCAACAGAAAAGCTAACTGGGATACCTTGGTTAGGGTATAAGCAGGCTCATGAGTGTGAAAAATCACTGATTTAAACACTTAGGGATAACTTTGTTAAGTGTAACTATTTCAGAGGTATGATTTCTGTGCTGAATATTACTCACATTTTCATATTTATTGAATATTATTCTCCAAATAGCAAGAATTCATACCCTGTCCTAATAGCAATGTATGAAACTTTCATATCCTAGTCAATGCTTGGTACTCTCGGATTTTGTCATCAGCCTGCTGAGCTGATCACAATGGGTTTGCTTTGCCACATGCCAAACACCTGAGATATAGCTAGTCTGAATATAAGATATGCACCAGGAAGAAGCAGTGAGAAAGATCTCTGGACAGAGCAAAGCTGCATCCCTGAAATTCAGCACCATGGTCCCTCACCCCCATGCCGTGCACATTAGGATGAGGGGGATGTGAAGGAGGTGACACCAAGGTGAGGGATGAGCCACAGGGATCTGCAGTGCTGTCTGCTAAGCTTGTTCTTCCAAAGAGTCCAAGCCTAAAAGACAAAGGAGAGAAGTTACCCAAGGGGAAAAGGGGAAAGCTGATGCTGGAAGGATGCGAATGATCTTGAAGAAGATGGAGACCCCAAAATAGACCAGGCACAGGGGGCCGGAGGTGCTGGAGATGCCAAGTGAATGTGTGCATTTCTGATAACTGTACTTCTGGCAAATGCACAGCTTAAAATACTATCTTTTATCAAGCTTTCTACAAGGGAAAATTTTGTCTCTTTCTTTCTTTCTTTCTTCCTTCCTTCCTTCCTTCCTTCCTTTCATTCTTTTTTGTTTGTTTTTTGTTTTTGTTTTTGTTTTTTTGAGACAGGGTTTCTCTGTGTAGCATTGCTGTCCTGAACTTGCTTTGTAGACCAGGCTGGCCTTGAACTCACAGCAGTCAGCCTGCCTCTGCCTCCGAAGTGCTGGGATTAAAGGCATGTGCCACCACGCCCAGCTTTCTTTCTTTCTTTTTTTTTAAAGCAGTGTTTAGCATACAGAATGCTTCATTGTTTTGGAGGCAGGAGGCAGGAACATGTGTCACTAACAAAATGTCCCCCAAGTTGAATTGAGGGGAAAAGACTTTCCCCTGCTAATTTTGAAAGACTACTCTGGGCTCCCAGGAGGGACTTCCTGATGGTGACGACATACATGATCATCAAGGCACAATGCCCTGTGGTGTGGGAAAACTAAATTCATTTTTATATCCTCCCTTCCCTTTATCATCAATGTAGACTTAATTCCCTTGAAACCAGAGACCTGTTGGGACCTGACCTTCTAAACTTGGACTTTGTAGTGACATCAATGAGGGTTGTGCAAAAAGCAGTTCCTTCTGCCTGCCTCCC
>OU015753.1:32036204-32041711 GCA_907169655.1 Acomys percivali
GAACAGGTGAGGTTAATCCACTAGAAGGCTAACCACCTCATGCAGGAGCTTGATTGTTGCCAGCTGAGAAGATCCCGTGAACACACTCTGGGAGGAGATATATAAATGAGCCCAGAACTGGAGGCGGGGCTTTTGGAGACTTGGGACAGTTTTGGCTGTTCATTGCTCTACTGTGACGCACTCTTAGAGAGAACAGCTCGAGGGAAAGCTTTGGGGCTCCAGCTCCTGCTGAGGTTCCGGGTTCTGGTTACTCCAGGTGCCAGCAGAAGAAATCCTGCGGATTATGCCAGGAGAACTGTTCCTTGGAACTGATATCCTTCTGGGTTTGTTATTGTGTCCTTTTGTTTTGTTTTGTTTTTGGAGACAGGGTCTCTCTGTGTAGCCTTGGCTGTCCGGGACTCACTTTGTAGATCAGGCTGGCCTCGAACTCAGAGTGATCCGCCTGCCTCTGCCTCCCGAGTGCTGGGATTAAAGGCCTGCGCCACCACACCCGGCTTAATGTGCTCTTTAATCCTTGTTTCCTATTGTTTTGGTTAGTAGGGTTATAAGTGAAGTATGCTTGGTTATTAAGTTGTAATAAAATATATTGGTTAAGAAAATTGAGACTACACTAATAGGTACTGTTTGTTGATTTATTTTCTGGTTATTTGATTTATATATTAGAGTTTGAGAGACTTGTGTTAAAACCTTCCACTATGAATGCACATTTATTCAAGTTTTGCTGTCATTCTGGCTTTTACTATATATGCTTGCACTGTATTAGTAGCTACATATAGGTTAATGATAATTATACTCTCTTGTAGGATTTTAAAAAGTCACTTTAAAGCGAGGCATTGTAGAGCATGGTAGACGCAGAAGCTGGTGGATCTTTATGAATTTGAAGCCATCCTGATCTGCACGGCAAGTTCTAAGCTACCCAGGGCTACATGTTTCACTCTGACAAAAAAAAAAAAAAAAAAAAAAAAGAAAATCTGCCTATCATAATGTTCTACTTGTAGGTTTCTAGGACCCACTGGATCCTTCTACATTGCTATTCTCCCATGGTTCTCTCATCTAGAGTCCCAATAGGATGTCCTCCCCTCTGTCCCAGTTTCCTGGTAAGGGAAGGCTTTCGTGGGACATGTCCATTGGGCTAGTATGCAGATATAAGTGAGTATATACCATTTGAGTCTTTCTGCTTCTGGGTTAACTCACTCATTATGATCATCTCTAGCTCAATCCATTTGTCCACAAATTTCGGGAATTCCTTGTTTTTAATAGCTGAGTAGTATTCCATAGTGTATATGTACCACAGTTTCTTTATCCATTCTTCTACTGAGGGACATTTAGGCTGTTTCCATGATCTGGCTATTATGAATAAGGCTGCTATGAACATGGTTGAGCAAGTAGAACATTGTGATAGGCAGATTTGGGTCAAGGGGTCCCGCTCAAACTAAGGCACTAGCCAAGGACAATACAGGCGGTAAAATTTAAACCCCTACCCTGATCTAGCCCATGGACAGGACAGTCTCCACACTTGAGTGGAGAGAGGGATTTGACTTTCTCAGGTACTCTGGTGCTTCACATTTGACTATGTCCCCTGGAGGGGGAGACCTAGTGGCACTCAGAGGAAGGACAGCAGGTCACCAAGAAGAGACTTGATACCCTATGAGCATATACAGGGGGAGGTAATCCCTCTGAGGAACAGTCATAGGGGAGGGGAATAAGGGGAAAATGGGAGGGAGGGGAGAATGAGAGGATACAAGGGATGGGATAACCATAGAGATGTAACAAGAATAAATTAATAAAAAAATAAAAATAAAATAAATAAAAAAGAAAAGAAAAAGAAAAATCATTATAGGAGAAACTGTTATCTCTGTTAATAATTTTAGTTTTAAATGGCTTCTTAAGTTTCTTTTGGTTGGTATTTTCCTGATCTATCCTCCTTTCATCTTTTTATTATCAGGATTGTTTTCTGCTTTAGGCACATCTCTTGAAAGTGGCCTGTTGTTGATGTTTGCTAGTTTCCTGACAGTTACAGTAACTACTTTGAGTTACTGAGCTTAATCTGTTTCCAGAGACTATAATTAATTAAATGGTTGGATTTATTTCTATCATGTAATTTTCTATTTTCCAACCTCTATATTTCTAATCCTTTCTTGCTTTACTTTAGATTCATACATTTTTTTTCATTATTCTTCCTCTTACTTCCACACTGGTAATTTAAAAATGTGAGATTCTGGGTTTTTTTTTTCATAATTTCCTCATACTGTATTTAATTTTTCCAGTCTCCCTGATCTCCAAACACAGCAAAACATTTCTTTTTTACCTCCATCACAGAATGCCTACCTCTGCCTGATATCTCACAGTTGGGTAGAATTTTAGTTTGAGCTGTTTTGAAAGTTACAAACCAGTTGTGGTTAGCAAGCAGTCCTCCACAATCTCCCAGCGTTCGTTCATTTTTGGTGGCTGTGCTCCTCACACCACACCATTTCTCCTGGCTTTCCTTTTTGTCCTGCTGAAATGCACTCCTTCTCGATCTACTGTAGTTGGGAAAGCAGTGGCTTTGCCCCTCCTGTAATTCCCCATTACTCTGAATTTACACCACTCTTAGATGTGGAGTTAGTTTCGCTTTTGTCTCTAGGTAACTGACATAAACATGTGATATTAGTGTTCAGTTCCTTCATCACTCCTCAGCCTAGGAAATACTTACTGCTCCTCACCCACCGTTTGTCCTACTAATATCTTTCTGGTTTGGCCTCTCTTTTCTACTCATTGATAATTGAGCTTCTTAAACATATAGGGGTTTCTTCCATACTTTCAATTTCTAGTCTTTTCTGTAATTATTTTCCTTATTACTTATCATAAATGATAGTCACTGCCTTTTCATTTTGAATGATCTTGAATTTGTATGTTTAAGTTAAGTGCAAATAACTTACTGTTTCTCAAGTAATTGTGTGTGTGTGTGTGTGTGTGTGTGTGTGTGTATTCAGTTGTGTGCAGGTACACATGCATATATGTGCATACAGATGTGGAGGCTAGAGGTTTATATCGGTGTTTACTCAGTAGCTCTCTCTATCTTATTCTTTGAGGCAAGGTCTCTCATTGAACATGGCACCCAGCAGCTTGGCTAGATTGGTTGGCCAATGACTTCTAAGGATCCGCTGTCTCTGTTTCCCACAGGTGCTAAAATTACAAACATGAGGCCTCACTCTGCCGTTATGTGGATGCTAGGGAATCTGACCTCAGGTCCTCATGCTTGCTGCTTTAGCAATAGAGCCATCTCCAGCCTGTTCCCAGACGGTTTGAAAATAAACTTTTCATCTGATGTTCAGTTAGAGTATATTTGTGAGCATTTTCTATATATAAGGGTTTTCCTATATAATTGCTATATAACCACCAGGACCAAGAGATTAATACTGACCTAGTATTATAATCTAATCATCATACTTCCTTACAATGTTATGATTGTCCCATTGATATCATTATAGAGAGTTGATCCTGTTTGGAACATTGGTTGTGTATAATTGTCAACCCTCCTTAATCCTCTTTGGAATAGGACATTTGTTCAGTCTTTGCTTGAATGATCTTGATGCTTTTTAAAAACAATATTTATGTTTTTTTTCCACTGAGAATTTTATATGAGTACTTTATTTACAGCATGGCCCCCTTTCATTTCTTTCTACAACTCCTCTTGTGCCTCTCACTCTTTCTCAATTACAATCTACTCTTTAATTATTCTTGTTACACATACATACACAAATGCACACACACACACACACACACACACACACACACACACACACACACACACATATATATATATTCCGAGTCTGCTTAGTGTTGCTGATATATACTTGTGTTTAGGGATGACCACTTGGGATCAGATAACCTATAAGGAGGTTGGTCCTTGAAAAAGATTGATTTGTCTCTTACATACACAAACATACCCTCTCTTTTATTAATTAAGTTATTTATTTACCTTACATCCCAATTGCAGCATCCCCACCCTCCTTTCTTCGCAGTTCCTCCTTATTCCCTTCTAACCCCACCCTCCAGGACATTTAAAAAGTCAAATCTAAAAGTAGATTTGCCAATTTGATGCTTGAGAGTGGTATATTTGCCCAGTGTGCCCAAGGCCCCAGTTGGATTCTCAATACCAAAGAACAAAACAAAACAAACAACAAACAAAACAAAACAACAACAACCCAATGGGAGACAGGCAGAGATAGTGGCAGAAGAATCTAGAGAATCCACATCCTTAGAATGAAAGAAGCCTTTAATCCCAGCACTCAGGGAGGCAGAGGCAGACAGATCTCCGTGCGTTCCAGGCCAGCCTGGTCTACAAAGTGAGTCCAAGACAGCCATGGCTAACACAGAGAGACCCTGTCTCTAAGAAAAAAAAAAAAGAAAGAAAAAGTAAGATGTGAACAAAACAGGGATTCCTTAATTAATTGAAATCCTAATTTAAAATAGTCAGTTTGAGAGCTTGGATGGTGGATAATAGTTTTACAATATTAAAAAGTGTCAGTGGGCTGGAGAGGTAGCGCAGCAGTTAGGAGAACTTGCTGCTCTTCTGTTGCCTCACAGCTGCCTGTGACTCCAGCTCCAGGGGGCATGCACTTGTAAGTATGCACACATATTTTTTCAGTCATACAAAATTTGAATAAACCATCAAATTAAATATTTTTATATTAAAAGTGCCCAAAGCAAAGCACAATAACTTCACTTCTTGCCAGTAAGTGCTATTAAATTTAAGCCAACTCACAGAGTCTTGATGACAGTGAAAAAGCCTGGTGATCTTCCAACACATCTGAGGACTTTGAAATAACGTCCAACATTTACGTTCATTCTTTCTCATGCCTTAAACTCTCTGACTTAGTAGCCTCTTGGTATTCTAATACTTAATTCTTACATTTAATGTATGTATATATATATATATATATATATACATATATATATATATATGCTTAAACCTTAGCTTCCCAACTAGATTGTAAACTTGAAAGTAAAGCTTATATCTTTTATGTTTTCTCTTACCTTACGCAGCACATTAACATATCTTGGTGCTTGAGCAATGTAGCCGATTTCATTTTTAACATTTTACTAATGTCTTAAACTTGAATATATTTTCTTTAATCATGAAATCTTAAGAAATTTGGTCAATTTTGAAAATGTAATTTCATCACATTTCAGAATTCAATCCCAAGTCTGGGGAGATGGCTTGGTGGGTAAGAATATTTTTTTTTCATGAAGACCCAAGTTCAAATCCACAGCACCCATGTAAAAATCCAGGCATGGCCGCAAGTGCCTGTAGTCCAGACTTGTAGATCCCAAGAGTTCTTTGGGCAGCCTAGCTGGAATGGCAAGCTTCTGGTTCAATGAGAGACCCTTCTCGAGTCAATAAGGCAAGGGGCACCAGGGGAAGACACCCAACATGCTGTTCTGGTCTCCACATGTGCATGCACAGATACACAGGCTTGACACACACACACACACACACACACACACACACACACACACACACA
>OU015753.1:32043245-32057109 GCA_907169655.1 Acomys percivali
GAGAGAGAGAGAGAGAGAGAGAGAGAGAGAGAGAGAGAGAGAGAGAGAGAGAAGAAGAGAGAGTAGAGCAAGAGGAGAGAGGAGAGAGGTAAGAGAGAGACCTTGTGGAGGGTCTGTTTTTTTATATGGCCCTGAGCAGGGCCATGCCCCCATGGCAGGTAAGCAATGACATCACAGGTAGGCAGCCTGAAGCAGAATCCTACATGAGAATAAGCTAATGATAGATACAAGGTACCAGATATTATGTTATATGAGGTTTATTAAATGAGCATGGGAAGAGAAGGAAAAGGGGGTGTACCCCAAAGAGAGACAGAGACAGGAAGAGTAAGAAGAAGAGAGGGTAGAGAGAAACCACGAAGAGGGCCTATTCTTTTATATGGCCCTGGGCAGGGCCACGCCCCATTGCAGGTAAGCAATGACATCACAAGTAGGCAGCGGGAAGCAGAATCCTGACAATATGTACATCTATTGCAGCATGCAAAATGGTAATAGTGAATCTCCAGACAGACATGTGAAACCAGTGGTACGTGGAGATGCCAGCTGGTTCTGCTTTCTATGTCCTTGGTGTGACCACAGGGCCACACAGAAGACCTGAGGTGAGGGTGCCTCCTTTTTGGTTTTGAGGCTGGAGGGTGCAAGCTTGCTTCCTCTCTTGTTTTCAGTGCTTTTCAACACGATGTGCTAAATCTTCTGGCTTCAGTGGTCCAGCAGTGATCATGTGACAGTCCCAGGGCTCATTTTGGGACTTTAACTAGTAGTTCACCCTTTTACAAGGAATATTTTAATTAGTCTCCTCCAAAAACACATCATATTTGCTGTTCTCCTGCCTACTGTCATTATGAACGATTCATACCATGTTGGCATTGACTTACCCAGAAGCCCTTAGGGTTACTTGTATCAACATATGGCAATTATTTTCCTCAGGTCATTTCCAAGAGTGGAATCACTTCACCTCTTCACTTGATGTCTACCATTTAAGAAAACTTAGTTTACCAAAATTCCCTTTGGAGGAATGGCTTGAAGAGATTGAAAGTGTGTTTCTTTTACCCGAGATTACATAAAGCTTTGTCTCTGTGGTTTATGCTCACTTGTCCTCTGCTGGATAAACTAGAGATCTGTGTTTTTCTAAAAACAAAGGTCTAGCCAGAGCAGGGGTAGTTGCCCAGGGCTTTCCATAATCAAATAGAGCAAGTTTAATGACTCAAGAGAGGCTGACTGTATCTTGCTGCTCATGGCTCATGAAAAGATAGAGTGTTCAATCTTTCAGCTGGGTCTCTTAGGCTGAACTATATTATTAGGGTAATGCCTCTCCTGAATGAACTGCTGTTATTTTGGGGCTCCAGCATCACAAACCCACCTTAGGGAGGGAATCCTTGTATGTGAGTAAGTTATTGAATTTCAACAGGAGGTTCTCCACCTTGGAGGAAACTGGACGGACAATCTTAACGCTTTAGGGCAAAATAAATATTTTTATGTGTCCAAGCACACTGTTCACCTACTAATAAATGCAGCTAGTGACTGTCAGGGGGTCTCTCCTCTAGTACTTTAGCGTTCTACATTGATTCAGGAGAAACTTCACACAGCCTAGAGAGCCTTTGCCCTCTCGTGCCAGGCTCTGCGCCTGCCTCTTCTCATGGCCTCTTCCCATTTCCCATTCCAGCTAAATTGGATTGTCTTTAGGACACCAGTGAGCCCACTGGGCCCACATATGCACATGCTTTCTGCCCGGACTATTGCCTGTCTTCTCCTACTTCGAGCTCACTGTTAGCAATGGTAGCTGTTGAATGAAAAATAGGGCATGCCTGGATTCTCTGCCCTTAATCTTACAGCGCACCAGAAGCACTATGATTTTTTCCCATTTTGCAGATAAGAAAAGAGAGGCTTGGCACATTTAACGGCCCTGAGAGGTCCCATACAGCTATTAAGTGGAGCTATAGAGACCGGAAGCTGAATGATCTCACCCCAGAGCTCAGTCTAGGCCGACCCGTCCCCTGTACCCCTGGCAAACTTCTAGTGCTTGTTTAGACATCGCTTGCTCCAGACAGCTCTCCTGCTGGCCCTCGCGGCCCTTTTGCACTTGTTCATTCTGTACCTTTGTTTATGTCCTCACAGCACTCATCAGCTATCCCTCCCCGAAACTGCTTGCTTTCCTGTCTGTGTGCCCAAGCAGCCTTAGAGGCCCCAGAGCCTGTATACCCCACTGTTCCTGAAGCAGCCTGCCGTTCAGTGGGTACCAGAGCTGTTAGAACAGTACACTTCGCTGTCATCTCCTTTGACGGCCATGCCACTGGAAATCTGGGGCAATTCTTAGTGCAGGGCATGAAAAGGTTAATCTTTCTACTGATTTCAGATTCAAGTAGGAATTAGTGACTTCTCTCTTTTTTTTTTTGTGGTGGTGGAATCCAGAATTACGTGAGCAGATTGAGGCTTTCTTGTGGTTAGGAGGGCCTAGTCACACGGATCAAGGCTATTGCTCAATGAGGCTTTTGCTCACTCCAGCAACCCTTTGCCCCCATCAGATTGTCCTCGGTCAAAAACAAGAAGCAGGAAGTGTGGCTGGTCACTCTACAGAAAATTCAGCGAGGGTTTCTCATTTCTCACCTGGCTTGTTCCCTGTCACGCGTCGTACTGAAAGTGGAAGAGAGACTGGACTGTAGTTCGTCTAACCCTTTTTTCACTGAGAAAGAAAACTGAGGTCCAGGGAAACCCAAACTCATCTGCAGTGATTGGTTAAGCCAGAGCTGTGATCTATATTCTTCATGCAAGTAGCAAACTTACTGGATACACTTTAAATATTACAAAATGTTAAAAAAACAAACAAACAAACAAACAATGTGGCTTTTAAAATTTTTTTTTTCATACAATGCACTTTGATCATATTCACACCCTCTCCTCCAACGCCTTCAGGATCCACCTACCGCATCTCTCTACCCCACCCAGTGTCTTGTCTGGAAATAGTCTATGTCATCCCATAGAAGACATTTCAAGCACAGCTGATTAAGTGAGAGAGGACATGAAGAGTACCTTTTTTTCTTTTAAATAACAAATCCCTTTTGCTAGCTGCCACTGCCAGGCTGGCTTTCATTCATGCACCCTCACGATCTCCACTGCTCCGTCTCTATCGCGTTGAAGAATGAGCTTCCAATATGAACTTCTGGAAGAAGGAAGCTTTGGGATGATACTTTTATTTTATTTTGTTTTTTATGTGTAGGTCTCATAACTTCACCATGCAGTGTTTAAAGCATATCTCCCTCTCCTTTGTGGAACCAAGACACACTTTGCTTTTCAAAAAAGTTAGCGTGTTATCAAGCTGATATGGTAAAGTAAGATACAGCAGTTCCGGTGTGAGTCTTAACTCATTCTGCAATGTTCAAATACCACCACCCCCCGCCCCGCCCTGGTTATTTTGGGTGGTTTTTTGATGTCCCTGGGCACACACTTCTCTTTAAGTGACAATGACTCTCTTTGGCTCCGTGTACTCTCTGAGCTGCAACAGGTGTACATGTGTTCTTGCTTATTCTTTAAAATAAACAAAACAAACCAAACAAACAAACCAGCCCTTTTTATTGGTTCTTTGTGAATTTCACATGTACCCCAATCTCACTCATCTCTTTTTGCCCTTTTACCTGCCCTCCTCCCCAACAGAGATGTCTTGCTTATTCTTCTGGGCAATCATGGATGCATATCTGAGTGAAGTGACCGGCACTAGGATGTCTGACCTTTGAGTCAGTCTGCCTCTGCCCCGAGCCTGCTACCCTAAGCCTTTGATTTAGCTCATTAATAGTAGGCTTTAAACTCAGAGAAAGAATAAGCAGGCTACCAAGATGAGACGATAGCCTGTGACCATATAGTGGGGGAGGAGGTCCCCCTCCGTCATAGACCTAGGGGAGGGGAAGAGGGTGAAAGCGGGAGGGAGGGAGGAATGGGAGGATACAAGTGATGGGATAACAATTGAGTTGTAATCTGAATAAATTAATTAAATAAAAATATATAAAAAATACTAGGCTTCACCAACATTACCTGACCAAGATCTCTTTTCCCAACGTTAGCACTACCTAGAACTTTGGAGAAGTTATTTATGCAGAAATATTTTCCTCATTAGCACACTATCATGTTATAATAGCAAACATTTGGAAGAATGGAAGTTTTGCTTAAAATTGAATCTGACAGTTACTCTTATTTGAAAGGCATGTTTTAATTGCACAATTTAATTACAACAGTAATGGAAATGTCTTTACCAGTTCTTATGGCACTAAAGTTTCTAGTTTAACAGACTTTTAAGGGTGAGGAGAACTGAGCGCAGGGCTTCACACATGCCACATGCGCACTCTTGCTCTGAGCCTCATCCTTAGCCAAGCCCACCAGATTTTTTAATAACATCCAATGTTCCGAGAAAGCTTTCCTTATTTCCTGTCTCTATTAAAAGATAAAACTCATCTAATTCTTCAGAGCAATGGCTCAAGTTACCTGAGGCCAGGTTAATTTTTGTCCCTGCTGTCTAGAATAGCCCCATTCAGTCAGCAACATATCAGTCCACTTAATTAGTATGTACCGAGTCTTCTTCAAGGCCAAGCAGGGCCAAATTATGGGTTATAGCTAATTTTACCCATTTCTTCTTTGTATCACGTCCTGCTTCTCCTGCTCCTCCCTGGCCTTGTGTGCTTACAACAAAAGTTCAATAGGAGGCTCGCCCTGGCATGATGAATAGGACAACACAAAACGTGGGGGTTCAGACACGCCTCTTACTCTCAGCAGGGCAGAATAGTGTGGCTCCTGCTTTTGGCATGGAGACGTTTACACAGTGAATACATGAAGATTATTGCATTTGTTATGATTGAACACTGTCTTTCTTTGTATGAGAAACCATATTGAAGTAGGATCACTACAGAAAGCACACATTTCGCAGTAAAGAGAAGTGTTACCATCCTATTGCTGCCAGCAAAGCCTGTTAGGGACTAATAATTTTATTGTTCATTTGAGCATGCATGGTTGCCACAGCAACATTAGTTCCTTCAAGTCCTCTGTGCCGTGAGCATCTGTTGAGAACCCTATGAAGGTGTCAGTGTCTCTTTCCTGTCACAGATTGAACCCTTTTCTTACCCTCCTGAACTATGATTTTTTTCCAAGAGCACCCCCTGAGAGGACACTTCTGGAATCAAGCAGAGAAGAAATCTACAGGAAAATGGAGGCTTTTGTTTCCTGTGGGCTGCTGCAGAGGGATGGATGGTTTGGAACATGATAATTAAAAATCTTGGGTCAGCTGAATTGTGAATAACTCCTTGGCAAAGTTCACAGCCAATCTTATATGCAGGGCGGCCAGGACACTGAGTGTCTTGATTAAAGCCAAAATTGTAAATTCTAGCTCAAACTCCCAGTGGCATGCAGTAATAGGCTGTAGTTTCTTGCCAGTGATTTCATATTCCAAGATCTTCTTCAGAACAATATGGATTTAAGAAAAATATGGTTCATAAGGGGGGAATCATTCTTTTTTGTTCCTCTTGACACGCAAACAGGGCCTGGTAAAGAAAGATTGCATGCTTTTGAAGGCTTCGGTTGTTGTGGATAGACAATTGCCATTGAGGGTGTTATTTAGTGTGAGCTATTGTCTTAGATTGTATCTTAAATTATTTCATCCATAGATTATACAGCCGAGCTACAAGAGAATTTATAGACAGATTCCATACCAGCCAGGGGGAAATTGCTGAGCATGGATAGGATGTCTTTTAAAAAGGTTATTATGTATTTACCTTTTAATGTGTGTGTGCGCATGCATGTGTGCATGTGTGCATGTGTGCATGTGTATGTGTCTGCATGCATACACATGTACACATCTGCACATGTGTCCATGCACATGTGGAGGTCAGAGGATAACTTGAGGGAGTCAGTTCTCTCCTTCCACCATGTGGACCCCAGCAATGGAACTCCAATGGTCATGCTCAGAGGCAGGTGCGTTTCCCCCCTTACCCTTCTAGCCCGCCCCAGGCTGTCTGTTGCGTTGGGTGAGAGGAAATATTGTAAATGCTTATAGACTCCTCAGTTGAAACTTAACGTGTAAATGTTAGGGCACCTGAGTGAACGAGTTTATCAAAACATCATTACAGCTTCCTCCTCCTTCTGTCATTACTCTAACAGGCTGATCGAGAATAGAGTTTTGTAGTCACTTTTTTTTTTTTTTTTTTGCAAAGAACTTACTCATTCCTCTTCAAAATTCTTACCTAATGATACCTATTGTTCAATCATAAGTAATGCTTAACAGTAAAATCTTTTACTTGGAGTAAATTATCTTTGAGAAAGATTCAACTTGGGATTCTATGTTGATCAAGAGGTTGACATTTCTCCCCTCCTCAGATTTAGAGAAGAAACTTCTATGCTGAAATTCATCCTTGAACAGGAAGGCTGGGCCTAATGTACTCAGTTTCTGCAGGGCAGTGACTATGGCCTCTGTGTGGATCCCTGGAACTTCTCTAGAGCTTTCCGGTGTATTATGGCTTCTTTTTACTTAAATTTCTGCATTTTTATCAGCATGGAGCTTTTCCTTTTCTTTTATTTATCTAGGGTCATAAAATCATAGCACTTTTGAATTGGAAAACATAGGGTTCTCCTGTCCATTTCTGTCCTCAGAACTTGGTGCTCCTTGACAGTGCTCTCATATCATCTACCTTTAAAAGCTTGTATACCTGGATATGTCGCTTGCTTGGCACAAGACAACAGCTTTGCTAAATCCAAGCCTTTATAGCAATGCTGTTTTGACAAAAGGAGCTTTAATACAGTGATTTTTTTTCTCTCTTCTTTCCTCTATCTCTGATTTAAATTTATAGACTGATCCTAGAGAGGTCTGATTTTTTCTAGTTCTCAGTCTTCACCTATAAAATGAAAATAGAATTCTCTCAGAATTTCTTGTGATGTTTAACTGAGATGATGTGTGGGATGTGGGAGGTGCTACATGTATATGAGCTAGTGGGTGTTCATGCTGCTTGCCTGCTTTGGGGGTCTACATCAGCCCGGTAGCTTTTGTGTGCATTTCCCCAGACTAAACAGTTTCACTGCTAGAAACATATGTTGCAGAAATAGTCACACATATCACACAGCAACACATGGTAACCAGCACACTGTTATTAAAAAGCTGGAAACAATATTAATTTTTCAGCAGTAGGAAGAAAATTAAATATCCACATAATGGGATCACTGCCATTGATGTGTTCTGCGACTTTGTAGAAATAGCTTCGAGACAGATAGATGGTATATGAAAAATCAATTCAACAAATGGTATAAAGTGTATGACCCCACTAAATAAGACCATTCAAAAATTCAACAGGCCATACCTGTGCCTGGGAACACTCTTGTATATAACTTGGTAATATCCGATGTCACCGAGCTATCTATTCTTAGTGTACTGTGTAGTGTCAAGACTAGAGATTATGAAATGAGTCTTGAGCTTGGAAGGGTTGCTCCAGTAGAAGAGTGTGTGTTTAGTATACATAAGGCCCTGGGTTCAATCCCCAGGAGCCCCTCTCACCTCCAGAAAAAGTTTAGAGTCACAGTGATTGGCTTCAAATCCTGACATGACACTTCCTAGTGTGTGCCCTACTGGGCAAAGGACAACTTTTCTGTTATTCATTTTCCACCTCTAAAAGAGATTGGATGTTGTATTTTACCTAAAGTTGATTATTTTAAATTTATAAAAAAAAATCTAAATTCTAGGGTGTGTTTTTACTAAAGGGCAGCATCATATGCTCTTGGGAAAACAGAATATATAACAGTTTAGTTGTTTGAGGAGTTTCAATCTTATTTCTTTTCTCAACTGAAACTCCCTGGCTAGGGACTTTAGTACAGTTTCTCTGTTGGCTACAGTAACCAACAAAGTGTTAGGCTCCAAGCAGACCCTGAAGACATATATTTTAAAGAAATAATAGCTTTTCTCTTTCTTTTTAAATATAGTGTGGCTCTGTAGCTCAGGCTGGCCTTAGACTCACAGTCCTGCTGCCTCAACCTCTTGAATGCTAGAATAACAGGGGTATGCTATTACACGTAGCAGGATCCTAGTTTAACAATAACTTCATTACTTCTGTTAATTGAATTATTTAACATAATGATAAATTACTTGTCAACCCAAGAGTTGTTGAGTCATCACTGACCAACACAATAATTGTTATACAGTGAAGGCTGTGCGAACATCTAATTAGATTGAGTCCCCTCTACCTCCCTGTTTCAACTACAGTTTCGTACTTGTCTCTGAACGGACTTGGTATCACTTGCAATGCTACTATGAAGAACAGGTGAAAACTGAGAAGTCGGCGGGGACCAGGGAAACTGTTGGAGTGTGATGTACTCCGAGTGACGCTGATGCACAGGCAGACCTTGAACATCCTGTTCTCTGAGAGATCTGGGACAGATGCTCTAGTTACTACCAGTAGGATTGAAGTTTACATAACAGGCCCAGAGGCTCAGAATACTATCTGCCAGTCACACTGTTCAAGATGAAAGCTCAGCTCTACCCCTACCAGCTGGGTACTTTGGTCAAAGTACCTCTGCTTTCTGATTCAGTTCCATCATCTATTAAGTGGACTGCTATAACCTTGCTTTATTGATAAAAAGACATAGAACACTTAAGATATGCAGCATGTAATTAACATATTTAAGAATCTTCAAATGGTAGGTATTATTATTTTAAAGTTAATCTTATCAAACTGTACTTAGTAATGTATTACACACACACACACACACACACACACACACACACACACACAATTTTGAGACAAGGTCTCACTATGCTGCTTGGAACTTACCTTGCACACTAAGCTGGCCTTAAAGTCCCAGAGATCATCTGCTGTGCCTCCCTAGTGCTGGGTTTAAAGGGCTGCACCACGATGCCGGCCAATAATATAGTGTAGTCTTGAAAATTGCCAAGTAGATTTTAAGGTTTTTTTTTTTACCACAAAAATGAAAAGTATGTGGTATATATATTTATTGATTTGATTTTGCCAACCTACAATGTGTGTGGGGTTTTTAAATATATATATATTTTTTAATTTATTCACTTTACATCCCAATTATAGCCCCTTCCCTCATCTCCTGGTCCCATCCTCACTCCCTCTTCTCCCCCTCCAAATCCCTCCCCTAGCCCTCAGAAAGGGGAGAGCCGCTTTCCCTGCCATCTGACCCCAGCCTATCAAATCTCATCAGGACTGTCTGCATCCTTTTCCTCTGTGGCCTGGCAAAGTGGTCCTTATAGGGGAAGTGATCAATGAGTGGGCAATAGAGTCAATAACAGAGACAGCTCCTGCTCCCCTTGTTAGGGGACCCACATGGAGACAGAGCTGCCTATCTAAATCTAAGCAGGAGGTCTAGGTTCTCTCCATGCATGGTCCTTTTGGTTGGTGCATCAGTCTCTGCAGCACTCCCACCCCCACCCAGGCCTAGAGGTCTGGTCTCCTTGTGGATCTCCTGTCCCCTCTGGGTCCTTCTATCCCCCAACTCTTCCATAAGACTCCCTGTTCTCTGCCCAAAGTTTGGCTGTGAGTCTCAGCATCTGCTTCAATCCCCTGCTGGGCGGAGTCTTTCAGAGGACCTCTCTGGTAGGCTCCTGTCCTCTTCCTTCTCTTCAGCTACTTCCAGTGTCTATTCTATTTGCTCTTCTGAATGGGAAATAGACATTCCCCTACGGTCCTCCTTGTTATTTCACTTCTTTAGGTCTGTGAATTGTACTATGGTTTTCCTGTATTATATGGTTAATATCCACTTATAAAGGAGTATATACCATGCATGTCTTTCTGGGTCTGTGTTACCTTACTCAGGATGATCTTTTCTAGCTCCATCCATTTGCCTGCAAATTTCATGATTTCCTTGTTTTTAATAGCTGAGTTGTATTCCATTGTATAAATGTATCACAATTTCTTTATTCCTTGGTTGAAAAACATCTAGGTTGTTTCTAGACTCTGGCTATTAAAAATAAAGCTGCTATGAACATAGTTGTGCAAATGTCCTTGTATGGTGGAGCATCTTTCATGTATATGCTCAGGAGTGGTATAGCTGGGTCCGGAGGTAGCACTATTCTCAATTTTCTGCGAAAGCACCAGATTGATTTCCAAAGTGGTTGTACAAATTTGTACTCCCACAAGCAATGGAGGAGTGTTCCCCTTTCTCCTCATCCTCTGCAGCATGTGCTGTCACTTGAGTTCTTGATCTTAGCCATTCTGACGGGGTATAAGATAGAATCTCAGAGTCATTTTGAGTTGCATTTCCCTGATGACTAAGGACATTGAGCATTTCTTTAAGTGCATCTTGGCCATTCGATATTCCTCTGTTGAGAATTCTCTGTTCAGCTCTGTGTTTCAAAACAACAATATTGAGGCAGAATCATCAAGTGTAAGGAGAAAGGCTCCTACCCACACACCAGGAGGGGCGAGTCTCCTCCTGCAGGGCTCTCTTTCCTCAGCCCTGTTTACCCAGCTCATTACTTTCTGAACTTGGTGATCTGCTCTCTCACCAGGAAAGAGGCAAACCTTCCCTCCAGGGAGGTCAGGAGGATTGCAATGCTTTGCCTCATGCAAACTGACCCCAGGGAAGGAGCCTTCACTCTCCCTGTTGTGCTGATAGATTGGGGTGCCCTCAAGGCCTGACAGCCAGTCAATTCTAAGCCAGACTCCTAGGGTTGAGGTACCACTATTTACTTGAATTTATTTTCAATTTTAGCAGAACACTCACTGTCCCTTGTTTCTTACATGGATTTAAATGTCCGTGGATAATAATTGTATTTGGTAGAGCCAGTGAGCAAAATGAATGACTCAAGGCTTTCTGGTTCGTGATGGTCTCACAGTCTCACAGACAAGGAAGCAGGGCTCTGGGAAGCTGGGTGATGACCGAGTGTCAAGTGTCTAGCATAGAGCTAGAACCAAAGTTAATAGTCTGTGCTCTGGGTTCTTGCTACTATGTTAACACATTTTCTTAGCAGTAAGAGAATCTACTGAAAAATTTCCTGGAAGAGAGATTATGTGATAGGCAGAAGATGGTATAGAGCTCATGTTTACACCCCTGAAAGAATATTTAGAATTTCCTAGTATCTCTTCCCCTTCTTTTGTTTAATACTTTGCACAGCTGTGAATCAAGTTGTGTTCTAGTGAATAAGTGTGTGTGTGTGTGTGTGTGTGTGTGTGTGTGTGTGTGTGTGTCCCCAAGAAGATGTTGTCAGTAGAACCCTGGAGACCTAAGAGAGTTACTCCTCCTGGGTTTTATTTGATAATAAAAATAATCTCTGGTGGTTTTGGTTTTCCCTGTCTTACAATCTGAGGGAGTGAGCCAGGACGCCACTCTCTCCTGTTTTTCTGTGTGGTCATGATCCATATTCCATTCAGACCACACTGAAGACCACTGGTTCTTAAATGCTCCCCTAGGGACTGTTCATGTGGTCATCTGTGGGGAGGAAAATGAAGAGGTGTGCAAGCAAGCAACACTGACCAAAGCAATTCTTCTGAAAGCCTGCATACTTCCAGTGTGAACTCACCCCTGGAAGACTGCCATCTTTTCTATTTTAAAGTTTCACTGTCCCTTATGTCACCAAGCAACTCCTTATGCTACTGTGTAGTGAGGCACGTATAGATGAAGATAACAGGTTCTGGAATTGGAACGTCTGACTCCAAATCCTGGCTCTGTAGATGCTAAATGTCTGATTATGGGTGAATGACTCAATCTTATGTTTGCTTACTCTTTATAAAATGCGAATTGTACCCCCATTTACATAAGAACTAACTAGACACAATCTAGAGACTAATTAGAGACAGCACTTGGCATTCAGTAGCCACTTAGTGAATGCTGCCAGGTGAGTTAGTATCCCTGGTCATGGAGCACAGCATCATGGGAACATGCTAACCCTCTGGGTCAATAGACGTGGCATCTGTTTTAGAGCCTCACATAGCTACACAGACTTGGGAAAGTCACTTGATTCAAAATTATAGAACAGGAGACCCAGAAGCAAGGAGCCGACCCAACACCCCCACTCTACAAGTGAGATTGGGGTCTGAGTGCAGAGGGGCCTCTGTTGAAGTCCCCAGAGCAGGAGTGTCTAGCCAGAACGAGGCAGCGCCACTCTCTTGACTTTTAGCCCAGAGCTTCCCATTATTCCTTTGGAGACAAAAGCCCTTGCCAAGAATCCTGAGCTTTGTGGAAGACCTGAAGACTCTGAGACCAGGAAGAGATTGGTTCCCCAACATGCTCCTTTAGGATTGCGACCATGCAGAAGTGGCAGCCAGGGGATTCTGGTATTCATGGATGGTAGTAAGTATCAGAAGTGTAATGGCGCACTTAAAATGCTACTAAACAATGGGCTGGAGGTAGATTCAGATATACAGAATGCATTTCGCATGCATGAGGCCCTGGATCCTATCTCTAGCACTAAAAAAGAAAAAGAAAGAAAAAGTAAAGAATAAAAGTGAAATACAAAATAAAAAATAAAGAAAAAATGCTTACTGTAAGTCACTAAACATCCCAATACTCCAGACTCAGAGGGAAAAGCTGAGCAGCTTCTTAAAGTCTGACAGCAATAAATTACTTTGTTTTTTCTTTTCATGGTGCCTGCCAGGGAATTTAGAATGTTAGTTCCATAAAGGCTGTAGCTCTCCACCTCTCTCTCTCTGTCTCTCTGGACAGGGTCTTTTTTTCTTCCTTCCCTGAGAATTTCATACATACATAGTGTATTTTTTTTTTAAAGATTTGTTTATTATTTATACAGTATTCTGCCTGCATGCAAGCCAGCAGGCCAGAAGAGGGCACCAGATCTCATTATAGATGGTTACGAGCCACCATGTGGTTGCTGGGAATTGAACTCAGGACCTCTGGAAGAACAGCAAGTGCTCTTAACCTCTGAGCCATGTCTCCAGGCCTACATTGTGTATTTTGATTACACTAACTCTCTACTCTCCCTCCAGCTCTTCTCAGACACCTTCTTAGCCATGCTTCCCTTCCAACTTGATGTCTTCCTCAAGCTCTGTTGGTCCGTGCTATCTGTATGCACATGCGTGTAAGGCTTGAGCACTTCAGCCCTCCACATTCTGAAAGAAAGCTGGCTCTCCTGGCTCCAGCAGTCTCTAACTGCTAAAGCTCCTCAGCTAGGGTGAGGCCTCATGTGGTCCTGCAGCTGTGCTGGAATGTTTACTGGCTTAAATCTTGCTTGAGCTGCCATAGCTGCTGGGAGCTCCTGAGTGCAATGTCACTGTTGTGCCCCAAAGACTCTGTTTCACAGCAGTCCACTCTGAACTCTGGCTTCTATAACCTTTCATTCCTCTCTTCTGCAGTTTCTCTGGGCCGCGTGGGGTGAGGATGTTATTTAGATATCCCATTTAGGGCTCAGCACTCCACAATTACTAATCTCGAGAGGAATCTTACCATATAACCCTGGCTTGCCTGGGACTCACTATGTAGACCAGGCTGGCTTCACAGTTGGGGTGATCCTCCTGCCTCTGACTGAAGGTTGTTGGGTCTGTAGGGGTGTATCACTGTACTCAGCTTTGAAAATTTCTCTCTGAACTGTCATCACAGGCCCTTTCTATCCCTTGTCTTCTGAGATTCCCAGCAAGATCCTAGGACCCTATGCTTTACTTTGACTTGTAGGCACCTCTTCTGCACCTAGCCACAGCACACACTTGAGGAAACCAGCCTTTTGTTTAGCATTCAAATATGCTCAAGGTGCTGGTTCTAGAACAATACATATATTGTACCTTCTATGGTCAATGTTGTCAGTGTGGTTAAACCAAGAAACATCTTGGGGGTTAATAAAGCACACTTCTGGATGTGTCTATAATGGTGTTTCCAGAGTTAGTGAAAGGGTGTGTGTGTGTGTGTGTGTGTGTGTGTGTGTGTGTGTGTGTGTGTG
>OU015753.1:32057119-32068773 GCA_907169655.1 Acomys percivali
TGTGTGTGTGTGTGTGTGTGTGTGTGTGTGTGTGTGTGTGTGTGTGTTGAAAATGGCAATACCATTCAATAGGCTGGGGGCGCGGAGGGAACGAAAGCAGAAGGATGAAGTCCTCCAACATAAGGATTCTCTCTTCCTCTCCGCTTCACATCGTGCCATGAGTGTGTTTCACCACACACTTTCTGCCCACGATGCTTTGCCTTGGGCCCACGGCAACCAAGCCAGAGGACTGGAAATGAGACCCATCGAAATGGTAAGCCCAAGTACATCTTTCTTCTTTCAAGCAATTCTCTCAGATCGTTGGCACATTGCTGAAAAGGCCACCACGTTGTCAGTAGTACACAGATTCTTGCCCAGTCCTCAGGGATGACGAGGCCCAAATCGGCACTCCTACTCAGTAGTCCTCACCAGTTTGAGCTTTCAGAGCCCAAACCAGCTGTAAGCGATGCTGAGTACGTTGTGTTGTGTCCTCATCCCTTTTGAACCGTGCACTTGAACAGCTCATCCACCAGAGCAGTTAGCGGAGTCCCTTCTGTGGCAGAAGCTCAGTTAGACTCAATTCAGCAGCTGACAAACGGTACTCAAGTTTCAGTAGAAATGATCCCAGAGTGCTTTATCCTCAGGTGCCAGGTGAGTCCTTGGCTAGCACCTCTCTCTGCTTATGGCCTTTCTAGGGCTACTTTATGCTTTGGCAGTGTCTTGTTGGTTTGACTTTTTAGAAACCCAAGGGACACATTTTTGAAAGGAAAGTCAGTTAAAATTAATTTTGCCTGCCTTTTTCTGTTGGCAGAACTGATGATCCTAGATAGATAAGCAAAAAAATATTAAAATACTTTTTAAAATGCTTGGAAGCTGCTAACCTGCACTTCCTGTTCACTCAGGTAATTAAGTTTTATTCCTTCCTAAGTCTCTGATGGTGCTGAAGACCAGATAGTTTAGTGTTACAATTAAACTAAGATGGTTGGGGTTAAGATGTTTTTAGATCTAGATAGATGTTTTATGTTAATAGAAATGAGATATGATATATATTGATTTTCATTCAGAATTTTAGACTCAACAAGATAGGAATGATGTTTACTTCAAGTTTGCCAAATACAAATAGCCAAATCACTATCAATGTAACATTTATATAATTCCCTATTGTTTTGTGGTTCCTCCGGCTATATGTAGTTTATTTAATTTATGTGTAATAATATAAATGTATATGTTAGAAAAATATAGTTTAAAAAAGGAAAACATACTTTAAAATGCAAATAAAATAGGACATAAAGAAGCTGAGTAAGTAAAGGCTTACTGGGGCTCACACTGACGTACTCAATAGACAAACAGAATTCTTCTGGTTTGGTTTTCCTGCATTTTAGGAAGCAACCTAGTCATGTTGCTTTGTCAAAACAAAAATTTCTACAGCTCTCTTGCTGGGGCCCTAGGCCTGTTAAGTCCTGTTAGCTAAAACACTGGTCAGAATACCACAGAGGTCTATTTACCAGGCAAACTCAGTATTGCTTTTCTTAAGATTAAATTCTCCACCACAAACGTTAGTCCCAAACCTGGGGGGCAAAAATGAGAAGAATGCAAGGATTAATCTTTGAAGGTCTTTCCACCCCCATTTCTGTTTGCTTTTCAATTTTTTTGCATTCAGAGAATAATAGGCGAGCCCTTCCGTGGCTAATTAAAACACATGCAAATTGAAAATTTCAGGCCAGTAATTAAAGCGAGGGACTTGCTGTGTAATGTTTACTTTCCACCTCCCAGATTGCGAGCTCGGGTTCTCTTTAAATTGGTCCTTTCTGATCTTTGTTTTGTTTTGTGTTTTGTTTCTCGCCCCCCCCCCCCCAACCACAGAGTTTAAGACGGCATGCATTTACAATAGTGTCTTTGAAAGAAACAGGAGAGTAAGGGTGCGGGAGTAAGGTGGGGGTGGGAGCTTCCGGTGGTTTTAGTAAGTGATGCACTTTGATGTCTGCAACTTAAAATCCATATCCGAGACTCCACCCCAATGAATCTAAATAATATTTGCACCTACAATTCAAGCCTCCAGAAGCTGGGGCCATTTGCTGAGAAAAAAAGCCCCTGAGAAGCGGCTGTCAATTCTTCTCTCACACTCTCACATGCCCCCTCTCTCTCCTACAATAAAATGTTCCCGCCCATTTTAGGTGAGGCTTGTGTGTGGACACACCACATGAATGTGGCGCATCGTTCTTCTTCTGGATGCTGTCCACAAGTTTATTTATAGCTGTGAACCTTGGCTTGAGGCTTTGGGCAGTTCAATTGTTATGGGTAAGAAAAGGTAGGAGGAAAACTTTCCAGGAACACATTGTATTCTGTACGTCCATGGAAGTATTTTTTAAAGCCCCTTGTTTGAAATGCTCGTAAGGTCTGTGGGTGAGGATTGCTGAGGATTGGAAATCTGTTGGTTTCATTCTTTTTTTTCACGTGCTAGCTTGGTGTAGAGCTATCTGGGAGATTTTTTTTTTTTGTGGACCTCAGGCTTTGGTTTCAGGATCTAGGATATCAAAAAGCTTTGAAATTTAATAAATCATCAAAATCCAAGGTAGTTTTTCAAGACCTACTACTTAGGTCACAGAGAGAGTGGACTTCAGCCCACTCTGGGGCTCTTCTGCCTGTGATGTCATGAGTGGTTACCATGGAGGTAATTATGATGTGGGAGATGTGTCAGTTCAGGTATGGAGAAATTTAGCCTTGAGAGAGAGAGGTCTTTGAGAAAAGAGACAAATCCCCTTTCACTTCAACTTCTGAAGCAGAAAAGGCTGTAAATCTAAACTGAAAACCAGCCTTTGGACACAATGCTTTTTATGCTTTGCAGGACATATTGGGAAGTCTTCCGTTTGTTTGTTTGTTTTAAAATTACATTTTGGTCACATATCTTGCAGGGATGTTAAAAATAAATTTTATGGTACTTCCTTGAAAAAAAAAATATGGCTGACAGCAGAGTGCCACAGTACATCACATCCAAAGGCAATGTTATATGAAGCCAAGGACAGCTGGGGAATCTTCTGAATGCTACCCTGGAACGCTCAAAGGTGATATGGTTTTGCTCAGTTCTTGGGGGTAGCGGTGGGGGTGGGGGTGGGGTGCCTGCAATCTGCAAAACGTTACAAAAATAAGATATAGCCAAGCAAATCGTGCAGCCGGCCTGGCTCGCTGCTGGCGTTTGACAAGCTCGGGAAATGAGACCGCAGAACTCCACAGGGAATTTTCTCCCCTTCATGTTAATGGAGCACTGTACATTTATTTCTTGGGACGAAGGGTGGCAGGGGTGAGGACTTCGGTGCTGCTGAGCAAGTATTTTAAGGAAATGATCCCAAGTCCCCCTGCCTCTAGCTTGGAATAATCAATGTCATTACAGCTTGTTTGGAAGCTTTGTCTTTTCTTGGAAAGGACCCAGGGCTGGCAGACAGAAGTAGTCAGTGTGGTGGCTGGTGACAGAGGGACTCTGTGAAACAAGCAGGCTGAGTGCCCTTGAGCACTGGGTTCTGCATGAGAGATCTGGGTTCAAGTCATAGCTTTTCCATTTTGGATTCTCTTTAACCTTCAGCCAAGCTCTTAATTGCTATCCTTTCTATTCTTATTAATGGAATGAGACTGTTAACAACAGCAAATACGACGAAGAATAAAAAAGAAAAAAAAAAGTTTGACTTATATATAGTTGGCAGGCCACAGATACAAAGATTAAGTCTTAGTAACAGAAGATCCATGGTAGCAGAACAACGGTTATCCCCTCCCCCACCCCCTTCTTGTTTCATGGCAGGCATCCTTTGTGGATATTCTGAGTACAAGAGGTATTTAAGAGGTCCCCCTCAGTCACAGTCATAGGAGAAGGGAGTAAGGGGAAAATGGGAGGGAGGGAGGAATGGGAGGATACAAGGGATGGGACAACAATTGAGATATAATATGAATAAATTAATAAAATATATTTTAAAAAAGAGGTATTTTCTTTGGTGAGGCCTGATGCTGGCACACCACAGACAAGAATGCAGTGCTCCTAGGGAGTGCTCAGTTTTTGCAAGGTCAAGTGTAAATTCCTCAGCCTGCCTTGGGGCCTTCCATATTTGTTCTTCAGCTAAGGGTTCAGTCCCTCATTCCATCACTGGGCTCCTTGCCTTCCTCCAACCTGGCCATTTTATGTGCTTCTGGCCTTCCCTGTGGCTGTTTGGTCTAGATCTTCTCCTACCCAAGCAGACCTAGCTATTCTTTGCATCACTTATCTGCATCAACACTTCCCTGTGAATGGCACCGGCTAATGGTGTCATATATGCAATATGCGGATTGTACATGACACAAGGAACCTGTCATAGAAGGAAGGTTTTAAATCCAGTAAAGTCATATGTTCTGCTGAGGAGGAGAGTACCTTTCCCCAGTTATAAAAACAAAACAAAATCAGCCAACCAAAAAACCATGGAGAGGGTGGGTGTGGCTCTGTCTATATTGATACAATTAGATTTTGCTATCTATTCTTGCCTTGGCATTTTCTGGAAATTATACGTGTCTTGAAGATTTAGGCTTTGATATGTTGGTAGATAGTTCACGCGAAATATAGCACAATTATTTTAAATCGGCAAGAGATTGCAATAGAAGCTCTTCAAGGACAGTTACCCTTTACCTGTCAATCCTTTAAACCTAAGAGATCTTTAACAGTTGAGAACCACATCCTCTGTTGATCTCTGATTTACATAACTGTAAACTGTGAGAAAATATCAATGCCATTGCTTTTTTAAAGTCGTTTGGTGCCTATCTCGGCTTCTTAGGTAGAGGGAGTGCTAAGGGATAAAAAAGTGATTTTTCTCTCAGACTGAGGCTAGGTTTTGGGCGAGGGCTATAGGATATGGGTTGCCTTCCTACCTATTTCTATAACCTCAGCACACTGGGACTTCTTGGCATGTCAGAAAAGTAGCCTTGGACCTTGTTCAAAGGCAAGGCTGTGTGCTGAGGGCATCGTGAGGAAGTAGGGGCATCAGGTTCATCAGTGGGGAAGACGGTGGCTCTAAGAAGCACTAGCGGAGCAAGGGCGGGTCTAGAGAGAGCTGTGGGGTCACTGTGAGGCCTCAGACATCTACTTTCCCTGTCAGAGGCAGGCACAGGTAGCATGGTTGGAGAGAGGGGAGACTTCAGCTGATGGTGTGAAGTAATCCTGTTCATGTGTCTGCTAAGATCCATGTGCAGACCAGAGTTCATGTCTCCGACTCAGACCAATGCAACAACCCAGAAGCCTCCATAGCTTTCCAAACCCATCCCATCCCAAACTGATGACAGGATCTTCACACGTAAATCTGACTATCTAATGAGAGGTTCCATCTTTCCAGATGGCACGGCCTATTCATCTGGTTTTGTAAACTCTAGTTTGATAAATTAATTTTCTTGGCTCGCTCTCTATTCCCAGCTCTCAGGTCACGTTTACATTTGCATCTCTTTCATGAAATGGATGCAGTTCCCTCCTTAGTGGACCTCTGTGTCCCCCCTGGCTCTTCAGCTCCTTCTACTTACAGCAGCTGAAATGATCGTGTGAAAATGTTGATTGTGTCATATGCTCTAGTTCCCCCAAACCTCTTAAAGCTTTCTTGTTTCTCTTAGGATCAAGAATTAAGTCCTTAGCATAGACTCTATCACATTTCATCTCCTCCCATCTAGCTCCAGTCATGGGAGTCTCGAGTGGCCCCTGTTTACACTCAAGCCCAGGCCAGACAGCGTCTTCAGTTTGGAGTGCTCTTCTGTGGCTGCCTCCAGCCCTACCTACAGCCCCCTTTGCCTAGTTTATCACTTCCAGTTTTTCAGATTTTAGTTCAAATATCATTTCTCTCCTCATTTGATTGGGATTGCTTCAGCCTTCTGCTTTGCACATATGTCAAAGTACATTTCCTGATCGAATATCCTGGCTTCTATAAACACATCATATATTTATTTTGTGTCTATCTGATGGATGGCTTTTCCTGAAAGATTATGAGCTCTGGGACGCTAGCTGAGCTTGCCCTCCAGTGCATTTCCATGACCATCTTAGTGCCTGATACACCTTAATTAAACCTGCACCGAATGAATAGATTCAGGAAGGTTGTTCTGGAATGGAAAGCAATACCCTGTGGTGCTACATGGTAGGCAACTTGGGTGAAAGAAGCCAGAAGTGAAGGAGGGAGTTAGCTTGTGGCTGAGTTAGCGCCCTCTAGGGATAGGTACACTGTGTAGCCTGCAGTGACAAGGACTGGACCAGATAAGAGCTGAGCTCTAGAGCAATAGCCCGGAGAAGGATATGTTGAAGTGTGGAGGAAAAAGGGTCTTGGGAGCTCGGACACGTAGCAGGGGACATGTGATGAACACAACTTGGATCAACAGCCTCAGGGGAGAGAAATGGAGAGGTGAGATTAAAGCAGTTAATATTTTCCCAATCCCACTTGCCTCCCTTGGGAAAGGCACTAATGTATCAAGGAACATTGTAGATTAAGGATTTGTCAGCCTGCCTGATCTGAACAGTACATATAGGGAAGAGCATGAGGTGGGTAGTGAACACTGCAACGCAATTATGAATCTGTGTCTTTTCCTTCTTTCCTGGGGCTATGTAGTTAGTGCAGGTTTGGTAGTTGTCTAAGCTGCTACGACAAGATAGCATAGACTTAGGAAGAGCAGAAATGCATTTCTCACAGATGTAGAGGCTGGCTAACTGAGAGCGTGGAGCCAACATGCCTGGGTTCTGGTGACGCCCCCACTATGCTGAGACAGTGGAGACATTGTACCTTTGCATAGCAGAAAGCACAGGCTAGCTCTCGGGGTCTCTTCCTAAGAGTATTAAGCTCAATTAGGATACTCTACTCCTGTGAGCCAATTGCCTCCTAAAGACCCTACCTCCAAATAACACTGAAGACTAGAATTCAGCGTAGGAATACGGAGGATGCCAAACGTTCACCACCAGCAGCACAGGGTGATGCTAAGACCTGCTGCCCTGAGCAGATAGATGGTAGGTTGTTGTATGAGTGCATCCAGGGGGCACTTCTTTTAGGCTGGACATTTCTTCTCTCTGTTCACTTTCCTGATCTGAAATGTCTGTGACAGCCTCTCTTAACAAAGACACCTTGCGCATCCTATAGTATAGTGGAGAGGGGGATAGTGTGGAAGGTAAATGGTGGAATGGCTAAGGTAATTGTCTCTCCTGGGCTTAGAGTCATGTCCTATTTTGCTGTCCTTTGATTCTTACAGTCTGAGTCACAAAGATAACTCTAGGCAGATATTGTGGTGGAGTGTACACATTATAAAACTGGAGGCAGCTAAACTTCAGCCTTTTGGATTCCCCTCCCCCCCACCCCCAAAATTGATGTTAACATTCTCTTCTAGAATGTCACTGGGATAATAATACCATCATGCTAGTGTTTATGGCTAATGCATCTTATGTCACTTGACATTTGAAGACTACAACTAGGAGCCATATCCGGCTGAGCGGATCACATATTGTCCAGTTCTGGCCAGCACTGTTCACATGGCCACAGAGTTCCCTGGAGTTGTACGAGTTGGCAACCCGGTGCACAGAGTGTGCAAAACAGGGACAAGCCTCAATCTGCTGCCTCCTGACGGTTAGGCACCTTGTTCAATAGTAAATGTGGGCATCACATCCAGGGCCCGGCTGTTGAGTCTAAATTCTGTGCTAATTTTGCTGCCATCCTGGCCGTTCAGTGAGTGAGTAAATAAGTGAGCAGGCTTGAGGCAAAGCTTCCATTTAGGATCTAAATGGCACACATGGCAGTGATTTATTCTGAAGTCTCAGAGTCCATCAGCAGAAATCAGCTGGCTGAGTCTCTAGTTCATTTGCCTGCCTGGGTGAGTCCCAGATGACAGGGCCTTGTGTGGTTTTCTCCTACTTCCTACGTCCCTTTCCTCTGGGGTTATGCCTCCCTACCTGTCCTGTTATGTCTTCGTGTTCAGACACTACTGGGTCATCATATTCTATAAGGTGTTCATTAGTAAACTATATTACAATTTATAAGAATAAAAGGTATCATATTATTATACAAGATATGCTATAAATAATAAAAGGTGAAACAAATCAATCAATAGCTTAAGAGGAATTCCTGGCTGGGTTGGTGAACTGTGAATCTGGGGGTTCTTTACATGAGGGACCAGAAAGAGGCTTAGAAATCACAAGAGTATGTAGGATGGTAAGAGGTCCTGCGAGCTGGTGGAGGTGCCAGGGCTGGAACTTGATTTTCCTATGATAACATGTTCCCACTAGCCGTTTTGGGTTGGGCTCTCCCCTAGCAGCCTTTTCACCTCAGTGACCCTGCATTTAGACGACATATGTCCCATTAGTGTTGGGAGGAAAGGAAGGCAATGTCAAAGGGCAAAGGGAGCCAGTCCAGTGCGTCCTGGACCCTGATGTGATCCCCTGTCAGTGCTTTTAAATGCCATTATGAAATGCAGTCTGCACAGAGCTCAGGGCCTCTTCCCATCAGACTAATGCACCTGGCGTGGAGGGCGGGGCAATGGCTGGCTGCCTGGCAATCTCTCAGAGCCCAGGAAAGGGATTATGTTAGCTCAGGGGGCCTCATCACCATAATAAAATGGAAGTGATGCTTAGCGACTCATCAGGAGTCCCCATTTAGGCGATTACCCAGTTTCCAATCCCATTTCTAGAGAAAAGAGGATTGCCGGACACTTCCTCCACCCCCATCGTCACCCTACTCGGGCACTCCTATGTTTGCTGGTGGCTTCATGTTAGAGTTAAGCACACGGCAGGCTGGGAGTTTTGCCCTCTTTTGTCTTCCAGAGCTGGCAGGCCACAGCGGGATAGCTGTCCCCTGAGAGGTAAGGGCAGAGAAGAAACAGCACAGCAGGGCCCTGGAACAGCTGGCTGATGTCACTAATTTCCTGCAGGAGACTCCAGTGGCTGGCTGGAGCCCACGTCACTCTTCTTTCTCCCCTCTGAGTTCTCCAGGGTGTTACTAAAATAAACCCTGCAACCCTTGAGATGTACTGGGCCCAAACCCAGCCTCATCTCTATGGAACCTGACCATAAAGCAGCCCCCCCCTTATTGGAACAAGACTGGGATGCCCCTCAGCAGTAGGGATTCACATGCCACACTTTTTTTCCTGTGTAGACTAGCCTTTTGAGGGGTCTGTCTCGGGGACCTGTGATGTTCACTTAGTCTAGACTTCTAACTAGCTTGGGAAGCTGTTTTCTGACACTCCCAAATTGCCAAGACAGAACATCTGCAAGGGGAGAGTGTTACAAGTGACCAAGAAGGTGACATTCATGGGACAAGTGTGAATGTGATTCCATTCCCAGGAAGACATCGGATGGTTCCTGAGACCCCTTTTAGTTTAACGGTGACAACCAGGGCCAGAGAGGAAAGGGAAGGAGATCTCAGTGGGTCCCTCTAGCAAGGAGCCCCCTTCTGTTTGGGGAAGGCCCTGGGTTTGGGGAGTGGGAACACTTGCTTGCCTTTGGTGGAGTCCTCTGGGTCTATCCTCTGCTTTTGACCTTCCTTTGTTCTTTGGCAGCAACTATGAATTCTCATGGATATTTCTAGAAGGAGGTTTTGTAAACTGTAGAATATGTGGACAGGCCTGTAAGATTCTAGTGTGTTGTGCCTCAGTTTCCTCACCTGCCCGTTGGCTTTGGAGGACAAACAGTATTTTCTTTCCTAGCTATGATCCTCCTTACGGGCCTAAGTATTCCCAGGGTGAATTTATTTCCAGGGAGAGTTACCACTATGCCCAGTAAAATGTGTATTCCAGATGAACTGTGGATACTTTTTAGTACAACTGCGCTTCAAATATTTCATGGCGTTTATGTACACTAAGAAAGCCATTGTTTATTTGAAGCTTGGATTTAACTAAATAGCCTATATATTAAATAAACTTCTGATCTTCAGTTCATTACACACTTACAGAGAAGTATGAAGGTGACATACCTCCACACCCTGTTTTCCCTATTACTATCTTGCATTTGCTACTATTAATGAATTAATCTTGAGATAGTATCATTAATTAAAGTCCATCATTGGCTAGATTCCCATAGTCTCCCCCAGTATCACTTTCTGTTCTGGATCTCACTCAGGACCCCACATCTCAATCATTGTGTCTCCTTAGGCTCCTCTTGGCTGGGACAGTGTCTCAGATGTTCCTTGTTTTTGATGACCTCAGCAGCTCTGAGGCATACTGATCAAGACGTCTTGTAGAGCAGCCCTTCTTTGGATCTGTCTGATATTTTTCGTTTGTCTATGTTGGGAGATGAAGAAGCTAAGGTTATTCTCATCCTGTTTTTAGTAAGGGTAGGTACCACCCACACAACTGGTCATTTTCCATGTTGACCTCGATGACCGTGTGGTCTGGACAGTTTATCAGATTTGGCTTCTTGCGTGTTGGTTTTTTACTGAGTCAGCAAACTCTATCCCAGATACCACTCATTTTTGATCAGGCCCCTGTTCCCTGCTGCAGACTTCTCTACACTGGCAGGTCCTCTGATGAACCACCACCCTCTGGCTGTCCCGCTGCTAGCCTCTTGCACCTGTTCTTTCTTCTTCCTCGGATGTTCCACACTTTTGAGTACTACCTGCACCTCTCCTTTCTCTGGCACACTTCTCATCTGTGCTTTCATATTCTGTTCACACCCAGCTCTCTCTGGGAAGATTCTTTCCACTGTAGCCTGTCAAGACCAGGTGGTGGGTCCAGTCCACTAGTCCGCGTCATCTTGTGGTTATGAGCTCTTAACTATGTGCACAATCCCAGTACGCTCATGGTGACTTACCCTGGAACCCAGAGGTTTATGAATAAGTGGATGACTGTGCCAGATTATCCAGGTAAAGCTTCTAGTGTGGTATCCACTTGTAAACAACAGCTGCTTAGTCCAGGCTTCTCTTTCAATGCAGGAAACCATTCTTCCCGAGATCAGAGCAACTACACTAAATTTGTACTTGCGTGACACAAGAGTGCCATGCATGTTCCTTCTTAGAAGTAGGATTCTGGAACAGTGATCCCCTGGGATTCTCAGAGAGCGAGCCCCAGGTACCTGGGTCAAGAGTACCAAGGAGGCCAGAGATAACAGAGATGGAGGCACTTCTTGGTCAGTTTGAAACAATAGAGTTCTTCTATCAGGAGAGAAACTTAAAAATCCAAACTCCTTGCTTCAGATGTCCATGGTCAATTCCTGACCATTGCCAGTTAGTGAAAGGGCTTACATTTAGTGTGAGGCCTCATGTTAATGATATTTATACATATTGTTGCTGGTCCTTGGTGACAAATATACTTATGTATGGGTTTATGTGTATGTTTTATATTTTTTTTTCTTTTTATTCCTCCAGGCTAGTTGTGACCTGATCTTGTAGGCTGATCTTCTACGGGCTGTCAGTTATATATGCTGTCCCAGATGCTTTGCTCATACCACTTCACTTCTGCTTCTCTCAAAACCTGCAAGATAGTCATTATTACAATATTACAAGTGAGGAAACTACAGCACAATTTACTGTAGTGGAATGTTTGGTTCTAGGCCTATGGACTTCAGATCCTGAGCTCCATGCTCTGGGTGTGGCTACCTTTATAGACTAAAAAGTCCTGCAAATAGATGGGAACAAATACAGAGACCTACAGCAAGACCTTACACCCACACACACCCACACACACATACACACACACACACACACACACACACACACACACAC
>OU015753.1:32073519-32093864 GCA_907169655.1 Acomys percivali
CGGTGTGCTGACGCTGTGCGGTGTGCTGACGCTGTGCGGTGTGCTGATGCTGTGCCGTGTGCTGATGCTATGCAGTAGGCTGATGTTATGATATGGTTGTCTTTATATTTAACCTCCTTAATGTTGACTGAACTGGGATCTGTGAACAAGTAGCATTTGAGTTTGTGAACACTTCAGCCATTATCTCTTTAAAAGTATGTCTTCCTCCCTACCTCCCTCTGAGACTACTACTTCATGTTAAACCGATATTCTCTGAGTTCCTTTGGCCTTAGACAATTAATTAGTTATTATTAACCAGCCCCACACTTTTTAAGGCTGAGTTTTCTAGGGTCTTTGTTTTGTTAGATGTTCTTTGGTAGTTGCTCTCTAGGTAGTCATGGTGTACAAGTATAGAAAGATACAGAGTCACCCTGTTACGCTAGCAGATGCTCTCTCTCCTTGACGCTCTTTATTTGGCATTCTTGTCCCTCAAATTCCAGCCACCTTGTCCTCCTTTAACTTTGATCCACATTTCTTCATCTCAGGAGGCTCGATTGTTGGTATCCCTTATTCCTGTTTTGGGGTGGGTCTGGTACAAGGTTAGAAATAGAAACTCAGGGACTTATTTTAATTAGTTTCTAGTATCTGAAAACAATTATTTTATAAAAAATTTCAGGACTCTGCATATAAAACTTTTAGTGACAAGGGTAGTTGGTTCCCTTAATTTCATCACACTGAAAGCCTGTTTCAGGAACCATTTGAAAGCAAGGTTTAAAAGTTGTCATAGAGTTAATAAAGCCTGGACCAAAGCAAGATAGAGAAGCCCCAAGAGTCTGCTCACCTGTGATGTTTATAGATGTTCTAGGATAGACTATGGTATCGGGGCAGGAGGTTTTGGTTTGGTTTTTGCTTTTGTTTTGCACAAAAGTCCTAGAGATGCTGGACCACTCATATGGGAAGAGATTATCAGAGCTATCAAGTTTTGGAAATTATTTCTCCTCTTCACTGTAAAGTCCAAGGCCACAGCCACAGTCACCCTGTGTAATGATTACAATAACAGATTCACATAAAGTGAAATGTGTGGGGAATCTAGTCATGGCAACATGACTATTAGTCCTTGCAAGTGAGTGGTGATTGTGTGAAGTCGAAAGTTATTCCATTTTCAGATCATAAATAACTCAGATACCTAAGGGAAAGGTTGGCCAAAGGAGACTCATAGAGTTCCTGAGCCAATAGTGTAACAGGAGCAAGGGAGTTTGAACTAAGAAAAGATAAGGGCAAAAGAAAAGGCTGGTGACTTACACCACCCAGGAAGCCTTCACAGATGAAAAGTCAAAGCAATAGGCTGGGTTGACAGTGCCGTCATGATGTCTCTTAGGTGTGGGAACAACCACTTAGGTTTAGAAGGCCTGAGAGAGAGGGAGAAAGGGAGAATCGATTCATCTGTTAAATATTTTCTGTGCCTGGAGTTTACTAGGCACTGACATGGGCAATTTCCAGTATTCTCGGTGAAAGAGAGTGTTGATACACGTATATTCCCCTGTAACTAGGGAAGGGACCAAATGGCATGTGCTCCCAGGTGGTTTCCATGGCTGCATTCTATTCTCTGTCTGTATCCTGATGAGCTTCATTTTTTCATCCTCAGTCTGACTTTCCTAATGGCCTTAGTGTCAGGGGCAGGGGGACCCCCTTTACCACTCCAGAAACAGAATGTGTTCATAGTTGGGGTGGGGAGACGTTGAATTAAACCAGAGAGAAGGCTCTAGAAGCCAAGTCAGACTATTTCAATTTACCTTGTAGAGACAATTTACAATCTTCAAATACCAGTAACATTTTGTGACATCACTGGGGAGGATTTCCAGACTCTGGCAGAACTGGGTACAGTATACTAGAAAGTCTGTGGACTTGAGAATCACAGACATTTCCTGACTTCAGGTCCTCAGTGTGTTTACTCATTAGCTACATGAATAAGTTATCCATCTTCGCAGAACTCAGATAGTAAAGAACTCACCTGTAAAATGGAGTTACTCTCAGATTTAAGCAGAAAGTTGAAAGAGAAATAGGAAAAGGGCTGATTGGAGATGTGGAACAGGTAGACATCTGCTAACCTTTTCTTCTGTGGTGCTTTGCCCCTCACTAAATCACACAGGACTGAAGATTCTTGGTGGGGATGGCTATCAGTTGAAGAAACTGGCTGTGAAAATGCATTCTCTTCCTTTAGATTCTCCATTTCTCTATGTCTCTGTTTGTCTCTGTCTCTCTGTCTGTGTCTGTCTCTGTCTGTCTCTCTCATCTCTGCAGTGATATCGGTGAATGTGACATTTACTTGCAACTTAGAGTTGTCTACTAAAAGGTTTTTGAGGAAATGAAACCCAAGGACCAAGAATGCTTTGGTAGACATCTTTTTCTGTGCCTATAAATCTCTGTCCTAAAGCATCATATTTTCCACTCTCTTGGGCTCTCTAGATAATTTCATCCTTTGAAACAAAGGAGAAAAAAGAACTCTGAGATACGTTGTTCTTAAGAGCCAGGTCCTTTTCCAAGTGCTGTCCCTTCATATGATGTCACCAATGACCAGTCATCTGTTAATCCTGCTTCAAGGAAGTGGCATTTTCACAGGCCCAGACTCAGAGAATCAGATTACCTAAAAGTTGCACGCTCTCTCTCTCTTTCTCATTCATTTTGGGGCCCTGGGGTTCAAATGTGTGGTAGCCCCTTTGATGACTGACATGTAGTATCTACTGTTTGTGAACCTGAATCCTGCCTGCTATGTGGTAATCATGAAGCCAAATTTACTAGCCAAAAGCATGGCTTAGGGAACGTCTAATTGATGACTGGAGGTACCAGATATTTACCAACTATTAATCCTCAGTGGTTTAAAGCAGTTCTTTACTGAACTTTAATTCTTACCCATGAGTTGTCTGGCCTGTTCTTGTCACTAGAGAATTTCTTTGAGCAACAAGACACTGGTATTTGAAGTAAGATACCATCATTACGCAGGAAACTGCTGAAGATGTCCAGGGTTGCCGATCATCTTTGTAGTAACCTCCTACATGATTATTCAGTTAACATGTAGTTGGGATGTTTGTTGAGCATGTACTATGTTCTTGGTATCATTTTTAAAGTTCTGGGGATCTGGTAGTCAACAAGACAAACCAGTTGATGTTCTCAGAGATTTTTCTCACACAGCCACCATGACAAACACCAGGGCATTTCTCCCTAGGCCCAAAACAGTCCAGCCATTTGGTTTCTCACTCAGATGTTTCAAACACATCCACAGTCATCCAGCCCTTACTCGTCACCCAGCTTAACTTCACTTCTGCTTGTCAGCCTTGCACGTCCTCTTGAGTGTTCTCAAACACTCCAGACATAGGAATGTTCTCTGTACTTTTTTGTCACAGGAAAAGGCTTCAAATGCACCTATTTGCTCTGAAATTCAGTTTCATCCTTCTTTGTGCAATTCCGTTACCACACAGTGACCAACAAAGTAACCACAAAAGTCAACACAGGTCCTAAGTACTTGGCATACACATCCTGACCATCCTATTTCACTGATGAGAAAACTGAGGCCAGGGGAGGGTGAGTCACAGTTACTAGCCAATAAACGGTCGGGCTGAGATCGAATGTATCCGCAAGCAGCGTGTGTACACAGCAGGATCTCTCCCACAGTGCCTCTGCTGTAGTGGGAGATATAGGCACTGAACCAAGAATTCCACCAATAACCATCTAATTACCATGGTGACAAGAGCTTTAAAAGAGAAGTGCAAGAAGCCTTGCTTGCCTTAGTCAGTAAAGGAACTATTTGCTTGACAATGAGGCCTGATGCAGCCTACAGGACTCCTCTTGTGACATCAGCAGCAGGAAGCCTATGAAGGGAAGGACAAGCATCCATCACAGACCAGAGGAGATGACCCGTAGATGGCCAGCCTCCTCTTCCCATAATGCACAATGAGACCTGGTTCCTTTAAAATTAATTTTGTTCTATACTGTTAGCCAATAGGCAATTGCTCTGGTTTCTTTTCTGTGCCCTGGACCAAAGATTGACATACTTTTTCTATATGGGGCCAAATAGAAAATATTTTAGGTTATGTGGGCCAAATAGTCTCTGCTGCAATGGTTCAGTTCTGAAGTAATGTACAAGCAGCCATAGAAATTAATGTAAGTCAGTCCAGCAGCGGTGGAGGTCGGTATTGAGGCTCCTCAAAGAGTTACCCTGGGATTTAGCTAGACTACTGCTAGATATATAACCATAAAGCTTACAGCACACCTGCATTTATCACTACAGGATGTCCATTGGTGGATGAGTGGATAAAAAAAATGTGGCATATATACACATACACATATACATATGCACATGCACATGCATTCACATACACATACATACATATAATTTGGGTATTTCATATAGCCACAAATAAAACCATCATGTCATTTTTAGGAAAACAGATAAAACCAAAACTTGCCATACTAAGTGAAATAAGCCAGGCTCAGAAAGACAAAGCAAAAGGAAAGAAGTAAAGAAAGAACAAAACAAATTAACACAACAAAAAGAAGTCATGAAAATGCATAGCAGAGGGAAATAGGAGAGCCTATGATCAAAGTTCATTACATATGAAAAGGAAAGGCTAGTTGTAGGAAATCAGAAGGCTGGATTTGACCTGTGGCTGTAGTTTGCCAACCTTGCCCCAGATCTGTATTTTCAGTCCTTGTATAAACATTTTTCTCTGTTTTGTTCCAAAGTTCTCTGTAAATCTTCTTTACTCAGGACAGGACTAGCATCTTCGCCAGCATGGTGGCACATGCCTTTAATCCCAGCACTTGGGAGGCAGAGATGGGCGGATCCCTGTGAGTCTGAGATCTACAAAGATAGCACAGGACAGCCAAGGCTACACAGAGAAATCCTGTCTCGAAAACAAAACAACAACAAAAGACTAGCATCTTTCTGATTGTTGTCTCCCACCAAGGGATGCTGGAGAAGGAACAAAGAACAAAGAGACCAGTAAGGCTGCTGTGTCTTCTCCATGTCCCACATTCCAGCTTTGCAGCTCTGGCATCAGGCCCTTCCTCTTCTTTTCCTCTGAACTTTCCTTCACTTGTGTTCACTTTATGTCATGGTGTTGTTGCCTTACGCTGATCACCACTTCCACTCCGCCTTCCACCCCAACACTCCATAGTCAGTATATCTGACTTTTATCTCTCCAGTGCCTTAAAGGTCTTCAAATGTTACATGTTCCAAACCACAGTCTTTCATTTACCTCACTGCCTGTTCAGTGCGCATACAGTTACTAAGGACTTGCATCAGTGAACGAAAGGTCAAGGACACAATTTTGAGTAAAGTGAGAGTCCCTGCCCCTGAGAGCATATAGTCGAATGGAAAAGACCAACTTTTAACAGCCCCAACTCTCAACAGCTCATCTCCCTCTCATATTGACCCTTTCCCATGATTCCTGTCTAGGTGTTTAGATATCCAACCAGTTCTGAAAGCCAGAAGTACCTTTAAAATTCCCATTATCAATTCCCCACAATTTTCTAGTCTGGCTGTTTTACCCCATATATTTCTTGACTTGACCTCTTAACCGGGCAGCTACATTTTCAGGCCTCTTCCTCTCTGTCTCCTGCTGGATCCCTGACCTCTTACAACACTCATATTTCTGAAGTATGAACCATATTCTGAAGCTCTCTCACACTGCTACTCTGAGTCTTGTTTCCACTCAAGGATACCAACTGAACCACTTCCAGAACTTACCAGTTTCCTTAGAATCAGGCACGGGAGCTTTCACCTTTGCCTTCATGAACCTGCCTGCTTTGCTGCTCCTGCTGGCTTGTCATCCACACTGTACCACATGGAATTCTCCTTCCTGTCTTGTGCAGTCCCTTAGTCCCCTCACCTTCTTTCTGACCTTGAACTTGTCTCCTCTCTCTGTCAGGCATGCTAAAGTCAACTTTTATGTTTGGATGGTTCAAACTCACCCTTGTAATTCAGCCCTATCATTATTTCCTGGGCAAAGCCTTTTTTGGTGTCTACAGGACAGGCCTTGGAACACTCCTCATGGCCTTGGCATGAAAGTTGAATATGTCAGTAGATGTTTGTCTCCTCAGTGGTTCTCCAAGATGGGGATTCTTGCTTTGTACTCAAATTCTTCTATAAACGTCGAGCACAGAGACAGACAGAAAGTAAGGGTTCAATAAGTATTCAAGTATTTGTTAGCCAGGACATAGAAGGATGTTTGATAACTACTGTGAGCCAATGGATAGATAGAAGGAGGAATAAATGAAAAACAACATGGCTTCTCTGCCCAAGAATCACTTTTCTTATTTCTTTTCCTGCCCTTCCCTGACCACTTAGGTGTTGCCTTCTCTGATCCTCATGGTGAGAATTTACCTCCCCCTGGCTCTCTGTTCTCTGCATCATGGCCGCCTCAGCTGCAATCATCTTGTTCTTTTCTCTACTGTGTTCACAGCAGCTGTGTCCCTGAGCTCCAGATGTTTCCTGACTTCAGGAGTGATCTTTTTCATCTTTGCATCTTCCAAGTTCAGCAGATATTTGAGAATCAATTCCTTCTCATGGTCCAGGTCTTTGTGAGCCTTCCTCCAAACACGATGTCACATTTTTGTCACTTCTACTGCTGTCATTTTACTGCTCAGCCACCAAAAACCATGCCCTTCCAGGCCTCCCTATAAACCTTAACACAACTATTCGTTGTCCTAACTCATGATTTCTGAGTTGGTGGTGGTTCAGTGAGTTTATTAACATATTTCTTCACTGCCTGGGGATCTATTTCATTCTACCTGCTGCCTTGCTGCATTTACCTTTCTAAGAATTTCCTTGCCTGTGCTTTAAAATCAATACTTGTGTTTACAAGCACCTAGTTACTTCCAAACTGTGTAAATCCACTCTTCTTCTTCCATTTGTCTTACTAAAGTTTGATGGCCAGGACAGGAAAACAATAACTCAGTCAGCTCTCTTTCTTCTGCATCACCAGGAAGAGGCTGGGCGGATGGCTTAGCACTAGCATGTTCACCTAACATGTGCAAGGACGTGGGATTGACATCAGTGAAGAGAGGAAGAGATGGGGGGAGGAGAGGAGAGATAGATAAATAGATAGATGATAGACAGACAGACAGACAGACACGTTGATAGATTACTTTATACATTTTGGGTGTGCTTTCATTTTAGCAAGACTGGTGCTTTGTGATCCCAATGGCATCAGCTTATTACACACTCCGATGTCATGTTTGCTTGCTTCAGCATATTTATTCATACTGTGTACACCGATATCTTTGGCCTCTTAGGAAAGTAAGGTGTTCTGTTAAACTGAATATTCTGGTTAGCTGGGCTATAATTGGTAAATATTTGATTTTCATAGAATTAACTACAAGGTACAGTTTCCTCCATTATATTTCTATTATGGGTCATCCTGACTATTGGGCTGAGAGACCTCTAGAAGATTCTGAGAGTGCCTGTGCAGGAACTTCTAGAGAGGGTTAACTACGTGGAGAAGGTCTCCCTTTCATGTTGGCCGCACCATACTATAAGCTTAGGCCCTAGCAGGAACACAAAAAGAGAAGAGGGAGGCATCATCACTACAGAAATGGCCCCTCTTGGATTCCTAGCCATGGGCTGTGCTGCTTTCTTCTGCCATCTCCTACTGCCTTGATAGTCTGCTTTGCTACAGGTTTGCAGTAATAGAGCCAACTGACCTTGGACTCAACCCATTTGCAGAACCTTTCCCTTCTAATCTGTTATCCTGTGTAGTTGGTTACAGTGACAGAAAGCTAACACCCACAACTACTAATTACTCAAAAACACCAGGCATGCCTTCCAAGTTCCTGGTCCCATTGCAAGGATTGTCATGTGATTTCTTATTTCCTGTCAGAGATCCCGCAAGATGGTCTAGATGAAGAAATCACCACACAGCCATGTCACTTTCCTAAGACCTCAGGATTAAAAAAGGCAGGGTCAGGAGTCTTGACTCCAAAGCCTTTAACTATCACAATGCATGTCTCTTCACAGTGTTGGGGATTGAAACTCAGTGTCCCTGCATGCTGGCCACACGCTCTGCCCCCACAGACTGCTTCTGTCCTCACCATGTATCAAGTCTCAATTTGTTTTCCTTTTATGATCTAGAAGGCTCTGAAGGCTTTCTCGTGTCTTCCAGGCGACCATGACAAACTGTCACTGTGCCATATTTGGTGGTTGAGGGGCTTTGTCTAGATTATCATTATTTTAGTTCCTAGTCTTTGGGATCATAGAACCTTCTAAACAAAGCATTATAGATGGATTCTAAGAGTCTAGACCCACTAGGCCGTAGGGATAGAGAAGTTTTGGGGCATAAAGAGTTGGTTTTAAACCTTAGCTACAGTCCCTTGACAGAAAACTTAAGAACAGAGTCTACATCTGATACAGAAGACCTGGATCAACACATCCATCAGCAAATCTTCATTAACTGCCACTCAATGAAGGGCACCACGCTCAGTGCTGCGGGCAGCTGTCCGAGTGGCTCTGCTTGATACAGTCGTGCAGTGATTTGCAGCTTCTGATGAAAAAGACTATTTATGGCATGCCAGAGCTTATGAGGCTGATGGCTGCTAAGTCTGCTTAAGCCTTCAACTGAGATTGCAGCTTTTTTTTTCTTCAGGGAAAAGGAAAACAAAACCGAGCAGCCATCCCTCTGTTTGGAAGTGTGTAAGTTGAGCCTCTCGTGTTATGAAACAGTGGGAACAGAACCGAAATTGGCTTCCCTGGGAAAAAACGAGAAGCAAGAGGCCACATGAGCTCACTATTTCTGCAGGGAGGGTAAGGATGGCATTACAGAAGAAAGAAGCATGCGCAGCGGGGGGGGGGGGGGGGGGGGGGGGGGGGGGCGGTGGTTGGAGCCAACATTTTCATGGTATGTCTCAAGTATACGTATTTTTCTTTTAAACGACACTGAACTTCTCTTGCCATTTGGAAATGTTAACTTTGGAAAAGGGCAATTAGCATAGGGACATGTGGAGTGGTTGAGAGCGTGAGAATTGTGGGGTGGAGAGAAGAGAGGTAATGGATTGTCAAAACTCTTGTGGCTGCCTGGTGTCAACTATGCCAACCCAGTTTTAAAGAGCAATTGGTGGGAGTGAGGCTGTAGGGGCCACTGCACACATGGAGACTCCTCGGGTAGCTTCAGGGAAACATTTTTTTTAAGCTAAGTTTCTCAGCATGTGCAGAGGTTATTGCATGGTAACATCAGAGGGCCATCAGGGAGAAGAAGAAGCCAATGTCACCCCTGATACTCTATCCAGAGACTCTATGTTGTAGATTGGATGTGAGTGACCTCCCAAAATTCCTGTGTTACATCCTAATGCCTTTCATGATGGCATTTAGAGGCGGAACCTTTGGAAGGCAGTTAAGTCACAAAAGGAAAGCTCTCATGGGTCAAATGCATGTGAGCCCAAGAGAGCTTCCTCAGCCCTTCTGCCATGTGGGATGCAATGGGAAGGCACCATCAATAAAGTTGATCTTGAGCGTCCCAACCTCCAGAGTGGCGAGCAACACATTTCTCACCATTCTTAGTTAGCTACCAGTCCCTACCTTTTCTAGAAAGCAGAATGGACTAAGGCAGTCTACATCGCCAAGGAGCTATCTGTAGATAGACTTAGAAGAGCTGTGCATGAATCCTCCTGGACCTTAGCCAAATGGTGCATCTCTTGTCAAGATCTCATAGTTGTCATAGCATGCTGGGACCTCATGCTCTGGGCCAGGAATGCATAGGGTCTAAGTTCTTGCAGTATGACCTGGGCCAAGTGATTATAGCCCATGGGATTCAGTGTAAGGTAGGGATGTTAATGGTGCCTGTACTTCAGATGGGGTTCAGGGAGATTAAATAAAATACTATTTGGAAGCTTCTTAGAATGGCATAGTATATGCTCAAAGAAGTTAACTTGTTATTATTATGACAAAGGTCAGGCAGAGTCCAGGGCATTTAGCTGTCCAACAGAGGTAAACTGACTCTAAGTAAGACAAGTTAGAATGGAGCAAAGCCTCATTTGTCACTATCATTATCATCATCATCACCACCATCATCACCACCACCACCATCACTATCATCATCATCATTGTCATCATCATCATCCTTATAATCACTTGTTTTTCAGGGGAGTATCACCATTATCTTTAATCAAGAAAGACAACTATATATAACACTATTTATACATAGAGAAATCAGGAAGAAAAACAAAGAGATTTTAGCTTCCAACAGAGCAGTCTAAATGGATATTTAGGTAATTTTGACTGCTCATTTTAAACTGCTTTTATCTCCAAAAAAAATCAAAAGTGGAGGCAAGAACTCTTCACCCTACAAGTTGCATTGCTGGAGACTGATTACATCTGAGGAGAACAGGGGCTGGGTTTGGAGAACGCTCTTTGAAGTGTGCCAAGGCATGGGTGGGATGTGCTGTATGTGCAAATGTTTATTTTTCTGGTTACATCTGCATGAACCATGCTGGGCTTGTGAGGACTCTGTGTTCACAGAGCCCCTTGGTGCCCCTCAGAAAGGACTGGGGAGTCTCATGGTTGTGTGTTATCAGGTGCAGAAGGAGTGTGCTCCTGCAAAGATGGGTTTCCTTTGGTTTTGCTGACAAGGTTTGTCCAAATGCTAGCTGCAGAAAGTTAGTCTGAGTCCTCATATGGAGCCAGGAATGGTGCCTGCCCTTACATACTGGAACATATCGGGGCAAAGTCAGAGATCTCATGATCTTCTGCTTGGGTCTTTGGAGATTGGTGTGGCCTGATGGACTCATAGAAATTGCATCACAGAGTCAGCCATGTGGGGGAAGCCAATATGACCTTGCACTTGTGGGCGAAAGCCACTTGTATGAGACAAGTTGGTGAGACCCTGCAGCATCTGTAGTTCCTACCTCCTGTTTCTGACCATGGAGTAATGGTTACTCAGCGGTCCAGAGGGCACACAGAAGTTAGCCACAACATTTGATGTGGCCTGTTTGTTGGTTGTAGATGTTTTAGAGAGTGCTCTAAGACCAAAGCATTTGGAAATAGGCAAAACTGGGCTCCTTTTGTATCTATATCCTACAGTGTGAAGGTATCTTAGAGTTAGTTTTTCATTGAACAACCTGCATATTCTTAGATGGCATCCCTGGTCCTGGGAGAGAGTCTGTTTGGTGTAGAAATTTAATAAATTAAACCTAAATATAGAAAAGAAAAACATTATACCCATCATTTTTCTACCATTCTCTGTCTTCTATCCATACTAGTGAGCAGCTACTTGTATAGTTTGAATTTGAAGTGAGTGTTGGTCATTTAGCCTAAGACTGATATTGCAGACAAGAGGTTTTTCTCCTGTAAGAGATTTTAACTGTCTACTGCCCTGTCCCCAGCTCTCACTGACCTCCAGTGTGTTGGCAGAATTGTGGATTTTCTCCACTTGGGCCTCTCTGTTGGAGGGTCAGGAAGGGTCCCGAGGCAGCTGTGCTGTGTGGCTTTTTCTGCAGCAGATGTGAACAAATATTTATTCATTCCAGATAAGATGAACAATGACTAAAGAGGCGATTCTACTCCGGTCTAGTTTGGTGACCCAATGACTTTACTAGGTCACTTATGAGAATATGGGGACTCAAGAGACAGCTGTAGTACCCCCAAGGCCCACTGCAGCATGCGTGAAAGCTGCCGGCATCTTCACTTCGGAGTCTCTTCCCAGCAATTGTTCAGTGCGCCTATGACCATGGGGGTGGGGCCTTGTTGACCCTACCTACCATTCTGAGTTTCTTCTAAATTCTGAGTTCCTCTGGTTTCCTGAGCCTAGTAAACCTCTTCCCTCTGGACAGGAGGAAATGTTTCATTTCAGAAGAGATGGATAGATAGATGACGAGCAACTGAGTTTCCTGAGGTGGTGTGGCCAGTTGTACAGGTTTTGCTCTCTGTGTAGAAGGAAGCCTGTGGCTCAGGTTAGAGTCAGTGGCCTTGCACCATGTCTTCAGTGGAGTGAGATGCTGTGGTCAGGGCATTTTCTTTCTCAATTTTAGATGCTAGGCCATTGTGATAGTATTTGTAAAATAGCCTCCCAATAGAATACAGTGCTATTTATAAAAAGTGCCTTCCCTCCCAGACACGGTCCCTCCGCCTATACTACCTAGTATAGAAAACCTATAAGCCAGTGTCATGGTGCAGGCTGGTCTTCCTGGTTATTACAGAGGCTCAGCCCAGAGGATCACAGGGTCAAGGACTGCCTCGGCCAGTGAATGATCAGGGCAGCTTGGGAATGCAGCAAGACCCTGTCGAATAAAAGCAAAGTAAAAATAAGGCTAGGGATCTATAGCTCAGAAGTGGGGTGTCTGTGTAGGACATATAAGAGCCTAAGTCAAAGCCAGTACCAGAAAACATTTGCTTATAATAGGAACAGTGTCTGGACCCAGTGTTGTGTCTCATTTCTCTCTGCTTGGCCTATCTTTCATTTCTTAAGCCCAGTATCAGGTGGATACTGAGCAGGGCCCCAGGAGCAGATTTGGGGACCAGCAATTGGAAGCTGTTTAACAATCCAGCAGTGAGACCTGTCCATCACAGGGTTTTAGAAGAAATCCTCCATCCCTTCCTAGCTGCAGCCTTTGAAGTGTACTTAACTCTCTCCATCTGGAGATCGACGGCTTCATGTTTTTAAATATCAGTTTGTCTGCCCTGGGCCTGCTGCTCAGGGCAAGAATGCTTGTGTCTTATGCCTTTGCTTTCTTTGTGGAAAAACATTAAAGAGGTGTCATCCCTTGGAAGAAAAGTGCTATGGAAACACAAATTTTTCTTTCTCACTTTCAGGAAACCTGTACATTACCCAAGCCTCATATTTTTTAAAGTTATTTGCATTCTTTTTTAACAAGGGAAGCTGACAGGTTTTTCTTCTGTCTTTCTCGACCTAATTTGATGTCTTCATCAGAACCCATTTTTGTGCCTTTGGATTTTCCATGGTGCTGTAGAGATGATGGTGAAGCGGAGCTCACTGCAGGAGTCTGCTTGAGTACAGACAACCGGGGCAGCACCTCGGATGTGCTAGCACTCCATTGCCATCCAATAAACACCACTAACCCAATGTGCACAAAGAAGGAAGCAAGCCTTTGTGTCATGGTGAAGTGCAGGGCGATGGCTTCTGGAGCAACCAGGAGCTTATGGAAGTGAATGTCTGGGAGTGTGTGTGGCTCACATCTCTTCCCACATCCCTGGCAGTCTGCTGTGGAGGTGGCAGGCATTTCTAACCTCCTCTGTGGAGCAAGCATTGACTTTGCCCTTTATCACATTGCATGTGGCTCATTTTCTATCAGATAATGTAAAATTAATGCCATATTGGATATAATGGCCCCAACAAGCTTCACTATGTTATTTTTATTTTTATTTGGGCTAAAGTCAGAAACCTCTGCTAAAACAGGACACGTGGGAAAATGTCACCAGTTGTATATGCCCTTTAATCTCTCCCTTTGACAAATACCACTAAATGACAGCAAAGAAAAGGTATAAATCCACAGGGACAAAGAAAGGGAGAGAAAATTACTTAGACAAGAAAGACAAAAATCTTTGGGACATGAGAATGGGAAGTCGAATGCCGTCCCAATGAAGGGGAAGCTAAGGAGGAATGTGTCAACTGCATCCAAAACTGTGGGAAGTCCCTCCCAGGAGTTCTGCAGCTCTCAGAGTTGGGAGCTGATGGTGATTATGTCCAACCTATGCTTGGCCCAACCCAAGACCTGCCCTAGGGGAGAGAGCCAACCCTTGACACTATTAACAACACTCTGCTATACTTGCAGACAAGAGCCTAGCAGAGTTGTCCTTTGAGAGGCTCCACCCAGCAGTGCTTTGAAACAGATGCTGAGACTCGCAGCTAAACATAGGGCGAGCATAGGGAGCCTTTTGGAAAAGTAGGGGAAGGAGAAAAAGACCTGGAGGGGCTTGCTAAGACTGAAACACCAACCAAGGACCTTGCAAGGATTGGACCTAGGTCCCCTACAAAGATATAGCCAATGGGGGACTCAGGCTTCATGTGGATCCTCTAGTAAGGGGAGCAAGGCCTGTCCCTGATATAGATTCTGTTGCCAACCTTTTGATCACTTCTTCCCAGCAGGACTTCCTTGCCAGGCCATAGGGGAAGAGGACACGCTGAGTCTTGATGCAAGTTGATGAGCTGTGGTGGATGGGAAGGGGGTGCTCCCCTTTTCTGAGGAATAGGGGAGGAGGGGAAGGAAAGAATGGGACTGGAAGGTGAGGAGGGATGGGGTCACAACCAGGATGTAAAGCAAACAAGCAAGCAAACAAACAAACAAACAAATAGATTTTTTGAATGTGATGGATTTTTCCTAGGCCCAGTTGTGCTTGATCCAAAGACCTAGGGTGACAGACACTCATGGCTATCGAAAATGAAGCCAAGACTGTAGCTCCTGTGCTTGTTGTTTCTCATCAACAATGAGTGAAGATGTGGAACTCATGGGGGTAAAGCAAAGTAGAAGGATGCATCATGAAGAAACAGTAACAAAAGTGAGAAGTTAAGGGTAAGTGGAAACTCCCAAGAGTGGGAGGTACTCTCCAGAGAGGAGAAAGCCATTCAACTTCCTTGCCAGAGGTTTTTATAGGGCTATGGCAGACACTGGACAAAGGCTGAAGTAACTGCTAAGAGATTGGTCTCTTCTCCAAATTATAGCTCACTGAGCCGTTGGGCAGGCTGGCATACTCTTGGAGTGCCTCACCCCCAAAGCTTGCCTAGAGAAGACAATGAGCTGTTTGTGCACAAATCTGCACCAGTCAAACAGAGCACCCGTGAATGGTGGAAGCTCTCTTCTCAGGAGAGCTCTGCTCCAAGCCTATGCAGCCCACAGCTGTTCTGCTTCCGTCCCTTTGTAACACGCATTCCATTCCTGCATAACTGGACCAGAGAGAACCCAGAATTGAGGGAATAGTGGGAACCAAGGAGAGCAGAGCTAAGCTGGGTAGTTCAGGTCTAAGAATCTCCTGCTGGGTGTTTCCTAGGACCTGATCCCCAGATCCCCACTCTCTGTTAGTCAGTCTTCCATCACTGTGACAAATACCTAAAAAAAAAATTTAAAGGTGGAAAGCTTCCCTTTGCTGTTGCCTTCAGAGCTGTTAGACAGAGAGAGACTGGCCTGTTGGTTTGGGCCTGTGTTAGTCTGTGTTAGGTAGATCCTCGTGATGTGGAGCAGCTTGTAGAGCGCAGCAGGTCAGCCTATGGTAGACAACATGCTACACTGAAGGCTTCCTTCTTTTGCTTTGTTCCATCCTCATCTTCCCCTACTCTACTGAGTGATGTGAGTCACACTAAGTTGCTGTCCCACGTGCCAACTGTCCCTTACAGGCACACCTGCCAGTGTTCCTTGTCAACCTCCTAGGTGTGCTTCAATTTTGTCATTTTGACTCTTGTATTGAACATCGCAGCCTATAAGCAGGAGACTAGCAATTCCTTCCTGGAGACAAGGACATCCCAAGAGGAAAGACCCACAGAGTTCAGCATGAAATAGCTAGTCCCTGCTCAATAACCTCAGGCCACCCACCAGAAATCCCTACACCTGGACTCAGAGCTTACAGTAGCATGGGAACGCTTCTCCCTGTGAGAAAAGAGATGGCCCAAGACCAGCAGGCATAACAACTCCCTACACCTGCTAGCCTGAGAGAGATGAAAAGATAGAACAGCAATGAAAGAGACCATAGCAGAAATAAAACGGTCATCAGATGGGTCAGAAGATCAGTCCTAGGCAGTCATGCAGGAAGCGGAACAAAACGAGAATTCAAGGCAGATGTGGTGGGGCTGCAAAGTGAGACTATGTATGTATGTATGTATGTATGTATGTATATATATATATATATAAAGTCTCTCTATATAAGTATATATATATAGAGAGAAAGTCAATAAAATGACTAGAAAATGAAAGGAACTGCATATGACATTCAGCTAAAATGAAGTTTTGCATCTTTTTAAGGGGCATTTCAGACCCTTCTGATAATCTGGTAAAGCCTTTGGATCCCTCCTCAAATAATATTTTTCTGTTTACCTTTTTAAAAAAGCCCTTTTCAACACCAGTAGGTTTTCTTTTTAGAACAGGCCAGCAAATTAGAATGGTGCATATGAGGGTGTTAAAAACAGAGTAATGTTTTAACATAATACATTAAATGTATGGAAGCCAGCTTCATTGAAATACTGGACAACATAGTGTGACAGTCATGTGAGGTCAGATTTGGCAGCAATCTTTTGTAACTGTGGAGTGGCAATGGGCACCAATAGTGTGTAAGATGCTCGCGTTAGCATGTAGCCAAATGAAATAGCTCACGTCTTCTTGGTGACTAGGAGACAAGGTTTAATCATGTATTTGTTTGTTCAACTATGTGGCTTTGAAAACCACATATGCATATCAGCTTTAGAAAACACAACAATGAGTTTTGGCAAATAATCAGAAAGTTCAACTTTACTTTTAACCAGACAGAAGAGGCCAATGCAAACAAATTTAGTGAGCTCCTCGAAAGGAAGCGAGGTGAGTAACTTCAAAGAAGCAAATTCAGTTTGCCTGGCACTTTACAGTTTGCACTGTGCTACTTCACACGTTCTTATCTGTGGTTCTCACAGTGACCGCTAAGAGGGGGCAGTGGTTATTACCACAGCAGTTAATAAATTAGACACTGAGGTAAGAATCAACATCAGGTCCTCAGACTCAATCATGTGAGGCTTCATAGGCCAGGGAACAGAGAACTCCCATGCACCACAGGGATGCTCAGGGTCCCAAGGGCCTACAGCCAGCATTCACAGGAAGTGAGGCTGCTATTTGAGGCTTAGCTCTCAGGCCAGAAGCAAAGACTCAGAGGAGCTGTGGACACTAGTCATCTGAGACAGGCCAGCCCTAGGAGCCAGAAGCCCAAAGAGTCTCAGAGGGCTTCTCTTTGCTACTGTTCCCTGCTGATGTAATGCTTGTAGTTATTTTCAAGCTCCCCCCTGCAAGACCTTTCCTCATGGCCCTTGTCTTTGCTGGTGTGGCAAGCTGCCAAAGGGCTCGTTTCCACCCGCATTGCCTTGACAGACTTGTCAGTAATGACGGCTGGCTTCCATCTTTACCCAGTTGAGCCAACAGTTGTGTGATGTCCCTGGGCACAGTGATTCTCCAAAGGGAGGTGCACAGAATCCAGGCTTCATTGGGTGCTTCTTGTGGAGTATCTCAGTTGGGGGCTATAAAGCTAGCTTTTTTTAGTTCTAAAACATTAAGCATTTGTCTGGAGTTGCTAGGAGCTATTTTCTCTGATATATGGAGAAAAAATTCTCTGATGTAAAATAGAATGATATTAAAATAGATACAGTGAAAATGAAATGAAAAGGGAAGAAAAGCAGGGGAGAGAGATAGAGATAGATAGATAGATAGATAGATAGATAGATAGATAGTGAGAGAGAGAGAGAGAGAGAGAGGAGGAGAGAATGGACATATCTGTGGGGAACTGGGGAGAGAAAGGGAGGGAAGGGGGATTTCTGAGTCCTTGGTGTGTTTCATTTCCCATTCTTGGGTTTGGTCTCTGGAATTTCTTTTTTTATTATGTGAGTCAATTTAGTGTCCTTTGCACCCAATAAAGCTAACCATTTCTTCTTTCTTAAACCAAGTTCTCTCTTACTTGTGAGGGAATGCCCGAAGGCTAATAATTAGAAGCCCTCAGGCATCCTTAGATGTCAGGAGCTGCTTACAGCACCCTGTCCTATCAAGGCCACCACTACTAAGAAGACGCTGCATCCCGAGGACCCTTCAAGCTCCCCAGAGCCTCCCTATACACTCTTTCCACACCGCTGTGCTGGGACCTTCTTCCTTGATCCAAGGTGCCATTTGTTCATTGGTTCATTGTATCAATCACTTTTCTTGTTGTTGTGACCGAAGACCTGACAAGATGTGTGAATTAGGAATAAGGGTTTATTTTGTCTCATAGTTTGAAGGTGCAGGCTATCCTGGTGGGGGAGGGAATCATAGCAGGAGTATGAGGCAGCCACATGTGTCCTCAAAGAGAGGCGAATTCTGATGCTCAGCTGGATTTCTCCTTTCCCCCTTTTAATGCAGTCCAGGACCTCAGCTCACGGGGTGGTAGCACTCACATTCAACTCTCAACGCTCACTTCCCTCTACTGTTAAAATGCTCGGGAGATTCTTCCAATGGCAGTGAGATTTCAAATCTGGTCAGTCTGACAACAAACATCAACTATTACATCCAGCAAGTGTTTGCAGAGCATAGATTTGATGGAGACAGAAGCCAGCATAGTGGACAAGGACATGGCGATGAGTCACGGAGGACCCTCCAAATTCCCCAGAGCCTCTCAGTACACTCTTTTCACACAACTATGCCTGGACCTTTGTTTTTCATTTCTTAAAATAAATGTGAAGGCTTGAAGAAGGAGTGACCCTTCTGGTGAGATCTGGAAAGTCCCTGTGGCTCTTGTAGATGAGTAAAGAGGTAGATTTTACTTGCCCACAGAATGCAAGTAAAGCATACAGATTTGGCTGTCAGTGCGGCTTCTCTTGCATGGAGAATCCTGATACCAGCAGAAGGCTCAACCTGTACAATGTGGCGGGAGGCTCCAAGGAGTCTATTTTTCAAGCCCTGCTATTCATCCAGGCCATCTTGTCAGCTACTCTCAGCTACAGTACTGAGCGAGGAGGAAGGATGTTCACAGTTGAATCTTCGTAGCACAACTTTCCCATCCTTGGTCTGAGGCACTGGGTTACACAGTAGCTTTAGACTCAGGGAGACAGGAAGACTTGGGAACCTGAGAGACTTCCCAGTGTCACCTCAGACAGAGACCATGTGCTTCTTCCACATCCAGACTGGTAGCATCTTTGTGGACATGTCTTCTCAGGGCTAGGTGAGGGTGGGGGATCAATGCTGGCTTATTGGGGTGGGGGGAGCTTTGGCAGCATGTTTGCCTTCTACAGGAAGCCTTCCATGGTACCTGTAGCAGGAGTTTATCCTCTGTGCCAGACCTGCTCCAATTAGAATTTGTCATGGGAAGTTATAGACTTTCCCTCCATGGTGTCACTTTTTTGTATCAATTCAGTGGGTTTAGATATGTTACTTCCCAGGGGAAGAAAGAGTTAGCTTTCAGGTTGTGTATCTACCCAGAAAGCTTTCTTTTGTAGGATAATGTGATGAAAGTAGAGATCACTTTACCATATTGCTAGAAGCCAAGAGGCCCTAAATAAATAGATTTGTAGTTCTTTCTTATTTTTTTTAAACAGAAAAAAAAAAAAAAAAAACCAGAAAATCTTTCTGCCATTCTTAGACTCTCAATAACTAAATTAGTTTTATCATAATATAAATCATCAAACTTGTTCCTTCTAATCTGAACACTGTAGTAAGTAAGTATTAAATTGTCAAATATCCTGAGCCTCACCTTGATTTCTATATCCTAAAAATTTGTAGCTATATTACCCTTGCCAGAAAAAGAAACTAGACACAGTCATAAGTGTTTAAAATAAAAGAAGTATCTTCCATAAAGGCCACCTCCTCCAGGAAGCTTCCTAAGAATCAAGTAGTGACCAAAATGGTGAGAAGCTGACAGCCTCTCTTGTGTTCCAAGTTCATGAAGGTCCCAATAGCAGCACAGCAGCAGCAATTATGGCAATGGTGAATTTAAAAGCAAATAAATCACAGAACTAAGGAAGTTTAGATGTAAGTGCCACGCCCTCTTGCTTGCATAATCCCCACTCAAGGACCCGAAAGGGGCTCCAGCAGTGTGTTTACATGGTCTCATATTTTGTGAAGTTTGCCAAAAAAAAGTATCTGCACTAAAGTCAGAGGTCTGCTGTGTCTTTTCATGCCAACATTCCCCTTGTCAATTTTCACCTCTATTATGTGGCTTTGTAGTGGCCATTGGCATATTCACTGCACTTTTAAGGAGAAGTTGAGTGGAAGATGCATTAGTGGGTTTAATGGGTATACTTGTGGCATCTATGGAAACTCCCAGTGTCCTCTGGGCCAAGTCATCCTGTGTGAACAAGGACATCAAAAAGTGATGGGTGAGCACTATTCTCTAAGAATGAACTGATGATTAATCGTATCACAAGAAAACCCGAAGTTCTCTGAGCTCTCTCAGCTCACATGGAAAAGAGACTCCTTAGAGGATTTTCCATATTTGACTAGGCCCTAAGAATGGACACCACACTATAAAAGCAAGTCGTAATGCTGAAGGAGATTTTTTTTCTAAACTATATCAAAAATAAGAAAATGAATTTGGCCCGCTAGGGTATATAAAGGGGTTGGACTGTCTTTATATTTTTTCTAATTATTAATAGAGAAAATATTGCCATATGAAGGAATGGTTGAAAGCATAAAACCAGAGGGAAACACATTATGAAGGCATGCCAGGCAGGTCA
>OU015753.1:32093874-32139754 GCA_907169655.1 Acomys percivali
ACACACACACACACACACACACACACACACACACACACACACACACCTGTGTCCCTGTATTCAACTCTCTATACTGGAAAGACCAAAAGAGGTTTCTTTTTTCCTGGAGGTACCCCAAGTGATTCTTAAAGATGACAAATCCCCAAGGAAGACTGAGTTAAGGTGTATAGGTGTTTAGTATTGTTCCAGGACATAGCAAGTGCCTAGTAGATAGCGACTATCAACACTGACCTTTCTCAGCAACGATTCAGAGAGTATTGTGTAGGGATAATTTTTTTCTTTTAATCTTAGTGGCTAAAATATGACATCACTAAGAGAAATCTGAAATGGTCACATCTGCTGGGAAAGACTACTGAGCATCTCTAGCTCATGTGCAGTCTCCAGTTTCCATAGAAACCAAGCAGAGAAAATTTGTTAAAGGAAGCCTAGAAAATAGGTAGATTCAGGCCTGTATGATTATTTCTCAAACCATTCAGCACACAAGCTGACTGCTATTACAATTATCTTATCGTTTACTTCGTTTCTTTTCTTTTCTTTTCTTTTTCCTTATAAGATGCAGCAGACCAGCTTCTTTTTCTATGAGAAAGATGACACAAAGTATAGGGTTTCTTTGCCACAGCACAGTCCCCATCACAGCCCCGGTAGCAGCCATTTCACAACTACTGTCATTGTGCTTTTCTGCCACATTGCTGGGCAAACCCACCTCGTTATCCTATGGCTGTTCAAATGTTTATTGTTTTCTGCTAAGATGCAAAAGCAAATAAATAACCGAACATATTATGTTAAGCAAAATTCCTGACTGTAGGGACCGACTGAAATCCCAATTACCATCCTGGCAGAGAGAGCTCAGCTGGGATGGAAAATATTACATTTCTCTGTGTTGGAGTGAGGAAGCGGGAAGGATTCTTGGGCCATTTGATTACAAGCCAAATCCTCAAAATCCCTCTTTAGCCATAAGAGTTGGTGACAGTAACAGGGGAGGGAGCTCTGAGTCAGATCTGGCAGAACTTGAATCAATAACCAGGCAATCTTGCTTCAATTTCCAAATGATTTTAAGTCTTTCTCTTTAAAATGCCATGAGGATGAAGGAATTGAGGGGATTGGGGGGGAGTGTGCAGGAATGCAAGCACCCAGCATACTAAGGTGAACTTCACTTTTCTGTCAAAAGATTATTTGTCTGCAGAGGTATTCTCAAGGACACTGGCAAGACTATACTGCCCTGGGCATTGCCAGAAACCCTCGCCTCCACAAAAGCCTTCCTTGAGCAGTTTCTATGCCCAAGTACGTGCTCAGCTTAGCTGGTTAGAGCAGTTTCTATGGCTAATTGCATGCTCAGCTTAGCTGGTTAGAGTACGGAGAAAAGAAAACAAATAGGAGATAAGGACCTAAGGGTTTATGATTTCAGCATAGAGGGCAGAACGGAAGCGCAGATGAAGCTGTAGGCTTGCCGTCAGAGGCACTGGGCCGTTCTCGCTGCTGCCACTTTCAAGCCGTGTGACCCTGAACAAATCATTTCGCTCTCATTTGTTTATTTTTTCACGAGTGACTTGGGACAGAGTGCATGGCTCAGCACAAATAGTGGGCAGAAATCAGAAAGGCTTGCTTGGTGAGCACACAGTGCCCACACAAACGTCAGAACATTGGTGAGACAGCACTGAGACTGGCACTATGGTAATAACGTTGTGTAAACAGCCCATGGACCCCATCTGTATGGGCTGCCTATGGAAGAGGGTGACAGGGAGCCACTTTTTTTTTTTTTTTTAATGGTATTAAGAGAGCTTGATGTCAGAACCATAAAAGCTATACCTTGTGGGTGGCCTGTCTGCAGCCTCCAACCAGGCTGAATTTCTATTGGCCATCTTTAATTGTTTTAGGGTGACCCTTTTGTCCATAGTTTCTAAAGCGACAGATAAGAATGCTGAATGCAGTTGAAGTCTCTGAAGGCATCCAGCATTTTCTCTGTGTTCCTCTTTCCTAACAGTAACCTAAAAGCTAGGTGTTTCCTCTCTGGACTTTTGTTTTTAAAAGAAGACAAGTCCTTGCTTTATGATGGAGTCCAGGAGGGAAAACTCCATCAGGCTGGCCTTGGTTGCCATGGCAGCCAGACAGCCATTTAACTGATTCCAAGAAGAGTCATTCCAAAGGGGGCGAGGTGGATCTTAAATGTGATCCTTTATGTTCCTTCCTGGTGAAGACCTTTCCAGCTGCCAGGGAGCTCGTGCTCCCAACAGGCCTGAGAAGGCAGATCAATACTGTTATCCCCTTTAGTGCCCAGTGCGATTACCCACTTTCAGTCTCATTGTCTACCAGCCAGCTATTTGGTCTTTAAAGTCTCATCAGCGTCTTATCATAGCAACATCACATTTTGTGGTTGTGAGATCATGTTATCCATGAGACGCAAACACTGCTCTCACAAGAGCAAGCGAGCCCAGAACTCAGGTAGGTGATGTAAGAGGGAAGCTAGCTATCATCAGAATTTAAGGAGTCTATGCAAGCTGTTCCTTATATGTTGGGTATCGTGATACACAGCCGTAATCCTGACACTGGAGAGGCGGAAACAGAAGGATCAGTTTTTGGTCATCCTTGGCTACCCCTAAAATTTAAGCCCAATTTGGTCTTTGTGAGACCCTTTATGAAAATGACAAAAAAATTAATGCTATAACAATTGCTCTAATTTTGAAAAATTATTTAAAGTGACATCTTAAGACACATGATGACTGAAGATGTTTGAGGATTCTGTTGGTAAAAATGTCACCGGTCCTGTGGTTTGTTGTCTATGTCATAATCAAAGAAAAATACTGATCTTTAGTTACAAGAGAGGTTGTCAGAATTTTGGTGTAAAGGTCCTGATCATAAACAGTTTGGGCTTCATGAGCCATATCGCCTCTATCAGCAGACAGTCAACTCTTCTGGTGCATGTGAAAGCAGCCACAGACAATATGTAAATGAATGGACATAGCTATATTTTAATAAAGTTTTATTATGAACAGTCAAATCTAAATTTCATAGAATTTTCACATGTCCTGAAAGAATATTCTTCTTTTGATTGTGTGTTTCCCATCCATTTGAGAATGTAAAAAAAAAAAAAAAAAAAAAAAAATTCATGGCTCACAGGCTAGGAAAAAAAAAATAGGTGCAGAAAAGCCAGATTTGGTTTGTGGGCCATAGCGTGCTGACCAGTGAGTCAACATGAGTCAGACTAACAGTGCAATTTTCAGATAGCATCTAGGTTTGTAGAAGGTTTTGAGAGATGCTATCCCAAAAGAAATGGAGAAACATGGTAGATCCCTGAGAGCGAAGCTTAGCAGTAGCTGGACTCAGAGAATTGCTTGGGCTGGAGAAGGTCCAAGGCTCCCAGAGGAACTGGGACCATAGGTCCTAGTTCCCACTGCATGGTGAGCAAGGGCCCCTGAAACATTTATTGCTGCAGCCCAAACCATTTCTCGCTATTTGGTAACTGCATCTTCTTTAGTGACCAGCATTCAGTCTGGCATATGGGAGGTATCCAAGCACCATATGTTAAGTGAGTGACTGAAAGCTGTCCAGTCAGCAGGAGTTGCAGCTTCAGGAGATGAGGAGAAAGCCTGGGAAGGGTTTCTGCTGCCAGGCAACACTTCTCCTTGATTGCAGCGATGCCCTGGAAATCAGAGTCCATGATTCTAAGTTCTAGTTGGATGTGCTGAGAGCCTGTCATAAAGACAATGGTATGTTTTCCATAAGCTCTTTTCTTTCCCCAGATGCACAAAATGTTATATATCTCAGCCTCCCGCGTTCAGTAAGATCACATGACTGAGCTGTGTCCATTACAATGTTGAAGGAAGTAATATACAATACTGTCAGCCTTGGATCCTAGCAAGTCTCAAAAATATTCCATTCATTTTCACTTTTCTCCGAGTTCCTCATAGAATAGGTCCAGGATCTTAGAGCCACAGGACGGAAGGGGCAGGAACCCCAGAATGGCCACCTGGAGGTTGAGAAGTCACCCAGCTTTCCCAGACTGTGAGAACGTTCTTAAGTTGCTTAAGTTCCCTTTTGTTGTAGTAACATAACTTAGCTTGCCTGAGAGGGCAGGGTCAGAGGGAAATTCATATTTCATAAGAGAAGCATTCTCTGAGCTCTCTAGAAATGGGTCGTGAGGCGTGAATTCAAGCGCAAGTAGTTATGTGGGAAGTGTAGCAAATCCCGTCCGGAGGGTAGCGAGGGCCCTCTCGGAATGGGAAGGAGCTGGAGAGGCTCATGGAGCCAGCCGCTTCCCACGGGCAGATGGAGCTCACTCCTGTGGGGAGACTGAGCTGGAAGGAAAGCATACCTCAGGGTTCTCCCGCCCAAGGGGAGGAGGCTGGTGAGTGCACGAATATGTCACTCTGCCAGTCATTGATCCAGGGCTATTGAGATTCAGGGGGTTAATATCCCAGCCAGAAAGGTTGATGATACTTAGGCTAAGGCACTTCGATGGGAAAGAGGCACACTGGGGCAGGTGGAGCTGGGCTGGAGCATGTTGAAGTCGTGACGCCTCAAGAACATGCGTGGAGACCAGTAGCATCTTTATATTCTTTTTTTTTTTTTTTTTTGTAAAGAGTGGATTTCTGTGGCAGTTGAGGCCACCATGGCTCTGATTCACTTGGTTGAGTCCTCTGCTTCCAATAGAAACAGCTTGATTGCAGTTATGGTAAGGACAGCGAACGTCATCAGAACACAGCCTTGCTGTGCTTACAGTTTTCCCCCCCCTTTGAACCTCTTAATTGTTCATGTGCCTCAGTTTCCCCACCTGTAAAATTCAAGGGGCTTGCATGATGACCTAGTTTCATGTCCTCTTTCAACTCTAAAATTGTAACTCCATCATTTTCCCGCATGAACACTGGCCTGTGTGCCTATTAGTGAGCGCTTCCCTGTTACTGGGGTGGGGAGGAAGCACACATAGGACCAGAGCAGGGAGGGTAGGCTCATGTGTGAGAACTTTTCTGGGGACTAGAACATAGAAGCTTTTAACCACTGCGACTAGGAGTTGAATGTTTAATGTTTAATGTTTAATGTTTAAAACATGCTTGACTGCAGTCTTCACCTTGATAGACTCACTAAGTATATCATGGACCAAATGACATAATTTTGAGGGAGCATACAGATTATAATATAATTTTAATTTCTGCTCAAGAGTCTGTGTATTTTGTGTGCTAGGGTAAAGAGACTCTTGGCTAGTCCTAAGGTAGCATCCTGGGAAGCCCCAGAATTGGGAATCTGGGATCTGAATGCATTCTCAATTGATGGTGTGTTTGGCTTCCAGATATCTTGGGTTTTAGCCCCATAGAGTCCCAGTAACAAAATAAATGATGCATAAAACAAAGGCTGAAGAATGGAGACTAGATCCTCTCTCAGTTCCAGCTAAGCTTTACCATTGTACATTTCTAAAAGTCAAACCTCCAAGATACACAGTAGCAGGAAAGATGCCCGAGTCTTAAGTGATATCACTTCAGTTTAGTTCCTCTTTCTGTTAAAATCCCAGGTCCTTAGTTATGTGACAGGGGTCTTCAGTGTAGAACATCAATTGCCTAGGAGCTGTCTTTTCTTAGCTCAGAGCCTTTTTTTTTTTCCTGAGTAATTTCCTCTGTTCTACAGGAATGAACACTGAGCAGCTTTGTGAGACCTAAAACTCTTGACCACAGACAGTTAGACTAATCTAGAACAACCAGACATTTTCTTCTTTAGATACTGGTTTAGGATTGAGAAACTGAAATGGTGCCTGCCTTGTCTCTGGTAGTGGATGCTGTGTTTAAGGACGAGGCTCTGACCCTACCTTCAGTAGGGGATGCATAGATTTTTTTTTTCTTTACTAACTCAGGAGTTAAGTATAGAGTTAACTGTATGCTCCAGTGTATGCAGAACAACCCAGGTCCCTCCATCCCTCTCTTTACCCCCTCCATGTGTTTGATTCTCATATTCACTCCGTAGTTGCTAGGATTTCTCACTGGCTCATGATGTTTTCCTGTTTTCTGGCTTTCTTTTCAGAGCTCTCCATCCTGTTCTACTAATCACTTACTCTGTTTCTGTGTGGTTTTAAATTAAATATTTGTTTTATTTTTAATTGTTTGTAAGTATGGGTATGTATAGATGAATGTAAGAGGCCACAGAGTCCAGAAGAGTTGGATCCTTTGGAATTGGTCTTACTGGAAGTTGTGAGCAATCTCACAAGGGTGCTAGAAATCGAACTTAGGGCCTCTGCAAGAGCAGACAGCACTCTTAACTGATGAGCTATCTCCCCAGTCCGTGTTTCCATAGCTTTACAAAAATATTTTGACTTACAGTACATCTTACTATCAGGTAGTACAGGTATTTCCTCTGTCTCAAAATTGGTTTTGTTATTCATGCATATTCTTATTCAACATAGATCTTATAATCAAGTTGTCAAATCACTTCAAACTATTACTTTTATTGGAAATACATTGAATTTATGGATTAATTTAGTAAAAAATTGATATTTTATACTAAGTTCTTTTGTCTAACAATGTGCATACTTATTAACTTAATTATTATTATTTGAATTATTTTTTTAGACAAGTTCTCATTATATAGCCAGGCTGGCCTCCAACTCACGAACTTTCTGCTTTAGCCTCCCTAGTGCTACAGTTGTAGACGTGACCGACCGCACCAGGCTGGAGGAGATGTGCTGCTGGGAGTGGATTGTGAGGTTTCAAAAGCCCACACCAGGCCATTCTCCCCGACTACCACTCACTTTCTGCTGCCTGAACATCAGGACGTAAAGCCCTCAGCTACTTCTCTAGCACCATGACTTCCTGTCTGCTGCCACACTCTGACAGGATGATGATGGACTAACCCTCTGGAACTGTAAGCACTCCCTCAACTAAATTCTTCCCTTTGTAAGAGTTGTCTTGGTCATGGACTCTTCTCACAGAAATAGAAAAGTAACTAAGACGGAAGTTGGTGCTAGGAGTCGGGTGTACATGTATGTAAGGTCAAGGGTGGGCATTAGACATCTTCCTCTATTGCTCTCAGAGTCTCTCACTGAGCCTGGAGATCACTGCTTTGGTGAAAACAGACTGACCATTGAGCCCTGGGGTTTTTTATCTCTACCTCCCAGTGCTGGAGTTACATGTGTTCACTGCTGTGCTGGCTTTTGACATGGGTGCTGAAATTTTAATCTCATCTCTTTATTTTTATACAGTAAGAACTTTACTGACTGAGCCATTTCTCCAGCATGAACTTCTTTAAATACCTAAAAACTCTATGCATTTTCATATGTTTTTTTAGAGGTTAGTTTTGAGATCTTTACAATTTTGTTGCTATATTGTCTGACATTTTATTTTCCCTTTTGTTTGTTTATTTTTGTTAGTCCTTTCTGGTACGAACTGTTTTCCCCAAAGCAGAAGGAATCGGGTAGTCAGTAACCCTTTGCATTCTGTCACTTTGATGACAAAGGCATATACTCATGACATAAGTGGGCAATGTCTAAGATATGGCATTTGAAAAACTGAAATAAACCTGTCAGCTTATATGGAACCCTCAAAGTACACATGTGACGAAAGTTTCTTTCTTACCAACCGGGCGCTGTGTCTCTGGAAGTGAACTGTCAACACATCATAAGAATTGAGAACTCTAGAATTAGGATGACCTGAAGAGACATCTAGTTTACCTTCTGCTTTTATCTTTTCTGTGGGGTATTAGTTTTGTGTCTGGTCAATAGTTGTGTGGCTTCCTCAGAGATGTGACATTGACCACTTTGTGAAGGAGACCAGCCCTCATCAGTGGGCTCCTTTGCCTACACCTGCAGGAGCAGTAACACATTCTCCATAGTATCTCTTTATTCTGATTAGTGGTTTATCATTTTATACTGAAACACTTGCTCTTGTATCTGGATGTCTTTGGGGAATCAGCCATGACTTAATGCATTTAATTAATTAATTAATTAATTAATTTAAATTCTCAGTGTCTAGCAGGTTCTTGGTATCTAGTAGGTTCCAAAAGACAATACATTAAAAAGTGTATATAGAATGCCTTATATTTTTCTCTTGTTCTTCTGGTGCCCTCGTCTCTTGGATCTCCAGCTGATTGTCCACTGTGCCTACCCTTCTGAGAGACTAATCACGGGCATCACTCTGAGAGGTACAACAACCCCACCTCAGCTTGGGTCACATGGGTTTATTTCCTGAGTCCCACTATTCCCTGTCCAGCATCTGGCCCCTCTGCTTCAGCTGGCGCTATGTGATCTGGCTAAGTACTTGTATACCTAAAGATTTTACTATCCTGCCACTGCTATGGGGTGCATGACCTGACATTCCGAGTAACTGTCAAGGGGACAGACGATTTGACCTGGAAATGGAGGGAAGATAATTTCTCAGGTTGTCAAATTTTTACCAATGGGAAACACATGATAAGAAGTCAAAAGTCTTACTTCTCTCACTTCCTCTTCCAGACTGTTCCAAGACAGGTTTGCCAACATGTGGTTTTTAAGAACATCCTTTGTAAATAAACAAATGTACTGAACAAGTGAACAGCCATGTCTCTTCATAGCTCATGATGCAAACTCACACATGACTTCACACGAGTGTATAATACTCACTCAGTATAAGACGTCACAAACCTCTACTCTGGTCTAGCCAATGGACAGGACATTCTCCACAGGTATGTGGAGAGCGGGGAATGACTCTGACATGAACTCTGGTGCCCCATATTTGACCACCTCCTCTTGGTGGGGAGGCCTGGTGGCACTCAAAGAAAGAATAAACAGGCTACCAAGATGAGACTTGATAGCCTATGACCATATAGTGGGGGAGGAGGTCCCCCTCGGTCATAGACTTAGGGGAAGGGAATAGGGTGAAAGTGGGAGGGAGGGAGGAATGGGAGGATATAAGTGATAGAGTAACAATTTAGAAGTAATCCGAATAAATTAATAAAAAAATCAAAAAAGAAAAAGAGAGACGTCATGCAGCTTCGACTTCTTTTCCTTCTGTCTCAGTGTCGGAAAAATCACACCCCTCAAAGAAGACTCTCAGCCCTTAATTCTTATCTCATGATTTTTGTTCAACAGGAAACTTGATCTAAGCCAGATACCATAGGGAAAAACAGTGACAGCAATGATGACAACACCACCATCATCCCCCACATCCCCCTATTCCCCCCACGCCCCCCCATTCCCGCTCACCCAGGACCTGTCCCTTCGAACCAGAACGGTCCTTTGCGTGTCTGACCTTAGCTCCCATTGAGTGCTTCCCTACAAGGTGGTGCAACGCTTCCAGCCTGTGGAGGCTGGAAGTTGATGTCTGCGCGCTGAACCCTGAGCTTACCATTTCAACTAGACAGTCCCGCTTGCCTCCCCTCTCTTCCTCTGGGGTTACAGGCAAGCTCCGCCACACCCAGCTCTCATGTGCGTGCTAGAGATCTGAATTCGGATGCTTCCGCCTGTGTATTTAAGCATGTTATGCACTGAGTCATCTCCCAGCCCTTTCCTTTTATTGTGGAATGTTCATTTCTCCTATTCCATCTTGAATTCTCTTCTCTAGCCTGGCTGCTTGTTAACATCCCTCTCAACTACACTGATGAGAATTGAATGCCACATACAATAAAAGTAGTGCCTTTTTTTTTAAAGTGTTGCTTTTTAAAAGAATCATAACCTGAAGCCATCTCTTCCTCTGCTTTAGAAGGAAAGAAAATCTGGACACCGTAGAGACTACTGCGTCTAAACCATTCTGTTCTGTGTTACCTTACGTGCCCCTAACAACCACTGGACCCTGCAAATGATGACCTTTCTTATGTTACACATACAGCAGTTCGATAATTTTTAGTGCCTTCAATATTTCATTAAGCTGCTAAGTGGGCTGATTAGGATTTGAACCCATTTTCAAAGTTCCTGTGATACCAAACCCCCAACACATTTAGCAGTTTTGGTGGTTTGAATAGGAACGGCTCCCATAGACTCATAGATTTCCCTGGTTGATCATTAGTGAGTGATGCTTCTTGACAGGGATTGGGAGGTGTGGCTTTCTAGGAGTAGATGTGGCCTTGTTGGAGGAAGTGTGTCACCTGTGGTGGACATTGGAGTTTCAAGTGCTCAAGCCAGGTCCAGTGTCTTTAGCTTTTCCTGGTGCTTCCAGATCTGGATGTAGAGCTCTCAGCTACCTCTCCAGCACCATGCCTGCCTGCGTGCCACCATACTTCCTGCTATGACGCTAATGGACTAAATCTCTGAGACTGTTAACCAGCCCCAGTGAAATGTTTTCCTTTCTAGAAGTTGCCCTGGTTGTTATGTCTCTTCACAGCAATAGCACACTGGCTAAGACAATTTAATAATATAGGAACAAGCTTCTGTCATGGCTCATGCTAACTGTGCCAAATGTCAGGCTTCTGCATAGAGGCCCAGAAAGGCCTTTGTATACAGCTGTGAAGGCAAAGCCTGGATTTCCCTGGAGACCCAAAGATGCTGGGGATGCCAAACTCACAGGAGACCTGCTAAAGAGAGCAATTTACAGGATGTGTAGCCAGCTCGAGACAGAGAAGTGTGTTGCAGTCAACAAAGCTGAAAGAAGTTGAGATCTGAAGAGTGCTTTGACATCAGACATGGAGATGCAGAGTTTGGAATTTGCCCAGCATGGCTGACATAGTACCACTACCAGAAAGAATGGCAAACTAGCCTATCATAATCTACCAAAGACACTGCACTATGGCTACTGAATCAAACAGGTGCCTCATATCTGGGAAATAGTAAATAACATTTGACATTGATATAGTCGGGGTACCTGAACAAAGACAAGATCTTCTCGCTAAACATTGGCCATGTGACCAATCGTATCCAACCAAAGAATCAGGGATCTTTGTAACTAAGAAACCTAAGTGCTCGCTTCGGCAGCACATATACTAAAATTGGAACGATACAGAGAAGATTAGTATGGCCCTTGCGCAAGGATGACATGCAAATTCGTGAAGCGTTCCATATTTTTGATACCCTATGAGCATATACAGGGGCAGGTAATCCCTGTCAGGAACAGTCATAGGGGAGGGGAATAAGGGGAAAATGGGAGGCAGGGAAGAATGGGAGGATACAAGGGATGGGATAACCATTGAGATGTAACAAGAATAAATTAATAAAATTAAAAATTAAATAAAAGAAAGAAAGCAGACCCCCCCCCCCAAAAAAAAGGAACCTAAGGTATCCAATGAGAAAAGGTGCAGCCACAGAATAGTGGAGACATAAAGAGGTGTGATTGAGCAGTGCAACAGCCTGGGGTAGATGTGGGAACGCTATCAAGGGAGAAGTAAAAGAACTGCACTAAGCCTTCTAACCTCGACGATAACTCTATTATGATTCTTGCTGTGTGGCCATCCGTGGGCTTACATCTATCTTTCAGACTTTTCTAGCAAAGAATTATACTGCCTAGGATGGGAGGCTGGAGATAAACAGTCATGTCACTTATAACCCGAGGAAGAAATGTTAGCAGCTGAGAGCCCCGTGCAGCTCAATCGATGTCACTGGGCAGTATCCATTGATGAGTTTTCATCTAGTCATTACTCAGAGCCAAAGCACTTGCCATGGAGAGGCAGTTAAGACATCTTGTTTTGTTCTGTCTTCTGTTGCCGATACCATGTTTTTCTCACCTCCCTGATTTCCACTGGTCTGTCGCATAATGTTTTGACTTTATAAAGCTGCGAAAGCAATACGTGCTCAGTGGAAGGTGAACTTTGAATTTTGATCTTTTCCTGGCGTGATGATAGGTGATATGATGCTCTCACGAGATGCCGGGCAGCTGTACTGAGCTGTGGCTCCCAGGTAGCCATGAGATCACGAAAGTAAACAACTGACACTCTGCAGTGTTATGTGTTGCTAAGCTATGCTGTTTGCTAGGTTAGTTGCATTAATACAGTGCCCACTTAGGATTTTTTTCAACGTGCAGTAGAGTAAGTGGGACATCTGTGGTGTCATAATCCCAGCTCGTTTCTCTACCCATCCTTCTTCCTCTGTCCCTTCTCCCTTTCCCTCCCACTCTTTACATTGCTGATAGAGCTGCTTTCAATGATGCATCTTAGTGTGGAAAGGCTACTTTAACGTCCACCATGTTTTATACCCTACATGCTTAGAAAGCTTGGAATTTGTAATTTCTACTAAAAGGGTGGAAGAAAACATTCTCTACCCATTGGCTTTGGGTTTGATGATGTGACTGGTGTACCAGTTGCAAGCCCTGGGGTTCAAGAAGCTTGTGGCATTTCCTCTTGCTTGCTTGTTCTTACCTATCCTTGCTTTGAGAGGGTCAATTAGCTCAACTGCCGTTCCTACCAAGAAGAAACTCAGCTTGCTGTATCAGTTGCCCCATTCCCACCTCCATGACAATCAATTTCTGCTTCCTTTCTGATTCCATAACATTTTGTGTTCACTGTTGGTGTGGCCCCAGATGTTGTTTCAGACTCAGTGTTGCAGCACTGACTAGTTAGATATCCAAATCTGTATTCACCCCTTCTTCCTTCATGTGACAAGTCCTGATTTTGTTCAGCCTGGTTGTGTTCCTGGGGAGCCTGACGTACCACTGCAGAGGATGCAGTTCCAGTGGATGTAGTTGTTTTCATTTTTGTACAACCTCCATATAAGGACCGGGAACTAAATCTTACCCACATTTGTATCGTTAGTACTCAGCAGAGTGGCAGGCATACAGTAGATCTTGGTTCGGGCTTGCTGACTTGAATTGACACTCTTGTGGTGTGAAGGCTGAAGGTTTGGAAATCTAAGCTTGTGGTCCAACCGTCACCAGAGATCCTAGGACATCTACTAATCTGTATGTTCCCCAAATGACCTCCTAATCTCTTCTGTGTGTGACTTTATACTTTACTGTATTCTACAGGGAACTGGAAAAAATGCTGCCAATACATGAACTCAAGGCCACTGTTTTACTGTCTATTGAGAACTTGAAGAACTACCTCTCTCTATCTGGCTACTCAGTGTATCATCACACTGAGTGCCTCTTGCCACTGAAAGCCCCAGGTCAGGCAGCACCACCTTGTATACACACCTGTGTCCTTTCCTACTGCATCAGAGGCATGTTGAGACATGGTATAGAGTGTTGAATATGACTCATTAATTTATTTTACTCTTAGTAATGATAAATATAACATTTTCCCCTTTCTTCCTGATGAAATTTGATCAATACTTAAGTTTCTCCCAAGCCTGCTCTCATGCCATCTTTCCTGGCTAAAGGCAAGCCCTTTTCAGTGAGCTGCCTCTGTGTAATAGGGTGCATCAGTGTCCCCAGTGTTTTATACTCCCCACTCCCTGGAAGGCTTAAACTTTGTAGTTCCTACTAAAAGAGGGGGAGGGGAGTATTTCTGACCCTTTGATTTGGGCTTTGCTCACGTGGCTGGTTTCAGTTCTGCAGACCAATGCTGCTGCTGCTGCCACAAGGTGGGCTGAATAGCAACCTCCCCAACTGGCCACATTCTAATCTCTCAAACCTGTGACTTTGTTAATTATATAGTCAAAGGGGCTCTGCCAAGGAGATTAAACTAAACTGAGGCTCTTGTGTGATTATTCTGGTTTCAGAGTGGGTCCTAAATGAAATTACAAATACCCTTAGAAGAAATAGATGGAGAGAGTTTTGACTGTAGAAGAGCAGTAAACACGGCCAAGGAGGCAGATTGGAGTGAGGCCACCATATACCAAAGAAGGCCCTGCCAGTTTCTGAGCTCAGCCTAGCAAATACATCTTGGACCTCTGGCCTTCAGGACAGTTAGAGAATAAACATATACCGATTCAAGCCACTAGTCTCTGTTGTAATTTGCTATCGCAGGCAGTAATGTTTCTGAGCCACAGCACAATGTTTCAAAACACATACACAGCACAGAATGGTAGGATCAAGGTAACTGGAATACCTACCACCTTAGACATATACCATTTGCTCCTGTAAGCAACATTCAAAATCCTACTTACTAACTACTTTGAACCATTCCTGGTTCTTTTTGAGGAGCCTTTGCTGAAGGATATCTGCTGTTTAAGGAGCAGCATCCTAATGATCTTGTCTATAGTTCCCATCATATTTCAATTATCTATAATACTTAGCACAGTATAGCTATTGTACTGTATTGTTTGGGCAATAATGACAAGAATAAAAGTCTGAGCATACTAAACAGAGACCCAAGTTGTTCTTGGTGATTTTGGTTGCTTAGCTGAATCTTTAGTCAAGGGGCCGGCCGATACAGAGGGTGGCTATACTTTCCTACTAAGAAGTTTGTTTCCACTGAAGCCAAGCAGTCGTCTCAAGGTCACCCAGCCAACACCATCAGCCAAGGTTCTATAACACCTAATGGCACCAAATAGCCTCTGTTTCTTGAAAGCCATTACACCAAGGACATGGAATTCATAGTGAGGGCAGCGCCCAACCATTGTGTGTCCTGAATTCATCTCAGTAGCCCTGGGAAACAAGCTGAATGTTTTGTCCCTGCCTCTGGGAAGTGTGGCTAGAGGAGAATATCCTAGAAGTCAAGAGACACTCATACTGCCTCTTGGAAGGGGGGGTATGGAACAATGAAAGATAGATTTCTCTCCCTGTTTTCAACTATTCTTGAGGGTAAACTTTCTGTAGTTCAACTAAATTTCTATATTTTGTTATGTTAGGACAAAAAAATAAAAATACTTCAGGATATCCAATGGCTATCATTTCTATTTTTGCTGAATTAAATACCTTTGATGCTATGTAACTGTAAAAAAAAAAGTATCTGATGTGCATCTGCTTGAGATCGAAGCTTGAAGTGAAAGACATTAGGCAATTATTTCCCATTTTGAAGAGAGCATCTCTATTGTGATAAAAGGAAGACAGAGGTAACCCAAGCCTTGCTTCCCTTTCTCTAAAGATGTGGAAGAACACCATCCACTTAAATGCCCTGTAAGAATATACTGTACTGTAAGAGACATGTGATGTGTGCATTTAAAGTAGCTATATTGACATATGGCTCCTGTTCCACATAGTTCACCCATATGAAGTGTATGATTCAGTGCCTTTTAGTTCATTCAAATAGCTGTGCACTGACTGTCAAAAACTAATTTTGGAACATTTGTGTTTCTTTCAACAGAACCCTCACTGTGTGCAGTAGCACATTCTTGTAACTTCAGCGTGCAGGAGGCCAAGGCTAGAAGATCAAGAATCTGAAACCACTTGAATTGTAAGTTCTAGATTATATTCAGCTATGCAACATTCCTGCTTCAGAAAACAAGCCACAACTAACATCATCATCACCACCACCATTACCACTACCATCATTACCACCAATACCAGCACCGACACCACCAACACCAACACCACCAACACCAACACCACCAGCACCAGCACCGACACCACCAACACCATCACCATCACCAACACCATCACCAACACCACCAACACCAACGAACCAATCCTAAGTCTTGTATCGATGAGCAGTCATGTTCTTATACCCCCACACTATCCTAACAAAAATATACTTTGTCTCAAGGTATTTGCCCTTTATGGACATTTCATATAAATGGATCTAATGTTTTCTGGGTCTGCCAATGTTAGAGCATATATTATAACTTCATTCTTTTTAATTGTCAGAATAGTTATGTGGATTGACCACCTTTTGCTTTTCATTTGCCACCAACATTGGGGTGTTTACCCTTTGTGACTATGATAATAGGCTGGGGCTAATATAAGCATATATATCAAGTTTCTGTGTGGGCATGGGCTTTCAACTTTCTGGGTTTTAACATTAAATTTTATTTACTTGTGTTTTGGGGGGTATGCATGCCATGGTATTGGGGGTTGGTCTAGTTCTATGCATTCAAATGCTTAATTACTGGCCCCCAAGATCTGGTCTTTGTTGTGTAAACTTTGAAGGTTTATTTGGTTGAAAGTTAATTGGTTAATAAAGTTCCTGAAGCCTGTTGTGGGGCAAAAGAGAAAAGTAGGCAGAGCTTAGGTTCCAGGGCTTGGGGTCAGATGGGGACCACAAGGCAGGGAGGAAGAGGGAGAAGGAGAAGAATCCAGAAAGAAGGAAGTCACCACGGGGCAGTAAGGACCATGAGCACGTGACCATGAGGGCTGGCTTGATGGAACAGAAGCAGCTCAGCCAGGAACAATTATGTCAGGTAACTTGGGGTGTGCAGCTGGGAAATAGCAAAATAGCTTAGAGGGTTGGCATCTGTCCAGTTACTGCACTTTAAGGCTTTTATACGTCCAAGAGGTCTCTGTCTCAATTATTTGGGAACCAGCTGGGGGTAGAGATGCCCTCTAAAGTCTACTATCCATCCCACAACACCATGGGGAGGTCAGAGGGAAGCTCTTAGGTATCAGCTTTTTCTTTCTATCATGTGGGTCCTGGGGGATCAAACTCATGTTGTCAGGCCTGGTGACCCAGTGAGCCATCTTGCTGGCTTTCAGGTTTCTTAAATGCGTGCATGTGGGAATAGAACAGATTGGACTGCATGCAACACTGAGCTTACATTTTTGAGAAACTTTCAGACTATTTTTAATACATTCATCTAAAAGAAATCCATGATAGGCAGAAGGGGGTACCTGGAGAGAGGAAGAGGGTGAGAGGATCAGGGTGGTGAGGCCCTAGGAACTGCAATGAATGCTCAGCCAAAGCAGCAGGTCCCAGACCGACTGCTGTCGTGGGAACAGAGCCAGGCTAGTCCGTGGAAGTGCAACAAAGCACAAAGCGTGTTGGTTATGTTTTGCCAGGTTCAAGAAATGACCCAGAGTCAGGTGTTTTGATTACGATGAAGATGGTACAGGAAGTGCATTTCTGACCTTGGGACTAGATTAAGAGGCCAACACACTGTGTTTGCTAGCCTAGGCCATTGCTTGTGAACAGTGGGGCGGGCGGGGGGAGGGTGGCGGAGGGGGGAGCTCATCGCCAAGGCTGTCCTTGTATCAGCCCACTCCACAGAGCAGGAAGCCTGGCTGGGTCATGGTTTCTGACCACTTTTGCCCTTTCATCTGCTTAAGCTAGTTACACTGTCACTTTGAGCTCTAGCTCTGATTCCTCTGGAAAGGCTCTGTCCAGATGTTCATGTATTTAGCAAATGCACTTCTCTGATGCTTTGGCACGGTTGCTTTCAGATGGGGATAGATATTTGATGCTGTTGGCTGTTGAGAACATGTACACTCAAATGAACAGCAAAGTCTGTGACTCGGATTCCCTGTGTCTCTAATTCTTTTTGTAATACAGCGGATATATCGTTCTAAGACAAGCTGAGCACAGGGGAAGCGGTGCTGTTTTCCCTGCGGCCCCCTCTTGTGGGTCATGCAGAAGCTCTTCATGTAGAGAAGGGTGTCTTGTGCCCCTTTCCACATGATAGGATGATGACTTCCATCTTGATTTAGGGATTTGCTTTCCGTGTTAAAACCACTCCTTCTATACATAGGCAGAAAACCTCAACCCACTGCATTTCAGGGCATTGCCCAAGACTGTGTGTTTTTGATCCTCTTTGAGCTAAGCACATCTCAGAGACTATTTTACATTTTTACAGAGTGCACTGGGGCTAGAGAATGGAAAAGACTTTCTTAAAGGCCACCAGATCAGTGGAGGATGAGCCTCCCACACCTCTCTCGACCTGACTCTCTGGTCTCAGACTTCACCATGCTGGGACTGTGTAAGTTTGTCCGCCATTCTATTTCCATATGTCTGGCTTGGTGCCTGGCACATGATCCTGGAGCCAGTCTGGGTTTTTTGTTTTTGGTTTTTTTTTGTTTTGTTTTGTTTTTTTGAATACTGATTCCAACAAGTACTGCTTGTGGAAAGGCTTAGCCACCTCTCTCTTTCTATATGAAGTGTAGCCATGATGGCAGCCACCTCAAATGCAGGCAAACTGTAAGAAGTAAATATATTAGTGCATTTGGAGTGATTAGAATAGTGTCTTTTGTAGACTAAGGCCTCCATGAATGTTGATTGAGTGGACAGATGAATGCCTAGGCTATAAGGCGGTCCTCAGAAGTGGCACAGTGTCCTTCAGTCTATTAGGCTCTATCCTACATGACTGTGGGATACAATCAGGTCTTAAGGCTGGAAGGCTGAGCTAAGAAGGACAGTCCTGTGAAGGTGGATGCTTTAGGCAGAGGGCTTTGGGGCATAGTCATTTCTTCCTGGCTATGCCATCATCCCCAGCTGCTCTCCTGAGGATTCGAGGGGGATTCGGAAGAACAAGCACAATTTCCGTTGCGGTTCTCCGCTATCGGCGATCGCCAGCCTGTGTTCTAGTAGGACCTTGTCTCAACTGTTTCGTTCATGCCAAAGCCTTTGGGTGCCTAATCCCACTTTGTGAAGGTTTCCAAGTCTGTTAGGCTTTGCTCAAGAAGATAGCAGAGTTCTCAGAGTCTCAAGGGGAGGCCTGGGCAGACACTGATTATGGATCGAGGACACAGGCAGCTTTGCTGATTGTACTTTCAAATGCTGTCATTAGAAGGTCTCCTCTATCTGTAATGGCCTGTGGCCTGGCTGTGTTGTGTGGGGACCCTAAGGGCCATCTGAAAGTGTGTGAGGATGACATGACCAGCACTCCTGAAAGCTGTCCAAGTGTGACACATGTCCAAATCCCGGCAGGGCAAGGAGTAGGTAAATGCCCACGTTTCTGGCTTTGTCCTGCCTTTCTGCATCACTTACCCATCCCTCTTCAATTCCAGGATTCAGAGATGCTGGGTCAAAAGGGATTCCATGAAGTCATTGAGCTCTTAGGCAGGATAGTCCATTGAAGGATGCTATGAAGAAATGAATGACTCCTTAATGTTGACACTGGTGCCAGCATAACACACAGTGTAGTGAACCTTCATGACACCCTTGTGTGTTTAATACATAGCATCTACCTGTGATTTCTAAATACTAGGACCAGTGAGATAGCTGTGTTGGTAAAAAGAACCTGTTGTACATTCCTCAATACCTGAGTTTAATACCTAAAACTTACAGTAAGAGGGGGAAACTGACTCCTGAAAGTTGTCCCCTGATCTCTCTCTCTGTCTCTCTCTGTCTCTTTCTCTGTTTCTCTGTCTCTCTCTCTCTCTGTCTCTCTCTCTCCCCCCCCCACACACACACCACTCCACACTACCAATAATAATAAATAAATAAACTATAATAAAATATTGTCAGAATTCCAAATATCAGACTGAACCATAACAGCAGTAGCCTTATTTAGGAAACTTGAAAATAGAGATTTCCTGGCTCTAGGGTTTCTGACTCAGAACGTCTGGTGTATGACTAGGTGAGGAATCAGAACTTTTATTCATGTTCTTCCAGGTAATTCAACCGGAGTGCTAGGCTGTAAAGCACTCAAAGGTCTCAGTAAGGGCTCCTTGCTGGCTGCACCTCAGCACTGCCCATGGCACTGCTGTGCTTCCAGAAACTAATTCTATTTATTTAGGTAGAAGGTTCTAGAGAGTCGGGTTTCCCCACCCTAAGACAGAGTTTCTCTGTGTAGCTCTGGCTGTCCTAGAACTCACTCTGTAGACCAGGCTGGCCTCTAACTCTAAGGAATCACCTGCCTCTGCCTCCTAAGTGCTGGGATTAAAGACGTACACCACCACTGCCAGCAAGAGTTAGAAATGTTAATGCTTTTTGTTTTTAAGTTTTTCTACAAGTATATATTATATATTGAGCATATTTCCTGCCATACTCCTTCCTCTTTCTACTCCCTTGTCCTCTTAAACAGTTTGCTTCTACATTCATGTAGATGCACAAGGGGTTTTGTGTATCTTTATAAAATCTAGGAACCACAAAGGAGAGAAAACATAAGAAACTTATCTTTCTGAGACTAGTTTAATTCACTTAATATGTCAGTCTCAAGTTGCGTGTATTTTTCCTGCAAATGACATGAATTCATTCTCATTGACTGAGAATGATTTCACTGTGTATACAAACCACATCTCTTTGTCCATTTCTCAGTATCTGCTTTTTGTTATTTGTTTGTTTGTTTTGAGATACAGTCACATGTAGCCCAGGCTGGCCTCAAGCTGACTACGTACCAGAGGCTTGACTTGATTTCTTGACCCTTCTGATTGCTGAGATTACAGGTCTGTACCACCACACCCAGCGTCTTCAGCATTACAGGTTGCCAAGGGGAACTAGGTGTAACCATAATAGAGAACCAGACAGAAGCTACCCTTTTCCTCGGTAAAGGCAGTGATGTAGTGAACACCCGCAGTGCGACAGCCTGACACTAAGCATACTGACTATTACCTGGTCCCAGAGACCATTCAACCCAGAAGCTCCCCATCACTTAGTCACTTCAGAGCAGAATATTGCAAAATGCCCCCCTCAACCCAACTTTTTATTTTGCTAAGTTAAGGCGCTGAAAACAAAACCCAACCCAACCACCACTTGTCTGTACCATTCTGTCACTTGTTTTAAATGATAGGCTGGAGGGATGGCTCAGAGGGAAGAGCAGTTATCCTGCTCACAAGGATCTAGGCTCAGTTTCCAGCACCCACATGGCCTCACAACCATCTGTGACTCAAATTCCAGGGGATCCAACACTCTCTTCCTGGACTTTGAGGACACCAGGCACATTTTTATTTCATGCACATGAAATAAAAATAAATCTTTAAATTAAGTTTTTACATTTTTATATGTAGAACAGATCTGAAGTGAAGCCAACGGTAGTTCTTACAGTAGTCTTAGATTAAGAGGAATTTGCTTCAGAGTCCTAATCGTCTTTCGTTGGGATTAGCCAGCAGCCAGCTTCCATGCCAAGGCCAAACTTTCACCGGTGAGGCGACTGAGCCCTGGAAGAGGGAATGTGGTTGGCTCTGGCCCCCAGTCAGCAGGCCTGGGATGAGAACCTATTCTAAGGATGTCTGCCTGGCACTCCTGCTCTTCCCACCTAACTAACATATATGGATTAGAGCCACTGGGAACAGCTTCGCAGTCCCCTAGCTACAGTCAAGCTTGTTTAGAATGGTCACCATGGTAACCAGCCGGCCAATGGGTCTGTTAGGTGGTCTCATCTCAAGGCAGGCATTGCTGTGCATACCTGTAGACTCTTCATTTCTTGAGAGCTGAGGCAGGAGGATGGTGACTTCAGGGCCAGCCTGGTCCACATAGCAAGGCCTTGCCTAACGGTAAATAAGTACATAAATAAAATCTAAAACCTCTAGTAACCATGGAATACGGAGTCCCATTGTGTGGGTCTTTGGATGGCAAAGGAGAACTTCAGTTGTAAGATGTAGGAGCATATTACTGCTCTGCCCTGCTAGGACATTCTACTATGAATGTTAAAAATCTGTGAAGAATTAATTTTCTGATTATCTCCTGCAGAGTCCAAGTATCTTCTCTTACCCTGTTGTTAATTTTAATAAGTCAACAAATTGGCTAATTCTCTCAGAAAGGTTTTCATTGAGGAAATGGGTATTTTACATGATTCCCTTGGACAGGGAAGAAAACAGACCTCCAAATGTATTATCGATAAGTAGGGCATTTGAACCGGGATACAGGAAGTGGACAAGATGTGCTGAGCTCTTGGGTGCAGATGCTGAAGTCAATATGTGAAGGTGAGGCAGCAATGGCTTTGGCAGAATGCTTGTTTCCTCAGGACCAGTGCAAGACTTTTGAAGGGCAGGCGGAAATCCAACTTGGATCTCCATTCTACCTAAAGTGGTCAAGTTCACTGCTGAGCTGAAGAACAGTCAGGAAACAAACACAGGAAGGAACACATTCCTGAAGGGCGGGGCCATGACCTAGAGTCTCCTAGCACAGGACTGGCCCTTATAGATAGTAACACCTAATTTGTTGAAACCGAAGTGTCTCTTAGGGACCCAAAAGGCATTTCCCTACATTGCAATCAAGTGGAGATCTGGACTAAACCAGGACAGTTTTGTGGGGGTGGGGTGTAGAGCCTGGAGTAGTCAGGAGGGACTTGTGTCTGCCACAAAGCCATTGGATAGCTGCCCTGAAAATGGGTCGTGAAGGTGCCCTGGATGGGAAGAAGAAACAGAACAGAAATGTCATCAACCTCATAATTTGGCTGCTTCCCTAGCCGACCCCTCTTAAACCTATTTCCCGAAGCCAAACTGTAGGTTCCATATCCCAGCTGCAAATCCCTCTGGACCCACGGGCTCCTTTGGGACCCTACCTACCAGAGGTAAAGACGACAGAGTGAGTCGGTTTCCTTTAAAGTCATCGTCCGACTTCGTTTTTGACCTGCTTCCTCATTCTAATTTAGTCAGATAAACCCACACACCTTAAGACTGTGCCCTGCACCACAGAGGTGCTGTGACTCACTTAAGCCCCATTGGAAGGAGAGCAGCTCCTAGCTCAGCCAAAGTCCTGCCCTGTAGCCCCTCGGTCTCACTAGGACTAGAAATGGGGCGGGACACCTCCCCCTGCCTGTCCCTGAATGACGAAGGAGGGCGAGAAGTCCATGGTCACAGAGGCTGAAGTATGAGCAGAATGTTGAGACCAAAGTCCTTAATTTCGGGCTGAGGCACTGGAACACATGGAAATAAGTGACAGGCTCCAAGTGTCATCAGCCTGTGTCAGAGTTGGGCCTAGAACAGGTGCTGACTCCCGAGGGCCTTGAGGAATGGACTCATTTCTCCCTAACTTTAGGCAATAGCCTTATTTTGGAGAAGGGGGAGGGAAAGTGGTCAATGCAGATGCTAAATGGTACAAGCACTTCATAGGGATTAAGTCGGAAAACCCTTGCTATATGTTGTACGTGTGTGAGAAAGCATGCAGTGACTCTATTAGCAGTAATATACACAGCAGTGTATGCCTCTGTGTGTGTCTATGCCTGTGTGGGTAAATATTTAAAATGGGATGAAGGACTCGCCAGGGGTTGGGAGCAGGGATGGGGGCTCAACTCCTGGCTCCCAAGCTCAAAGAACCCGCCCTCCACACAAGGTGTGGGCTGAGACGGGAGCACTGCTGCCCTCTGCTGCACTGAGAGGCGAATCTTCTCCATGCCAGCTTCCCCTTGGCCCGGGTGGGGGTGGGGACTGAGTAAAAAGCTGCACACCAGCTGATAGGCGCTTCTCCAGAGATCCTTCCCCCACCTTTGCTGTCCTCAGCTGCAGGTGGTAGCGCAGGAACACCTGGTGCTTGAGGATTCAATCATGAGGAAGGTCGGCCATTGCCCTTGGGCCTCCCCAGGCCAGGTCTGAAGAGGCTGAAAGTTCTGGCAATTCTGGCTGTTATCTCCCTGGCCTTACTGGGGGTTAAAGCTCAGAATATCAGAATGTTTCTTAAAGGCAAAGCCCCCTAATGCCTCCGGCTTAGTTCTCCCCTTTGCAGGCACAGGTACTCAGGAGAATAAGCCGGGGACTGCCTCCCTGAAAGCACTCCCTGCCCTGCGTTTGCAGCGTTTGTTGGCTGCATTCCCACGAGTTGCCTTACATGATCTGTATAAACCTGCGTGCTGCATAGAATGGCAAGTATTCTTCTTGTTTAATAGAAGGGGAAACCAAGGCCTGGAAGGTTTGCTGCCTTTTGATTGATTTGGGGGTGATTAGCTAAGACAGAGAATGTACCTCCAGCTGGAATGAAATTCATCAGGCTTTAGAAGAAAACAAATTAAACTTCAAAGCAGCGACAAACAGGGCATTCAGTAATGAACTGGGTGATGTGAGGGCAAGGCTTGTAGCAGTGTGGTCCGGCCTCATTCCTAACATCTCGGAGGCCTCGGCGGCAGCGTAGGGCTGACTCCCAGTTCTAGGCTACATCTGTTTTTAATGGGGTCACCAGGGAGTTCCGTGGTAGAGAATTGTTTAAGTAACATTTTTCCTTAAATGATAGAAATGTTTATGGATTTTTGGTCTCAAGTTTAAAAGGAGCTATCTTAATATATTAATGTAAAACGTGCCCATGGAGCTTATAGCCAAACAAGGGGGAGACACACAGACAAGCACTCGGTTGAGTACATAAAGAATGCATACTGTAGTGAGGGCCATGGATTGGAACAGGCACCATGGACTCTAATGGCAGGGCTCTCTCCTGGTCGAGGCTTCAGAGAAACTTCCCTGGAATCTATAGGCTTTGCTGAGTTGGCCTACCATGATACAAGTAGTCAAGGCTGAGGTAGTGTGAAGGTCCTAGAGAAAGGATGTGTTTTGGAACAGTCAATGAATCCAGACAACCAAGAGAGCTGAGGCACAGAGGTCAAAATAGGGAGTGGCCCAGGGTGTGATTAATGAGGTCGCTTGGCAGAGGTTAATCTTTTAGATTAAAGATACAGCTAGTTACAGGCAAAGTGGAGATCAAACCACTGTCTATGTTTCCAGAATCTTTAATCTCCAATTGCTTTTCTTCTTCCACTCTTTTTTTAAATATTAAATTTATTTTTTATTTATTCACTTTACATCCCGATTGTAGCCCCTCCCCATCTTCTTCCAGTCCCACCCCTTCCTTCTCCCTTCCTTCCTCCCCTAATCCTCAGAAAGGGGGAGCCCCCCCCATCTGACCCCAGGCTATCACGGCTCATCTGGACCGCCTTGCATTCTTTCCTTCTGTGGCCTGGCAAGGCCCCCTTCCAAGGGGAAGTGACCAATGAGTGGGCACAGAGTTCATGTCAGAGGTAGCCCTGCTTTCTATAGTATGGGACCCACATGGAGACTGCTGCCTATTGACTATGTCTGAGCAGTGAGTCTAGGTCCTAGGTTCATGCATCAGTCTCTGCAGTCCCCGCTGGGCCCATATTTGTGGGCTCTGTTGGTCTCCTTGTGGAGCTCCTGTCCCTTCCAGGTGCTTCTATCCCCCAACTCTTCCATAAGATTCCCTGCACTCTGCCCCAGAGTTTGTCTGTGAGTCTCAACATCTGCTTCCATCCCCTGCTGGGTGGATTCTTTCAGAGGACCTCTATGGTAGGCTCCCTGCTGTGCTCCCACTCTGTATTCAAACCCTGATGGTTCAGGACCACAGCTCCTCCCACCCCAGGCTCTGTTCCTGCTGTGCTCCCCACAGGATTCTTCCAGTCTGTAACTCCAGTTAAAATCCCAGGAACTCTTTAAGTGAGGCTTTGTAGACACGCACTCTTTAGCAGATGAGGTCAATGAATGAGACCACTGATGACACTAGCAAGTGGTGGCGTCTTGACCCACTGAAACATGACTGACCCCCTCAGGCTCAAGCCCAGCGCTGGGTGACAGAATGTCCTAACCTGGGACAGTTCTCTGACTTCACTGTCTAATATAGTAGTCTCTAGTCCTACCTAACTTCTGTGACTTGGAAGTGGGAATGTTCCAGCTAATTTTAAGTTTAACTTACATAATGTTGTGGCTTGAATGTCGTTTGTCCTCTGTGGGCCCATATGTCTGAACACTTGGTCTCTAGCTGGTGGTTCTGTTTTGGAAAGGTGTGAACCCTTTAAGAGGCGGAGCCTCTGGAGGAAGTATGTCACTAGGGGTAGGCTTGGAGGTTTGACAGATAAGACTCACTTCCTTTCCATTCTCTGCTACCATGTCTTCCCCTTCGTGATGGACTGTGTCCCTTTTCTAAACCCAAATAGCCTTGTCCTCCTTTAAGATGTTTCTAGTTGGTCGGTGATGAGAAAAACAACTAGTACACACAGCCATTTGTGGCTAATAGGCAACCATGATGGGTAGTACAGGCCCAGCCATTTCTTTCCATTGTGGAGTATGGGACCAAGGTTGCCAGGTATTTGCAAGAGAAGCAAAGTCACTGAATTCTATTTGAAATTCTCTAAAAGTACTGGCAACAATTCAAAATTTAAAGATACACGGTGGGTACTTATGCTGTTGGGAAGACAGAATAGATGATGCATTCTTTCCTATTTCTTCTGCAAAGCACCACACCCCCATATATTCATACATATGTATATGTATGCATAGGTGGTTTATATATGTATATGTAATAGAAGATGATTCTGAGCAGTGGAGAGAAGAAAGCAAGATCTTGAGACCTATTATGGTCTGGATCTTAAATGCCACCTCTGGCTCCTATGCCTACAGCCTGGTCTATAGCCTGTAGCACTATTGGGAGTGGAGGAACCTTTAGGTGGTGGGGTCTAGTACAAAGAAGTTGGCATGCTTTTAAGATGGATTTAAGGGACTTCGGCTCTTCCCTTCTCTGTTTGCTTTCTTTTTAGCTACCAAGTTCATACCAAGGATGAAGAGTTTTGCTTTAACCCAGGCTTTTCCACATGATGAGTCTCTCTATGTGCTTAAAAAGACAAAAACAAAAACAAAAACAAAAACAAAAAACAAAAAACTTGCTTCTTTTCAGCCTGATTATCTCAGATGCTTTGTCAAAGCAATAGAAACCTACATAACACAGGACCCCAGATGAGACCCAATGGTGAGTTCCCCAGGTTCTTTTCTTTTCTTTTTTTTTCTTTTTTTTCTTTTTCTTTTTTTTTTTTTTTTTGTTGTTGTTGTTGTTTTTTCAAGACAGGATTTCTCTGTGTAGCCTTGGCTGTCCTGGACTCACTTTGTAGACCAGGCTGGCCTCGAACTCACAGCAATCCGCCTGCCTCTGCCTCCCGAGTGCTGGGATTAAAGGTGTGCGCCACCTCGCCCGGCCACTTATTCCAGGTGTGAAACCAAAGAACATTCCAGAAACCCCTGACAGGCTCGGAAAAGCTAAGTCTCAACAAAAGCTTGCTTTCCCTGGCCAAACACTAGGGAGGGAAAGAGCCTCTCAGAACAAATGGCTTTCAGACAGAATAACTTGACTCTAGTAAAATACTTTGAAAAACCGTGTAGTTCCTCTACCACCCTTGCCAATGAAGGCCAGGTTTTAGCCACTGAGGCAGCACCTCAGCTTGAGCCAAGAGGAGAGCTGCAACTTCCTTTCCTGAACTTGTGAGCAATCACCACACCTTTTCTTCCTCCCACATGCGACTCTGCCAGCAGTGGAGACACCTTGGGGAAGCCGTGAGCTTGGGCTTTATTTTCTGCTCACAGTAGTGAGGCTACCCTCTCCTTCCTGCTCGGCTGGTGATGGAGGGATAGTGGAAAGTAAGGACTCTCTAATGGCAAGATATGTACAAATAATGTTGCCGACAAAGTGATTACTAATAAGTAAACTCAGACGAAGTATAGACAAATGAAATGGTTTTCCAAACAACAACAATTCCAGGAAAGCAGTGAGACAGGGAGGATACTGGGAAAAAAGAAAAATTGCAGGAAGAAAAAAACAGAGAAACAACAATAACTACAAAATAGAACAGGAAACAAAAAGCTAAGATCTATTGAATTTTTTTTCAAGACTAAGAATGAAACAAGGATGGCTACTGCCATTGTCCACATCCAATATAGTGTTGGGACCACATAAGTGTCTTAAGACACAAAAAGAAAATAAATGCAGATACAAGAAAGGAAGAAACCATTGTCCTTGGTAGGTAACATGAGTGACTATTTGGAATCTTAAGGAATCTACCAAGCTAGGCCAAATACATGCTGTATCCCAATAAATTAATTAAGCATGTCTCAAGAAATCAGATAAATATTAAAGGCTTCTAGCAGTGGATACATAGACACTGCAGTGAAAAATGTAAGATACAGTCATTCAAAAGTAGAATACTTGGGTATGAATCTAATAAAACATAGACAGGACTAAATTCTGAGTGCTGAGGACCACAAAGACCCAATAAACAGAGACAACCATGTCTCTGGATTAGAAAACCCAATGTAGTAAAACTTCACTCCATCCCAAATTGATATATAGGTTTAACATTGCTTTTTTCTTTCCATTTGTGTGCATTCGTACACCTCTCTCTCTCTCTCTCTCTCTCTCTCTCTCTCTCTCTCTCTCTCTCTGTGTGTGTGTGTGTGTGTGTGTGTGTGTGTGTGCAGTATACATGTATATAGGTCCATGTACGTGTGGAGGCCAGAGGTTGAAGTCAGGATTATTCTTGATGGCTCTTTCATCTTACTCAATGAGACAGGGACCTAGAACTTGCCATGTTCCTGGTGTTGCTGCCTACTTTTCTCTAAGGAATCCCCTGCCTCTGGTTTCTGAGAATGGGCCACCATGCCCATTTGACATTTATATGGATTGTTGTAGGGATCCGAACTTCTGTCTTTATATTTGTGTGGTGAGCACTTTAACCTCTGAGCCACCTTACCAGCTCTGCAATGTCTTTTGTGGGCATATATAAGAATATTCTCAAAATGTACATGGAAAGGCAAATGAATTCAATTAGCTAAGATAATTTTGGAAAAGAAGAATATCCTATTTCAGTCCATGCAGTGCTGAAATTTATCATAGCAGTGGTATGAAGATTGCATCTTAGTTATTTTGGCAGAGGAAGAAACACAGAGGTCAATGGGGCAGAATAAAAAAAAAACCCTAGAACTAGACCTGCATAAAATGGACCCCACTGATTTCTGGCTAAGGTTCAAGAATAACTCAGCTGGGAACAGAGCCTTTCCAAGAACCACACCCAAGCACCTGGGTAGCGAACGATGATAAAACAACAAAATAAAACCTCACTCTGTCTTACATTTCACACAAAAATTAACCCCAGATCAATCAGGAACTTTACGTGTGAAACATAAAATTGTGAAACTTTTAGAACAAAATACGAGACCTTTAAGACCTAGGTTTAGGCAGGGTTCTTAGGCAATGTGTAACAGCACATAAAAAGAAACACTGATAAATTGGGCTTCATTAAAATTAAAGGCTTCTGTGAAAGGCTGTTAGCAAGATGAGCAAACTCTATCTGGGAGAAAATGACTGTAACCGCACGTCCAGTAGTGTCAGAACCTAGGATTCACCACCCACGCAAGCCCAGAAACACAACACAAATCATCCAGGTAGGAAGCATTGGAAAAATATGAGCAGATATCTCACTGAAGAGGGTCCATAGGTGGATCCTCGGGCAAAGATTTCAGTGTCATTACTCCTGGAAATATTCCAGTGAGGACTATAACAAGATGCTATGACAACCATCAGAGTAGCTAATGATAGCGTGTTAAGAACATTCTCCACAATTGAGTGGAGAGTGGGGTATGACTTTCACACGTATTCTGGTGCCTGGAGGGGGGAGACCTGGTGGCACTCAGAGGAAGGATAGCAGGTTACCAAGAAGAGACTTGATGCCCTATGAGCATATACAGGGGGAGGAAATCCCCCTCAGGAAAAGTCATAGGGGAGGGGAATAAGGGGAAAATGGGAGGGAGGGAAGAATGGGAGGATACAAGGGATGGGATAACCATTGAGATGTAACAAGAATAAATTAATAAAAATTTTAAAAAAAGAAAAAAAAGAATCTCAAATGCTGTTGCTGTAGAGAAACTAGATTACTTACACACTAGAAGTGAGATTGTAAAATGGTACAACATTTTGAGAAACACTTGGGTAGTTAAAAAAAAAAAAACCAACCACAAAACTACTGAATGTGGGACTGAGGAAATGGCTCAGTAGACAAAAAAAGTGTTTCATGAGTAAGCATTTGGACCTGAGTTCATATTCCCAGAACCCACATAAAAAGTCAGGGGTAGTAGCACTTGCCTGTAAACCCTGTGGTGGGGGGACAGAGACTGGAGGAGTGCAGGAGCTTGCTGGCCAGCCAGTCTGCGCAACTGCTGTGCTCTGGGTTCATTAAGAGAATGCCGCAAAAATAAGGTGAAGAAGAACAGAGGAAGGCAGCCAGTATCTATCTCTAGCTTCTACATGTTAACACATGAGCACAGGCGCCCATGTATATATGTATACACACACATTGTATACATGTTCTAAACATGCAGTCAGATCCCAGCCGAACAATTGTACTGTGGGTCATACATATTATAATGCACTGTATATATGACAGTGTGGATGGATTTCCAGATGGGCATACTGAGTGGTGAATTGCATTATTTCATAAGTGTCTATACAGTGTTGAATTGACAAGGATGGAGAGCAGGTTAGCAGTAACTGGGGTTGAAAGACAGAATGAAGGCAGGAAGCCAGTCTAACCATAGATGTAGATGTGAATGCTCCCATATTGTGATGATGTAAATGCTTGATATTTTGACTGTGTAATGCATGATGTTATTGTCAGGTACTACTGTGTGAAGAACACATGAAAACATTCTTTACATTATTTTTTTTACAACTCCATGTGAGTAACAACTATCTGAAAATTAAAAGTTTAAAGAAATAGGTCATGAGTACCACATAAAACTATATTTCTTGCTTCTTCTTCCTCAGGAAAACACCAAATGGTAGATGCAGCGGGAGGGCCTGGAGGATCCGGGAGCCCAAGATTACGAGGCCACGGCGGAAGACAAGGAGTGGATCCCATCACCAAGCTGGGCCACCTGGTTAAGGACATGAAGATCAAGTCCTTGGAGGAGACCTACCTGTTCTCCCTGCCCATTAAGGAATCTGAGATTATTGACTTTTTTCCTGGGCACATCCCTAAAGGATGAGGTTCTCAAGATCATGCCAGTGCAGAAGCAGACAAGGGCTGGCCAGCCCACCAGCTTCAAAGATTTTGTCACTATTGGGGACTACAATGGTCATGTCAGTCTTGGTGTTAAGTGTTCCGAGGAGGTAGCCACTGCTATCCGAGGGGCTGTCATCTTGGCCAAGCTTTCCATCGTCCCTGTGTGGAGAGGCTACTTGAGGGAACAAGATTTGCAAGCCACACACTGTTCCATGCAAGGTGGCAGGCCGCTGTGGCTGTTTTGGTGCATCTCATCCCTGCCCCCAGAGGCACTGGCATTGTCTTTGCTCCTGTGCCCAAGAAGCTACTGATGATGGCTGGTATTAATGACTGCTACACATCAGCCAGGGCCTATACTGCCACCCTGAGTAACTGTGCCAAGGCCATTTTTGATCATCTCCAAGACCTATAGCTAGCTGACACCCAACCTCTGGAAAAAGACTGTATTCACCAACTCTCCTTATCAGGAATTCACTAATCATCTTATGAAAGCCCATATCAGAATCTCTGTTCAGAGGACCCAGGCTCCAGCTGTGGCTACCATGTAGGGGTTATTATACAAGAAAAATAAAGTGAGTTAACTCTGTTTAATATATATATATATATATATATATATATATTACATATGTGCATATATATGTATGTCCATATTTATTTATTTATTATTTATTTATTTATTTATTTATTTATTTATTTATTTATTTGGGCCAGAGAGATTTGGGCTCAGTGATTAAAGGTGCTTACCACAAGTTTAATGCCACCAGACCTGATGATCTGGGTTTGATCTCTGGAATCCACATTGTGAGAGGAGAGAATTAACTCCTATAAGTTGTTCTCTGATCTCCACATGTGCAACATGGCACACAAATATACACACACAAACACATGCAAAAAATAAAGGTTCCATAAAAATATGTATGCATTTCCTAAGCCAGACATTAGAACTTATGTCTGTAGTCCCAGAACTTGGAGGACTGAGACAGGATTTCATGTTCAAGGCCAGCCTGGGGTATATATAGTAAGTGTGAGGCCAACCGGACTGTGTAGTGAGAATCTCTCAAAATACCAAACTGCACATGGTAAAATTACCACCATCTTCTGACTTAGGCCTTCCAAGTCCTCTTCCTTTGAGTCTTTGCAGTCCTTCCCTTGGCAGCTTGGAGTCTGCTGCGCCTCTTCACACTCCCCACCAGTTGTAGGGCTTCACATGTATGAGTCACATCACCCCACTTACTGTGCGCTTGTGATATATTTTCCATTTGTCAAAATTCCACTTCGGTGGATTATCATATCTGCTTTGCTCCCATTTCCCTCACATCATTTTCCTTCTGCTTCTTTGATAATTTAAAATACATACTTTTTTTTTAATCTACTGTAGCTTAATTAATTTATTTCTGCTGTGACAGCAGGAAAGCCAGCTCACTCTCAGTGTCTCCCGACATAAATGAAAACACTGTGCACTTGTGTGATGCTAGAATGCACGGAGATGGCTCTTTACCAGCAAGCAAGCCAGCAAGCAGATCTGCAGAGGGAGGATCCACCTGGCTGGCCTCCAGGTCATTGCCGAACTGCTGCTCTACACCTGGAGATGGTGTCAGCTCTCACAGGTTGAGGACTCAGTCCCTCAGACCAGGTCCCATGTTGGACATCAGCCACAAGTCCAAGCCTTCTGACCCATGGCTACAATATGTGGCTTCCATAACCCCACCCCACCCCCACTCAGTTCACAGAACTCAGAGAAACTCTATGCTTTTACTGATGGGACTATCATAAAGGACACTTAAAAATACTAACAACCATCAGGTGACAGTGGAAGCTTGAAGGGTTCTAGGGTCAGGAGCTTCTGCAGTTAGAGCCTAATCCCCTCCCAGCATGCACATGAGCTTATCCCCTGCCTCCAAGCTCCCACATGCTCAGCTGTCCAGATGCTCTCCACATCTAACCTTCCTTTGGGTTTCTACAGAGACTTTTTGCACAACCAGGATTTAAGCAAGGACACCTATGTTGAAATGGGATTGGACAAAAAGGTGTGCCCTAATGCTAGCAGGCTGAGTGGGAAATCCTGCAGGGACCATCTGTCTAGCGTTCCCTTCTCCACAGTGTAGAACAGGACTTCCATCCTGAATGAGAGTCTTTAGAATCCACTCTACAGTAAGGTAGACCAGAGAGTTTCTTTCTGGCCTGCTCACACCAGGAAGACGGGGAGTGGATGATTAGAGTACACTTTGAGTTGCTATGACCCACTGTGGGGAAAAGAAATTCTTGTTTCTGTGGGGGCACCTTTGAGAAATGAAAGGGGCAGCCAGGCACAGTGGCACACACCTGTTATCTCAGCACTTGGGAAGGCAGACGTGAGTTTGAGGCCACCTTGGTCTACAAAGTGAGTCCAGGACAGCCAGGGCTACACAGAAAAACCCTGTCTTGAAAATTAAAAAAAAAAAAAAAACCAAAAAAAAAAAAAACCAAAACCAGAACAGAACAGAACCAAAAAAAGAGAGAAATTGAAGGGGCAAATGAAAGGAACACAAGAGAACACAGGAGGAAGGGAAACAGTGAGCTAGTGAGAGGGCTTCACTGCTCCAAAATTATGGTGAAGAATGCTTGGAGGTACTGTTCTGGGGAGCAGACTAGTGAGGAGTAAAGATTTTGGGGGTCAATGGGGCAAGGGGAAAATAGGAACAAAATAATATTGGTATTTATGTTATAACTAAATCCATTACTTTGTATGTTAACTTAAAAAGCGGATCACTTTGGGCCTGTGAGACCATTCCATGGGAAAAGGTATTGGTGCAAAGGCCAATGAGCAGAGTTTCATCCCCAGTGCCCCACATGTAGGAACGGAGAACCAGCATCTACACACATGCACTGCCTGGTGCACACATGTTCATGCATGTGCATGCACATGACACCACTAAGCATTATTATAAATGTAATTAAAAAATGATCACTCTGAGTCAGGCAGTGGTGGTGCATGTCTTTAATCCCAGCACAAGGGAGGCAGAGGCAGGTGGATCTCTGAGTTCAAGACCAGCCTGGTTTACAGAGCTAGTTCCAGGACATCCAAGGCTACACAAAGAAACCCTGTCTCAAAAAAAACAAAAGAAAAAACAAACAGACAAGCAAATGACTGCTCTGAAGCATTCCAAAGCTGATCCAAGAAATAAGAGCAAAAGACCAAATACTGTTCTATCATATATTATTCTTATTGTTCTAGCCATCCAGGAAATATCAAGGGGTATGGAGTTTATGAGCCAAGAATCATGATGGACATCAAAATACACAAACCAGAACATTAGAATTTAGCTTGTAGCACATCATAACCTTTTCTCATGTGGTAGGTGTTTCATCCAATGTTGTAGAATTTTGTTTCTCGGTGACACTTCATAGGATCTCATGAAATCTGTGTTGACAGTGCTTTCTGTACCAGTGATTTTATATTGATCAATCAGGGAATGTGGGGAATTACCAGCTCAAGACAGTTTGCAATTTTCTTGGCCTGAAGCTGTAGCCTGGTACAAGAACCCTTGCCTAGCATCTGAGAGACCATGCATGAGCATCCTTGCCTAGCATCCGAGAGAGCATCCCAGAAACTCAACTCTCAGCAATGGGGAAAACAACCCAAGTATGCAGGCAAATAAATAAAAGCACTGATTTTTTTTCTTTTCCATAGAAGACTGTAGAGATTAGCTGTTCCCCAAGGTAGGCAGCCTGGGGATTCCTCCACCTTACAGGCAATCCAAATACGATTGCAGCTCCTGTAGCCCATCGTCATTGTGGGAGGGTTGTCATCTTCTGTTACATCGGAGGAGGCCCAAGTTGATTGTTAAGTTTCTTCTTTGTTTTTCTTCTTTCTCTTTTCACTTGCTTGCAAATTGCTTATGATTTCCTTGTAGATTTTACTAGCATGTTTTGATATACTTGACACAGCTTCCTTTACTATTTTAATGTACATATTTCAGTTATTAACATATACTAGTTTCAGTATTTTACTGTTTCCAGTGAACTGTGAAAACATGCTTTCTATTTAGTTCCCTTTACCAATTTTCAACCCTACTATTGCAGAGGTTGTAATTTTATAAAACAAGTTTGGAAAATAAAACTCACCAAGAGGTATAAGCTATTGCATGTAAGCTCCAGTTTATTCTTTCATCTTTCCGGAAGCCTCAGATTTCTGTCTTTTGTCATTTCTTGTGTGTTTGAAGAACCTCCCTTGCATTATTAAAAGTCATTCTTCTAATGACAAGCTTCTATTTTCCTTACTCAGGGACCTTGGTTTCCTCCTTTTATTCCTGAAGGATCATTTCGCCAGATATTGCATTTATATCAATTCTTTCCTTCCAGAATTAAAAAAGAACGTTATGCTGCTTTCTCTGTCCTCCGTAATGAGAAATACGTTGCCATTCAACTTGCCTTCTCCTTTAGTTAGATTCACATTTTTCTCTGGTTCATTCTGAAGTATTTTTTTTTTCTGTAGTTACCTTCAGGAACTTTAAATATGTTGTGTCTTGGCATGGACACTTCAGTGTGAAGACTGAGTTGTTAGTAGGTAGGGAAATCTCAGGTGCGTGTGAGTGAAAAAGGCTTTCCTGGGCTGAGCCTCTTGTCTTGACAGAATTCTTGCTGGTGCCTCCTGAATACCTGTATTTCCCATGGAGGAAGAGAGTCATAATCTCAGTGGAGAAGACCACCTCTCCTGGCCATTTGTTGTGACCTGCAAGAGTTCTTTGATTGTTTTGTGATGGTATTGAGCATGCCTGGTGTTTGACTCTCATTTGATCCAGGGAAGAGATAAGGCAGCCAAGCTACTTTCTGTTGGTAGCTAAGAGGCTGGGAATGCATTTTTTCCCCATTGGATGAGAGGTCAAGAGAAGCAACCTTCTCTCTCTCCCACAGTTCTGAGGCCTCTAGCTAGTTTCTCTTTCCAGCATCCCAAATTATTCAACTACACCTTCATTCTGAGTTTACAGCAGGTCCACACAGTCTTTCCCAAGACAGTACACCCTCTACTCATTTTCTATTTTGGGAAATTGAAATTGTCATCTTATTACATGATCAACTCAACAGTTTTTATTCATTTACTTTTTCTACAATCTTTCTTATAAGAGAATTATACACAGATTTAAAAATATTTTTTATCTTCAGTTGGCATAAAGAAGTTATACATATTTATGTCTACAGTATGGAATTTTTATACCTGTATATTATTGTACAATGATCAGCTAATGGTAATTGGCATATCTATGTCCCCAGGCAAATGCATTTGATTTGTGTTGGGAATGCTGAGCTACTTCAAGACATTCAACTCATTGTGGTGAGCCATTTTATCCTAATGTGTTCCAGATTACTGGGAAGCTATTCCCTCCTGCCAGCCGTACCGTCATCCGTCCTGTCTCTGTGTCCTTCACAGCCCATACCCTTCTCAGAGCTTGGTCACGACATTCCGTTTCCCACCTCTTTAGACCAGCTTTGTAGACTTGCCATGTCTGTGAACACATGCAACAGATGCCCTTCGGTCCCTGACTTTATACTTAATGCAACGCTGCCCAGGCCCATCTGTGCTGCTGCAGATGACAGGCTTTCATCCTTTATGGCTGCATCATATCCTAGTGTGCATATATCCCACATTTTATATATCAGTTTGACAGTTGATTCTACTAGACATTCAAGTTGAATCTGCTATGTAAATTTTCACATGATACGTTATTACCTGATATTTTATCATACATGAGTTTTTATGTTGCTTGCATCCCTGCCCCCAACATTGATTCATTTAGTAAGGTTTTTTTTTCTTCTTCCCAAGCCGGGGACAGAACATAAGTTTCACACATCTTAGGTGAACAGCCTACTACTAAGCCATGTTCTCAGCCTTGATTAAAAAAAAAAAATTTTTTTTTAATGACTTGAGGAATTCGTGAATAGTTATGGTTGGGGAAATTGTTCCACGGAGAGGGCTTTTCTGAATGTCTCTCAGTGCACTCCCTTCATATATAAAACAACGTGACCAAATCAGGTGGGGAGGGAGCCAGATGGGCTTCGAAAATATACATGGCTGCAAAGAGAGGATAACTTTGCCCAGTCCAAAAAAAGATTGATAGTTTGGAGGGTGTATACAACGGGAGACGAACTCCTGCTAGCATTTTTATGCCCAGGTCAGAGAGAGGTCACTGCTGGCTGGGCTGGCTGGGCTGGCTGGGCTGGCTGAAGGGCACCCAGTTGCAACCGCATCCGTGAGTGGAGAAGGACATAAAGGGGCGACAGGGCTCTGCTGGGTCTCCACAGCAACGCCACCCGTGCTCTAAGCAGATAAGAGTGGTTTCCTTAGAAATGATACCAAAAAAAGGAAAGGCATTCACAAGGAGTAGGTTTGCCTTGGTGAGGAGCAAAGAAAATTCTAGAAGGCTGAAAAAATAGAGCTTTATTTGGCAAAGCTGAGGAAAGCGGTGTTAGGCCATATTAAATAAATGGCTTGGAGGGAGCAATTATTCACAATTATTTTCAAGGCTACCTGGAGGAATTTTGTTTTAAGAGACAACCATGCCCACCCCCCAAATGCTTTTCCTGGTGTAAGTGGTTTTCCCATTACATCCATCAGGTGGCCATTTCCTTCTGGCAAAATACCTGAAGGCTAAGAGAACAAGGATGAGGAGCTTTGCCTGGCGCCACTTGCTGTGGTGTGGTGAAGAGAGTTCACCTCCGACCCCTGCTCTTTGGATTGCCAGTGGGACCATCATGTTTCAGCTTCTCAGTAAGTAAGCTTACCCTGCACCAAAGAGGGCTTAAACCGGAAGGGTTTTCATTGTGAGTGTCACTTGTGAGGCAGTGAACATGGCCAGACAATTACGAAGAGAATTTCAGACTTTGGGGACTGAGCAGGAAGTTTCACACAGAGGAGATGGCCTTTGAGAGAAAGAATCTCTGACTTTGGGTAGGCATTCAAGAGCAGTTTTGGAAATGTACAGTGCTGAAAGAAGCTGTGTGGAACAGATTTCCATTTGCTTCTCCAGGAGGCTTATATAGCATTCTGTCACTCAGGAGAACCATCTGAACTAAATCTGAGAACTTTCTCATCCTCAGTCCAGTGGGGAGCTCTGAGAGAAATGGTGAGGAAGTAGATAAACGAGGCCAAGGTGTGTTTCATCCTGCATCTCTGTTTCTGTGAGTTTCCCATGGACCACACTCCACAGTCTCTCTACACACAGCACTGGATCATCACTGGTCCCTTTTCCACCACTGAAGCCTGGAGGTGGGTTGTAGTTGCCCAGCTATTGCTGCTGACCTTGGGCCTCTGGCTGCTCAGCATCTTGTTGTTCCCCTCTGTTGGCCACAGTGTTGTAAGTAATCCTTTTGTTAAACTATAGCCAACCAGCCATTGTGTGTGTGTGTGTGTGTGTGTGTGTGTGTGTGTGTGTGTGTGTCTGTCAGTATCCCCAATACACAGACAGATCCACCTGTCTAAGTAGGTGAAGTAAAGCAAATAGGATATGCTCCTCTTTCTGGATTCTGAGAACTTGTAAAGATAATTTTTCAGGAAGGTAAGGTACCCTGTTCTAAAAGAAAAACTGGCCAGTGCCTCTGGGCAAAAAACAAAACAAAACAAAAAACAAAAAACAAAAAACCCTCCTTCTTTAATAAATGTTTCTCACAACAAATCTCAGTCATTGTAGTTTCATTATCAAGAGTGCAGAATTAGACCATAAACCAGCAATCAATTCTTATTTTTATCATCTCCTAAAAACCTAACATTAGGCACCAGTGAGGTGAACCACAGGAATCTCCTTCACACTGAGGAGTATGGAAAAATCCAAGAGGAATGCTCTAGGATCAGGATCCTTGTTTTGACATATGTGGCCCAGAAAAACAGACCTCTTAATTCTTTTGAACCATCCTTACCGTCCTTTCCACACTGATAAAATATAGGGACTGGGCCATTTGGTTCTTTTTTTTTTTCATGATACTAATTTTTTATTGAAAAATAAAATCATTCATATTACACCTCAATTGCTATCCCATCCCGTGCATCCACCCATTCCTCCCTCCTTCCCTCCCTCCCTCCCTCCCTCCCACTTTCACCCCATTCCCCTTCTATGACTGATGGGGGACCTCCTCCCCTTGAATATGATGCTAGGGTATCAAGTTTCTTCTTGGTAGTCTGCTATTCTTCCTCGGAGTGACAATGGGCCTCCCCATCAAGGGGACAGGCCATTTGGTTCTTAAATGCTCTTTTAGTCTAATAGACTATGGGATTCACAGAAGGCAGAAGGAAGCTGTAGTGCAGTTCATGAATACGGAAGAAATTGCATATATAGTGAAGGCTGAGGAGTGGGCTGTGTATATGGAGAGTACTGGCTTGGGGTGCAGGTGAGGAAAGGCACAGAAAGTTGATTTTGAGGAAATAGAGAAATTTGGGGTATGACTTGGGGTATCACTTGGTGGTGCAGAAGCAGAAAGAAATGGCATCTCTTCATGGTGACAAAAATACCAGTTCTAACTTCAGTTCATGTTGGCACTGGGGTCAAACAATACTTATTTAACGAGCTGTGTGAGATTCTATAAGGAAAAGTATAGAGGCTCAAAGTTTGGGGATGTGGCTTCTCCCAGCTAGTTGTATAAACTTGGCCACTCTCTTTCTTATTTAAGTTTTTGAGTGAGGCTAAATGACGCTTTACGACCTCTAAAGTCACTTCTACACTAGACGCCCATAATTTGGGCTATGTTCTTAGGTAGTTTAGGATTTCTCGGGAGGTAGGATGCTGACTCCTGTAAAGCAAGATGCGGTGATACAGGCTGAGACCAAGGGAAGGATGTGGGGGAGGGAGAGGCAATATGTCTGCACCCTCTTCTCAAACCTTCTGTTATGGTCAAATGGCAGTTTCCTCCTCTTCTGCCTTAGCTTGGAAGAACAGCACCACATGCACTTTACTATTCACTGCAGCTATTGGCAAATATTCATGGATTTTTTATATGTCCAGGACAGATGCACATATGAAGATATAAAATACAAAAATATATCAGTTTGCAAAGTTCACAAGGCATGTGGTCATGCGAATGTATCATTCTGGCCTGTCCTGGGGCTGGTATGGAACTCCAACCACATACAGGGACTGAAGGAGCTCCAACCTTAGGGGTTCCCTGGAGCACTTTCATCCCCGGCTACTGGTAGAAAACCGTGCTTTCATCTCTTCCAAAGCTATATGTGGCTGTCTAACTTGAGTTAGTACCTGACTATATTCAGAATTGATACTGTGGTGAAAGATTTCTAAGCCTGAGTGTGATGGGACACATCCATTTCTACCTTACATGGGGACCGTGGAAGCAGCTGTCAGCATGGAGCTCCCACCACCTGGGCTCCTTGGACTACCAGAACCCCACTGTCATGGAGAGTGCACTGGCTGATTTCAATACAGGAGAATGTGTTTAAGAGTCTGAGGGTATGCTTCTGTTGTTTCAGAAGGTCCATTGTGGGTTCGTGGGCTCATTAACTTGTTATGTTCCAAGTGACTCTCATTATTTAGGACACCAACTGGGTGAATATAGGAGGCTGAGCTGGGCCATTTCTGACACGTGGGCCCCCTGGGGGAAACTTATATATAATCTGTCTGATGTAAGCTTGATTTCTTTGACATTTCTCTTTTTCATAAGAATAAAAAGCTGAGAAAAGTGTCTGTTTATTTTAGCTTTGCTTTTGTTTGGGTTCCGAGAAGCAGGAGGCTTGTAATCCTTTGGCTTCTTACCATCTTCCCAACGATTTCCCAGCTATGATTTCATCCATCACCCTAGCATCCTAGGTAGCTAGAAAGAGACCATTAGCATCAGCCTCGTTCCTGCAAGCAGAACTCTTGTCCTAAGTGAAGTGCATTCTGTGCTGTCTCCCAAGCTGGAACTCCCCTGTGTCTACATCCACTGCCTTGCATCAAGAGCTCAGGGGATTCCAGAACCATCTTTGCTTCTTTCTAGCACATGTCCCAGCTCTTTAGCCCTTGCGCCAATGGCTGCACCCTTGAGGGCTCTTTTCTAAAGGGGCGACTCGGTATAAGAGAAAACATTTATTCAGAAGTTGGAAAATTGAATCTCACCTCTTAGCTTCACCTAAAATGCCTTAGCCTTTTTCCAAAAGCAATCTATTCAGATTCCCCTGAGCCCAGTTTCCCTTCTGTAAAAATGCCTTAGTCATCTTGCACTGCCATCTGTATGAACACCCAGAGTGAGGAATGGCTGCAGTCATTGGCAGGGAAGACTTGCAGGGCTGTCTGGGTGGGAGAGCCATTCCTTTCCTTGTGTTTTGGTCCCGCTGGTGAGGTTTGCAGGAGTATCAGGTGACGGCTGGAGGGTTTTTGTGTGTGTGTGTGTGTTTTGTTTTGTTTTTTGTTTTTGTTTTTGAGATTCATCTGAAGTTTAGATGTTTGGAAGCACCCAGCTTTTCAAGAGCAAAGCACCTGTGAACTTGAACCAATGGAAGTTTGAGCTCTGTCTAGGTTGTCAGGATGGGGTACACTCATTAGAAGCCTCTGCCCACTCTCCCTCTGCAGGCGGCCTAAGAGGTGTGATTTGCAAGCCCTTGGGAGGTGCCTCGGTTTACACTCATCTCCCTGTCCTTCCTGACACCATCATCAGCCTGGCCCTGAAGAGCTTTTGGCAGTGAAAGAAGTGTTCTCTATCTGTGCTGCCCATCACAGCAACTGCTAGTCACAGGTAGGTATGGAATGCTTGAAATGGGACTAGTGTGACTGAGGCAGCAAACTGTTAATTTAATCTGCATTAATTTAAATAGCCACCTGTGGGCACATGGAGCATAATCCTTCTTTTCATTAAGTTTCACTGTGCATAACACCGTTCAATTGCTTCTGTGTTATGATTGTTTTGAAGCAAGGCCATATGGCTAAAGATGGGATTTGGCATGTGTGTGGGGACGAGGGAGAGGAGACAGAAGGAAGTTTGCCAGCAAGGCCAGCTTGGTGGCTCTCAGGGGACCTCTAAGAGAACATCTGGCTCTGTCTTCAGGTTCAGAAACAGGACTTTTCAGGACATGGGGAATCAAATTGATCTTTTGAGGTGGGAGCTCTTTAATCAAGCTTTCCAAACAGAGGCAGTCAGCCAGAAAGCTAACACATCAATGTGCAAGAAGGCTGGGAAGCCTCCACCTGCTAGGTACTGGGTGAGGGAAGGAGATCTGAGGTCTAAAGTAGAGCTAGTTTGGTGCATATGCACCCTGAGCAAGTAACATGAAACCATTCAAATGGTCGATGGCCCCTAAATAATGGAGCCAACCAAACATCGGTTGGAACTTTGATACCATATCTTTTAAGTTGATTTTCTCAAGTATGTTATCACAATAATGGAAAGCTAACACATCTACCAATTTTTTCAAAGATAGAAACCGGTTTAGTTAAAATGTGGTCCTGAGGCTGGAGATGCTCTTCAGTGGTAGAGTGTTTGTCTAGCTTGAGAAAGGCCTTCAATTCAATCCTTTGCATTGGCAAGAAAAAATAATAGGACATAATAAATATGATGCAAATCTACTAAAATACATCAGTAAGTTGTATTTAACTCATGACTTAAGGTTTATAGTTTCTGGATTGATGAGTGTAATCATAAATTACGAGTTGATTTAATACTATACCCAGTTACCAGAATAATAGTAATAGGTTGCCCCAGTGTTCATGATCTGTCTATCCATAGGTTCATGGCCTAATAACAGTGCTAGGTATGAGTTCATTCATGGACTAGGACTTAAATACAATCAGATAGCAGTTGGTTACTCCCATTATACTTGTGCCGCTACTGGCAAGCTATTCATCATTGTAGCTTGCAGATATACTTAGGCATGATTGATGGTTAAGTTTCTCCTCTGTTAGCATGCATAGCACCTTGCAGCGCTATAAAAGTTAGCCAGGAGGATGAATCTTTTAGGTCAGCACCAGCTTGATTTCTTTATGTCTTATGACTCAAGTATAATCAAAAGCAATGGCAATCGCTGATAACCTCATGGCACTGAGCTTTTTATTTGTTAGCCTTGGGTATCTATTAAAAGCATGGTTGCTCCTTTATAGGGCAACTCCATTTTCTTATTTGGTGTGTGTGTGTGTGTGTGTGTGTGTGTGTGTGTGTGTGTACACATGCATGGCGCATGAGTATATGATACATGTATGTGCAAGCCAGAGGTAGACATAGGGTGTCTTCCTTGCTCCCATATTATCTTTTGAGTTAGGGTGTTCTCTAATTGGCTAGATTGGCTGGTCAATCTAGCCAATTAGATCTGGCTGAATTTACTCCAGCACTATGGTCTGTAGAGGGCTACCTTCTTTCTATGCCTGCATGTGACCCTTCTTAGACCGGTATCTCAGATATCTCTTCCTATTCTCCTTCTCTTCTTCCTCCCCCCTCTTCTCATTAAAAGAAGTCTATTCATACATTTTTGTTTTAAAATTACAGGTGTACACAAGCAAGCCTAACCTCTCTAGGTGGGCTCTGCGAATCTGAACTCAGAACCTCATGTTTGCACAGTGAGCAACACCTGTTAACAGGTCACTGTAGGAAGACCCTTACCCCAACCTGGCTGCCTTCCTTTTCTGCTCTGGGTTCTTCACCTACCATATTCTACCCTACCCTGTGACTGGTCTCTGGTGTCTATGGACAGGACCAGTGAATTTCCATGTCTTTTGCTTTTGGTTAGGCTTGGTTCATAAGGCATCTAAGAATAGATGGGGGCGGGAGAGTGAGAGAGAGAGAGAAAAGGAGAGAGAGGAGAGAAAGGAGAGAAAAGAGAGAGGAGAAAGAGGGAGAAAAAAAGAAGAGGAGAGAGAGACAGAGGGAGAGACAGAGACAGAGAGAGAGAGAGAGAGAGAGAGAGAGAGAGAGAGAGTGAGAGAGAGAGAGAGAGAGAGAGAGAGAGAACGAGCTTGGGAGAGGTTGCCATGGGCTGGCCATGTCCCTTCAGGGTCTCATCTCTTGTCCTCCAGCCTCTCTCTGTCTTCAGGTTCCTCCTCAGGCCTGTGGTGGTAATGCTTCCATGATTACTGACCACAGGATGTAGCACCAACCCTAGGACTTCCATACCCCCAACCCACTCTTGAGAAGAGTCTCTTTAGAACACTAGTCTCCAATCACTCAACCTGAAGGTGCTGGGCCTTCACTGGCATGGCCAGGAAGGGGTTCTGTTCTTGGGTCATTCCCCTCATCCTCTCATCTTGCAGCCTCACTCTCCTCACTCCAGTTTCTATACAGCCCCGCCTCAGCCTGAGGCTTGGCTGGCTTCCCTCAGGCCACACACTTTCTTCCTGAGGTCAACCACATCATGACTCTTGCCTTCTCAGTGTGCTCACTACCAGCCGTTGCAGCCTCTTTCTTAGAAGGAAGAGCTGGTTGGAAATGGCCATCCTCTCAGCTGGTATTGTAGTTTGGTGAGATGTTCCCCATATGCTTGTAGATTTAGATAACTGGTCCCTAGCTAGTGTCACTGTGAAATTGTGAAACTTTTTAGGAGATTGCTTGCTGAAGGAAGTGAAGGGATGCTGCATATGAGCCTTAGGTTGTTATGGCCCAGCCTCACCTCCTATTTGATCTCTGCTTCTGTTCTACCAGGATGTGACAGGTCCCAGCGGCATACTCCTGCTGCTCTGGAGCCTCTTGCCTACATGCCTCCCTCCTCCACAATGGCTGTATCCTTTTAAACTATGAATGAAAAACAGACCCTTTCCCCTCTTAAGTCACTTGTAGTTGATTACAGCTGGGGTCTGGACTCTGCTTGGAGGAAGAGATGATAGTGTTTAGAGTACCTGTACCAGCAGACTTTTTCTTCCAATGATGAAATTAGAATGGCTTTTGGACAGTTTCTTCTCTTGTTCACAGACCTCTGTGGGCACAGCAGGTTTCTTTCTGTATCTACAGTGTCTCCACTGACATCACTACCCCCTTAAAGTGCTGGCCCAGTGAAGACTCAGACATACCCTGGCTACTGATACAGATGGAAATGGACACATTGGCCAAAGTCAGTAATGCATTCAACACCTGGAGAGAGGGAGAGAGGACACGGGCGGTAGTGTCATATGAGATGGGGACATAGTGAAGAGGGCACTGCATGAGCCTGTCCATAGCAAAGACTCTATAGCAGCCCGGGAAGGTATTTAAGGGTGACAGCGTGCTTATGTTTGGAGGTCCGAGATTAATATGGCTGTCATTCCTCAGTAACTGCCCACCTTGTCTTGAGAGAGAAGAGGGAAGAGAGGAGAGAGGAGGGCGGGCTATGGGAGCTATGGCCTACAGATTACGGCAGACCCATCAGCAAGCCCCAAGGTTCTGCTTTGCTCCCTTTCCCCATATTGAACTCAGGTCCTCATGCTTGTGCACTGAGCATTTTACTGAATAAGCTGTCTCCCCAGCCCCTGACATTTCATCTACATTGTCACTTTGGCAGGATCTAGAACCACATAGGAGACAAACTTTTGGTCATGTCTGTGAGGAAGTGTCTAGATAGGAAGCCTCACCCTACCTATGGGTGGCAGCATCCGTGGGATGAAATTCAGAACTGAGAGGGAGAGAGAGAGAAGAGAGAGAGAGAAAAAAGAAGGAGGAGGAGGAGGAGGAAGGAGGAGGAGGAGGGGGAGGAAGGTACCAGCAGTCATCTTTCTTCACTTCTTCAAGAATATTTATTTTATTTATGAGTGTTTGTCTTCATGTACGCCTGCAGACCACGGTGCATGCCTGGTACCAGATGAGGCCAGAAGAACGTGTCAGGCTGACTCACAGAGATCCACCTGCCTCTGCCTCTGCCTCCCGAGTACTGGGATTACAGGCTTGTGCAACCACGCCCTGCTGGAACTGGTATTAGAGACTATTGTGAGCTCTCATGTGGGTGCTGGGAGGTGAGCCCAGGTCCTCTGGAAGAGCACCCAGGGCTCTTATCTTCTGAGCCATCTCTCCAAGTCCTCTCTCTCTCTCTCTCTCTCTCTCTCTGCTTCTTGACTGAGGACTCAGTGTAGCCAGCCATCTCATGCTCCAGCCTTGATGCCAACGCCATCATTCTGAACAATATCATGTTCAACTGGGAGCTGGAGGAAACCTTTCCCTCCTTAAATTGATTTTGTCATTTTGTTTTCCAGCAACAAGGAAAGTACTTAATACATTTCTACTAAGTTGCCCAGGCTGGCCTTGAACTTAGTACCATCAGGGAAAGCTTTCAACTTGTAATATTTCTGTTTCAGCCACTTCAGCAGATGAGACTACAGGCCTTCGCCACCAGGCCCTTGCAATTTAGCAAAGAATGGGATTTGTGGAAACCCTGAATAATGGGGACAATTTATAGGAAGAGGTTGAGCACTCTAGAATACACATAAACCTAGATAAAGAGTCAAAATAAGCTCATTAGAAACCATTAATCCTGCATTTACAAGGGGACTATTCATTAGGAAAACAGCAGGGAAAGTAGGCTGAAGTCATACCAATGGTCATGCTGCCTAATAGCAAGTGACGTGCCTGTAGATATTTTATATACATTGAAGAGCCATGAAGGTCAGGTGTGTGTGTGTGTGTGTGTGTGTGTGTGTGTGTGTGTGTGTGTGTGTGTGT
>OU015753.1:32139764-32152757 GCA_907169655.1 Acomys percivali
TGTGTGTGTGTGTGTGTGTGTGTGTGTGTGTGTGTGTGTGTGTGTGTAGAGGTGACTCACTCATTAAGAACACTGCCTATTCTTCCAGACGACTCAGATTCTATTCCCAGCATCCTTGTTTTTACCTTTCTTTCCTTTTCTTTATTTTTATTTGTTAATTTATTCAGATTACATCTCAGTTGTTATCCCCTCACTTGTATCTTCTCATTCCCCATTCCCTCCCTTTTTCATCTTATTCCCCTCCCCTAGCTCTGTGACAGAAGGAGACCTCCTCCTTTACCATATGACCACAGCCTATTAGGTCTTATCTTGGTAGCCTGTTTACTCTTCCTCTGAGTAAGCCACCAGGTCTCCCCACCAATGGGAAGTGATCAAATGGGGGCACCAGAGTTCATGTCAGAGTCAGTCCCTGCGTTCTACACAACTGTGGAGAGTATGCTGTCCGTTGGCTAGATTTGGATAGGGGTTCTAGGCTTACTGCATGCATTGCCCTTGGTTGGTACAGTAGTTTGAGCAGACACCCCTGGGTCCAGATCTGCCAGCCTTAATGATTTTCTTGTAGGTTTCTAGGACCCTCTGGATCCTTCTATTTCCCCATTCTCCCTTACCTCTATCACCTGGAGTCCCAGTAGGAAGGCCCAGTATCTATCCCAATCTCTGGCTAAGTGAAGACTTTCAGGGGACATCTTTCTTGGGCTAATATCCCATTGTAAGTGAGTATATACCATGTGTGTCTTTCTGGGTCTGGGTTATCTCACTCAGAATGATCATCTGTAGTTCCATCCATTTGCCTGAAAATTTCAGGGTTTCTTGTTTTTAATAGCTGAGTAATAGTTCATATTGTAAATGTACCACAGTTTCTTTATCCATTCTTCGACTGAGGGGCGTCTAGGTTGTTTCCAGGTTCTGGCTATTATGAATAAGGCTGCTATGAACATGGTTGAGCATATGTCCTTGTTGTGTGGTGGAGCATCTTTTGGATATATTTCAAAGAGTGGAATAGCTGGGTCTTGAGGTAGCCCTAGTCCCAGTTTTCTGAGAAAGTGCCAGATTGATTTCCAAAGGGGTTGCACAAATTTGCACTCCCATTAGCAATGAAAGTGTTCCCCTTTCTCCACATCCTTGCCAGCATATGCTGTCACTTGATTTTTTTGTTCTTAGCCATTCTGATGGGTGTAAGATGGAATCTCAGAATCATTTTGATTTGCATTTCTCTGATGACTAAGGATGTTGAGCATTTCGTTAAGTGTTTCTCAGCCATTCAATATTCCTCTGTTGAGAATCCTCTGTTTAGTTCTGAGCCCCATTTCTTAATTGGGTTATTTGGGTCAGTGGTGTTTAATTTCTTGAGCTCTTTATATATTTTGGATATTAGTCCTTTGTCAGATGTAGGGTTGGTGAAGATCTTTTCCCAGTCTGTAGGCTGCCGCCTTGTTCTGTTGACAGTGTCTCCTGCCTTACAGAAGCTTCTCAGCCTCATGAGGTCCCATTTATTAATTGTTGACCTTAGAGCTTGGGCTGTTGTAGTTCTGTTCAGGAAGTTGTCTCCTGTGCCAATGAGTTTCAGGCTCTTCCCCACTTTGGTTCTGTCTCAGAGGAGGCAATGCTCTATTCTGAATTCCCTGGCCACCAGGCATGAGCACTGCACACAGACATGCATGTGGGCAAAACACCAATATACATAAAATTAAATAAAAATATTATTTTTGAGGTAGGGTCTTTCTAGGTTGCTGTAACTGTTCTGGAACTCACTAAGTATACTGGGCTGGCCTTAAAGTCATAAAGATTCAGCTGCCTATGCCTCCCAAGTTCTCAAAAAAAAAAAAAAAAATGGCACGTGCCACCATACCTGGCCCAAAATAAATAAAATGAGAGGTGGGGTGGGTGGAGAATTGAGGGGAACCATATCTGGGAGGAATTAGGAAAGGAGTGGAAGGCAATCAAAATATAATCAAAATACATGAATGCATGCATATGATTCATAAAAATATGTATTGAAATAAAGAGAGTCAAGTGCGGCAGGGGAGTGCCTTTAAACACAATGCTTGGGGAGCGGAAGTAGGCAGATCTCTGTGTGTTTGAGGCCAGCCTGGGCTACCTAGAGAGTTCTAGGCTAGGCAGAGCTATTTGGATTCAGCAGGTAGAATGCTTGCTGCTCTTCCAGAGATCCCAAGTTCAATTGGGGTCTCCGGCTCCAGGGTATCTAATGCCTTCTTCTGATCTCCAAGAGAACCTTCCCATGTGTGTGTATATACACACATGTGCGCGCACACGCACATACATTTAAATAAAAATAAAGAATTCTTAACAAACAAACATAATGATTTAAGCAGGACTGTGAATTTAGCCAATATTCATCTGGAAGCTTTTGTCTCTCCTTCCCTTCCTTTAGCCAGCTAACTAGCTAGTTAGCTAGTTAGTTAGCTAGTTAGTTAGCTAGTTAGTTAGTTAGTTGAGACAGTTTCAAATGCTGTGGCCACAGGTGGCCTGGCATTTACAGTCTAGCTCACTCTAGCCTTAATCTACATTGGCCCTCCAGCTTTAGTGTTCTAAGTGCTGGGCTTACAAGCATGAACCACCTGCTCAGCTTGTCTGGCATCTTTCTGTCATTGGGTTGATGCCTCCTAACATTGGGTGGAGTGAAAAGATGGAAAAGGGAAGCATGGGGCTTTATTGTTGTCCATAGGGATAGTCAACTGGTCTGGTGAGACACTTGACACATATCAAGGTCTTGGCATCCCACAGAAGTAGTTTGGCAGAAAGCAGCTCAGCTGAAAATGACACGTTGAGCTGCTCAAGTCAGGTGGCCATGCCTAGCTTCAAGCAGAAATAAAAAGGAGGCACTCAGTTCTAGAACCAACCAGCGATCGAACAACAAGGACGTAAAATTCTGATTTTAACATGTATTTTTTTTTTTTTTAAGGAGCAAAATTACAGAGCCTACCTGTGTTGCCACCAATGGTGCTGTCAGAGAGGTGTCAAGCTCCATGCCTCTGTGGTGGGGGTGGGGCACAGGATATACATATGCCTGCTTTTACGTGGGCAGCCACACGGAGCATGTGGTAGGAACTTGAGCAGCTGACGCCTGTCATCAAAGAGCACATCCCCATGTTTGTTCAGCACTCCCTTGCAGCTCCTGCCCTGTGCTGACGAAGATGCCTGCTAACATTTACTCAGTGTTTTTTTAGATAACGCCTTGGCTGGCATTTTCACTCGTGGGAGCTAGCTGTCCCAAATGCAGCAAAGAGTGCCCCCAAACCCACATACCAGTCCAAGGATGAAACGGAGAAAAGCCTGATAGTTCACCTGGGAAACAAAGGTTAGTTTAGAACTATAGGAAGGATGGAGCCTATAAGTTCTGGTCCTCATAGCCAGCAGTAATTTAATGAGCCTTCTCTGGTTTATTAAAGATATAGCATCTCTTTTGAGGGTGGAGGTGGAGTGGGTAGTGGAAGTATATAGCAAAGGTTAGAGAGTTTAACAGGAGTGAGACTTCCATGAGAAAGGTGAAGTATGTACACTCAGATTTCACACAATTGATTAGAAAGGTCTGTAGAAACTTCAAAATATTTTGGTCAAAAGAGAAAGGAAAATTAACTCCTCAATCAGAGGAAACCAAACTGTAATTTTTTTTCTGAGCGTCAATGTGACCCTTCTCATCATTAATAATTTTCTCTTTTCTTTTTCCTGCTTACAAGATCAAAATAAATAGGCTCTGAGGCAGTGAATGTAGAGAGCAAAATAAAGGCCTGTGTTTCATTAAATTGGGAGAAACATTTGCTGGGGCAGGTGAAGCTATAATTAGGAAAACTCATGTGGGCTTTCGGTGTCAGACGCTTGCTATATCTCAGGTTCTAAACTGTCACTCTTCGCTGGGGAAAGATCTGGACCCCCTAATGTTATAACAGTCCAAGGGAAGGACAGCATTGCTGACCAGGGCTGAGAACCAACCCAGGAGAGGTCACCCGGCTCTATAGATCCTGTGAGTTAGGCTCTGGAGAATCTATGCAAACTTGGAAACTCGGCAAATGGCTTCATGGATGCATTTTTACAGAGAGCAGCTGAGAGCAGTCAAGAGATTCCCCAAATGCCTAGGAACACATCTGAGGTAAGAGCCACAGATCCAGTCACTTCAGAAACCTGGAGCTCAGTGACTAAAGCATCCCATTAGACCTAATATGTGTGTTTAAGAGATATAAACCAACAGCCCATTTAATGTGTCATTTATGAGGATTGAAATGAATGGTCATGTTATGCATTTCATCAATGCATTTTAACTTTATGGAGAATATATCTAATTAAGTAAAAACAGTGTTGTTCTTTTGTATTGAATTTAATCCTTAGGGGAGCCTAAAACTCAAAGAAAACATCAACAAGCCAGGAGATGCCTGACAAGAGCTTATGATATGGTAAGACAATTGCTTACTGGCCTGGCCTTCCGAGATGCTCCCTGCACAAGATGTTCATATCCCAATGTCAATGCTGCCTGTCCCTCTGTGTCCCTACCTGTCACCAATTGCAGCCCACTAATAGTCGCTGAGACAGAAGAGCAGGCGAAGCCTGAAGTGAGGTCAGCAAAGGTGCTGACTTAGCTTTGGTGGCCAAATGTTTTATTTAGCTTGATGAGGATAAGAACTGGTCTCTGCTGGAATGTAAGGGGCATAGAGCTTCAACCCTGGGAAACATAGAAAATGCTCTTCCTGCGTGCCAGTCGTCCGTATCTCCTGACTGTTCCTATGCAATAATTTAAAAGAACAGAGCAAATGAGGGAGGGAGTGTGAAGTGTGTGGCCACACCATCCATGGAGAACACTGGATTCCTCTCAAGTGTCTTCAACAGCTCAGGGAGCTGACAAACCCTAGAAAATGTGTGCTGTTGTCTTCGTGAGGGCAGAAGAATAAAAATAGTTTTATGTCAAGAGTTTCCCTGAAAAGACCTAAGCTTACAAAAGGCTAAAGGGATGCGATCCATGAGCCGTGATCTGTGTTGTCCCAGAGGGTTTTAAGCACCTCAGGAGATGGGGGTTCCAGAAGCAAGGAGAATGGCTGGGAACACCCTGCCCAGCGCCATCATCTTAGGGCAGAAGCAGAGTCAGGTCCGAGTCAAGGCAGCACTTACTTGGAAAGAACTATGAGACTAGCGGGCTCTGGGCTCCAGATCCAGTTGCAGAGAAGTTGGGATGCCACAAACTCCCATTTCAAATGGCAGCCATGAGATCAGTACCTATTTTAATGAGTGAGATAAAGTGTTAGGTTGGTGAGGGACCATGGAGGCATTCAGGACAAGCTCTGTAGACTCACAAGCATGTTGCAAGCCAGAGTGGGACTGGAGCAGGTAGTCCCTGCCTGTGTGCTGTCCAGGACTTTCTGAATCCCCCAGAGAGGACCTAAAAATCTTATTCTTTTTGCCCAGGTGCAGAGGTCTGCTGCTAGGAGGCCAGTGGCTGTGAAATCAGCTCTAATTCATGGCCACTTTGGTAGCTACAAAAACCTTTGCCATTGCGGCAATAAAAGCAGACCTAAGGCACTTGCTGAGAAATGTGACGTCATTCAACATCCCAGCATGCCCCTGTGGCAAGGACTGTCATTCTCCTTGCCTGCATATGAGGGAACCTGTGAAAGAGATGTTAGGGAACCCACCTCCTTCACACTGACAGCAGGTGACAGGGCTGGGACTCAAGCCTAGGCTGTCATGCTTCGGTGTCAATGGCATCCTGCCTATTTCTTAGCCATTGGAATGAGGCATCAGGCTGTCCTTCTCAGCTGCCTTTCCCCCTTGTTAAGCCTTTCTCATGATTAGCCAAACTCATCAGCTCAAGGGAGAAAGGAAGGGGCTATCTTTGGGCATCACGGGTGGGGACGGGGTTCCAAAGTAAACTTTGCTGAAGATCCCACTTAGCTACTCTCTCTCGCATGTCAGAAGAGACGAGGAATGGGTCCTCCAGCATCGCTTTCTTCTTTAAGTCTTATCTGGTGGCTCAGTGAGAGAGAAGGAGGAAGGGAGAATGGAGAAGGAGGTAGAAGGGGCTGGGGGCATTCATGGGGACCCGTCACAGCTACGTGAAGAGCAAGGTGAGGTGTTACAACTCCCAAGTAGATGGAGAGGGCATCATAGCTGAAGTGAACGGGCTGAGCACACCTTATGCTAGCACATGGCGTCCTTTCTAGACCTTAACCCCTGAGTTAGGGAAAGGTTGGTCACAGATAGGACAGCACATATCCAACCGAGGCTATGGGACCTTCATTCTTGTGAAGTTTGACGTTATCCTAAATAAAGCAGCCAGTGTCTCCTTGAGTGAGAGGCTAAGAGCACTCAGCTTGTGCACTGGTGAGCAGGTTGTTGATTTTGTCAAGAGCCTCGTGGCTTTCTTGTGTGGAGTAGAATACAGGCCCTTCGTGAGCTCTTTAAATATGGATGAGAAGCTGAGCATTGTTTTTCGTACTCACCAAAGTGAATTTGTGGTGCTGTGAAATGAAGGTACACTGCATTCTGAAGAAGGGGGCGGGGGTGGAAACCTGAACAAACGTGCCCCTTTCCAGGGTTTCATTCTCGAGGCTGGATCAACATGGATTACATTTTGGCATGCACTAATAAAGCCTGACCTCAGAGACTAATCTAAATCTTGTGGATGACTTTGAAGCTGATGACCTGTGTATGAGAACCACATCCTCTTCACGCCTCCGTCTGCTCACTGAGGAAGTTTACACCACAGGTTACCAGCAAAGACAGGAACCCAGGTCAGTTTTGGGAGCGATATATGGAGACCCTTGTCAAGTTCCAACTTGAGCTCTTCCCTGGAGGTTAGAAGGGGATTCTCCCTGACCCCCTCTTCACCCATTAGCTTTGAGCTATGCCTCAGCTCTTCCACCTAGTGCCTTTCTGGGTCCATCAGTGTTTATGGGTGGTGGGTGTGTGGCCTTTATTACTGTGTCTAAGTGCATTGGACCTGCACTTTATGTATAAAAACACGCACTTTGTATCCCCTAGAGATTTATTTAGTCCTAGTTCCTGTACTTCCTGGTCTCTGGTCTCTGCAAAGTACTGAGCTTGCAGCTTTGAGTGACTGATGGCTAGTCTGCAGTGATGAGTGTAGACCATATCAGCCTGGCCCTTGGGCATCAGCTGCTAGTTGCAGCCCACAATACTTTCTCCCTATGGAGGTCTGTGACAGGTTCAGGTCCCACCCTTCTCAGCCAGCCTTACCAAAGGCAGTTTTCTCTCAGACCTTTACTTTCTGATCCTGCCCCTTGTCTTCTTGATGAAGTAGAGTTTCTACATGGGCTTGCTTTGATTGGCCTTGCTTTTGCTGATGGCATCTGGTACAACACCTACCGAGGCGCAAATTAATGCACAAATGATTAGATAAACCATCAAACAAAAAAGATGACATTCTTGGGATCTTTCACCAAAGCAAGAGACGACAGAAATGGAATTCTCTTATGGTTTTACTTTGTAAAAATGTCTTTCAGAGCACTGTCTAAACAATTGCATTAGAAACAACCTCCAAACTCAGTGTCTGAACATACCAAGCCATTGCCTCTCTTGTTCTGTGGACACACTAGGCTCAGCTCAATGGTTTTCCCCTGAGATCTTGTCATGAGGTTTTAGTTATGTAGAAGCCAGGCCTGGAGTCAGCAGAAGGCTTCACTGGGCAGATATCCAAGATGCACTCACGTTAAAGACTGCTGATGTCAGCTGCTGGATCACCCACACTTGTCAATTGGACAGAACCAGTTCATAACGCTTGGCCTCTCCACGTGGCTTGGGTTTTTCACAGAATGGCAGCTGAGTTCCCAAAGGGAACATCCATCAGCGAGCATTCCGAGAGAGCCAACAATGAGTGGCAAGCTTCTTGTTACCTGTCCTTGGGAGCCATAGCATGTCACTATATTTTATTAGTCAAGTAGGTCACAAAGACCAGCTCAGACACAGGGAGGTTTCAAAGGCATGGACAGTGGCCGTCTTGGGAGCCAGTCTGGCTACAAGCATATATATTATCTTGAGGATTTGGTAGAGTGCTTGCTTAGCATGTATGAAGTCCCAGAATTGAAAAAACAATTCAAATATGTTATCCTGGAAGACAGCCTGTCTCTGCAAGCACCTTCCTTTATCGGGTGATGTGCTGCATTGCTGAGCGCTGGGAACAATCAATATCAGCTGTGTTTGGAGGAGGTAAATAGTAGGAGCGAGGAAGGAGAGAATCAGTAGTGTCTCAGATAATGGTTGAGGAATTGGGTTTGATGGGGATAATGCAGGACAAAATGAGACTTGGAACTAGAGGGTTGGGGGAGTGCTGCAGAAAAATCTCACCTACTCCTTTCACTGGCACCGTGTATGTATGTTGGCGCGGGTTGGATAGAAAGGTGAGCACAGGTGAAAGAAGTTACTGCAAATGCTTCTGTCTAGTATTTGTCACATATAATTCTAATGAAGATTTCCCCTACCCCCTGGACTCAAACATGTTCATTTCCTCTTCGGGCATGCTTTGCGTCTACGGCACCGTGTCGTGTTGAGTATGGGGCTCTATTCCTTTCATCTGGACTTATTTTAGAAATGTTCCAGTGTTAGCTGGTCCCTTTGCCCATGTCCCATTCAGGCTGAGGGAGCTTGGCAGTGGGCCAGTGAGCTGCGCTTGACTGGGGAGGTGACTCAGGACTCCCGTGGCGCAGCCCTCACTGGTGCATGGATAAAGCTCTAGGGAAGCCAGATTCTGTACCTCCCATTCCATCTCCTAGCCTGGCTACCCTGCCAGGGATGAAGCCCTTAGGGTGCTTCATGAATGTTTATAACTGCCAGCAGGAAGCATTCATCCTTAAGGCAGAGGCAAGAGGAAGAGTTCTCTTTTTCTCTTCAACCTTTCAAGGAGCATTCTGGTTTCTTTAAAAATGGTTAACCTGGACCCAAAGGCTTTGATTTCTTGTCTCTATAAGGGTTTACTTTTCTTCTGGGAAGGGAGATTCAATTTTTCTGTCATAGCAATATATAGGGCAAGTCTGCTTACTTTTTCAGATACTTAGATACCAGGCTTGGCACACTCTGGACTGGTAGAGGGCGCCCCACCCTCTGCAGTGTCCTCTACTGTCTGGCCATTGCATCCTGCCTGTCCCCCTCAAAGCCCACTCCACGTGTTGTTCTTTTATCTTTCTTGCTGCTTCCCTGGCCAGTTTCTGACCTTCTAAACCATTGTTGTTTGCTCAGTCAAACTCTCCTAGAAGACAGCATGTATTATGAATGGACCTTGGGCTGGAAATCAGGGCACTTCAGAGCCTGTCCCACTGTTCCAGCTGTGTGACCTTGGTTAAGTCTTTGCAAGCCCCTAGCTCCAGCTTCTCCAGACTTAAGACAAGAGATTGGCCTCTTGTTTCTTCCTGCAGTGAGTTCATGAGCTGAATCCTTTTTGACCTTTGAGGTCCCACGTAATTCTATAGAGTTCTGGAAACTTACGGGATCCATGTATGGTCATTCCCCCCAGATAACCTTGAGTCTTCTTGCTCCTAAGATGCCATCTCTAGACAATGTGGAAATGTATGTTATTATTGAAAACACATATTATACTCCCTTTTCTGCCTTGCCCCTTATCTCTCTCCTTCCATCCACTGTTCCCCCTTGCTGTTGATGCTCTAAATCTCTTCTTGGGATAAAGTACAACAAATGGAAGCAACTTTCTGAAGCCTGAACTTCAAACACTCTATTAATGCAACACGCAACATACCAATCCCAGTAGAATGCCCGCAGACTGATCTGGTTCTCTTTTGATGAGGCGCAGATGCAAGTCAATAACTACCCTCTTGGAGGAAGAGTGATTAGCTAGAGGGCTGCCGAGCCCCTGCCAGCTCTTTCACCGGAGTATGAAGAACAGCTACAAGGACGAATGCTCAGCTCCGGAAGTCGATGTTTGCTCAATTCAACATTGTGCAAAGTTCTGCTGTGCTACAAAGATTATAGGCACAGAGGGAGATGCTCTGCCTTCTGCCTCTGGCATCCATCCTGTACTCCCAGATCCTGGGTGTTCTTTCCTGTTCTTCCCTATGTTTGGGATGCAGTGACCCAAATAATCACCATTAACATTTTATTCACTCTTTGGGGCCAAATAATAGGCCTTGGAGTCTGAATAATTTAGGATTATCTCCTAGCTTTCTCCTTCTAAGGAAGGTTATCTAATTTCTCTGAATTTTATATGATGCTAGTAGTCCACACCCTCCAGGGTTCTAGCGAGAATTACATGTGATGGCGGGAGACTTAGCGCACCAGACATGGTACCTAGCATCCATGGGGCCACTGAACAGCATTTGCTGCCGATTCCCTTATACCTATCTTTCTGTTTTGGGGAAATGATATAGTTCCGCTGGGTTGGCTTGTCCTCTAAGGGTTAGTGTTTTGGGGAGCCCGGTCCCTAGTCTGAAGATGCTAAGAGGTCACTGGGAGCAACAGTCCTAGAAAGGGTTAAGGCTTGTCTTGTAGAGTACCTTAGTCCCTCTGAGAGTAAGTTATTACAGATAAGCAAGACTCACGTCTCTTTGGTCAGTGTCTTCTTGCCTCACCATGTGACCACACTCTCTGTTCTTTTCTGTGCCTCCCTTCTGCCCCCGCCATGAGACATCTGCAGTATTGTGATGAGCCACAGAGGCCAAACTGATGGGACCAGCCTATCTCGGACTTCCAATCTCCCAGAGAATGAGCTTAATTAATTAATTTTACTTATAAAATACCCTGCCTTGGGTGTTTTGTTATGTAACAGGTATGGAAGGATATACCATTAACAGTGTTGTATTTATGTACACATATCATTTACCCCATTGGTTGAAATTTATACCCTTAAATTGACAGCTTCTTGAGGCTGGGAGTTATTTAGCAATCCTGTTTATTCCTTTTGATGTCAAGCACAGAAATTGCAGTAAAGCAAACTGCATATATTCGGTTCAGATGAATTGAGGTGACTACAGTCATTTTACTTAACTTTCCCTTCTGATTTTACCCAACAAAGACAAGAGGAAGTCAATCATGAAAAACAACAACAACAACAGGACAAAACATCCTACATTTAAGTGTAAAGCACCATTTTATGAAGACTGCAGCTTTGGGCTCTTGTAAGTTCTAGGGAGGAGGGAGGCTATTGAAAGCATGACCTTTAGTATGTGCTTTCAGTATTTAGCGCTCTGCAGGGTGCTTGCTGAATATTTAAGTGCGTTGCCAGTCATGATAAAAGCTTGTAGAGTGACAGATCCAGGAGCAGAGAGCTAACTCAGTAATGGATTTCATCTCAGACAAATGCAGGAGAAAGCCTGCTTATGTTGTAGTCGCCCTAGCTACCTGCTCCCTTCCTGAATGAAATCTTCCACAAGGGCAGCTGCATAGCATGGGCTTTCTTCCTGTGAGGGGCCCTGGTGCTCACCTCTGATGTGGAGGAGAAGCCTCATAAGCCAGGGTGGCTCCACTTAGGAGACTTTCCTATGTTCTGTTAACAAGAGGTCCAGCCTGTGAGAACTGTTGTCCTATGAGCTGGCTTTGGCTTCTGTGTTGGTGACCCTAGTAAGACAGATAAAGCTTAGGAAATCAGAGACAGCACAAATGGCTGACAGTGCAAAGCACACTGTCTTGGGCCAGCTGCCTGGATTTCTCTCCAGCCCCATACCCTGCTTGCTTGTGACCTTGGGCACATTACCTAAGTTCATCAAGTTTCCCATCAGTAGCTTGGAGGTGATAGTGTGCCTACCTGCTAAGTTTATAATGAGAGTCATGGAACTCTTCCTGGATTATAGCAGAAGCAATGCAGACAATGCTGTCGCTTTACTGGAGCCTGTAAGGCCTACTCCTCTTGGCTGTGCTTCTTGCAAACCTCAGCTTGGCAGCTTCTCCTCTCCTCACTAGGAAAGAACTCCACAGGTGGAAAGGACACCATCTTCAGTGACCCATGCAGGAAACCAAGGTCAATGTGAAAATACTGAGGGATAGAGGGGATGTTGGACCCTAGAGTCTACCCGGGTTGGGGGGGGGGTCGTCGCAAAAGACCACTCGAGAACCACAATGTTGATGTAAAGGCACAAGGTTTACTGCTGACGCGCATCAGGGGGCCTTAACACTCACTCGGGAGCGAGGGAGGAGGCGCACCCTGAGTCACTGTTACAGACTTTTTAAAGGCTAAAACCACAAAGGTTAGGAGGGGCTGCGTGCCCTATGTTAGGATTGGCTCTGGTGGTCGCTAAGGGTGCTTGTCTAATTATTATTGGCTATTGCAGGGAGGGGTGTTGGGGAGTTTCCAGAGAATTTCCAGATGGTAATTGTTTACCTTAGTTGAAATTGTTTATCTCGGTTGGCCACCTTGATCTCAGAAACTGAAGCTAAGCTGGCCTTCAATTTTTTGGGGGTCATTTTCCCAAGCTTGTCTGGGTCACATTCCCAGGCTGGCTGAAAGAGAGGGCCTTACAGGGACAGATTTGAGGAATGTATAAGTGGAATCCATGGTCATTTTATGCCCAGCTCAAGAAGCTCCAAGGTGGCTAAGAACCAGGGTCTAGGGGCCAGTGATGACTTAAAAGAGACACTGTATGAAAAGTGGTTCATATGAAGATAGCAAAGAATATTGAGATGGCAAGTAGAGATGTCCAAAATGTTTTAGAGCCTTGGAAAAAAGTCCAAGTGAGCTTTATATAGAATGCCATGAGAGCCAGGATAGCCAGAAGGCCTACTGCAAAGTGTAGCCAGGTCCAGAAGCAAACACTTCACTGGTTTGGGGCTTTGGGAGCTCTGTTGTCAGTACTCTGTGTCATTTTAGTTTAGCAATAGCTAGAGACCAACATGTAAATGAACGATGATGTCATTTTAATAAAACTCTATTTACAAATAGTTGAAGGAGCTGTTTGTCCTTGCTCTAGAGCTGTGCTTTGTATACAGTAGGTACATAGTGAGTGTTTGTTGGGCTAATTTACTAGTTCCAGGAGCACAAATGCCTGTGTGTGTGTGTGTGTGTGTGTGTGTGTGTGTGTGTGTGTGTGT
>OU015753.1:32152767-32163070 GCA_907169655.1 Acomys percivali
TGTGTGTGTGTGTGTGTGTGTGTGTGTGTGTGTGTGTGTGTGTGTGTGTATGTTGTCTGGCTCTTGTTGAAGCTTGAACCCAGGGCCTTGTGCAAACTAAGTAAGTCCTATACTATAGCGCTACACTCCAAACACATGCAGGTTTTATAAACACTTTTGCTAAATTATTTGAAGCCCAAATAAGTTTCGTTAAGGCTACACAAAAATACCCACAAAGATGGATCCAAGAAAGGGTGCTTGGATCACTTACTGCAGCCACAATATAAAATAAGCTACTATGAGTTAGAGATAGGCTCTAGAACTGCAAAGGGTCTGGCTAGGAACTTTGTCTGAACCAAGTCCTCAACCATTAGCAAAATCTGATAAACTAGAATGGTGAACTCCAGGGTCTGCTAATGAGAGAACCAGTGGATTTTACCCCACCCAAAAGCCAGGCGAGAGGCACTGGCTTCCAGCAGAGCACTCTTAAAGTGCCTAGGGACCCTGCACGGCACTCTCTTCAGGTCCAGAAAATTGACTGCAAACACATTAAATAATTAAGAAACAGAACAGTAGTATTCATAGCGTCCATTGTGAAGAGCTGGTCAGGGGGAGGAAATGGAACATTTCCAGGGAAAGGAAATGGAACAGTAGATGGGGAATTGGAACCAAGTGAAGGAGTGTTCATTTTGCACTCAGGAAACTAGTCAGAGAAAATGGGAGAGAAAGAAAGGAGAGAGGGATGGAGGAAGATAGGGGGCGTCTTTCCCGGAAACAACCAGATAGTAGGGCAGGTTGAAGGTCGAAGGTGCAACACTAAACCTGCACTGTGACTTCCTTGGCCACCTTCCCAAGGGTGATTCTGAGGCCTGTCAAGGAATGGGAAGCTGTCTTGACGAGGAAGCTTGGATTTGACCGCAAGTTGCAAGTAGCTTTTCTGTTTCCAAGAACAATGTATAAGGGGAGTGTGGGAGCCCAGGGCTCCTGCGGGATCTGGCTACTCTGAGGAATGGCATGTGTGTGGTACAGTGATGTAGCAGCTGCCTGTGTGCACGTATGTGTAGATACACATGTACATTTGTGTGCTATACATATGTACCTAGAGCTGTGTTATGTATGGGCAAACCGTTTGTTATGTACTCAGCTGGGTTGCTAGCAGATGCTCTACCATATGAATATGCCCCGCCTCTCAGGTAGGTCAGTCTGAGTTCACATGAAGTACATACAATTCTGTATGTAGTTCTACAGTTTAGACAATCCTGGGGGATGGCAAACATCAAAGGGATGCTCGGTTTTAAAAATCAAGATTGCCTTTAAACATTTCTAAAACATCCATGCCCTTGCATGGCTCTCTGGTGTGGCAGTACATGCTGGCCCTGAGCAGGGGCTGTTGGCACTGCTTTGCCCCTAGCACGCACTCCACAGTTTATGCAGATCTAAGGGTCTTGCTTCCCAGCTTGGCAGCACTGATGTCCTGGACACGTTCGCACTTAGTCCTTGGCTGCCCTACGCAAGCCAATCTTCTGCATGTTCCCACCAAATGGTCCTTTCCAGAGCTCAAGTTCGATTAGACTGCATCTTGCGAAGGGCTCCTCAGTCCTGAAAAGCATGAAGTATATGCTTCCTTATCTGGCAACAGGGCTTTGTATCACCTTCATCACGTGGCCTCCTCTTTCTCTTCCACTTTCTCTCACTTCCAGTTGTGTTCTTTACCATGAAATGCCCCCTAGCTTCTTAGTCCCCTTTCTTTCATCTGGCTAGCACACGCGTGTTTTCCACCAACTTAGTCACCTGGTGTCAGACTTCCATACATGTTTTCAGGACTCAGCTCATTTGATCTTCTGTGTGGAGCGTGGCTGATCTCCAATACACCTCACTCTTATGTAGTTCTCTGGGTCTACTTCAGTGGTATGATATATCTTTCTTCTGTCTGGATGCGAGTTTTTGGGGTGCATCTTGATCAAATCCCAGCTCTTCTGTTTGCTATGTGGCTTTCTTTTGGACCCTAGCTTTTAGGTCTGGAAAAATGTTCAGAAGGCCTATTCACTAGGTCGTTGGAGGCCTCAGTTCAGCTGTGTGTGCACAAATGGGCCTACTTATTGCAGAGCCCAGAACACAGCAGACATTCAATAAATACTTTTATGCTTTTCAAAGAACTTTTCTTCTCCTCCTCCTCAGCTTGAGATTGTAGAAGTCTAGAAAGTGACTGAAATATCTTGGCCACTCAAATACTCTGGTAGGGTGGTTTCTGCAATTGCTGATTAAAGCACAGCCTAGTGGAAAGATGGAAGACATGCGTGCTTGATTGAATGGTATGGTGGGTTATTTTGGACCCAAAAGTTCACACCTTGTATTACATACTCATGACTTTTCATAGTCTCAAGATTATTCTATTCTTTGGAAAGAACAGACTACTATCACCTAGGTTCTGGGTCTTGTTTTAAGAACTAGGTATGTTGGGCTGATATCCACTTATAAGTGATTATATACCATGCGTGTCTTTCTGGGCCTGGGTTATCTCACTCAGAATGATCTTTTCTAGTTTCATCCATTTGCCTGAAAATTTCAAGATTTCCTTATTCTTAATAGCTGAATAATATTCCATTGTGTAAATGTACCAGAGTATCTTTATCCATTCTTTGGTCGAGGGACATCTAAGTTGTTTCCAGAGTCTGGATATTATGAATAAAGCTGCTATGAACATAGTTGAGCAAATGTCTTTGTTGCATGGTGGAGCATCTTTCACGAATATGCTCGGGAGTAGTATAGCTGGGACTCGTGGGGTAGCACTATTCCTAACTTTCTGAGAAAGCACCAGATTGATTTCCAAAGTGGTTGTACTTCCCACCAGCAATGGAAGAGTGTTACCCTTTCTCCACATCCTCACCAGCATGTGCTATCACTTGAGTTTTTTATCTTAGCCATTCTGGTAGGTGTAAGATGGAATTTCAGAGTCATTTTGATTTGCATTTCCCTGATAACCAAGGGCATTGAGCATTTCTTTAAGTGTTTCTCTGCTATTTGATGTTCCTCTGTTAAGATTTTTGTGTTTAGCTCTGTAACCCATTAGATGTCCTCTGAGAGACTGCACCCACTGGGAGATTGGGACAGATGTTGGGACTCCCACCTGGACTCTGGACAGAGCACTGAGAGTGGTGCGGAAGGGGATGGAAGGACCCAGAGGGGCCTGCATAAACTGATGCACCAACCAAGGACAATGCATACAGAGAACCTAGAACCTCTGATCCGGTATAGCCAATGGGCAGCTCATTCTCCAAGGGCGTAGGGGGGCAGTAGGGATTGCCCCCGTCCCCCTCCCCACATGCACATGTTTTGACAATTTCATCACTTCCTCTTGACAGGGAGGCCCTGTGGGCACACAGAGGAAGGTGATGCAGACTATCCAGATAAGACCTGATAGGCTGTGGTCAAACGGTGGGGGAGGAGGGACACCCCCTACCCTCATCAGAGGTCTAGGGGAGGGGAAGAGAGAGGAAGAGGGAGGGAGGGTGGGAACGGGAAGATACAACAAGGGGATGACAATTAGGATGCAAGATGAATAAATTATAATAAGTAAATAAATAAATAAATACGACCTAGGTGTGTAAACATGAGACAGCAATACAATCCCAAAGATGTAAAGGAAAGCATTGCTGAGAGATGGGAATAGCTTCATAATGAAGAGGAAAGCAAAAAACCAAAACCTCAAGTTTGGGTAAGGGATTATGGATGAACTTTCCTTTCTAAGTCTTCTCTTCAGGTCTGGGTGGGGGAGAATGAAAATAGAACATTTTGTGACCACCACGGTTTAACAAGGGCCCTTTGATCAGCCCACTGGGAGGGACTAGCCCCTGAACAAATGTATCCTGAAGCATTTTCCCAGGAGCTAGTCCAAATTCAGCTACCTGTGTATGATTCCAAGTGCTCTGACTGGCACGGCAGAGGCAGGTTTGTTTTGGAGTTGCAGCTCTGTGGCCTTCTGAGCATATGGGCCTCTGGATCATCTCTGCTAACAATGAAAAGAACAGTTCAAATGCCTACCTCAAAGAGCTACCGGGAGCTTAAGTAGACACGTCCAATACAGTGCCTGGTGCCAGCACTAATGGGTCTTTTCCCTTCGGCACAGTACAGCATATTGCTCTAAGAGGAAGGAAGAACCAAGCTGAACTCCAGCGGGGCCCCTTGTGTGTCCAGGGGCTGAGCCTGCTGACCCAAAGAAACCCGTTTCCTCTCCAGCTCCCTCTTTGATGGAGCACACCAGGTTTAAATTGTGAGTTGTCAGCACATCCCAGAACTAGGAAAATATCAGAGGGAATTATCGACTGTTTTATTGATTTAATCAGATACTTTTACACAATTATGATCCATAAAATTATGGGCTCCCTGTTGTCTTGCATAAGACAGAGCTTCACTGAGGCTTAAAGTGAAAAGTACTACCAGCCCTGTAGGCAGGATCCAGAGGAGCAGAGACCAGCTAAGACCAGTGCAGGCAAAGCGGAGAGGGATTTGTTCAGCAAACATTTCTCGAGTGCCAGACAGTGAGCCCAGGAGGTGCTCTACCATCAAGCTGTGCTCACCACCCTTGGGGACATTTTCTAAGTCAAATGTGTAAGGAAAAGAGAAGGCAAGAGAAGGCGTGTGGCAGGCACAGAACGCTTTGACTAACGTCACCTTCAAGGCAATAAGAAGCCTTTAAAGGTTTTTGAGACAGAAAACAAGACATTCAGAGCTTTGCTTCAGGAAGATGTCTCTGGCAAGAAGGTGAGGATAGATGACTTTGGGAGGGGACCGAAAAAGTGGAGACAAGAGAACGCTTATGGGATTTATTGCTTTTGTCCGGACAAGAGGTGGTAAAGGCTGTGCCTGGACACTGGGAAAGTGAACAAATGGCAGACTTGGTGTGGCACACAGTCTGCAGGAACTGGTAACTGACAAGGAGAAGGGAAAGGGAAAGTGAAGGATGATTCAGGCTTTCAGCCTTCAAAAAGTGGCCGTGTGTGAGTTAGCTGATTTAACAGGACCAACATGTACTCATCTATTCCTCATGCAAATACCTGGGTTTATATGTCACTTTACATACATGTTAAATAGTATATATCAGTAATACAATATGCCCACATTTTATATATACATACCTTACAAACATACATACACATGCACAACACACACATGCATGCATGTAGACATACACCTGTACATACACACAAAGACACACCCATACATACACATAAGCGTATATCCACACATATGCATATACACAGAGACATGCAACTATATACACATACATAGACAGATATATACACCCATACTTACATATATACACAGAGCCACACACCCATACACACATATACGTACCCATATATACATACTATTCTACAGCACACTGAAATTACCTTAACTGTATATGAAATGAGATGCTTTGAATTGAGGGTCTAAAATTTTCTGACATCAACTGAGAAATTAAAGTTTTCACACTTTCGGAGAGAAATTGTATGGCTTTGAGAAGACATATTTGCCCGATTAATAGTAGTAGCCAGAGCGATGGAGTACTTATGCGCCAATACTTTGAGCGGCTTGCATGCATGTGTGTGTTGCAGGTAGGCACTGTGATGGACAGCTTCCCAAGCCATTCTCAACTTTCTCCACTATCTCCCCACATCAAGACTAACCTTGTAATTAGGTGTGACCATAAAACCCAGATATGGACGTAAGGACATGTATGGGAGAGTTTCAAGTAAGACATTGGCTTCCTGTGAAAAGGAACAGTGTCAGAGGTGAAGCTGGATTTTCTTCGGTGCCCGTTTCTGCCTTAACCATGGCTAAGTGTGACGCCTTAATGCTCCAGCTTCCACTTTCCACCATAGATGACAGGCACAGAGGTGTCAGGAGCTGGAAACAGAACGCTATGACCTTTCCGTTGCAATGCTGAGTTATTGGACCAGCCTTAGACTCATTATATTAAGATTTTTTTTTTTTTTACAACTGCTAGCTCTCTTTTCTGTTTCTTGCAGACAAATACAAATATATCTTGACCAAGGTCAAGTAAGGAAATGGTCGAGCTGGGATTTCAACCCAAGTTATTCAAGGTGATGTTATTAGCTACTTTTGTGTGGTAATAAGAAATGTGTTTGCTCTTTGATTCCTGGCATGGAGGCGCTAACTCTTGGAGTTTTATAAGCCGTAAGAATGGTAGAAACATGCTTTGTTTTAATGAAGTCACTCTCAAGGACGCACTAGAACCAGGATGGGGGCTAGTAACCAGAAATACCTCCCCTTGATTAGAAGCTTGGAATATTTACTTTTACACTGCCCCCATCTTCTCTGGACGATGCGGGGAAAGTATGGAGATGCAATTAATCATCAATCGCTAATGATTTAACTAATTGTTTCTGCCTTTAAATAGCTCCAAAAGCCCCCAAAGGTTGATATTCAGTGAACTTTGGGGTCGGTACACATAGTCAAATGCTGGACAGGGGAAGAGGCACAACTCCAAAAGGCAGAGACCACTGAACTTGGGCACTTCTAGACTTTGTCCTACCTTTTACCTGGCTGCTCACTTATATCCCTTATAACAAACCAGAGGCTGTAGGAAGAGGTTGTATGGACCCCCAGTTTCTAGCTATTATCAAAAGTATAGATGTCCTGTCACTTATTGGTATTAAGCAGGGAAGCTCCTGTAAGGCTAAGTCTTTTAACTTATGGAGTACATAATGTTAACTCCAGGCAGAAGGGGACAGAACTGAATTGTGGTTTTTGGACACCAAGTGTAAGAGAGTTGGAGAATTCATAAATGGAAAATTCCCCACATAGCCGGTGTCAGAAATGTCATCAGAAGAAACAAACCAACCCTACCACCACACTGTCTCTCTTTGCATAAGCTGAAGCTGTACAGGGCATGTGTTATTGTGATATGAACCTGCGGTCCCTTCTGTGGTATCTATCTCTCTTTGTATCCACAGTGAAATGAATCTTACAAAAATAGGTCTATGTTCTTTATTTCCACCCTCAGGTTGTTAATACTACAGAGGAGAGGCTGGTTCAAACCTATTGACATTTTTTGTAAGAGATAAGAATTTTTTTCTCACTTTCAAATGGTCAAAAGAAAATTGTTACAGAATATTTTGTGACTAGGAAGAATTATATGATTCAGTTTCACTGACCGTGAACGCAGTTACACTGGAATGCAGCCGTGCCCAACTACTTTGTCTGTTGTCTGTGGCAACCTTTATGCTATAGCCTCGGAAGGGAATAGTTGCAACAGAGATGACAAGGCTTGCAAAGCTTGAGATATTATTACCTGACTGTTGAGAGTTTAGGGGACTGGGAGGGATTAGGCAAATGGGCAAACCATTGTAGGTGCAGCAAAGATTTCCCCCACCTAAGAGGACTATCCAAAGCTGAATGTTCTTAAGACATGTCTTACAAAAGACGCAAGGTTAGGGCAGGGCATCGTTTTGACAGATCAAGGGGACCCACCTGGATACTGGGTGGGCAAAAGCACTGTTAAAATCTACTAGAAACAATGTTGATATGAATAATAACTTTTTAGTTTGTATTTATGAGCACTCTTTCTGCTGGACATTTTCCAGTAAGTGAGCAGAGACTTGGGTATGAGATCATTTAAGTTCTTGCCTCCTGGGACCACCTAGAGTAAAAGGATTGTGAGCCTAGCAGCCAACTGGTCTACCTTATGTCAGCACCAGGAGTCTTGACCATCTCATAGGTTCCTTGAGACAGGAATTTGCAGCTGCTTGTTTCTGCTCGAGAAGGTACAGCTCAAGACAGGCCTGTTTGAAAGCAGTTTTGTTTTTATTTTGTACCAGAATTTCTTTATCTATCTATCTATCTATCTATCTATCTATCTATCTATCTATCTATCTATTTCTCTATTTATTTATTTCTTCTTTCCATTAAAAATGTTTCCACCTTGATGAACCATTTCTACTTTGGTCAGAGGGTTAGCACTTCCTTTGATGAGATTAATTACTTTGATGAATGCCATGGTCATTAAGGGTCCAAAACACAAGTCTACATGATGTGATTGATAGGTCCACACACACCTTCTCAGGTGATATAAGCAGCTGGCTTAGACTCACATCGAATGAGTTGTCTGGGAGACGCCCCCTGCCTTACCTCCCCCAGTATTGAAACAACAAGGCCAACAGACTCTCCTTTGCCTACTTTGACTGCTGCTGAGTGACGTAATAACACACACACACACAAAGCAGCAGAGACAGCAGAAGACAGTGGAAAAGGTGACAGTGGAAACAGTGGCAACGGCTATGAGTGTAGCTTGAGTAAGCAGACTGCAGAATAGGGCCGTAGCTTCACAGTGGCTGGAAAGTCACTGGCTTTGTGGCTGAAACTTGATAGCCAAAGACCTTGCAGGCAGTGTTCAAGCTCAGCACTACTTGGCAGTGCCTGGCTCCCAATCCCTTATGCTGGGCTCCTTTCTTTCCAGTGCAAAGTGCTGGCAGCTGCTTCTTGACTGCTGAAGAAATGATGTAGTGGAGGCCATAGCTTGACTGCTGAACAGCTAAGGAAATGGCTACCCAGGGAGACAGACCTGAGACCTAACCATAGACAACACCCACAGGGCTGAGTCTGTTTGAAAGGACTGTATGGTGCCACAACAACACACAGCTTGCTAATTATTCTCTTGAGTGATCCTGTCTGTTGGGGTCCTGTCCCTGTAAGAATGGATGCCTGCAGTTGCGTGATTACAGCTGCACTCAACACTTGGTTCCTAATCAGTCTCTGGGTTCCCCCACCCTGAGAAGTGTCAGGTGTTCCCGTTGTACCCCAGCTTTTTAATGTTATCTACAGGGTTACTTGCCTCAAATCCTGGCAGCAGCGACTGACAACCCAAGGAGCAATTCAGAGTGGCTAGGGCAGGGGAAAGAAGGGAAGTGGAGACAGAGAGATGGTGAGTGCTGATAAAAGACTGCAAGAAGCCAGAGAACAGAAACCTCAGGCTCAAGTACCTAAGGGCTGTCAAGTCTTCAGGGCCAAGGGTCTCAGCTCTGGGGCTGACAGCTACAGTACTGGCTGATGTCAAGGGGCAAAGGGTCCCTAGGCATGTAGGTTACTGGATGCTGTTCCCTTGGGTCAAACACCAAAGGAAACACTGTCAGAGACCAGCATGTGAAAAGGTCTTTTCACACCCACAGTTTATATCCAGGCAGATCAAAAGGACTCTATCCAGCTGACTGGTGACAGTTTAGACTATTTGTTAAATCTAGTGACCTTTGCATGGCGAATGTTCTTTGTTACTTACGCATGAGAGATGGAGCCACATGCCTCCAGACATTCGCATTCCACACAACTGCAGAGAACAGCTCAAGACTTCTTTTTAATTTTCCGGTGCCGGGGGTTGAACCTATAGCTTTGTGCATGAGAAGTAGATGCTCCAACAGTAATTAAACTCATGCCCCATGAATCCTTTTAATGTACATTATTTAGTTCTGATTCAAGTGATTTTACCTGGAAAACCTGGTTGGCCTTTTAATGCTCTCGGAGCCTTCCACATATTGGTTGTTACCCAAAGCTGTCATGTGCTTGTAGAATTCTGTTCAGATCCTGGTTCTGTCATATATGTCTTACTGTTCTCAAGGACCCCATAGATATTGTACACATGTTAAGGATAGTGGGAAACCACCGGTTTAAGGACCTTGTTTTAAGAACTGGGAAGAATTTCTAAGATGTGGTGGATGTGTATGAACAAACAACTTGGAATATCCAGAAAGACGGGGGAGAAACCCTTTTCTTTCTTTTTCTGGGGTGTGTTCTTTGTTTGTTTGTTTTTGAGACAGGTTTTCTCTGTGTAGCCCTAGCTGTCCTAGATTCACTTTGTAGAGCAGGCTGACCTTGAACTCACAGAGATCTGCCTGCCTCTATTTCCCTGAATACTGGGATTACAGGCATGTGCCACCACACCTGGCGGAAAACCCTTTTCTTGATATTTCTGTGTGTTTCGTTTATATAAAGGAATAACAACTAAGAGATGTTTATTGGTTATCAGTTATGGCTTCATCTCTTAGCTATATTGGAGGAATTCAGTGGCATGACAGGACAAATGAATGGTAACTATGAACACTCATTACTGCATTGTAGTAGGGTTAAGTGAGAGCCCTGTCTCAAAAAACACACTAGAGATTGACAGGGGAAGATACCTGATATCCGGCTTCTAATGTGCAAATATATACACAAATAAATCTTCAATAAGTTCTAAAAAGTCTCTGTCTCTGTCTCTATGTCTCTCTTCTCTTCTCTTCTCTTCTCTCTCTCTCTCTCTCTCTCTCTCTCTCTCTCTCTCTCTCTCTCT
>OU015753.1:32165517-32190941 GCA_907169655.1 Acomys percivali
ACACACACACACACACACACACACACACACACACACACACACACACAGAGCTTTGAAAGAGCAGAAAGTTTCAAAGTTCCAGCACTGGTGAACATACTGAAAGACTGCCTTAATGTGGCAAAGTGTATCCCCAAGCTAAGAGCATCATTCCTAGGAAAACTAACTTTCTAATTATAGGCAAGGACAGGCTAACAGTGGTCACCACTGTCTCTTATTACTGAAAATTATACCAGGTAGACTCTTGAATTCAAACAGACAAGAGAAAGAAAGCAGCAGTAACAGTTCGCATGAGAGAGTGAGACTGTCACTGCAGATGGCATGGCTGAGTACACATCAGGTGAGCTGATTTCAGAGCTCACTTGAAAATGTTAATACATTAAATTACTGAGAACAATGCTGAGGATTAGTCTTATCCGGTATATGAACTTACAAAAACCTAATGAGGCAAGACAGCTATATAAAATAGATATGCTCAGGAAACAACATAAAGTCATTCCAGTAAACATTCTGTAGTGATTCAAAACATGGCAAAGGTGACATCCCAAGCTAGAGGGTAATTCAAAATGAAAGTGGAAATTTTGTGTTGCTGCTTGAAAATATTCCAAAGTGATCAAGTTTTTACGTTGGCTGGTGTTATGTGAACTTGATATGAGGTAGAGTCATCTGAGCCGAGAGGACCTTCCTTAACCGAGGAGATATGGGCTCCATCACATTACCTGTGGGGAGGCGTGTGGTCCATTTTCTTGCTCAGTGATTGATGTGGGAGGGCAGGGGTCTGTGTGGGTGGTGACGCCGCTGGGCGTGTTGGTATGTGTTGTATAAGAAAGCAAACTATGAGCATATACAGGGGGAGGAGGTCCCCCTCAGTCACAGTCATAGGGGAGGAGAGTAAGGGGAAAATGGGAAGGAGGGAGGAATGGGAGGATACAAGGGATGGGATAACAATTGAGATGTAATATGAATAAATTAATAAAATATATTTTTTAAAAAGAAAGCAAACTAAACAACCCATGAGAAGCAAGCCACTAAGCAGCATTTCTTCATGGCCTCTGCTTCAGTTCCTACTAGCTTCCTGCCTGACTTCTGGCCCTGACTTCCTGTCCTTGATGAATGATGGCGATGTGGATGTAACTAAGCAAAATTTAACTCTTTCCTCCCTAAATTGCATTTGGCCATGGTGTTTATCACAGCAGCAGAGAGAAAACTGGGACAGATTTGAATGCTAACTATGGACATGAACATATATAAAGGAAACATGGAAGAATTTTCTAGAATTTGAGAGAAGATTGACCAGCAGGGATTCCACAAAGAACTGTTGTATCTGTGGATCTGAGTTGAGGGCAGCGGCTAAAATTTCTAGGTTGTTGTGTCCCAGGACAGACTTGACCTAGGCACTCATAGTGGTAGAAATAGAGGCAGTTTACAAAGGAAAGGAAAGGGATTCCTGGGTTTGGGAGCAAGTGAGTGGGCTGGGAAAAAGCATATTCAAAGACATTGGCCAGGAGACTTGTGACCCTTACAGATGGTTTGAATAGTTGTGTACAGAGAGCTTTTTCTTGGGTATTTGTTACATGTTGCCCAGGTGAGGACTGTATATTAGATTTATTAGAGTGGTTTGGTCCACTAGGCCAGCTAGTCCGACAATGACTATCTCCTGATGGGAAATCCAAGAATAGGTGTTTATTCCATGGGGCTGTATAGCTCGTTTGGCCTTCATTATATGTTGGAATCCTGAAGAAGTAGGCTCTAATACCAATGAAGGAATGCCTTAGCAGCAAGTGTATATGACCTTGCCAGTGAGAGTGAGAGCAAGCAGGCAAAAAACAAATATTTTTTCTTCCATGTCCTTTATATCGACTCCTATAAGAAGGTGTGGCCCAGAATTTAGGAGGGTCTCCTGACATTAATGATCTAATCAAGAAAGTCCCTCACACATCTGCCCAGCTGCTTGAGCTTTTAGTTAATGGTCGATGGAGTCAAGTTGACAACCAAGAACAACTGTCACAACTAGGCTCTTTCATATTTTAATCTTGGTATCTGTCTCTACGTATCCCTACTCTCTGGCCAGAAAAGAAGCCTGAGACATGCTGTTTCATTCAACAGTTAGTAAAAACATGAACATAATAAAACAAAAATCCACATCTCTTCTTACATTCTAAGAGAATTAAGATCACTGGTCAAATAATCACCTCCAAATCTGGGAAGACGGATGAGTCCTGCAAATCACAGCTCACCACAGCTTAAACTCATGGATGGAAACCTCCAGAAACCAGTGCTCAGAGACGAAAAACCCAGTGTGCAACTGACCAATCACTGGTGATTTTCTGTGTTTGAGCTTCCAGTCTCTTGGTACACCTTTTTTTGGGGGGTCAGTTTTACTTCCAAGAACCCAACTAAGTTCTCACAGTGAGTGTCATCATGGAGGAGGGGCTGTTTGGAAACACTCTAGTTCACTCTGTTCCTAGCAAGGTCTGCCTTCAGCAGATCTTGTGACCACAGCCCGACCTGCTGACGTTTATTCAGAACATAGCTGCATAGAAGGTAAATGTTCAACCCCAGCTTGCTCCACCTGCCCTGTACCTCTTAGGTATGTCATAGCCCACAGACACAGGCTCAATGACAGTGTGAGAGCGAACCCTGACTGTGCACCATGGACTTCAAGTCATTCATTATATGCCAAAATAACGTTACTAGCGGTAACAATTAAGTCATTCTGGTAGAGTATACTGACACTGGAGGAGGTTCTACGTATTTGAGGGCAGGGGAATATGGAACGGGTAATCTTTGTACCTTTCCATCTATAACTTTAAACAATGAAACAACTCCCTCTAGGTGAAGAGACAGCAAAACAAATCACGCTATGGTGATTTGAATGAGAAAAGCCTCCATAGGCTCATTTATTTGTCTACTTAGTCTCCAGAGGGTCTGTTTGGGAAGGATTGGGAGGTGTGGCCTTGTTGGAGTAAGTGTACCATTGGAGGAGTGTTTCCAAAGCCCAAGCCAAGTCCAATCTCTCTACCTGCTGCCTATGGATCAGGATGTAAAGCTCTCAGCTACTGCTCCAGTACCATGCCTGTCTGCTTCTTACCTCTAAAATTGTAAGCAAGCCCCACCCCCAATTAAATGTTTTCTTTTAAAAGAGTTGCCTTGGTCATGGTGTCTCTCAATAGAACAGTAACTAAGAAATGCCTCAAAACAAGCTAATAAAAGCCATCCTAAAGAAACTCATATTAAAATCTCTGGAGAGGAAAAAATAAGAAAACAACAAAATGGGACAAAGTATTTTCAATTCTTAACAAATAAGCAACTACACCTTTTCTCTCCTCCTTTAATGAATTAAAATTTGGATAAAGAATATGAAGACTTTTCTCCAAAGAACACATCTACACAGCCAGTTAAGCACATGAAATGATGGCCAACATCATCAGGTATCAGGAAGTATGGATGGGTGACACAGATATCACTTTATACCAAGTAGGAAGACTTGAATGTTCAAGACAAAAACAACCAGCTAGTTTGGAGGAATTAGAAACTTCATTCTGTGCTGGTGAGACTGTAAACTGCCCCAACTATAAGGATATAAAGACAGGGAGTAGATCAATGCCTCGATCTAGGAGTGGAAAAGGCGATAAGAGACGATAGCTAGAAGAATGGTGGAGAATTAGGGGAGGATGGGTAAAAAATTTGTGTGTGTGTGGGGGGGTTTCTTTCCCAGGAGTAGAGAGAGTGTTCTGAAATTGGTTGTGGTTAAAGCTCTACAACTCTGAACACACTAAAATTAATTGCACTGAATATTTTAAATAGGTAAATTTTATGACTTTGAATCGTACTTATCAAAACTGAAAAATTTATATTAAAAAATCATATTTATACAAACATCTGAAATCACCTTGGTGAAATAAAACCATCTTTAGTGGTTGTACCCCAACATAGTCTACGTAGAAGCAATGTAGGAATGTGGTTAGCGAAACTACTTTAAGTAAGGTTAATCATGATAAAGCAAGGAACTCTGTTGGACAAGGTAAGATCAGTGCTCTAGATCAAAAGAGAAGAAATGGATGTGTCAACTAAATTCAATGTATGGTTATTGAGTGAATGCTAAATCTTAAAGATCAAAAACAAGGAATCCAACTCAGAAAGCTCTTTCCTATACTTATATCTTGTAGATTATTGCCCTTCCCAATTGAGATCTTTGATCCATTTGGCGTTGATCTTTGTGTAGGCCAAGATGATAGATATGAATCTAATTTCATTCTTCTACATGTAGATGTCTAGTTTCCCAGTGCTATTTGTTGAAGATGCTATTGACACACTAGTGTGGGTGGGGCAACTCTCACAAGGCCCCTACATGGAGAACTACAGGCAATTAATGGCTGCTGAGGGAAGGGGTAGTTTTCTGCAGGAATAGGCTGCCTAATTGGTTATTCAATACCAAATGTTCAGTTCTAAAAACATATACACATGAACAACACTGAATGGACTCAGCAGGTGGTATTTATTCATTTATATCTAAATTTGTTTAGATGTACATGTAATAATATTTATAGAAAAAGAGACCATGAATTTGAAAGAAGATCAGGAGAAGAAATTGGGAAGAAAAGAAAGATGGAAGTGATGTAAATATAGTACAATAAATGATGCAAATAATTTTTAAAGTTAAGATAAAAGAAGCAATAATGGTACAGTTAGAAAAATGAAGGAAATCTGAATATAGACTAAATGTTCCATAATAGTATCAATATTCAAATTTAAGTAAGATAATATTATTTGTATGTGGGAAAATGCTCTTGTTTTTTTAGTAAAAATGCACTACATGCTAGGGAATGAAATGTCATGACATGTGCCACCTATCTTGACATACAAATACAAAGTAAAAGTGACCAGTTAATAATCAGCGAATCTCAAGTAGGTAAATGGTGTGCATGTGTTCATTACTTGATTCCTCCAACTTTTTATGGATTATATATAGTTAACAGAAAGTTGGAAATGAATTAAAATAATTAAGAGAAGAGCTCACTGAGGCAAAGGCAGCTTTTTTTATGTCAGCAATAAGGCAATTAATTGCACCAGTATGTGGCTTGATGTATGCATTTCACTTGAAAAAATATATATGTAACTTAAGAAGGGATTACTGATCTATCAACAGGGCTGACACTAAGAACAAAACTAAGGAAGTCAAGTGAGAATGCAGCTCAGACATCTACACACTTTAGCTTGGGTGTTAGACCATTGACTTTGGAAATGGCTTGCCAATACATGGTAAATTTTCTCTATGACTCAGCATTCCATTGTCAATTAGAGATTAGATAAAATCTATACAATTATTTACAGGCATTACAGGGTACTCTGTGTAGCCCTCTTTCTGTCAGCCCCTATCGACAACAATTTGTGTGTCTTTCAATAGAAGAATGGGTAAATAAATTAAGATGTTTCCACATAATAACATACAATACAGCAATAAAAATAAATGCCCCTCTGCTTGACAGAACAGCACGGGCAAATTCTACAGCATCTACTCAACAAAAAGTCGAAAGAAGCCAAACACAAATATATATATATATATGATTCTATTGGTCAAAGCTCAAACACTGAATTTCATTTGTCATTCGTGAGAACCTTGGTTTCTCTTAGGGCTGAGGGCACAGTAGTGAGTAGGACTGGGAGTGAGGGAATTGGTAATCTATTCTTCTGAATCTCTAGAGCCATGAGTAAGTTTGCATTGCAAAAATTCATCAATGAAAACAAATAATAAGCCAGGGGCAGAGAGATTGTTTAATGGTTAAGAGCACACACACAAACATGAACACACACCAACAAAATAAAAAGAGTTCAGTTGGTTGTAGGTGTCTACCAATGGGTATAAAATGAGGGGATCCTTCCAGAAAGAAAATGGGCTCAGATTTGGGGTGTAGCTCTTCCATCCAAGCTCTAACGTGGTCAGGATGTGCAATCCTCCCATGTTGTAGCTGGCAGGCACTAATAGACTCTTGCTGGAACATGACATTTATCTTCTTCTCATTTGTACCGTACAGATGAATTTAAAATACTGACACCCTGTTGGCACCAAGGCAAGCTAGTTCCAAGCGTCCCACTTTCTCTTGCTATTCATCATTCAGAGTGGATTCAGAACAACAAATGCCTGGCCTAATTTGAGAACACAGCCAGGTCCTATGGTACACGGCAGGGCTTGTTCTTCCAGTGAGTGCTTATTAAGGGGTCTCCCATCCTTCCTACCTACATCTGCCAAGTGCCTGGAGTGACTGTAAGAGCAGTGAGAAGTTCTTTCAAGGCCAGAGGGATAGAGTGGGAAGGAGGCTGGACCAGAATTGGGAAGACCCCAGTTTATGTATTTGAATCCTTCTAATGATAGGAACCTGGAGGAGTCACGGGACTACATCATTAGAAGCTCCCATGACAAGGGGCTTGGAATTAGAGCCAGAATTCTGATCTGGCACCTTGACTGCTATGTGACTTCATTCCAGTACATCACCTTTTCATTATCTCCAAACCCAAGAGCCCTTGGATGCCCGTGAAGGTGTCATTTCCTGCTAGCACTACACTCTCCAAGGATCTATGCCTCAATCTGTAAAGTGAGGAGAATGATTCCTGGTACTTTGTCTCCCAAGGCTGTTGGGAAAGGTGGGGAGGTTTTCTTAGTTGAAATACATAGGCCTTGGAAGCTCCTTCCTCAACTTTCAGCAGCACAGTCATTAACCATTAACCTCACTTTCCTTTATAGCCCTTTTCATAGGTTGCATTTTGTTGGAGTCATTATCTTACATTAGCTGGCTTTTTAAGGTCTGTTCATCTCACAGAGAAGAGGCAATTCAGATTAATCACATGGAACCACAGGGCAGTATTCCACTGCTTACCTGAGAGCGCTGGGTCCTCCCAGGCTGATTCTAACAACTCTCTCCCTTTCACCTGCATCAAATCAGGCTTTGAGAGAGTGATATACAGACAGCTATATACATGCATATGTACAACACACACACACACACACACACACACACAAACACATGGGGAGAGAAGGGAGAGGCAGGCAGAGACAGAGAGACAGAGACAGAGAGAGACAGAGAGAGACAGAGAGAGAGACAGAGAGAGACAGAGAGAGACAGAGAGAGAGAGAGAGAGAGAGAGAGAGAGAGAGAGAGAGAGAGAGAGAGAGAGAGAGAGAGAGAGAGAGGAGACTGGTAAATCTTTCCCAAGATTGAGTATATAGCCTATAGATATAGGAAAGAATAGAGCTGTTCTTCTTTGTGAGGAGGACCAGGAGGGTCAGGATACCCTTGTAAGAAACTTGGTAAAGCATCAAAGGAGTGGGGAACAAAATTGCCAACATCAGTAGTCTTCCTCTCTTAACGTTTGAAGCTTTGGGCAGCTTCAAACTCTTGTGGTTTCTCTTGGGTGTAGAAGTTTCACGGGATGTTTACTCTGAAGAGATGGATAAGAGCAAACGACTCCTCCCTCAGAACAAATGGGAAAAACCATCATACTGCTTACCTGTAACTGTGATGAGAGAGGAGGCAGGGCTTGGCTTCTCACATGAAGTGGACAGTGTCCCACTGAAATCCTTGGAGGCTGTTCCAAGTTCATTGTGTACCTGAAATCTTCCTGTCTACTCAGGTCTTCAGAATGTGACCTTCTTTTGCAATAATGTCTTAGCAGAATGAAATTAGTTTAGTAAGACACCCCGTTTGTTGTACAATCACTTTGGAAATCAATCTGGCACTTTCTCAGAAAATTGGGAATAAGGCCAACCAGCTATTGCACTTCTTGGAATATAGGTGAAAGATGCTCCACCACACAACAAGGACATTTGCTCAACTATGTTCATATCAGCCTTATTCATAATAGCCAGAATCTGGAAACAACCTAGATGTTTCTCAACCAAAGAATGGATAAAGAAACTGTGGTACATTTACACTAAGGAATACTACTCAGCTATTAAAAACAAGGAAATCTTGAAATTTGCAGGCAAATGGATGAAACTAGAAATGATCATCCAGGGTTAGTAAACCCAGACCCAGAAAGATACACATGGTATATACTCACTTATAATTGGACACTAGCCCAATGTGGACGTTCTCTGAGAGTTTTCACTCATGGGGGATTGGGACAGATGATGGGACTTCCTATTGGGACTCCAGGTGAGAGAGATATGGAATAATGGAGAAATAGAAGGACCCAGAGGGTCCTGGAACCCCACAAGAGCATCAAAGCTGGTGGATCTGGACCCAGGGGGTCCTGCACAAACTACTGTGCCAACCAAGAAGAATGCATGCAGTAAACCTAGAACCCCTATCCAGATCTAGCCAATGGACAGCACATTTTCCACAGTTGTGTGGAGAGAAGGGACTGACTCTGACACAAACTCTGGTGTTCCCTATTTGACCACTTCCCCTTGGAGGGGAGGCCTGGTGGCACTCAGAGAAAGGGTAAGCAGGCTACCAGGGTGAGACCTGATCGGCTGTGATCATATGGTGCCCCTTCTGTCACAGGCCTAGGGGAGTGGAATAGGGTGAAAGAAGGAGGGGAGGAAGGGGGAAATGGGAAGACATAAGTGATGGGATAACAATTGAGATGTAATCTGAATAAATTATTTAAACATTAAAAATTTATTATAAAAAGACACCCCATTTGCTGTGTGTTGTGATGGTGGCCCCATGAAATGAACACGAAGTCCAAGTAGCAATGTTTTCTGTGACTCTGCCTATAGGGTGTGGTATGCTTCTCCCATCCAGTGCTGAACTCTGACTTTTCTTTTCATCATCAGCCCAGCCTCAGATATAAAGGTCCTTCCAAAAGTCCCTGTTTAGAAATGCACCCATGAGATTGGAACATTACGGTTACCCAAACAAGACTTGCATGCACAAAGAATACACCAGCTGACATTCCAATGTTGAAAGCGGGGGGAAAAAAAATCTCACAAGGCCCCACTGCTAGAAGAAGAGCTACAGGCAATTCAGAGATGTGGAGAAAGAGAATCAATTGTCTCCTTTGATAACTTCTGATAGATTACCTGATCCTAAGAAGTCAGTTCTAAACAAACACAAACAACGCTAAGCTTATGTATGCATATGTGTATATGCATATGCATACATGTATATCTGTAACAATCATTAGAGAAGAGGTCATAAATTTGAAAGCGGGTGGGAGACATGAGAGGAGTTGGAAGGAAGAGAAGATGGGAATATAAATGGCATATGAAATTCTCAAAAATAATGTGAAACAACAGCAGGTAGGCCTTGTTCCACAGAAGAAAGGCACTGCTCATTACAGACAAGCCATCACACTGTTCCCAGCCAGTTGGACTTGCATGTCTTGTCTCCCTTCTGTATTCCATTTTATACTCATCCTTTCAGGTCTTGGGGTTCACATAGACCTTAAAGATCTCTGGTCCCCAGTGACTGCTCAACTTGTCTTCAAACTGGTGGTGATTTGAATGAAAATGGTTCCCATGAGCTCATATGATTAAATGCTTGGTCTCAGTTGGAGGAGTTGTTCTGGAAGGATTAAAAGGTGGCATGTCATTGGGAGTGGGCTTGAAGGTTTCAAAAGCTTACACATTCCCAGGTAGCGCTCTCTCTCTCTCTCTCTCTCTCTCTCTCTCTCTCTCTCTCTCTCTCAAGCTGGAAAGCTGTTTCCTGGGTCTACTGGTGTGTTGATCTTGGTCTTCCAGCCTCCAGAACTGTGAGAACATAAAATTCTATTGTTTAAGCCACCCAGTCTATGATAATTTGTTATAGCAGGCTCAGCTGTTTTCCCATCAGAGTAATCCCACCTGCTCTCACTCTCCCTTTCTTCCATCTATTTACATATTTTAAACAGTTTTTTAAATTCTAAACCTTTTTATATGAAAGGTTTAGTAATAAAGATCTTAGTTTTTGTGGGCCTTGACTGCTATCCCTTGTGAGTCATTGATAGTATTTGAATAAATGAGTCTAGCTATGTTCCAATAAAACATTATCAATGGACACTGACATCTAAAAACTGTATGATTTTTGCCTGCAATGAAATACTCTTCTTACAATGTTCCAATAAGGCAAAAAAAATATTGCTGAGTTTGTGGGATACACAAAAGATGGGGACTGTATTTTGATAGCCTCTGGGAAACTTTCCCAGTCTTCTACAAAACAATCTTACAGATACTCATCAAAACAAGTATTGAACACCCATGATGGCCACTTGTATCAGATGCTGGGGAGATGCATTGGAAAAAGTCATGGCCATGAGCCAGGGCAGGGCTGGAGTTAATTCCAGGGCTCCTCCTTTTCTCAAACCCCCAGAACTCCTCAGAGATGTGTGCTTTCATCTAAGTGTGCCGAGTCTGTGCATTTTGCTCCTGTTACACTGTCAGTGCACAGTGGGACCAAAGACTCAGCTCAGCATATTCTGATTACCTGCTGACCTTTGGCTTCTTATGAATCTTTTTTTTTTTTTTTTTAATCTCATGACCTTTTGTTCTTCTGGAGTTCATGGGCGCTCAATACTCATTTGATGAGTGCCCATAATGGTGAAATATCATCATGCACAGACTAAGGAAAGAGCATTCCCCATCTTTTGTATGTAGGTCACAAGTTCAGTAGATTTGCTGCATTTGTTGGAACATCAGAGGCAGAGTATTTTCACTGAAGGCAAAAATGATATAGTATTCAAATGTCAGTGCTCATAAAGTTTTATTGGAATACAGATAGTAGACATAATAGTCTCTTATTCAGATCATTGACCTGTTTATTGAAGATCCACAGGTTTTCATTTATAGGACACCCCCAAATTACTTCCCAGTTGACATTCCAACTCATGAACACTCTTTGGAATCGCAGAACTTCTATTCTTTGCTTTTCTCATCTGCATAGTGCAGAGACACTCTGAAATGGTCCCACAGAAGCTTACTTATGTTGCCTGTTGAAGGAAGGGGGAGATGATTGGCTCAGAGCTCAGCACTTCGGCTGTGGCAGAGGAGCCACCACACTGAAACACTATAGTGCAGGTTAGTGAAGAGTACAGATTCCATGTGTCAATAAAGAACCAGCAAAGTCAAATGGCAGCATTGTGTATACCCCGTGAGCTCCCACCAGATGCTAGGGCCTGGAGGCCATAGAAGCATGAAGTGACCCTGTGGTATGCCCAGTTTACAGACACGATTTCTTCAAGGAGGTGACTTGCGTGAGGTGTGGGGGAGCTTTGAACACTTCTCAGCCTTTACTTGCTTGTCTGTATTGAGCTCCAAAGCAAGGGATATGAGACCTGCTCTCAGAATTTTTCCAGCAAACCCAGGAGTTGTCACCTGTTGGGTGGATAGTGGGATTTAAAAAGCACGAGGCAAAATAGGAAAGATCTAGATTCTTTTTACTTAAAATATGGTCATCAGATCAGCGGTGTTGACACTACCCAGCTGCTGGTCTCCTGCCAGGTGGCAGGTGTTCTAGGGCCTTGTGCTAGACCTTGGGTGGTACAAACCATCTGGAGTTGAATTACTTCCAAACCCACGTGCCTGTCAGAATACCCAGGGGACTTACAGCTGACGGAGACCTGCGGTCTATCCAGCACTCCCCACCCCCTTCCGCTTTGGTTTGGGATAAGCTCTAATTCTTCCCTGGGTCATTTTCCTTCTATAAACAGCCCAAAGCAGTCATTTTCAATATTATCTGCCCATTCTTACTGACTGAAAAGGTTGTGAGTAATTCCAATATCAGGAAGCCCACAGCCAGAAAATCTGTGTTAAATGATACATTTCCCACATTATTTGTAATTGGTCCCTGACTTCTGAAGTTTGGGTCTACAGTTTTGACTTTATGATGGTGAGAAAGTGATGTATATTCAGTAAAAAGTACACGTTCTTCAATTTTGGTCTCTTGCCAAGTCAATGATGTGTGATATGGCACTCTTATCATGGTGTAGGCTCAATTTTCTTAATATTTTATTACAACTTATTAACCAAGCATACGTCACTTAAAACCCGACTAACCAAAACAATAGTAAAAGAGGATTAAGGAACGCAATAACAAAACTGTAAGGCTATCAGTTCTGAGGAACGATTCTCCTGGCATAATCAGCAGGATTTCTTCTGCTGGAACCTGGAGTAACCAGAATCCAGAACCTTAGCAAGAGCTGGATCCCCGAAGCCTTCCCTCCAGTGGTTCTCTCTAGGAGCGCCTCGAAGTAGAGCAATGAACAGCTAAAACTATCTGAAGTCTCCAAAAGCCCCGCCTCCAGTTTTCAGCTCATTTATATATCTCCTCCCAGAGTCTGGTCACAGGATCTTTTCAGCTGGCAACAATCAAGCTCCTGCACGAGGTGATTGATCTTCTAATGGATTAACCTCACTTGTTCTCTCACAAGACCGTTCCAATCCCACACTTGGGATCATAATGAAAACAGGTTTATCTCTCCTTCATCATGGTGTAAATGAAAAATATCTTGGAGGGGCCTGTGTGGCTAAGCTTGCACATTTGGCAGATAGCATATATGGAATATACTTAAATTTACAATAGTTCATCTGGCTCTAACGTCATTAGCTTCTGTCTCCTGTACAGGCAGTATTGGGAGCCAGCCAGCCTCATCTCTGTTCTCAGACCTAAGGACCCACCAACAATGGCTGTGTGATCCATGGAGAGTTGGAAGTGCAGGCCCAGTGATAGCCTTGGATTTTCTCAGTGGGTCAAGCATCTGCCTCCAGGAGATGGTGATGGGTGCAAACAATGCTACAGTTACACATGGAATGAAGAAACTTAAAGCCTCTTTCAAGGTTTTCTTGTCAGTTCAGATGCATGATTTGAAAGTCAGCACTTCTCAGCATGTGGAGAGGCTGAGCATGAGTGTGTGCAGTAGGCATCGTACATGATGCAAGGATAGCGGCTGGGACATCGTAGACTCTGGACTCTGGGGTCTTTCAGCTCTGATTCCGAGGTCTCCCAGGGCACTGATTCAGTTCCTCCCTCTCACGCTGGAGTCACTTGTTGACGGTAAGCTCAAGAGACGTCACCATTTGTAAGCTCAGCTTCAGTGTCCCCAGAGGGAGCAGCCAGCTGGCAGCAGTGCAGAAAGCAGTAAACACATTTGACTTGTCTCTATTGGCAGTGCCACGTACATGATGTTCAAGAAGACTGGATCACTGTGTCAAGCCAGCAGGGCCACTGAGGCTTAGCACCAAGCCCAAGGGCAAGCCTTGTTCCTGCTCTGTTTGCTGTGTATGTTGGCCTAAAGGTAGGCACTAGCCAGACGCAGCTACTGCCTGGACCCCAGTTCCAACTCTGGAACAGGAAAAAAAATGTCCTTAGAGATTGTCTCTCTGGGTCAGATCTCTGGAAGGCTGCATGGCCGCCGCGATGCTGGAAGAATCCAGAGCTAGAATAAAGAGCAGAAATTAGCAGATTTGAAGCAGGCTCTGGGGATGACTTCTAAGCCTGCCCTGACTCAGAGATCATGATGGCGCTTCCTCTCCTCCATGTAGCATGTGGCAATTTAGTGGCAGTGAATAATAAAATGTCAGTTGCTTCGTGCTAATGGGCGATTTTAAATATGGAGAAAGATTTATTCAGTAAGTCAAGCGTATGCCTCCGAGAGAAAATAACTGCGAGTGAAAACAATTACATGGCTAAACAAGAAAATTTGAACACATCGTCCACGTCCTCTACCACCTTAATGGTGCGGTTTGAAAGGTCATAGGGATTCGGTTCAGCAAATTACTAATCAAAGTTCTTTTCTTTTCCCTGTCTGGTAGCCATTTCAATATGCTAGTGCTGGCTGTGGACAGAACAAGAGACAGTAGAGTTCGGTAGCCTCATGCCGTCCCCAGGCATGGATTCCTTGGGATTTAGTGGGCTGTCATTATATTATAGTGTTCAGAAAGGAGTCAAGAATACTTAATTGACATCAGGCAAGAGCCCAGCGTCCCTGCTGGGAGGGCCTTCAGAGGACATCTGGCCAGCTTCATTGTGACTGCTAAGTCCGGATAAGGAAAGGATCACACGGAGGTCCCGAAGCCAGGCTTCTCCATCACTCCTTCTCATGAAGCAGAAGTGCTGACTCTGGCCTCCCTGAGATGCGCCAGGGAAGAACAGGGATGGAAAGGGGAGAAGGATTGGCCACAAACCTCTCTACATTCATTTGACGAGGAGCCCACGGCGTTTACTACTTTACCAGCTGTGCCCACAGCTAGCTGCGGTTCCTGGGCCCCTGTCCCCCACTGGCTTGAGTACAGGCACAGGCAGACACAGCCCCTGACATTTTCCTTGAGATGGTGACAGCTGGTGAGACTTTTGACTAAAGGCATAAAGAGCAAGCAGCAAAAAAAAAAAAAAAAAAACAGTTACTGTGTTAAAAAGTGGTTTTAAAATATGCTGCGCCATCTGTTTGGCCACGGAGGTTTTGTGGGGCATGCGTGGGGGGGCGAGGAGAGGCCTCATCTCCCACTCTGGGTCTTAGCTTGGTCAGGGCCAACAATGAGGAACTTCGAAATCTGCAAGTTTTGGCTTCCACTTACTTTAGCCTCCCTTTCTGTTTCCTGTGCACATCGTCATCATGTTTTCTGAAAAAGACATTTTCTCCATTTCCGCTAATGAAGGACCATATCTGTACATCACATTGGATCGGCTCAAAGGTGGGCTTTTGATTTCAGCATTGGTTATGCAAGCAGGTGCACTGTAGGAGAAATGGAACATAGAAGGTGCGTGTCTTAGCTGAGGATTGGCTCTGTGGTAGAACACTTGTTATATGTGCAAAGCCCTGGGTTCAAATCCTAGACTTTACTGTGTATTTTCTTTCACATCTTAAAATACCCTACATTTTTTTTTCTGTTCCCATTTCTTATTAAACTCATGCCTGGTGTTTTTCATTTTTTTAAATAGAGATTATAACAATATTCTAATCAGTTATTTATGTGTTACACGCAAACTATTAATGTTGTGCGCTGATTTTATGCATACTTCCTTTGATGAATTCATGTTTAATTACACAGTGTTTTGGTTCTTGTGTGCTTTTGATGTAGGTCATTATACTGATTGCAAATATTAACAGCATCGTCTCTTTCCGTTTAGTGTTGAATTTCTTATTTCCTTCTCTTGTCTGTCCAACATTAAAAAGCAGCAGTGTTTGTGCCTGTCCATATCCGCTTTGATCTTGACTCTTGCTGTTACGTATGCTGTGAGTTCAGGGAAAACAAACATCATTTGTTGTCCTTTTTATTAAAAAAAAAAAGTATTAAAATTTTATCAAATTTCAGCATGTAAAAACAACTTTTGAGGATGGTTTTAGTCTATTGAGTCACATGGATTGTTTTTAATTTTGAACTTGCCTTACAATTCTGTCACTGATAAACTGCTAGCTTTCATTTTCAGATGTTTTATGTAGGATGTGGTCCCTCCAACCCTATATCCACTGTGTTTTCCTCATCCAGTTTTGGTACTGGACTGTGACAGACACATAAAATGAACTGAATAGTCTCATCTCACTGGTAGAGCACAGTGCACAGTATTGTGCCTTCTTGACTGTGTGGTAGAACATGACTAGTAACTCTTCCACATCTGTACACTTTGGCACAAGGTAGGTGTGAGTAGATCTTTGTTATTGACATCTCTTTGATTTGTTGGTCTTCTATGGTGGTCTTCCTTTCTGATTTTCTTGATGTACTGCTTTTCCTAGAAAGATTTCAATTCATCTGCAATTGAAATTCTTTTGTTTGTTTGTTTATAAATTAGTATGTACTTACCCTTTAAGTCCCAGAGACTCCTAAAGTACCACAGGCTATTATCATTGCTGTTGGTTGCCCATCAAAACAATGGTTAAGGTCCCATTCCTGAAGACACCATACATGTCATGCAGAGACTCTTAACTGGATAAAGTTCTGAGACTAAGTGACCATTGAGTGCTCTGTCCTAAGTGGGGGAATCTGTATTCACTTTGTTCAAAGCCTAGGGACCATCACAGAAGACAGACTGTTGGAGTTGGAGGGTGCAAAAGAGAATTGTGAAACACTGTCTCCTGAATATGGTGTGGCCATTGCAACCATGAGCACACACACAGCAGTTGGGACTACTGGTGCAAGTCCTAACATGCACACACACACTCACACACATATATGTGACATACAAGTGGGGGGTGGGACTGGTGGAGAAGAATTCATCAGGAGTGAAGGAATAAGAGGATAAGGGTGTGGGGTTTTGGCTGCTATGATCATCATCCATGGTCTACGTGTGTGAAAGGGTCAAGACGTTCTAAAATTGGCAGTGGAGCTAGGTTAACAAAACCAATGAGGGCTAGGGAAGATGGGCTATGCAAGTAAAGTACTTGCCTAGTGAGTGTGAGAACTGGGCTCCCAGAATCCATGGGAAAATCCAGTGACTTTGGAGGGCCTGCCTGTGTTTCCAGCATGTGAAAGGCAGATACAAGGACTCCCTAGCTTGATCTGGCTAGTTAGAGTAGCAGAGACAGCAAGCTCTAGGTTTATTGGGAGACCGAATCTCAATAGATGGGGTAAATGGCTGAGGAAGGCATTCGGTGTCAACCTTTGGTCTCCACATGTGTACTCACACATACATGTGAACATGCATGCACATATTCACATACCACATACACGCAATCTTGAACCACACACTGAATTGTACACTCTGAATTTTTAAATAAAAATGAATCTAAAGTTAAAAGATTGTCCCTTTACTTCATCTTAATGTTGTTTTTATTATTCTCCACCAAACTCCTACTAGCTTAGTCTCTCATTCTTTTCAAAGAATCAGCTTTTAGTTTTATTGATCTTTGTTATTGATTTTCTTTTGTTTTGGCTAGCTAATTTTTGTATTTTATATTTACTATTCCCCTCCAATTTCACTAGGTTTATTAATTTTCCTCCAACTTCTTGAATTAAAAAAAGTCACTTTCACTGTTTTTAATTCTTCTCTTTCCCAATGATATTAAGACCAACTTTTCCTGGCTTTGGCATACACTTGCATGCTGTTTGATGCATGACCTGTTCTTGTCATTTCTAGATAGTAGTCGTGTTTTTATTTGTTAACTAAGAATTACTTAAAAGATGTTTAACAGTCTAAGGGACACGGATTGGCTATCTGTTATGTTTTCTGCTTTCCACCCCAGGAGGCAACCTATCTAATTGCCTCCTTATAGAAACTGTTAACATTGCCTTTGTAACTTAGTATATGAGTCACTTTTTTTTTTCCTTCTACAGTACTGGCAATCAAGCCCAGATGCTTGCGCACTCCAGGCAGGTGCTCTGCTTCTGAGCTACAACCTGGGCTTTTAGCCACACTTTCAAGTTATGATATGTATGCTATTCAGGTCTCCCCTTTCTGTGCCAGGCCTACAGCTGTTTGGTGCAATTCTGACAACTTGAGAATAAAACATTGTAGCCACGATGTGGAGTCATCACTTTCTCCTTTTGCGTGTTTTGGTTTTTAACTTTATATATTAAAAGCTATGTGTTTTCAGGCGCATAGGAGTTGAGACATCTTTATGGATACTGCACGTCCTTTGTGTGCCAGTTTTTGTAGTACTGGGATTGAAAGTAAGGCTTTGTTCATGCTGGGCAAGCACTTTGCCACTGTGGCACTCCCAGCCCCTAGATATTATATTTCATCAAGTTGAAATAACTTTCCCCTTATTTCATTCTTTACCTTAATTGTGTTGTCACTCCTTGGAGTACGTTGTTTTTATTAGAATTAGGACCAACATGCATTTTCTACTTTTTTAGTGCCCTTGCGCTGTTTTGATTTATCTATGACCAATAGACCACGCGTAGCTGTATTTTATATTAACATTCTAATTTAAGGATCTCTGTAATTCAGTGAGAATTTTCACTCATTCACACTTACTGAGATTATTGATACACTTACTGCTGTCAGTTTTGAGCACATTTTATTCTTAGTAAGTTGTATTCTTGTACATTCAAACCATTCTAAAAGGCTGATGCACCGGGAGGTGTTGACACCTACACTGACTCATGGCCTGTGTCTCTCCAGTGAAAACATTAAAACCTGTTATTTTTTTCTTTACTTCCTGCTTTCTGACACAAGCCTCACCCTCCTCCTCCTGCTGACATGCCTTAGGGACCTCAGTTGGAAAATATTAATGCTTTTCTTTTCTTTTCTTTTTTTTTTTTTTTTATACAATTTTTGTATTTTAATTAAGATCTAATAACAGCATTTCCTTCTTTTTCCTCCCTCTAGTCCATCCTGTGTATTTCAGATGGTCACTTTCTTTGGTTTCTCGGGGTGTATTTGAATTATTGCAGCTCACATCTTTTTTTTTTTTCTCTCTCTCCAGCCTCTTTCTTAATTTTATATTTCCGTTCTATCTTAGAATTCTTTGTCACATGCCTGAAAACAGAAAGAGGATCACCAGGCTGGCAAGATCGCCCCATTATACCACTTGATGAATCTGCCACCAGGAGAAACAAGGACCAGGAAGATAACTAGTAGGACACTGGAGTCAGATGAGCTGGCTTGTGTCACACTCTGAGTCACGAGGTATTGGCGTGCTTGTTATGTGGCATCATTATACCAAGTGCTGCCTGATACAGCCCAGGTGAGGATACTAAGTGTTAACACAGCATTTCCTTAACCGAGAGGCGTGGCCTGGCGGTAAGAAGGTCAGGTCTGTTCCTGACAGGTGACAAGGTCAGTTATTTCCAGGGCCTGAGATAGGGACTGTAGCAGGAAGGAGACAAATAACAACAACAACAACAACAACAACAACAACTGAAAACTCGAATACACCAACAAGCCAACTGTGTTCACTTAATGCTTTCTGATGACTATAATTTGGAAGAGCAAAGAGAAAGATTTAGATCAGGGGACAGTGGACTAGGTTTGGGTGGCTTTGTGCCTGGGGCTTCTCCATAGGGGCAGTCATCCTGCCGGGGGCCTGGAATACCACCTGACTCAGGGATCCTCTGAAGCCCCACCAGGGTGATGGAGGACAAGGACATGCTACCTTCCAGAAGTCGAGCCTTACCAGAATATCCTGATCTGTTCGATAGGAAATCAGGGAGAAGCTGCACGGTCTTCCTTTCCACCCACGGAGAGGACGGATCATAAGGCGCTTTCCTGCAATCGTGTTTCTGTTGCTTAAGTGAATTCCAAATGCTAGTGAAAATTCCATTCATTATTTAAACGGTTTCAGCTCCCCTGAGAACCTAAGTGCCCTGCAAGAAGGAAGGCGCTTTCACATCCACATGGGCCGTGGAGGCCGAGGAGCCTGACTGGGGGCTGAGGGCAGGTTTGCAGTGTTCCGGGAGTCTGCAGAGGTGGGCCAAGAGCCCATCCAAGTAACGGTGGCATCAACAGGGACTGAGCTGGGAACCATCACGAGCATCCAGGGCCTGAGAATCATCAGACTCACTTGCTAAAAATAGATCTTTCAGTCTTCCCTTGCTCATGTGGTTTCGGCTTCGATGATGGGGTCTCACTTTAAGATCACAGGGCCCCCGTTAGCACTGGATCTAAATACAGGACAAAACCGTGAGTCCCGAACGGCCGTGGTTTGAGATGGCCAATTTGTAGCCAGGCTGGAACTGACACTGTCCCCTCCTGTTTGAAGATCCCTTACTTTTAGCAGCTCATTTTCTCTTTGTAGGAAAAGCTGAGGGCGGGGCCCCTGGAGGTAGACAGAGCAGAGGCATGCTCAAAACCTTGACTCACTGCAGGGCCACAGGGAAACTGAATACCAGAACATCTATGTCAGCCTTAGATTAAACGATGCTTCTGCACTTAGTAGGTGCGTTTATTAGGCTGCTTAATGCCACTCTGACCAGCTACTTGAGAGGATACCTTCTGAAGAGGAAGGGTTTGTTTTAGCTCATAGTTCTAGAAGGTTCGGTCTACAAGACAAGTGCTTGTACGGAGCATTGTGAGGAGGAAGCTGTACACCTCATATTGGACAGGAAGTAGAGAGAAGAGACGAGACTGGGATCTGTACAGCCTTTAAAGGCATTCCCTAGTGACCTACTACATGGGGGACAGGGGGTCACTGGAGCCTCTCAAAATAACCCCACCAGCTGGGGACCGAGCGTTTAACATGTGGGCCTATGGGAGACATTTTATATTCAAATCATTCCAGTGTTCAATAAATAAGTAATTATTCCTTATGAAGTACCAGCCCCCATTCTAAATGGTATTAGCTGGTAAGTACTTGATAAAGGAAACCGATTTAAATGTGAGGTAAGAGCTTCATTTTAAGTATGACTGTGGGTGAAATGCAAGAATGGGACAGCCAGCAAAAGGCCTCAGGAAGGGAGGCCTGCACACAGGGAAAGGTAGGCAGAGCCTCCCTGCCCTGGTTCTGGGAATTGAAGTCTGGTTTCAGGTCCAACAATTAGTGTTAAAATGCACAGGAGCCAGGAAGCTTCCTAGCATTGCCTGTAATGAAGAAAAATCCAGACGGAACTGGCTGCTTCGATTAGACATGATGTAACAAGCAGGCTTTGGCCTAGTTTTCTCAAAGCAAGCAGGTCCCCTGGCTCTTCCCACACCCTTTTCTGAATAACCGAGTGACAGCTGCTGCCACCTCGTGGTGAGGACTGCACTGCACAGGCATGGGGAAAAGCTACTCCTGACCTAAAGAGATGCTTCTTCCAGGCAGGTCTGCTTTAAGGACAATCCAAGTCCCCAAAGGATGGGGGCCTTGCTTCAAATGTACTTTGCCCACTCAATGGAACCAGGACTGACTCACTGACTCTCTCTCTCTCTCTCTCTCTCTCTCTCTCTCTCTCTCTCTCTCTCTCTCTCTCTCTCTCTGTCTTCCTCTCACACAGACAGGAACACATATGCACACACACTCAGACACTTACACATACAAGCATGCAAACACACGTACACAGAGAGAGAGGAAGGGAAGGAGAGAGAGAGAGAGGGAGGGAGAGAGGGAGAACATATACACCCACAAACTAACTCAGACACGACACAGGGAGGCTGCTTGGTTCCTTATCTCTCTTTGGACAAGGGAATGGAGGATGACTTATTCTAGGAGGTCTTGGGGTTTCTCTGTATAGAAGTGAGTCTTTTTTGGCCCAATGAATTTTAATTTTTGCTTTGAACTGAGAAATGGTCCTATGAGAGGTTGTAGTGGGATAGAAAACTCTTCTGCTCTGGGATCCTTGCATTATAGGTGAGGAAACTGACACTCAAGAGAGGAGAAATGGTGCCTAGGATGACAACACTCAGTGGCCGACCATGGCTTTCATCAGCCTTTCCTCAGACCCTCTTTCTTTTATGCACATTCAGCTATAGTAACTAATGCCACTATATGTCAGGCAGATCTAACTGCTTGACAAGAGTGGAAACCTTGCAAGGTACCCCCACAGAGTTTGCAAATAAAGAGGGAAAGCATGGATGCTCATACTTTAGCATCCGCAGCATCTGCCATTCTCAACTCTTTCAGTGAAATATTCTGCAAAATTACAACTTACAGATGTGGTCAAGTGACAAAAACTGAGGAGGTCGACACTAACTGCGCCCCTTGGGCAAGCTTGCAATACCCGAGAGCAAGGGAGACACAGGTTGGAAACCAAGGCAATTTGCGTGGAGTCCCAGCTCCTGCCTTCTTGTAGCCAAGGCTTGGGGTGGGTTGTGAGAATCGCTCTAGCATTTGGATCTTCTAGTTTCTGTATTCATAAAAACAATCTCTGGGGTGTTGGGCAAAACCAATGGAGAGAATGGGTGTGAAAATAATTTGTACAGCGTGCTCTAGTCATAAACGACTTATTTCCTTTGATCATGACTTGAGTTTGGTTAATGTTCAACAGACAATTGTGCCTCTTAAGTGTTTGATTCAGTGGGTTGAGCTGACTGTTATGGGAAACCTGAGATAAAGCATGCTCAATGGGAGGCAGTGCTCTGGTCTCCTCTCTGCTCAGGGTTCCCGGCCTAGCTCACCACCATGAGCACATGATACCTAGATGCATAAATGTAGAAGAAAGTGTCGAAGAGATGCTCAAGAGAGCCTTGTCATATTATCCTCTAGAGGTACAGCAGTGTCCTTTTGACCCACAAGTTCTACACTTGTGCTGACAATCTTTTCCATGATAATCATTCTGGAGGGCATGGATTCATGTCCTCAGTTAAAATGTCATGTATGTCATGGACTCAACCCATGGCTTATCAATCATATGAATAACCATCCTTTGTGAAGCAGCCTTCATGGTATTTTACCCATTTTTTAAAAAGCTGTCTTGACATTTTATTATTGATTTGTTGGAGCTCTTTATATATTTGATACGAGTTTGTCAGGTATACATTTTTACAACTCATTCTTCAAATTTGATGGTTTCCACTTCATTTTCTTGATGTTTTCTTAAAAGCAGGGATTTCAAACAATTAAGTCTAGTGATCTATTGTTTTGATTTGTATTCAGTGTTCCTTTAATGTTCTCAGATAATTTTTGCTCATTCTAAGACTTCAGATACCTTCCCTTGGGGTTTTCTTTGAGACATTTTGTGGTCTTCAGTGTTATGCTTAGGCCAGTGATCTTCCTGAAGTTATTTTTGTGAGTAGAGAAGAGCTAATCAAGATTCACTTAATTCCACGTCGATGAGAGCCCTTCAGGCACCACTTGTCAAAAATATTTTCTTTTTCCCAATGAGTTGGCTTAAAACTTTGAGAGGTAATTTTTTAAGATAAAAATCTTTAAAAAGAAAGTTTATTTCTTTTAAGAAGCTTGTACAAAATAAAGCCAAGGCCCTTCAGATCACATAGTAGCATCGAGTACTTGGGGTCTTAACTTTTGTATAGATTCATATAGCCACTGCCATAATCAAATACAGAAGAGTCTGATGTTCCCAAACCCTCACACCATCTGTGTGCTTGTCTCTGGCTGTCCCTCCACCCTCAGATTACTGAACACCACAGTAGCTCCTAAGATCAGCAAGTGTGAGGCACTGACTAAAGAACACTCAGCCTGGCTGAGTTTTCTACTGTATTTCTTTAAAATTTTTATTTATTTTTTGGCTTTTTATTACTACTTATTTATTATTTGCTTTACTGTGCTCTTCTAAAGATTTTTTTTTCATTTTCTTTTATATGTCTGTGTATGTCACAGGGGTGGGTGCCCATGAGCACTTTATGTGGGTGCTGGGAAGTGAACTCAGGTCCTCTGGGAGAGCTCCCAACTGCTGAGTGGTCTCTCCAGCCATCTCTCTATACTCCCTTTTTTTTCTTCCTGATTTCTTTGGGGTAGGTTTGTTTTTCTTTTAATTTCTTGTAGACTCCCAGACTACTGCCTTGAGATGTTTCTTCTTCCCCACATGCATACCTAGAGGGCTCATTTTCCTCCAGGTTTACGATGCATTCTACTAATTTGAGAATGCTATATGTTAATTTAAATTCACTTCAACTATTTCCAACTTTCTTCTTTTTTTTTCTTTCTTATTTAGTTTTTGACTCATGAATCACCTAGGGGGTATACTATGAGATACGTTAGTGTTTGGAGATTTTCCTCTCCTCTTTTTTACTGATATCCAGTTGAATTCTACTACCGTTTGGAATGTATTTTTCGTGTTTGTTATTCTGAATTGTCCAGTGTATGTCCCAAGGCCCATGGCTTTGGTTTCCATTGGTACTTGCTTAATGTGCCCTTAAAAAAGAATGTGTGTTTCCCTTGTTGGAGAGGGCATTATTCAGGAGAGCTATCCATGTGTTGAAAAATCTTTTGTTTATTAATATCTAAAAACAGACTTTTCTCTTCTACTTTTTCTGAAAGGCCTTCTGATTTTATTATTTATTGAAAATAATTTTTCACACAATATATTTTAATCCATTCCCCTCCCCCAATTTCTCAGAGATCCTCACCACCTCTTTACCCACCCAACACTCTCTTTTCCCTCTTCCTCCCTCCCTCTCCCCTTCTCCCATTCTTACTTATTGAGTCAGGAATGTAAAGCAATTCCAGGACTATCAGTCCATCATACAATCACTTCCTAGTTTCTGGCTCCGTCTGGTTCAGGTCTAGGGAGGCCAGAGAAGACGTAGGTGAGTCACAGCCCAGTCAGTACTTTGTACCTGGCTCCATTTCTCTGTGTGTCTGCTATTGCTCATTTCGCACACTCCCCTGGATGTTTTCTCTTCATCCTCTGTTCGTGAGGAAGTTTGAAGGGTAGACATCAGCCACAGCTCCTTGTGCCCTGCCCTGACCACCTAATGTGTTCTACTCCAAGGCTGGCAAGAGTGGTTGTAGAAAAGACAGGTGACTCAAGTTACCTAGCAAGAGTCACTGCTGAGACTTTTGTGTGACCCACAGAGAAACAGAACCTTTTTGCTGGAGTTAAGTGCTGGGGTGAACTCATTGCTTGGGAAGGGTTTACTTGAGAGCAAATAGACACACTGATGAAAATGATCTGTTCAGGAGAGAGGCAAACTCCTTTCTTTAGACACCTGGATCCAGCCATTCCTGATGTCAGTAGGCGTCTTTTATATTCTGGACTTTTCAAGCAAACCAAACCAAGCCAGACCAAGCCACAGAACCATTATCTCCACATTAGACAGAATTAGTTGGTATTTCTGACACTTAATATAAAAGAGTCTCAATTTCCTTGTCTTTATTTGTATGTTTTAAGTTTCCTTTCAACTCCATAATTTCCCCAGCCAGGATCCAAGGGACCCATTGCCTTCTTAAGCTGTAGAGGAGCACCCACTTCCGTGAGTGGGCAAATAGCCTGTTTCACAGTTCTCCAAACAGAAGCAATTGTCCTTGGAGACTGTCAGTGTGAACACTGAAGAGAGAAGCTGGCGAGGCTGACCTGAAAGGCAGGCTGTGCTCCTGGGCCTGACTTTGGTTCAGAGCCCATCTTGCTTTGAAAGGTAAGACAGCTCCCTGTGATAGACAGAAAGGATGGCTGCTCCTCCCTCTTTTGCTGGTCTCCACAAAATCTACATTGGCTGGCAACTCGGAGATGATGGAATTGATTCACTCTTGGGACTCAATATTCAAAAAGAGGGGAAATGATTAGAAGCGGAGGGAAAAAATGACAGACCTTTCAGGAATGGGGAAAGGAATATTGTTTTTCCATGATACTTTTCTGCATCTATTAAAATTTAATCAAGATCTAAAATTATGGAAAGGTATCATAGTTGGCTCGTAGGTGATGAAACATGTGCCCAGTACAGATATTAGGAGCCTTAGGACCATGGAGATAGTTTGATGATGGAAAGCAAGGCCCTTGGGGAAGGACTCTCTCAAGGTCACCTGGAGAATTAACTGCAGAGTAGCAGCCACAGTCTGCAGTAGCTACCTCCTTCTGTCACTCTTCCCTCTGGCAGTCCCTGAGGTATAAGTGAGTTTTTGTCAAGCAAGCTCTGAGGTGTGATGGAAGCAGCGACACCATCAAGAGGAATTTTTGAGCACTTTTTCTGTACCCTACACAGTGTTGGGAAGCCCTAGGAAGGCCAAATGGTCCCTTCCTTCCAGGAGGTCCCAGCCCA
>OU015753.1:32191469-32208762 GCA_907169655.1 Acomys percivali
AAGCCTTTGCATTACTGTGCTGACCTGGAAGTAAAGCCTTTGCATTACTGTGCTGACCTGGAAGTGAAGCCTTTGCATTACTGTGCTGAACTGGAAGTAAAGCCTAAATGAAACACAAACCAGAACAGTTAAGAGGAAGGAATCAGGATACATCAGTGGAGCCCCAAGATACAGCCGTGCCTGAATCCTGGACATCTTGACTACCACCAGTTCATAGCTGCTCCTTTCTTTTCTTTTCTTTTCTTTTCTTTTCTTTTCTTTTCATTTCATTTCTTTCTTCTTTTCTTTGTCTTAAGCAAAGATTTGACCTGTGCTTTCTGTGGGTGCTGTAGCAAGCGTGGGTCATGGTGAACTCGGCCTGGATGCCAATGAGAACTGGACACAGGAGAAAGGGGCCAGTACTTTAAGAAGCCAGTGCAATGTAGAGTCTTGACTACTCAGCATGTGGTCTTTGGCTTAGCAGCATCAGCATCATTTAGGGACTTGTTAGATACTTCAGGCCTTTCCTCAGATTGAAGGATTAAAGTATTTATTACCTTATTTTAAAACAGAGACCAGGGGCTGGGGAGATGTCCCAGAGGTTAAGAGCACTGGCTGTTCTTCCAAAAGTCCTGAGCTCAATTCCCAGAAACCACATCTCACAACCATCTATAATGAGATTTGGTGGCCTCTTCTGGCATGCAGATGTACATGCAGGCAAAACACTGTATATATCATAAATAAATAAATCTTTAAAAAACAAAAACAACCCTCCCCAAAACAAAAAGAGACCAGGTGATGATTATGCATGCATTAAGATCTATAGAGAAATGGAGTTTGAGAGTAGTGTGATGTGTCTGCCAAAGATCAGTACTCTGGAAGTTTGGTACCCAGTGTGGTAGTGTTAAGATGATGGAATCCTTAAGAGGTGGGACCTAGTGGGAGGTGAGTCGGTTGTAGGGGTGCTGCCCTGGGAAGGGATTAATATAGTTATTGCTGGAAGAACCCTGATTAGTCCCTTCAAGAATAGGTTCTATTTTTTTTTAAAAAGAACAATTTTGAGCCCTGAATCTGTCTGGCTTCCTGTATCATTATTTGATTGTTTTGCACAAGTTCTAGCCATTGTGGTGCATTTACCAAGAGATCATCACCAAAGACTGGGCCAATGGGGTTTCTTATCTTCAACATCCAGCTGCCAAACTACAAGATAAAAGAACCCTTTTTTGTCATAAAGTACGCAGCCTCAGGTATTTGTCATATAGCAATAGAAAATATAAGAATAATTTTTGTGGAGGCCCAGAACAAATCTCTCTCACTCTCTGAGTCTTTGTAACTGGGTAGTTTTGTGGTTAATTGAAGGTTGAGATCAGGGAATCAAAACATGACTTTGATTTCTTATTAGTTCCAAGAACAGTAGATAATTTAATTTTAAAATATATGTGAGTCTCAGTTTTCTCTTCTAGGTAGTAACCATAGATAATTGCCTGTGTTTTAGGATTTTGTTGGTGGAAAGTGCTTGACACACTGTCAGACTTAGGCAGAGAGAGCTCAGAATATGCTGGAAGGGTCTGCGACTCTGCAATGGCTGCACTGTCTACAACCCGCCCCATAACTTTTGATAGATGAAATGAGACGACAGATGGGGAAACATTTTTGGAATGTGTAAATTGACGAAAATTGAGTTGTTTTCTAAATCATAAAAGTGGTTTCATGTGTATGCTTTCGCTGTTGTCTGGCTTTGGCATGAGCCTTTGGACAGGGAAGGATCTGGATATAGGGGTGAGGATAGGCCACCTCCTGAGGAGGGCACAGAGTTCTGAGCTGTAAGGTAAATTGCAGGACAGGCCATGGAGAGACTGATTCATGGAGTTCGGGCAGGGACACTGGCTGGCAGTGAGATAGAACTAATCAGTGACAGTCATGTGACACTGGCATGTCAAGGGCTCTTTGTCCCATAGTTTCCAAGTCTGCTTCTGTCTTAAGAAGTCGCTCGGGGGCTTGGGTAGATAGCTTGGTGGGTAAAGGTTACCATGCAAGTGTGAGGATCTGAATTCTGATCCTTAGCATCTAGGTAAGAAGGCAAAATGGAGATAGAGAAGCAACTGAAGAAGGCGCTGGATGCTGGCCTCTGGACTCTCCACATCCTGCCATGTGTGCGTACATGTAAACACACACACACACACACACACACACACACACAGATAGACAGACACACAGACAGACAGGCAGACACACAGACACACGCAGAGACAGACAGACACATACACAGAGAGAGAGAGAGAGAGACAGAGACAGAGACAGAGACAGAGACAGAGACAGAGAGACAGAGAGAGAGGAGTAGCTTGATGTATTGTACAGACCTCAGAAGGACTCTCGCTGGGTGGCCTGATCTAATCTAGTCTCAGTGTAGGGGGAACACAGGGTGTACTTACAAGAAGCCAGCACAGGGCCAGTGGGAGGAGAAGGTTGTGCCCTGGGAGTAGCTCAGCCTCTGTAGAGAAGCACTATCAAGTAGGAGGCTGTTGGCATATCTCAGGCCTTCTGGGAGTGGTTCTGGGTGTGAATCAGGGTTGGGTCTCAGACTTCTGGAGATTGTCAGTGAGGTCAGAGAGGGTAGGAAGGGCCTTCAGAGATCTAGAATGAGAACCACCATGAAGTGCTGAAGAAGGCACGGAGGTCCTCTACTCAGTCTTTAACTCTACTCTGGGACCCACCTCATTGCAGAGACTGAGCCAGGCGGTTGATATTTGTGAAGAGGAACACCAGTCTATAGAGTCCCATTCAGTCTCTAATCAACTGAGGTCTGAAGCGAAGATGGCGCTGAAGTGAGGATGAGCAATGGCCAAGTTCCACTTTAGCATGAGGAGGCCTTGCAGTGTGATGAAGAGACCAGGCTAGCAGGCAGACTTGGGTTCCCATGTCCCTTTCTCTTCAGTTGCTGGCTGTCAGTAAGGGGCCAGATGCTCTTTTCACCCCTTGGGAGTACTCACTCCCCAACGAAAAGCACAGCCTTTAGTGTGAGGCTAAGTCAGTTGCCAGCAGAGCCAAGCTCAAGTGTGCGGTGTGGAGAGTAAGAAGCCGAGCAAGGCAGCTGATTGTTGCGTTCAGAATCTGGTGGAGGAGGGAGGTAGCTTAGTGAGGATTTCCATTGCTGTGAAGAGATGCCAGAACCACATCAACACTTACAAAAGAAAACATTTAATTGGGGCTGGCTTACGGTTTCAGAGGTTTAGCCCATTCTTGTTATGGTGGGAGGTGTACAGGGGGATGTTGTATTGGAGGAGGAGCTGAGAGTTCTACCTCTGGGTTGGCAGGCAGCAGGCAGTGCCACACTGGGTGTGGCTTGAGCTTCTGAGAAAACCTGCCCCAGTGACACACTTTCTCCAACAAAGCCATGCCCACTCAAACAAGACCACGCCTCCTAATACTGCCATTCCCTATGTGCCTATGCATTTTTTGTTCAAACCACCACAAGAGGTTAGAAGACGAAGGAGTTGGCAACTTCAGAAAAGACCTGTCTGAGGAAGAGACATCCCAGCTATGGGAAAAAAGAGAGACAGCTCCACAATTCTTAGGGACTAAGGAGTTGACTGTGGTAGGCCGATGTAGCCACCCAAGGCCAGACTATGAAGGAGCTTTTGGGTGGGGTGATGACAGGGACACTTTGTGTCTCTTGGACTATGCATGTTTCTGGGCTGTAGGCTTTGGGTGTGGTAAGACTGTCTGTTGTCATGAGGTGGGCTCTGAAGAGGGGAACCTGAAGGCAAACTGGGGGACCAGGCCTCTCTCTGTCTGCTGGTCCATAAATCTCCATGTGATAGCATTTCAAGGCTGATAACTGCTCTACCTTGCTACCTTCCCAGTCTTGTACAAGTTCTCATCCATCCCAGAACCGTGCAATAGGAGGGTTCTGCGAGCTATGGTTCTAGCTAATCCAAATTGAGAGGACAGTTATCACAGTGCTGGTACATTGCTTTCCAAGGGAAAGAGACCTTGAGGAGGAGGAGGAAGAGGAGGAGGAGGAGGAAGATGGGGTGTTCTCTCATGTTACCCGTGAGAGGCCTGTTTAAGATGACACCCTGTGACCCTGGGTCCTGCCACCCATATCCTGTGGGGTCCTCTCCCCCTCAAGTGTGGGCTTGATGTGAGGACTGTCTTTGAGACAGAGAAATCAGTAGAAGTGATGGAATGTTACTTCTGAGGCCAGATTATAAAAGGATTGTGGCTTCTGTCCTCAGGAATCTTTCCTACTGTGTTAGCTCCATGCTCTGAGGCCAGCCAGCTTCCTCTTTGTTAGCTGATTCTTTAGGGGCCCACCTGACAGGAAACTGAGGGAGACCTATGACTTGTGGTGGATCTCAGTGAGGACCTGAAATCTATGGTCTGAGGACCATCCAAGAACTGAAGCTGCCAATTGCCACATAGGCCAGTTTGGAAGCAAAATGTCTCTCTGTGTAACTTCAGATGAGACCACAGCCCAAGCCAACAATTTGTCTCTTGTCTCAAGAAACAACTCGAGCCAGAGGCTCCCAGGTTAGGGTCGGGGGACATCCAAATTTCAGACTCAGAAAATGTGATACAATAAAGCAAATTTTGTTATAAACTATGGTATTTCAGGAGAAATTTTCTGTAACAGGTAATTAATAGATGTCCCATGGGAGAAGAGAAGATAGTTTGGTTCAATACAATTAAGCAGCTGGCATTATTTTAGGCATATGTAAGCATAATTTGGTGAAAATGTTCCTGGTGATAATCAACTCAATCCTGTGTGCACAACAAAGCTCAAAGTAAGCTAAGTAAATTGGATATGACTACACCAAAATGCGTTGTAAGTACAAGTGACACCTTCCACAAAGATGGATTCTATAGATTGAGAAAAACAAGCTTACCATGAGGGTCTGAAGGAAGATCAGGTGTGGCCTTGTCCACAGATAGTGCAAAGGTCCTCGGGCTGTTAACCATGTCCACTCCCAGACTTCTGGCCAGATCAGAGGCTATGCATCTCTTCCTCGAAGGAACAACCCTGTGTGTTTAACATTGCAAGTCCCCCTCATGCTTGTCTCTGAGCACAAAGACCTTTGAGCTGCCTACAAACACAGATATGTAAATGGACACCGATGCCTGACATATAAAGGAAAGATAGGCAATGTGGCGGTCAGTGAGGAACACAGCACAGCTGGGGGAACCTGGGCAGAGCACTCAACTAGAAGGGTTTCCAGTCCTATTTGGCTTAGTTGATGGAGATGGTTTCTTGGTACGGCCTGACTTAGAAATCCACCCTTTAGCCGTCTGACCAAGACTCCTCCCAGGTTGTAGCTGTCTGTCTACAGAGGGAGAGAATTCATGGCTGCTGCATAAGGCAGATGTTTTGATGTGCACTGTCAGTAAAATGTTAACAGCTGGCCCTGGCGTGCTATGGGAGAGCCTGGGAAGTGTTTCTGGCAGAATGAATGGAGACTTCTAGGCGATCTCCAGACGCAGAGTGGCTGGCTACCTGATGTGAAGGTTATTTAGGGTCCATTTCCCAACCCCACCTGCTCCCTTTCTTTTCCAGTTCTCCCTACTCTCTCCTTTTCTGACCCGCCTCTGGCTTCTCTCTCTTCCTCAACTTCTCCTGTCCCCTCTCCCCTCCCCCCTCCCCCCCCTCCCCTCTTCCCTCCCCCCTCCCCCCTTTTCTCATCTCCTGCTCTTTTTTTCCCCTCTCCCTCCTCTCTCTTCCTCCTTCCCTGGCCTATGATGAAAGGCCTCCCCAGCCTCCGTCCTGATGAATTATGCAAACCCTCCAGCGGGTGTGCCTGGCACCCAATTAAGTCCTTGGCCAGGTTGATAACACAGACAGATTAAAATGTAATTCATTGGGCTTGACATTTAGGCCCCAGTGTGAGGAGCGGGGAAGAGGAACAACAACACGCTTGGGTGCTTTGTGTGCACTTGGAGAGGGAGGGGGCCTCTAGGTTACCTGTCCTCGCTTAGCTGGTGCCAGTTCGGAGTAGTCAGCTTTCACACTGTGTGTGTGGTGGATGAAGAGACTGGGGGAAGGCGCATGATGAGCTTTGGGCCGAAGCAGGCTTCTTCTTTCTTTCTTCTCTTTCTTTCTTCCTTTCTTTCTTTTTTTTTTCTTCTTGTTCCCTCTAGACTTTTAATGTGGAAATAATTTGAGATTTACACAAGAGTAGCAATCATAGCACAGAAAGTCCCCATAGATCCTCCCCTGAACTTTTGCTGATGCTCATGTCTTACATAACCACAGAACAATGATCAAAGAGAAGAAATTAACATGGGCACAATCCCATTAACTAAGCTACTGATGTGTTTTGGATTTCACCCAGTTTCTCACTAAGGTCTTTTTTTTTTTTTTTCCTTTCCCCTCTCCAGGACCCAGGCCAGGGCCTCACATTCCACAGTGGCCTTTTGTGACCATGACTCCCCTGGGAGAACAGTTCCTCCTCAAGCCCCAAGCCAGTGGCTCTTAGACATCATAATCGTAGCAGGGGCTTTGCTTAAAGGGCACATCCTTCAGTAGACACTCCGATTTGGGGGATCTCTGCTTACAGCCTTGGCAGGTTTACTTTTAACAAGCAGCTTAAGGAGAGCTGCTGGCCCCGCCCTGGCCCCAAGCACAGACTTCTGGCCTCATGATTCTTAGTTCCTTTGCCAGTTCACTTGCCACTGCCACCACGTGGTGTTCCTCATCTTTTTGGCTTTGCCAGAGGATAAAGCTGTGTTCCCTCCATCCATCACCCTTGGCCAGATCTGGAGGGAAGGAGCATGCATTTCTCCCCTTTATACTACTGGGCTGGCCAATAGCTGGCCACAGTAAAGACCTCCATGCAAGTCCTACCTGGGGAGACCAGCAACTGAGACATACAAGCCTGGACAGGAATCTGTCCATGACTACGTTCTCCATAGAGTAACCCTGCAAAGAGACAAAGGCTCTATTCATTTTATAGAGCAGACCTAGGAAAGAAAGCCTAAGAGATGTGGTTAAATTAGGACTTCCAGGTAATGCGGTACTGGAATATATATTTATATTTTAATATTTTTATTCATGCTGGAAATTCAAATGTAGCTAGCTGAACCTCCAATTTTTTTATCGTGTAGTCTCAATTAGGTAATGGTCGGTGGCTATTGAGACTATAGATAGACTCAGACTTGGATGTGACAGTAATGGCTGCAGCAAGAGGTCCCCTTGTGCTTGCCCGATTAATGCCTGTCTTACCTGGGAGGCCACAAGAAATGGGATGTAAGGACCATGTGTAATTGTCTCTCACTGTGTCTCTAGGGTATGATACAACAGGGCATCAGGGACTTAATAAATACTTGCTGCATAAATGAATGGTCATATCCATGAGTGCATGTGTAAGTAAGTATAAAAATGAATGGCCATGGGCATGAGTATATACATATATACGAATCTATAAATAGTCACATGCATGTGTGTTCACATGAATGACCACAGGCATGTGCATGTATAAATGAATGGCCACAGACGTGAATGCATAAATCAGTGAATAATCCCATGTATATGTGAGTATATCAATGGGTGGCTACAGATAGGAGTGTAAAGTAAGTAAAGCATAAATGTGGGCTCCGTGCATATTGTGTAAATGAGTCAATAAGTAAATGCTATGCGCATGCTCAAATAGATTTGCTTCTGCACTGGTGGTGGTGAGACAGGTTAAAGGTGGGTAGAGGCTGGGGTGGGGGGGTCTGACCAGAGACTGTACCCTCTGAGCATGGGCAATGAGCCAGTCTCTCATCTTCACGCTTAGCACCTCTGCTTTCTCAGCTCTGAAACAGTGTTTCCTCCATATCTAGGCTTCTCTGCTTTATGATCTTGCTTCCTTAACCCCACCCTCTTGAATAGGTTAAAAATAGCACAAAATGAGGCTCGCTGCTGGCTCCTAGATATTTCTTCTCACTTTGCTCTTTCTTCTCTCTCTTTTCTCCCTCCCATCTATCCTATCCCATAACAACGTTCTGAGGACCCCTTTTGTGCCTGGCCTTGTGGTTTTGTTTGTTCTTTGTTTGCTTGTTTGTTTGTTTTCCTTGAATGCTCCCTTCCACACTGTCAGATGGAATCGGAAGCCCAGAGGAGCTGCCATAGTACGGTTCCTCACAGACGAGGGAAGACGTTGGGAGCGCCTTGTGTCTTTTAAAATAGACCTGTTGTCGTCGGAATGTATTTTTAGCCCTGTGAGAGATTGGCATGCTCTCTGTACCACCATCTGCCAAAGGCAGTTGCTAGGCAACTGACACTGACGACAGCAAAGGGGATGGCTTCCTGGAGGATCTGGGGACCCTAGTGGCTCAATCCTTCTGCTTTGTCTAGTTCTTACATGACAACAGTCAGGCCTGAGAGAATAAACACTCCTATCCTGGGAGAGTACAATTCAATTCGATTCAAGGTTCCTGAGCTGAGCACAGAGGGGACGGCTCTGGCAACGAGGACAATGGGAATGATGTCTTTTTTGCTGGGTAGAGCTTTTATTTAGAAAGGTCAGGTGCTGTTGCACTCACTGAGCCAATATAGCACAGTCACAGCTCTCATAGCACTGGAGGCATGGGCCTGAGCTGGGCATGGACTATTGGCAAGTGGGCAGTCTAGAGCAGGCGCCGTGGAATGAAGGAGCAGGCAGATGGCCGGGGTTCCTAGGCTCTCACCCAATTTGGCTTATTTTTCTCTATGTGAGTTGTCTGCCTTTCTCTGGACCCTAGTTCTTTCTTATCCAAAGTGAGGGTGTCAAACCAGGTGAAATGCCTTCATACCAAGGAAAGCAAACCATACCTAGAGCAGGGACCCATTAGCAGGACTTGGTATTGGATCTTCACTATGCCTCTTATGGCTTGCTTGTGAATTCAAGGAAGCCTTGTGCCTCAGAGACACAGTCTCTTCTGTGAAAGATAGAGTTGCTCTTATTGTTCTCTGAGAATTCAGAACACAGTGCCTAGATTTAAGTGTCTACTGCAGCATAGAAAACAGATAGATATCAATAAATTTCAAAGCAGAGAACGTAAGTCTCCTACTGTAATCGCCTCTCCTTCTTCTTATTAACAGACCTGAATCTGGGCATGACTCTAGCCTTCTGTGCAACCAAATTGTCACCAAAGACACCTGAAAAAAAAAATAGGATGGGTACCCCTGCTCCCTCATGTGCTTTCAGGAAAATTGCTTCTCTGAGAGTACCTTGTAAGCCAGGCCACAGCTATGCCTAGAACACCCACTGACAAAGCAAAGTGGAAGGCAGTACTAAGGACAAGGATAAAATGGCAGAGCAAGAAGATGGCAGGAACCTGGCATGTGCCAGCCTTAGTGTAGTTCTCTCAACTCAAAAGAGGATGAAGTGAAAGTGTGTTGCTTGAGGGGGTGTGAACATTTGGGAAGGTGTGTTATCAAGTAGGTACCATAGTGGATGGGCAGAGGTATGTTCTATAGGGAATCTATGGGAATCAGGGGGTGGGCATCTGACTCTAATTGCTGTTGAGGGGTGAGGGAACTGAGGCAATAACACCTACTACCACACTCATCTGTTCCCTGGCATTTCCAGTCTTCTGTATGCTATGGGCATATTTTCTGACCTCCCCTAGGTGATCAATCCAGGCCACACAGAGGTAAGTGGGACCACACGTTACCTACCCATGATGCCTTTTGCTTTCCTTGAGATACCCACAGCTGCTCTCTGTTCTGCCCTAATACTCTTCCCGTTCTTCCAGGTGTCTGGATGCTTGGACTCTTTGCTCAGATTCAGTTTAATTTCCAGGCACAGGTTGGGTGTGATGGGTGTGGGAAGAGGGTTGAGCTTAGTCAGGAGACTTCCCTCCTTATTCGCTGTCCTGTCCTGGGAAAGAGCATGAAGGGAAGACTCTCCCAGCTTTATCCACTTCCCCCAGCAGGTTGAGACCCATAGGAAAGCGTGAGGGCAGTTGAGACAGGCTTCTCAGTTCCCTGTCATCCTCAGGATGGAATGGGGGTGGAGGGCAGCAGCTCTCATAGGTGAAAGAGCAAACGTAGCGTTAGCATAAATCCAGGCATGTGAAAACTGCCCCTGTTGGCTTATTGAGAATCCAAACATCTCTTCATTTCCTCTCCTAGGAAGCCCTGGGATGAGTGCTTGGCCTTTCCATGTGCTGTGTGAGAAACTGGAACGGCACAGGCCCACTAACTTGCCTGAGGTCATTTGCCAGCCTGTGACAGAACAATAGTTACTTACCTCTGGCACAGCTTTGCTTGGCCTCCAGCTGAGCATGTTGGCTCTGCCTCTCAGTCTTCCTCAGGCCACTTTCTCTGTGGAGATCCACACCACTAGTCTCATGCTGGCTCGCCAATGAGTGGTTTATGTCAACACCCTTGTAAGACCTGATTTAGGGAGTTCTCCTCAGCTCCCACAGCACAATCATGGTCACTCTCACATACCCTTGCTGGTTTTCATTCATGTGCCTGTGGCTCCCTTCAAATGAAGAAATTACCTTTTACTTTTTACTTTTATCCCTCTTCGTATAAACAGTACACATTAAAATACTACATTTTTAACCCCCAAGTTTCCTTCCCCCCGCCCTCCCGGGTCTTGAGCAGATCAAGATGCAGTAGACAGGCATGTGGCTGCTTCTCTCAGACCCAACTTGGCTTCATTGCTGACCATCCTGTTCCCAACTGCACCATGTGGGAGAATCCAGACGCTGTGTACAGCTGCATCTCAGTGTGGCCCATTTTGGCTGGAATTCAAGAAGTAATTACAGTCAAATGAGTATTATTACAGCCCCCGTCAGTCAGCGGCCGTCTCCTCGAATGCTCTCATCAGAAAACAGGGACACTCTCAGAAAGATGCTGTCTGGTTTAAGCCCAAGTGTCTTTCTGATGATCAGATTGTGTGTACTTATCAAGAGGGAAACCAGCACTGATCATCTGTTGCTGAATCTGTGGATTAGAACCTGTATGATCTGAGAGTATGGTCCTCAAAGCTAGGCAGACCTGAGTTCAAATCCCACATGCCTCTTCCTCCCTCTGTGAACTTACATATGAGCCTCTCTACATCTCCATGTTCTGATGGCTAATGTGAGGCTTTGGGGATTCAGCAAGAGAGTGTGTTTAAAGTGTCAAAAGTATTCTATGGTGATTTGTTAATCAAACATCCTTTCTTCCTCATCCATCAATTAATCAGCGGCTCTTTGTCCTCTGTTGGGACATGGTTCTGTAACTGTGAGGGCTTTGCACCAGCAGCTGGATGCTAACTAAGGCCCAAGCTTGCCTGCATGTTAGGCCTCCTTTGGAACACAAAACAATATGTACAGGGAGACTTTCCTGGAGAAACTGGAGCTTGCTTTGGAGTGGGAGGAAGAATCACACTGCACATCACATTGGCAACTCTTTTGTAGGATGCTGGGATGTCCTGGGGAAAAGGATACAAGCAATGGTAATTGGAAGACCTACACAAACACAAGCTTCCACCAACTTACAGCACTACCTTGGGAAGCATGGGTGGTGAGGGAAGGAATTTAATTCTGTAGAAGTTTGGAGGAGAAGAGCTTCTTGTCTAGGCCCTGGCAACCTGGTTAGAAAGAACATTGTTATGGATTGAAGCTGAGATGCCCACCATAGGCTCCTGTTTCGAACATTTGGTTCCTAGCTGGTGGAGCTAATTTGAGAGGGTATGGATCTATCTGGTAGACGTAGGTCTTTATAAGAGGCTCCCTAGTTCCCAACTCTCTGCTTCCTAGTCTGAATGATGTGAACAACCTCCACTACACATTCCTACTGCCACGGCCTGGACCACCATGCCAAGCCATCCCTGCCATAGTGAAACTCCCTGAGACCATGAGCACAAAGAAGTCTTTCACCCTCTAAGTTGTTTCTGCCAGCTATTCTGGCCACACCAACTCAAAAGTAACTTTTTTAAAATACTTATAAAAACGGAGGTACAGGCAGCCAGGCAACCTTGTTTGTGTGCTTGGAGCTTGGGCACGGAGCTTGAATCAATTGTGTCAACTTGCTCTCTTCAATTTAATAAAACAGTCTCATATCTTTGTTGGACGAGAGATGGCACAGGGGGTTGGGAGCCCAGAGAAGACAAAGCTGGGTTGTCACTCCTCTGCTGGGTGATAGGTGAGGTGGTGTGCTAGTTTAGTTTCTGTTGCTATTATGTACATCATGACCAAAAGCAATTTGGGGAGGAAAGGTTTATTTGACTCAGTTTCGCCTCATAGCCCATCACTGAGGGAAATGAGTATAGGAACTCAAACAGGAGAGCCAGGGACAATGGAGGAACCCTGTTTACTGGTTTCTTCCCAGGGTTACATTGAGGTTACCCCCTCCTTTGGTTTGGTTTGGTTTTAGAGATTGTTATTTTATTTTATGTATATGAGTGTTTTGTCTGCATGTGGTCCTGTGTATCACATGTGTATCTGGTGTCCTCGGAGGCCGGAAGATGGTGTCGGAGCCCCTAGAGGTTACAGAAGGTTGTAAGTAATCATGTGGGGGCTGGGAATCAAACCTGGTTCTTTTGAAAGAGCATCCAGTGTTTTTAATCCCTGAGCCATCTCACCAGCCCCTTAGCTGCCTGTCTTGTATATCCCAGGACCACCTTCTCAGAGATGGCATTACCCACAGTGCACTGGGCCCTCCCATATCAATCAACAATCAAGAAAGTGTCTCACCGACACGCCCACAGGCCAATGTGATTGAGGCAACTTTTCAGTTGAGAGACCCTCTTCCCAGATATGTCTAGGGATACATTAGGCAAGGATCTACCCCTGAGTTACATGCGGTCTCTAATTAAACAGATGTTGATAGAGACCCTATCCTGATTTCATGCACTGATTTGGCCAGATGTCCCCTGAGACTGCACTAGTGCAAAGCATAGTGACACCTGCAGACAGAGGGACTTAACAAATTCCCAGTGGTTTTCATCCCAGGAAGTAACTTGTTTTCCCCTCCCAAACGTATCCTTGTATTTAGTAGTTTTATCTTTTCTTTTTCCCATTCCTGTAAAGCAAGTTCAGATCCAGGGTTCTGTGGTCAGGAAATCTCAGTTCAAACTCCCTAGACAGAAGTCAAATGGCCTGTCCTCAGGCTGGTCCATTGTCAGCATCCTGATGGAGGCAGTTTCTTAGTGGCCTCTGTTTCCTTTATATTCTTTTGTCTCTACACTTGCACCTTTTCCTTGACCCCAGTACTCTGATATTGATCTGTGCTGGTACACTCATGCCCTTGCTTTGGGTTCCACCACCCAAATCCCCTTCCTGGAAGCTTGTATTGTAAAAGGGAGAATGGCCCATATTGGCATTTCAGGAGACAGGTACAAGAGAGAAGTCTGAGTGATGCCTTCCATGTGAGAGAATAAGACTGGACCTGGGGTCTCTGGGGACATCTTTGAGACTGTGGAAGGAACCTAGTCCAAAGGCCCAAGGCCCTTCTGCTAGGTCATAACCTCTGAAAGTTTCTGTCCCCCAACCTTTGATGTATAAGGGGTTGAGAGAAAAAGGCAAATGGTCTCCCCTCTTTATCTCCTCCATGTCACCCAAAGGCCGGTCCTTAGGATGTCAGTCCTGAGAGGGGGGAAAGTGGTAAACTGTGGTGTCATCATGCCATTTCTTCCTACCTGAGGATGGGGGACAGCCATCTTTAGGACCTGCCAATTGTCACAGAAAGTATTGTGTAAGAAAATCCTTAGTGCTCAATCCATGTCCCCTGACCATATCTCCCACCCACCCAGCCAATACACAGTCACCTTTAGGGAACCGATGCTCATGTGTTTCATAGCCTGCCTCAGATGGTGAGGTGGTGAGGTTTTCTGCCTTCTTCTAAGTGGAACATGAAGTATCAGGCATCTTTAGTAGCTTTTGGCAGGCAAAAGATTAGAGCTGTGCTCAGCATCCAAGTGCAGAGTCAAAAGGCTCAGAATCAAAGGGAAGGCGTTTTGTTTGAAGTCAACTCCGGGCCATCATTATAGCATTTCTATCATTTACAGGAACCGAGATGAGGAACTTTGGCTGCAGCTGGCTGTCTCGAGCTGGCAGAGAGACAGTCCCAGAACATCTAGAACCTGAGTGTCAGCTTCAAAATTAAAATAAGATCCATTGATGTAGAAGAGGGAAAGAGGGTCAGCTCCAGTGGGGCCAGCGCGCTGTTTTCAGATCTTCTGGGTTGGCCTGTACCCCACGTAGAACACGTGAAGTGCAGGTATTTGCCATGGAAACTGCCAGAGGGAAGCTGGCAGGATTTAGAACTTGGCAGGTGATTCTAGCCTACAGTGTCGCTGGCACCCAGTGCACAGAGAAAAATGAGTGACGCCTACGTCACTAAGAAGACTGGAGCATCCGGATCCCAGGAGCAGGTGCATAAGAATGAGTCTTTTTTTTTTTTTTTTTTTTTTTTTAACCAACAATGGGGATGGAGAATCTGTTTCTCAAACTATAAGACTGGGCAGCTCAGTGTATTTTGGGCACATGGGGTTTATTTTAGCTTCCCCCTTGAAGCTTTACAAACCAAGCGAGGAGCTTGAGAGATAGTTTTATTAGTAAAGAGCTTGTGCCCAAGTGTGGGGACTTGAGTTTGAGCCCCTAGTATCCAGGGATTCTCTCCATCAAAGCCATGCAGTACTCCTGACCTCAGTGCAGGGAGAACAGGCAGAGACAGGGAGAGCCTCGGAGCTTGGTGGCTAGCCTGGTTAATTGGTGAGGGTGAGCTCCAGGTTTGGGGAGAGAGGCCCTGTCCCAAAGTAAGGTGGAAAATGACTAAAGATGACACCTTATGTGGACCCTTGACCTCCATATACAGGACACACACACACACACACACACACACACACACACACACTCACTCACATGCACAAAGTAAACTTCTGTTAGTGTTCTCAAAGTATTTACTTGGCACTACTCCTCTTTATTTCCTGGGTTTCCTTGTTCCATGAGTGTGTGGAATTAGTTATACCTCCCAAGAGTACTTCTGAGAACAGCATGTGTGCTCTTGGACAGAGACACTGGTACTCAGGATTCAACCCTGGTACCAGCATAAGGTACGCAGGTTGAGTATATATAAACTGGTGGATGAACAGCTGCACAGCTCTTCCAGGCTTTTGGCTGAAGGGGGGTGAGCTTGCATCTTAGGCCTCATCCCAGCCCCACCCACTTGCTTGTTGCACTTCCCCTGGGTTGGGACCAAGGTCCTTCCCAACTCTGGGAAGCTGACTTTGCCCTGGCTGTGGGCTTGAGGCCCTGGAAGCAGCTATTACATCACATATTAGTTTTTCCTGGACTCAAGCTTTCCTACTCTTGGTCAGGTTCCTTCCCAGGCTTTATTATGGGATGGCACTGAACTCCTTCTTCCAGATTGCAAGGCTCCTTGTCTATCTGGGGCAGAGCTATTGTTCCTGGAGAGGAGCATCTTAGCTGCCTTTTTTTTTTTCTCTGTCAACATGAGTGGGCCTGAATCTTCCTTAATTCCCTGCAGCTGGCCTCACTCTGCTGTTTGGGGACATGGTTCTTTTGTTCCCTTGCTTTTCTTTTTAAGCAAACATTCTCTTTTGAGTTCTGGATGAGTGTCATCTGGAATTTTTATGGAGAAACATGCCCCTCTCTGAAACTTCTGGGACATTAGAGCTGCTGGTAGAGAGAAGGCCATTGCCTGAGGCTGGTGGATGAGACTGCCACCAAGGGAAGGGGCAGTAGAGTAGGGTGGGGTGGGGGTGGGGGTCTGTATCCCCATCCTCTGCTGTGTGATCCTGGGAAATCCCTTACCTTCTCTGGGCCACATTATTACCAACTGCAAGGATGGGCTTGGGTTTGATTAAAGGCTTGCAGCAGTTAAAAATCAGAAACATCAGAGCCGCCCTCACTGAAATCAAGGTAAGTTAGGTGCGATTGCTGGTTGTGTTGGTTCAGACAGCCAGGATCGTACATTTAGCTCAATGCTTCTCAGCCTTAGTACTCTGCCCCTTTTGATCCAGATGGTTATAGGAGGGTGTCCTATGCATGGGCGCAGTACTCACAGTGAGTGACAAGGACCTGAGAACTATTCAGGTGTTCACAGACACCCCACACCGGGCAACATCACCTCTGTAGAGAGCTACAACTGTAAGCCAGGCGATGATCAAACTGTTGAAAGATGAGGGTCCAAGAAGTGATGAAAACGGTTTATCTCAGCACGCTCTCTGTGGCTGTCTGGTGAACCAGGGTTTCAGGAGACAAGAGTTTAAAATCCGGTGCATTCAGAGTTTCAATAGGTCTCAGTTCGAAACTTCCCCATGGACCCAGGATCCTTGTGTGTTAGTCAGCTCTGTGCTGCTGTAATAAAATGCTTTTTTAAAAAAAGGGCAATCTAAGGGCCAAAGAGTTGGCTCGTGTCTAGTGGTTTTAGTCCTTGGTCATTTGACTCTGGTTTTCTGTTTCTGGACCACACAGGATATAACAGTCAGTAATGAAGTAAAGGGACTAGCAGAGAGGGCGATAAAGGAGAGGGGAGGGGAGTGAAGGCATGTGGAAGAGAGGAGGAGAAGGAGGGAGGCAGAGGGAAGGGAAGGGGAGGGGAGGCAGAAGGGAGGGAGGGAGGGAGACACACACATAGACAGACAGACAGACAGACAGACAGACAGACAGACAGACAGACAGATAGAGTAGTTACTCAGGTATGTACTCCATTCAACTAGATCCTACTCTTTAAGTGTCCATTACCACCCAATAGTCCATCAATTCATGAATCTATTGCATTGATGAAGTCAGAGTCTGCATGATGCAATACATGCCTAATACTACCACCTGTGAATATGGCAGCACTGGGGACAGAGCTTTCAACACAGGGCCCTTTAGTGGATACTACATCTAACCCACAACACTCCCCTTTGGGTAGAGATTGAAACACACTTCCTTGTTTCACGTGGCTTTGAAGCCTCTGAGTTTTGAAGCTGAAGTAGAGCGATTAAGCATCCTCAAGGCTGTGGAGACCTGTCTAAGGCTTGGGAATTTCCTGCTGAGGAGGCCTGAAGCCATAGATCCAACAGCTACTAATAGGAGAGTGGAGCCAAAGCTCAGATGTTCTGGGTTTCTGCTCTAGATTGGATCTTGGAATGTGGCTTCAAGGTTTAGTTTCCTACAGCCCGTGGGTGGCAGAACCTTTAAGAAGTGGGGCATAGTGGGATATCTTTAAACTGTGGGAGGTGTGTCCTCCGAGGAGCCTGTCTCTGCATCAAAATGAAGACATAGCCATGCCAAGGTATGGTTGAAGAGAAGGATTTATTGTAGAGATGAGAGAGGCATCTAGAAGAGTCCAGAGCCTGGAGAGAGAGAGAGAGAGAGAGAGAGAGAGAGAGAGAGAGAGAGAGAG
>OU015753.1:32229650-32248327 GCA_907169655.1 Acomys percivali
CTTCTTCTTCTTCTTCTTCTTCTTCTTCTTCTTCTTCTTCTTCTTCTACTACTACTACTACTACTACTGCTACTACTATTACAATCACCACCACCACCTCCTCTCCTCCTCTCTCCTCTTCCTCCTCTTCTTCCTCCTCCTCCTCCTCCTCCTCTTCTTCCTCTTCTTCTTGTTCCTACTCCTCCCCCCTCCTCCTCATTAAACATAGACTCATGTTTAACTGGAAGGAAATGAGATGTTTGTTAATAGAAATTATAGCAACAAGCCTAAGATTTAAAGTCAGATTTGTTGCAATGATGTCTCACTAGAACGGGAAAAGAAAAATGTTCTCAACTATCATCCTTCATCTTGTCCCCTACCCCAAGCCCTCATGTGATCTATAACCCAGTGTGATGCTTATCAACTCAGTGGGATTTAGAATCTCCTAGAAGATGAACCTTGGTGTGCTTCTGTGGGGATTTTTACAGAGAGATTTAACTCATATGGGAAAACCAACCCTGAATGTGGTAGAATTATTCCATAGACTGGGTCCAAGGCTGAGTAAGAAGGAGAAAGCTAGAGCTGAGGAGATGACTCAGAGGTTGAGAACATTTGCTCTAGTTCTCTTGCTGGGGACCCAGGTTCAGTTTCTGATATCCACATGGTAACTCACAATGATCCATAATTCCACTTCTAGGGCATCTGATGCTTTTTTCTAACCTTGTGAGTACCAGGCATACATGTGGTGCACATGCATATCTGCAGGAGGAACACACACACACACACACACACACACACACACAAAATATATATCTTAATAAACATTGTAAAAACGAGAAGGCCAATTGAACACCAGAATTCACCTCACTCTGTTTCCTGACTCTTTCACAGTTGTGACCACAACGAGACCTCACACTGCTGCTGCCACCTTCCTTGCTATGACAAAACTTAACCTCAAACTATGAGATTAAATTAACCCTTCTTCCTTAAGTTGCTTTTGTTGGTATCTTGTCACAGTAACAAGAAAGGTAACTAATACATCTAGTGAGAGAAGCTGAATAACATTATGGTTGAAAGTAGAACCAACAGATCTGTATTTGAAGATCAGCTCTACCACTCACTGATCTTTGTGACTCTCTTTTAACTGGACAGTGCTCAATTTTTTACCTATAAATAGAATAGCAAAAGAATCAATTCTGTAGTGTTTTATGAAGATTTAACAAGGCAAGGCTTGTAATCAGAAAATAAAACCCCACACATAGCAAAGATTGACACAGAATTTGTCAACATTAAAAGAATCCATCCTTCCATGGAAGGGTTTGTAAAACTTCAGCTGAAATCAAAGGGGTCCAAAGCAATTGGTATAAAATCCCATCTGCTACCATTTATCTCAAGCCTAGGGGATGGTACTGACCACAGTAGGTAGGTCTTCCTCTATCCATTAAGATGATTAAGGTAATCTCTCACAGATGTTCACAGAGGTCCTTTTCCTGGGTAATTTCAGATTATGTCAAGTTGATAATTAAAAGTGACCACCACAGTACTTAATGTTTCCTCAACATGAGACATAAGCCAACACAGTTGGACCCCATAAGATGGATCTGCATGTTTTCTCCTCAAACCTCTGGGTTATCTCTTTTTCTATCAGAATGAAGTTAGGTGTGTCTGACCCTCAGGTTGCTCTTATTCAAGGTAGACATATAAGTTCAGTGCCTGAAACCAATCACCAGGTAGCTTCTCTCTTGCTCAGTCTCCTGTAGGGTGGCTGCTGTGGAACAACTGGTTTTTTATCCCATTTTTCTTAAACACAAAACTCTATGTGGACAGAGCCTGTTCTCTTCCTCCATCATCTAGTGACAGAGAAGCTTCTATGAGTGAGTATATGGATTCTCTTGAGGGGGAGGCATTGGGACAGTAAAGGGAAACGACATAGGGATAGCTATGGCTATGTAACTCACTTATGTTATACAGAGTTGCTTAGTCCCCACTTCTAATAAATACTAAGTGTGCTTGCCCGAGCTTATGTCTAGATCGAAAAATATTCAGCTTCTCATTGGCAGCAGCAATGGCAATATTTTATATCCAAGAGTAGGATAGTAGCAGCCATGAAAATGGACCAATCTCTAGGGAACCCCTGTGGTGATTGGCTTTATTTCTAAGCTCCCCAACATGCTGTAGACCTCCTTTAGTCACCGTGAGCATCTAGAATGCTCCTACCCAACTCATTTTTCCTATTTAATACACTTAGACTCTCCTCTCAGAGTCTATCCTGGCTTGGCAACCTCCCTTGACTTGCCTGGCTCCCTCCCCATATGTAAGGAAGACCCGGCTATCTCCCTCAATAAAATCCTCTCTTGGCACATGTTAGTTGACTCAGTGCAAGCACAATCAGGATTTATCTCAGATGATGAGGAAGCCCTGGGACTGGGCCTTGAAGGAATAGAAGATGTCAACTTGTTTGACTAGACGTGCACGGTTTCCCTGGCACAAAGTGGTAGCACTGTTGCTAGCTTTCTATTATTTATTTATTTATTTATTTATTTATTTATTTATTTTTATTTAGCTGGTGGTAACTGGGAAAATACTATATAATTGAATACAATAAGAAGTATGGTAATGTGGTACTGAGAAAATAAGAGAACAAAGTCAGCACAGAAAACAGAATAGGACGATGGGCTACTAAGTTCTGTGCTCAGAAGATGACAGAAGATTCCCGCCGTTAGGAAACAGAGAATGGCTGCTCATGAGAACAACAGAGTCTTGGTGAGAGAGAGCATGCTGTTGTTACTCCATCCTCGTGTCTCCCTTATTGTGGATATGAAGCAGCATCTTGTTTGTGAGTCTCTTTCGCTTCTCCAGATTCAGCGCCTCATAAAGCAACTCTATCATTTCTGACCACAGAAGCCCCTTGTGTGCATCTTTGGATGTTATGGGTCTTAGAGTCATTCTCCTTGCTTATGGCAGGTGAGTGTCACTGGCTAGTGTATGAAGCTCCACCATCTTCCAGAGTGTGACAGCTACTAATACCACTAGGCTGTAGGAAAGCCCCGTGACCCCAACTTCTCTAGGTCTCTAGTCTGTTGATGCTGGTCCCGTGTCTATGGTTAGGTTTTACCCTGTCACTACCTTGGGCTTTCCCTGCCACTCTCTAAGCATACCAGGCATACCATCAAGAGTCGTTTCCATGCCACTCTTGCTAATGTGCGTGAGGCATGTCACACAATTTATTTGCTGACACATCTATGCTCTTCTACAGAATGGACAATGTTTTTGTGTGCATGCAGCTAAACTGAAACCTAAGAGCACAAGTCTTCCAGATTTCATTCCCCTAAATCATATAGGTCAATAGTACTCAACCTGTGGGTCACAACCTCTTTGTGGGAGTCAGAAGACCTTTTTGCAAGGGTTGCTGAAATCCATTTGGAAAACACATATTTATACTATGGATCACTACAGTAGCAAAATCACAGTTATGGAGTAGCAATGAAAATAAATGTATGGCTGTAGGTCACCTCAACATGAGGAACTGTATTAAAGGGTCACAGTAGTAGGAAGGTTGAGGACCACTGATGCAGTTGATCTTCATGGGGAAAAAGTTTTGTTTGTGAAGCAGGAGTCACAGGTATAGTCTGTGTCTTGTTAGAGTGGGAGTTGGGAGCACGGAGAAGAGGACCCACTGGGCTGATTCAGACCCTTGTAGATTATGGAGTGCCCCAGTGTGAGCAAAATGTATCCTCCGGTGCCTGTCTTGAGAAATTCCATTACTGTTTCTTGAACAGAGATCTGTGTCCAGCTCACGACTCACCATGTGAATGTTCATGATGCGATTACCCAGAAATCTGTGCATTACTATTAAGGTTTTCAAATCATAGAGCCTGGTACCCAAATCTCCAGGGAATGGAAGGGTACATTTTTGCCAAGTACAAGTACAACCTTCAAGCACTTGGAAAACCCCATTTGAGGCCCTTGACTATGTGAGGCATGAAGCTATAGGAGTAGTGTGTGTGTGTGTGTGTGTGTGTGTGTGTGTGTGTGTGTGTGTGTGTGTGTTCCTAGTTCTTGCTCTAGATCTTCAAAATCCACCAACAGTTTCCCAGAGCCTGTACTTAGGAAAGAGCATTGTGCTAAGCAATCAGAATGCTAAAGCCAAGTCCTGGTGGCATGGGTACCATAATTCCACTTCTCCGGACATGTTCCTTGGTATAGAGACTGGAAAACCTGAGTATAGGTCGTAATTGCAGAGAGCTGACTCAAGGCATAATTTAAACCAGGAAAACAAAAATGCTATGTTGAGTATACATAATTTTTAAAATATTTTTAAAAATTCATTTTAAAAAATTGAAACTATGCTTAAAAAAAAAAAACCCTTGACCCACAACACAGTCATAAGGCACATATGTACTGAACCTGAGAAGTCACTGTAACTTTAACAAACACATACTTCATTCAGTATGACATAGTCTTTACAAGCCCCATTGCCTCTCTCCTAGGTTCTCCACTCACTGCAAGTTTGCAGCTTTCTAGACTTCTGTAGGCATCTGTTTTAGTTTGAATATAAACTATCTCCTACAGGATCAGGTGTCCTCAGCTGGTGGTGCTATTCTTAGAAGTTATGGAAGCTTTTAGAGACGGGACAGCTGGAGGAAGTGATGCATTTAAGAGCAGGTCATTGAAGGTATCTTGCTTTTGGCCTCTTCCTGTGCTCCCTGCTCCCTGCCCGTTGTGGTAAAAACATTCTCCACTTGTCAGCCCCTGTGAACCCTCTGAAATTGTACCACAAACAAAAATTCCCATGATTTCTTTAGGTTGGGTGTTTTATTACAGCAAAGAAAATGTCTGACCCATGTGACATTTGTGTGTGAGAACCCTGGCTTAGCGGATCCCCAGAGTCCTTTCAACTTCTGCCATTCTATGAGCTCGAATTCTATTAAGATGCACAAGTGTTAATCATTACCAACTCTGAATGTAAATCAGAACAGGAAAGTTCTGCTTGGCCAATTCTCTGAAAATCTTGCCTTGATGTTATTCTTGATTTCTTCTGCGCCCTGTGTTTTGCCTGTCAACACCTGTCTCCTTCACAGGAAGCACTGTCTGATCCCCCACTGAAGTTCTGTGAGGCCAGGAGCAGCTGTGGATACCCAGACAGCTCAGGCAGGCCAACGAGATGAGTGGGGATCAGGAACAGCCAGGAAAGGCCCTAATCTGGGTCATCTGGATCTTTGCAGCCATCATCAGGGGTGAGATGACCTGTAGATGAGGACGCTCAGGCTGTGGGAGAAGGGTGGGATTTTCTTCTAGGGTAAAAGAATCTATTTCTTGGGGGTTCCACGGAGGGCTGCCTAGACCTTGAGCTCCTCATACACTGTAAGGAAAGGCACCATCCTGGCCACTGGGGAGACATGTAGACTGGAGCCTGTGCTCTGTGGTGTTTGGTGTAGAGACAGGATTTGTCCAAATGACAGAACAGGTGGTGCCAAGATGCCTGGGTCCTTACTAGGTAAGGAATTCAAGGCATACTCTGTGCAAAACTCAAGACGCTTGCATGCCTGTTTACCCAAGGCACCATCTTTGAACTCTTGGAAGAGGAGGAGCTGGTTTTAGCTGTCATCATGAGAATTTTTGTTTTACCTTCTCAGTGATATATGTGTGTGTGTATGTATATATATATATATATGTAACCAAATCAGCTTCCTAACTCATCCTCTAAAATAAAATTTAAAGGTAGTTTGTTTAGTTATATAAATATCACCACCCAGCAACTGCAGACGATGACTGACAGATGGTGGTTTTATAGTTAGTATGAAAATGACGAGAGCATACTACATCCAGCAATCAATTTGGCATCTACAAAGCTCCAAAAAAGGCACAATTTTGGCATAGTAGAAGAGAAGCTTCTCCTCAAGTTCTTTAGTGTAGTTGTGGGCTCTCAGGAGCAACTGAGACAGGCCCCTGTGGTGGTGGTTTCTCAGACAGGAGAAGGTCCCAGCTACTGGAGCCTCTGAGTGGAGAGAGAACCCGGAGTCTCTGATCATCTTTCTTTTAAGTTCTCTCTTGTGTTTCCTCAGGGTCTGTGACTGAGAAGCCACATAGGTATACCAGCCTGGGATGGGTGCAGGGGAAGCAAGCTACTGTGCTGGGAAGACTCGACCCTGTGAATGTGTTCCTTGGGATCCCCTTTGCTGCACCCCCTCTTGGACCCCTGCGATTTTCCAATCCACAGCCTGCGATCCCCTGGAATGGTTTACGAGAAGCCACTACCTATCCGAATTTGTAAGTCACAGGTGGCTTGTGTCTCCAGGATCTGAGAGAGATTGCTGAGGAGGAGGAATGTAGGCCATGACGTCCAGGGGCAACAGAAAGGAAAGATGGGCATGGAGATGGGAGGACCACAGACCTGGGGCAGTTTTTCCGTGACTTAGGACTCCCCCATTGGCAGTTCAGGAGAGTTGTTGGAGCTTCCTGCTTTCTTCTGAGCTGAATCAGACATCCCAGAAGCGAGCCCAAGAATCTGAGTAATCTGAACGCTCTCTGGGGTTCTGAGCTATGAGCAGGTGTAGGAAGTGCTGTGATGGGCTCCCTGAGTCTTTCAATGAAAGGGACTTTCCTGGTATTTTTTTTTTTTTGTGTGTGTGTGGCCCTTTACCCTGTGGTCAGTCTGGATGAGGACTTTAGAGAGCAGAACCACAGTGTGTATGTGTGTGTGTGTGTGTGTGTGTGTGTGTGTGTGTGTGTGTGTGTGTGTGTATGCTAACTCCCATAGTCTCAATTGTGTTTAATACAAGGCTAGGCCCAGAGTGAAAACTCCATAAATAAATACCCATGGAATGACAGCATAGCTGTGGCATTAGTCTCTTTCCTCTGTGACCAAGTTCTGACAGAAAATGACTTAAGGTCAGAAGGGCTGATTTTGGTTCATTGGCTCATTGTAGGGAAGGCACAGCAGAGTCTGTGGCTGCAGGAGACTACAGCTAGCACCCCTCACATCTGGGCATATGAGGAAGCAGAGAGCAGGCTATGTTTTGTTCCTTTCTCCTCTTTTCTTGACTGTGAGACCTGGGCCCATAGGTCTCATTTAGAGTAGATTCTCCCAGAGGAGCATTTCCTAGGGGATTCCAAGTTCAGTCAAGTTAACAATGAAGATCAGACATCACAGATGCCTCAGTGACACCTCAGTGACACAAGGGGCTTGGGAGGCAAGCAGCTCCCAGCTGGTGAAGAATTTCAGGCAGATGGGTATTGTTAATGTCCTGCTCTCTTTTCTTTTCTAGGGCCAGTCAGACTGGCGATTGACATTTCTTTCTCTATATCAAGACTCATGCTTCTTTTTCTGTTTGCTCATCTATCCTGTTTAGACTCCCAAGAAAGGCATATCCACAATTACTTACCTATCCGAGGTCCCTGTTCGAAGGCGCCAGTTGTTAATGCCCGGCTAGTGCTCTGGAGAGGGTCCAGGGTAGTTTCTCTCTGGGGTGTTGGAATGCGGATGCCCTTCTAGTTCACTTTATCTCTTGGGTGGCCAGAGCTGATGGCTCAGGCAACCGATCAGAATTGAAAGAAGAAAAAGGAAGGAAGGGGAAAAGGAGCCCAAGGTTTCTTCTCTAGGGACTGGCTGTACTGCGGCTGAGGAGAACTTAAACTAACCACCTTTTTTTCCCTATGGCTGAGGCTGTAAAAGCGGCTTCTGGCTAGAAACTGCACAGGGGTTGTAAAAAGAGGCTCTTTGATCTGTAGATAGGCCTCTCCAATAAGTTGGTGTAAACTTAGGCTTATTAGCCATAGAAGGCTGATGCCCCTGAGTCTGCTAACTTATTTGCGAATCTATAGAGAAATAAGAAGTAAGAGAGAGATAGAAAATAAACCACTCACACATACGTTCAAGAGAAGAGGACCAGGAGAAAAGGTGGATGAAGTCAGGCGTCTTAACTTCAACTGAAGTTAAGCTGCTCAATCTTTCTTCCTCTGTTCTCTCGCTCACGTTTATTGTAGCCCATATTTATACTTTTGAGAAAAGGGAATTACCTCATAGTCAGAAGAGTACAATTAATCACAAAAGCAGATGAATCCTAAAATATAAAAGGTTACATTCTTTAAAGTTAAACATTTCTTATCTATGTATCCATTACATAAGTTCATGGTGAGTTCAGAATGACGAAGGTTGGCAGGGTCTAAGGTTAATAGGGTCTGAAACTTACAAGAGTACACAACTTATCAGTTAGGACGGACCTGACTATACACTATCCAGCTAATCTCTTAGTTTGTTATGAGCACAGGACAATAATTTTGTCTGTCTTTCATTCTAAGAAACAGAGTAAATTCAGACATCTCTAGGTAACTTCATTCCACATAGGTTCACATGGAGTTTAAACAAATTTGGCTATATTTATGGTCAAATACCAGGATTCGTGGTGCCATCTGCGGTGGAGGCTTATCTGAAGCCACAAATCTGCTGGTAGGCTATCCTAAGTGAGGTATCTGGAGGTCCACAAAGGTATTTATTGCAGCCATAAACTAACTTTAACTTTTAAAACTATTTGAGCCAAATCAGGAATTCCATAATCAGGGATTAATTCATCTGAATAACAAAAAGTACATCTTCAATAAGATCCTCTAGGAAGTTTGCTCAATCAGAGCTGGCCAGTACCCAGAAAATAACAATTCACACCAATTCCAGATGTATTTACTTTTGGTTTTTCGAGACAGGGTTTCTCTGTGTAATCTTGGCTGTCCTGGACTCGCTTTGTAGACCGGGCTGGCCATGAATGTAGTCCTGGCTGTCTTGAACTCACTTTGTAGACCAAGTTGGCCTTAGACTCACAGTGATTCACCTGCCTCTGCCTCCCTGGGTGCTGGGATTAAAGGCATGCACCACCATGCCTGGCTCTAATGCCAGATTTCAGAGAGATGCAGCAGTGCACAATTGACAGGGTAGTCAGAGGTTGGAAGCAATTCTGGGGCACATCACGATACAGACCTTGCAAATATCAGATCACCTCCAGAGAACTCTCATGCCTCCTGGGCTTTCCCAAATCAATGGCTCCTGACAGCATGTCAGAGGCTGGAAGCAGTTTGAGGGTACATCGTGGTATAAGACCTTGCAAACACCAGATTACCTCCTAGACAGCCCACATGCCTAGTGAGCTCCCTCAACAGGGCGGCTCTTGGCAGGGTGTTAGCATACTTTTCACCAACAATTTTTAATTTCAGTTGCTTGAATCTCTTTCTCTCTACTCCACCACAATCCCTTCCAACACCCCAACACCAGGTAGCCGAGAAAATAGGCTAGTGGGTGGAGAGGGCATAATTTTCCTTAGCTGCTTCCTCCTGTTCAGGGTCCTTGGGTTCTTTAGGGCAAGTCCAATTCTTGTTTTAGTATATCTCTGATTTTTCATCTCTCTGCATCACCAGCAACCAGGGACAGCAGGGCGGGGGATGGGGTAGGGTGGGTGGAGCACCAGCAGCCTTTTTCTTTCTCAGAGCCCCCAGTCTCCCTTTGGGTCTGGCTTTTATCTCCGCTGACAAATACTATGCCCCTGCACGAGGTAGTTCACAGCTGACAAACATCTTGTGTCCTCTCAGGAGGCAGTTATCAGCTGTGGACAAACTGGAGCAGCCCTCATAGCCCACTGATATTAAAAAAAAAACATGTTTACATAGAAACCCAAACTTCCACCAACAGATGGGTAACCAGTTACCATGTTAGTTCTGAAAGAGTGATAGAATGCTGTGTGGGGAAGGAAGACTTGAAGATCCCTAAGGATGTCCAATTCTTCTGGTTTTGTGAAGTCCTTAGGTTGGATCACATGGGTTCATGGCATTAGGGATCCAGTAAAGGAGTGTCTTGGTACCAGGATATTCTGTACCCTATCAAAGATGACCTCAGATGGCTCACATGTGGACTGGAAATAATGTGACAAAACTTTTTAATTGGTTTATTTATTTGTCTGCTTGCTTATTTATTCATTAACTTATTTATTCAACTCCAGAATCAGATACCATTAGGTCTTGGAGACTTCCACAGTGAATTAAATAGATTCTTCAGTTTACAATGGGATTATGTCTTCATAAGACATCATAAATTGAAAACATATTTACTTCTCGTACCTTACCTAATCTACCCTACACTATCTCCCAAATACATAATGCATGAATATGTGCCATTGTGACACTAGGATCATTCACCTACACACCTGGACATCTAGAGTGCTGGCCCACATGAAGCTCACCCAGATAAAAATCCAAACTCAGTATTCAAAGTCTGGTTTCTATGGACTACATATTGATTTTTTTAATGTTATGAAGTTGAGAAAAATCATATGATTATTATATGTTCTGGAGTGTTGTCACAGCCTCCCTCAAGAAGCAAGTAGACCAGTAATAATGGCAGTCAGAGAAAAAATGATTAATAGCAAAAGTGTGAGGAGTCAAGGCAACTATCAGGGGTCAGAGAAGGCATCTGAGAGAGCAGAGAATTGCCTAGCTCAGCTTTGAGAAAAGCTCAGGCATGCCTCTGTGGAAAGCAATAAGGCCTGGATTTGTTGTATTAATGACAACATATGAAGGATCCAGGAGCATAAACACCCAAGAAGGATCATATGCTAGGATCAGTGATAATATCTCATTGTTCACTAGTTTCCACTCATCTGTCAAGAAGACAATAACAAGTGAATGCTTAAGTATGGCAGAAATGTCCACACATACAGTTCCACTTTAAGTCACCCCTTAATCCTTTGGCTAAGATCCAACGTTGTACGTTCTCATTCTTTGTGTGTGTCAGGCCCTGTGTCAGGGTTTGTGAAGTGATTATTCCGGACTCACAGGATTTTCAGCTGCTGACGCTTGAGCTGGAAAAGATGATAATCTCACATAATAGGTCAGGGAAAATTCTAGGGCATAACACACAGTCTGTGGCTGTTTCTAAAGAAAAGCTACGGTCACCAGGTGAAATCTCAGAAGGCTCTTTGGAGGAGAGGTATTTGGACTGAAGCTGCAAAAGAAGGGAGGACTGTGAACCAGAAAATATGGGGAGAAGCAATCCAGGCAGAGATGGATTGTGAAAAGCCTGTGTGGTGCCTTCTGGTGTCTGTCTGGGTTCTTGGTGTGGAGCCTGTGGAAAGATCCCTTTGTTTCTCTGCCTGTACAAGAGAGAGACTGGTGGGAGTAGAACTTTGCCAAGCAACTCAGTGGTGGGCATAGACAGGGAATGTGCTTGGGGCTAATGATACAACTGTCTTGGAAAATGAGCTCTCCTGTCCAAGACCTGAGCTAAAGGGTACCATCACTTATTAGTTTGTTTGCTTGTTTCTGAAAGAAGGGACCCGGGGCACAATGAGGTTCTGTATCTGTAGTTATGATATGTCTCTTTGCTCAGAAGGGATGGATGGACCCTCCTCCTATTCCAATGGACCATCCCTGGAAGGCATGCTGACATAGATGGTGGAGGGATTAGTTCTCTCTCTCTCTCTCTCTCTCTCTCTCTCTCTCTCTCTCTCTCTCTCTCTCTCTCTCTCTCTCTCTCCTTCCCACTGCTCCTCCTCTTCCTCCCCTTCCCCATTCCCCTTCCCAAACCTCCTCTTCTTCATCTCCCTCCCTTTCAGGTGCTTTCAGAATGCAGGATGGCTCTTCACATATCAAAAAATGCTCAAAGTGCACTACCCTAAACTTGAAGTATCAGAGGACTGCCTGTATCTCAACATTTATGCACCAGCACATGCCAATGATGGCTCCAATCTCCCGGTAAGGCTGCCTACTGCACTGGGGAGCCACTAGCAGGCCTGGGAATGGGGCACCTAGAGTTAGACCTAACCTCCTATCAGGTAAGAGAAAAATTTCATCACACAAGTAACTTGTTTTTTAAAATCGAAATGGAAGCCATCCATCCTTGTCTCTCTTAGGTATTTTAATAGTAGTGATTTAACTTTCAATTTTCATTTCGTTCCCCCACCCCCCTCTCTGGTAAGTATTAAAATTGTCTGTGCAACTTAGAAAAGATACATTTAAAAAAGATTCTGGTTGCTTTTGAGTTTGAGAACTCACCCTTTTAAAAGATTATAATTAAATCATTCAACTTTCTTTGCCTAATTCTACAGCCAGGTACTAATGTCAAGTTCTTCATTTAAAAAGAAAAAAAAGGAACTCTGTAGAATGAAGGAAGGGTTTCGAGGATCTGTATTTAGCCACACCCCTTCTTTCAGCATGCTTCTGCAATGAGAGAGTTTTTCCACGGTGCCGTGGTAGCAACATTTGTCAAGTACTTTCTGTGTCCCAGGCACTGGGCATTGTATCATTTAATGCAGTGTGTAAGAGTGGTTGAACTCATTTGGCAGATGAGGAGGTTGAGGCACAAGGAGTGCACATGGGCTTGCTCTATGTTGTACAAAGCCAGTGCTTTTCCTCTGCCGCCCTATTCTCTTTTCCTGTCTCAAATATGGAGTTAGAGGAATTGAATGGATTTATTATGAGCGATGAAAGTAGTGACAATGGCTTTCGAATAGTACTTTGTGTTCATTGATCTTAATTTTTCCTAAACAAGGAAAAGTTTCTGCACTCCCCCTTTCTGGCCTTTTTACACTGAAGATAAAAAACAAAACGAAACCCCAAACCCTCTTCAGCTGATGTCTTAGTAATCTGTCTCATCACTATGATAGAATACCAAGGCAAAAGCAACTTTAGGGAGAAAGGATTGATTTGGGCTCACAGTTCTAAGGGGTCCAGTCTATCATGGTAGAGATGTCACAGGCTCTGCAGACCAAAGCAGCTGCTCATGCTGGATCCACAGCCAGACCCAGAGGCATGAAGGCTGACACTCACCTCGCTTGCTTCTTTTAGTTCTACCCAGGACTCAGTTACACTCATGTAGATAATCTTTCACAACTATGCTAACCTTATCTAGACAATCCCCGACACACTCAACTGGAAACACATCTTCTAGGTAACTCTAGAGCAGTGGCTCTCAGCCTTCCTAATGCTGCAACACTTTAATATACCTCATGTCGTGGTAACCTCCAACTATAAAATTATTCTCATTGATACTGCATAGATGTAATTTTGCTTCTGTTATTAATCATAATTTAATTATCTGCATTTTTTGATGGTCTTAGGCAACCTCTGTCAGAGGATCATTTGACCCCCAGATTGATACTGCTGCTCTAGAGCCTGTGAGGTTGATGGTTTTAATGTCACAGCATTTGCTCTTATGTGGGCCTTACAGTGGTTTCCATCTTCCTGTGGGCCGTGGGCTCCATGGGATTCAGTTACCAGACTCTAAGCACTTGAGCCAAGTCAACACTGCCCTAAAAGCATTAGCTGCAGACTCTTATTTGGACCCCACAAAACCTCCTAAGAAAAATATTTATACTCTTTACAACTCTTCCTTAAGGCAAAGGTGGGGAGAAACTGACCCCAGAGAGGTTGAGAAGCCTGTCAGTGTTCATTCAGCTTATCCAATCTATGTACTTGGATGCCAGGAGTCTATATGCTTAACCATGGGCTTAATGAAAAGATAAGACCTTGGAGCCTACTTATAAAGAAGAGTGAGACATTTATATTTTTCTCAAAAACAAAGCAAAATGAAATAAAACAACAGCAACAACCATGACAACAACAACAACAAAACCAACAAGCATGGAAAGAGATTGACTGGGTTGTTCCTGTCTCCGCAGGTCATGGTATGGGTACCAGGGGGTGGCTTTGAGACTGGCTCAGCCTCCATCTTTGATGGGTCTGCCCTGGCTGCCTATGAAGATGTGTTGATTGTGACCATCCAGTACCGTCTAGGAATATTTGGCTTCTTCACGTGAGTCTCCTCTGATGAATGACACTCCAGACCACAAGGGGAAGCTGGGCAGTGGCTGTGAGTGGTGGCCAGCTGCTTTAGGAGGAATGAACCTGCAGTGGCATTGAGTAAACCAGGTCCTAATTAGTTAGGCAATTTAGCACATTAGCATAAAACCCCTCAAATGCTAGCAGTTTAAAAAGACTTCTTCTCTATCAAGGGAAGTCCGTGTTTGTGGCCCTAATGAACAGATGTCCTTGCACATGGTCAACCAGGGCTCTAGGAGGCTTCTGTCTTGTGGCTCTGATGCAGATGCTCTCGACTTGCATTGGACGAGTGATGAAGAAAGCACAGAGGACCACACAGCGGAAGTGTTCCTGGGTCCGCCTGAAGATGGCACCCATCATTCTGCTCATAGACCCGGAATTCTGTGAATCTGATAGTCTGGGACAGCCCTAATTGGGCAGGGAGTTGAACACCATGGTGTTCATGGAATTTGAAACTTTATCTTTTGAAGGCCAAGGGCCCTAGAAGTATCCTGCTCAGAGGAGCGTACTAAGAAGTATGCTTTAGAAGAGATAGGAGGCTAGACCATGCATGATGGCTGTGCGTTAACAGATGAGAGGCCAGGAAGGAGGCTACTGCTGTCTTCTTGAATCTATAAAAAGCAAAAGGTAGCAAGTGCAGCACAGAGTGCCTAGTATCTGTGTTTCTAGCAGTGCTATTGCTATCTTAGGTTCATGAGGAATATGAGGCCAAGTGGTTAAACGACTGGCCCAAGGCCATCCAGAATTGATGACCAAGCAATGAGTCCTATGCTACACCTAGAGCTCTTAATGATTATGGTGAGATGGCTCTCCATCAGGGAGGAATGGGAAATAATTGTGGGACCCACCATGGAATGGAAGTTAAGTTGACAGGGCTGAGAATGAGACCTTAACCTTAGCTGGCCATGGTTACTGACAGACAGAGGGATGTAGAAGGAGGAACAGGTTGGAGAACTGGAAGATGGTAGAGGATCCTGAGATTTCCAATACAAGGATTCGAACCACATGGCAGTTCTGGGCCCCAGTGGTTCTTTGGTTTTCTACTATGTTCAGGTGTTTCCTTATGAGTTGCTCAGTAATTCTGGGAAACATCCAATGCCTTGAGGCAGACGCATGGGATGTAATCAGGAGTGTGGATTCTGAGGATAGAAACATTGAATCCTATTTTTTTTCTAGATCTTTCTGTCAAGGAGATTTAACATCTCTATGCCTGAAGTTCCCAGTCCATTTGAACTCGATGAGTATCATGATGGAGCGCTCACAGATTTATCTGAAAAGATCTGGCACAAACTGTGGCCTCGGGGATAGTTTGCCACTGCCCTGTCCTCTCCATCCAGCATGGAGGGAGCAAGGATGGTGGGATGTATAGCCCAGTCTTTCTCCACTCAATCTTCAGTACCTCCTGCCAATGGCACAGGCTGTAGTCCAAGCAATGCAGTTTGTAGGGGTCAACCTTCTGGTAGCAGGGCAGAGAAGACACAGAGAGGCAAAGAGGATAATGTCCAGACGCATCTGTCTCACGGGCTGTGACGCTTATAGGAGTATTAGCTGTACACTTCTTGGGGCCATGCTGAGCACACCTGCTGCTGTAAGTCCCATCTTTATTGTTAATAATTAGGCAATTTAGGATGTTGTCATTCATTGGAATTTCTTGGTCCAGGAAGGTTTGGCTCAATTGGCAGGAAGAACTTGCAGCAGCAGCAGCAGCAGCAGCAGCAGCAGCAGCAGCAACAGCAGCAGCAGAATTGTTCAGGGATCTATAGATTAAGGCGAGCCAAGAACACTGTAACATTGGACATACAATATTGCATGTGTACTTTTCTGGAGTACGGAGCATCCACCATTCTCCAGGAAGTCCCAGAAATTGGGCACTAAGCCTGATGTCCTCAGCTCTTTTAGGGCTCTGCTTCCTAATGTCCTACCAGCTCACAGCTGACTGAGAACTGTGGGGACACCTGGACTCTTAGTAGCCATCTAAGAACTCCCACTTTGTCTCTTTCCCCAGTACACAGGACCAGAATGCCCCTGGGAACTGGGCCTTCTATGACCAGCTGGCTGCCTTGCTGTGGGTCAAGGAGAACATCAAGTTCTTCGGTGGAAATCCTGACTCCGTAACCATCTTTGGTGGCTCAGCAGGAGCCATAAGCATTTCTAGCCTTGTGAGTTTTCTGATTTATGACTTGGCTGGAGGGGGATTATAATCATAAATACAAGAGACACCACCTATAGTTGGTTGCTGCTCTTATGTTGATAGTTATTTCCTTAGGGTTGAAAAAAACACTTGTATCAATTCTTTGAGGATTTAATATGTGCATACAATGTATTTTGATCATGTTCATTCTCCTACTCCTCCAAGATCCAACTCTTCAAACTTCATGTCCTTTTTAAAAAATATATTTATCTTTATGCATGAGTGCTGTATCTCCATGTACACCTGCAGGCCAGAAGAGAGCATTATATCACATTATAGATGGTTGTGAGCCACCATGTCGGTTCTGGGAACTGAACTCAGGACCTCAGGAAGAGCAGACAGTGCTCTTAACCACTGAGCCATCTCTCCAGCTCCTTCATGTCCTTTTTTATTTCTAATAACTCACTCAGTTCAGTTTGAGCTGCTCATATCCACATGGTGTGGAGTCGTCCACTGGAGTAGAGTACACATTTTAAAGGATACGTATTGCTCCACTGCTAAGTTGGGAGTCTGGGGCAAGTCTCATTTCATGAACGAGAGAGCTGACATCAGGAGAGTTTAGATGAATTTCTAGGGTCATACTGTAAGAGAAAAAAATGCCTGTGTTTGCAGAGTTGAATACCTACAACCTAGTCATCAGTAAGCACTTCTCTCTCTCTCTCTCTCTCTCTCTCTCTCTCTCTCTCTCTCTCTGTCTCTCTGTCTCTCTCTCTCTCTCTGTCTCTCTCTCTCTCTGTCTCTCTCTCTCTCTGTCTCTCTCTCTCTCTCTCTCTCTCTCTCTCTCTCACACACACACACACACACACACACACACACACCTACACACAGAGGGAGGCCAGCAGATGGCATCACATGATGAGAGCCTGTGAAGGAAAAACATCACATCTTGAACCAGGAAGTAGAGAGAGATACTCATTTTATTAACCACTCTCTCCTTACTTTAGTCCTTTTCAAGACCAGGGTTTCCTAATTGGTTCTACCTTTAGCAAGTTTCACACTCTCTTCCAATACTGCCATTCTGGAGATGAAGTATCTAGCATTTGGACCTTCTTGGGGATGGGGGATGGGGGCGGGGTGGAATTGTCCACTAGAAAAACTCAGCTAGAGAACAAAGGCTTGTAGTTGCACACACAGTGCTCATTTCTCACTGAAAATTGCATACAGGCATTGTTCTTTTAGAGCTGGTCTGCTGCCCAGAAGTTGGACGTGAATCCTTTGTATAGATCAGCTGCAGAACTCACTGCCTCTGATTACAGTTTCTGAGGATTTTTTTATGGTCGGCACCCTCTTAAACACATCTACAAAGTAGCATGTCATCTGTGGCTTTTAGCAAACCACTCTAACACCGTTATAACAGCATAGCAAGCTTTTACGGTTTTTCGCTCAAAGATTTCACTCCTACACACACCAAACTGGACAGCAGATTGGATGTATGTAGCCACCTATCTTTATCACAGAACCTCCTTTTCCCCTGCGGGGCCCACTGGTCCACGTGATAGACATAATCACAAGTGCAGCTGACAACGCAGCCTTGGCAACAACATACATGACCTTTGGCAAAAGACTGATACAAATCAAAATGCATGAATGTGGTAAAAAAAAAAAAAAAACTGTCCCCAAGTGGTCAGCATTTCCATGACATAAATTAATATGTTAATTAGAGGTCAATTTCATGATAGTGGCTTAAGAGGCTTTTTGCTGTAGTGCCCAGCCCTACTCAAGGTAACGATGTTTTCAATATTGCCTTCTAAGGAGGACTATGTTAACCCATGTTTTATATATATATATATATGACAAAGGCCACCCTTCATGAGTGAAACTGACCATGGCTGATTGTTCATATTCAATACTTATCCTACTCCAAATAAAAATACCTATGACACAGATACAATTTTTGCCACAGTGTTTCAGAGCAATAAACTTACACCTGGAACTATTAAGCGACTTGCTGGTAGGAAGGGCGTAAAAGACACTAGGAGCCATGGCAGAAGAGCTGACTAAGTGTTCCTGAGTCCAATCCTGGAGGCACATGCCTATAATCCTTGAACTGGGGGGGGGGGCAGAAGGATGAGGGCAAGCCTGGGCTACAGAGTAAGATCCTGTCTTAAAAGCAGGGGGAAAAAGTAATAAAGAAATGGGGACTCACAGAGGTAAAATAACTCATTCCAGCCTCTAGATCTAGTCCTTAAACTCCCAAGCAAGCTCTCCAGGCCAAAGCTTGGCTCCTGGAGGAGGTTTTCTGGAATGGTATCTTAAAGGACGGAATGAGTGGCGTGTACCATGGCTGTGGTTCTGGGATAACTGCTGCTGAGTCTCCTACATTCTCTTTCCAGGTTCTGTCTCCTTTGGGCAACGGCTTGTTCCACAGAGCCATCATGGAGAGTGGGGTGGCCATCATCCCCAGCCTGAAGAGCCTTGACTCTGAAGTGAGCCATGATGTAGGTACACTGTCCACATCTCTAAGTCCCCAGCAGTCCACGGGCCGCCATCTTCTCATCATGCAATTAGCTTTCCTTACTGACCATGTTCAGAGAACCTCATGCTAGTCCAAGAGCATTCTTCTTGTGCCTGTATGGAAGGCATGGTCAACAGGAAAGGGTAGGGTTACACAGCACAGCATAACTGGTGTGCCCAAGCATGTGTGTGTGTGTGTGTGTGTGTGTGTGTGTGTGTGTGTGTGTGTGTGTGT
>OU015753.1:32260920-32278224 GCA_907169655.1 Acomys percivali
GAGAGAGAGAGAGAGAGAGAGAGAGAGAGAGAGAGAGAGAGAGAGAGCAGTGGATGGCTGTAGAGTGTGTGTGTGTGTGTGTGAGAGAGAGACAGAGACAGAGACAGAGAGACAGAGACAGAGACAGAAACAGAGAGACAGAGACAGAGACAGAGACAGAGACACAGGGAGGATGCAGAGCGAGAGCACTCTATATTCAAATGGGTGGCAATGGCTAGAACAGAAGACCACTGAGAAAGGTATGCTCAGCCTGCCCTTGTTTGGAAGCCAGGATTTCTTGGGTGGTGCCTTGACTGCACGTTGGAGCTATGACTTAAGGATTCAGTGAGGGGCCATGGTATGAATGGTTCAAAGAATGGGAGGAGCCTTGGGATCCCCATGAAGCAGGTAAGCAGCTGGGTTTGTCTTCTTCTTCTGCAGAGGAAGCCACTGAAGAGGAGATGTCTCTAAGCAAGAAGATGATGAAGTACTGGGCTAACTTTGCCAGGAGCGGGTGAGTGGACCAGCTGGCCTCCTTGTGATCGGGTGTTTGATGATGGCCGTCTTACCAGAGTCTGCTCTCCCTTTTAGGGATCCTAACGGGGATGGCCTGCCCCTGTGGCCAGTCTATGACCAGGATGAGCAGTACCTGATGCTGGATTTGAACATTAGCGTTGGACGGAGACTGAAGGACCAGAGAGTGGAGTTTTGGACAGATACCCTCCCCCTGGTCATGTCTGCTTCTGCAGCACTGTTCAGGCCCGCTTCCTCCTTAATCCTCTTTTCCCTGCCTTTGCCTCTCCTTTTCTCTGTTGCTCCTTAGAAGTAATCATTGTGTGGGTCTGATTTCCCTCCTTCTTCTAAGTTTTTCTCCCTCAACCATTATCTTCATTCCCAGGTTAGCTGCGTTCTGGGGGGATTTCTGTGCACTAATCTGCTTTAGCTGGAGTTTTATGGGCTTAGGGATGAACCTCATGAGATTCTTTTCAACATCAAAAAATTCAATTTGTCTTGGAAGGTAATGAGGTTTTCTCAATGACTGTGGAGAGGGCTGGGCCATTACTTGTCACATAATGATGCCATTACTCATATGAAGTAAAATTAGAATGCAAAACATATGCAGCGAATGCAATTTAATTTGTGCTCACAAATCCCCTCCCACCCCCAGCACTCATAAAAATTGGAGCCCCTTAGCCCCAGTACAGTAGAGCTTTTAGTATAAGCCAAGTCTTGGCACGTCTTGGTTTGAGCCCTGTCTTAGTGAGACATGTGGGGGAGGGGTACATGCCAGAAAGTATCCTGCTGTGACATCATCCAAGGCCCAGGGGTGTAGAGGTCTAAAACCAGACAACACGGTTCAGGCCAGGAATGAGAAGAAAAGAGGCTTTGCTGGTAGTGTTAAAGGCGATCTCATAATTCATCAAAGTTATGCTGAGTGTATCATAGAGAGAGAGAATGCGCCCAAGGGGCACAGTGATGAACAGAAATGTGGCCTTTACCAAACGACATGCAGACAGGTATTAGGGAAGATGCACACCTCTGACTATCTTATGGTTTTAGGTTTGGTGAGTGCTATTTGGGAGAAGGTGTGTTAAGATTTAGAAGAGAAAGAGCTTGATTTAGAATAAAGCAATAGGCTTTTTCTGGAGTCGTCACATTTACACCAGAAAGGATGGAGTCAAGTTAGCCACCTGGTAGGGCTGTGTGCATGTGTTGCTTGCCAACATTCAAAAAAAAAAAAAAGAAAGAAAGAAAGAAAGAAAGGCGGCACTCTCACTTTTTAGGTCAGTACTGTGCCTGTATAACTTGCAACCGTGTCTCATGATTGTTGTGACTCCTTCAGGATTACACATCAGGCACAAACAGTAGGCAGGTTTCCGAAATGCCAGTAACTTCCAGTTCAACCGGCTCAATGATTTCCAGCTGGCAGACAGACTCTGACTGCCTAGAAGTGTTTCTTCGGCCTCCTCTCTGCAAATGGTTTGCAACTAGCCCTGGGACAAATGTATTGGAGGGACTTTGTATTACAAGCCATATTTCCAACTCCTCTAGAAAGAGAAAGCAAATTCTGGAATCAGCAGAGTTCTGTGGAACCCATGGACCACTTTGGTACATGCTGGAAGGTATACCTTCCTCAGGATTGTCTGCAGACATCTTCCAGGAAACGGTCATGGTTTTCCATGGCAAGTCTCTTTCTGCCAAGGTGCCTACTCTCTGAACATGCCACCCAACATTGTGGGCTTCTTCTAGGTCAGGAGGTTTTGGAAAAGGTGGACTAAGAGGTACCCAATTCTCTTTATGGTTCTAGAAAGAGATCATGCTATTTGTAGGGAGCTGGGAAATTCCATGATCCTCTGCAGCTGTCTTTCCCTATCTTGGAAAAAGTATCATCTAGAAATCACTTATTTAAAATGAAAATTTTAGCCAGGCATAGTGGCACACACCTTTAATACCAGCACTTGGGAGGCAGAGGCAGGTAGATCTCTGTGAGTTCGAGGCCAGCCTGGCTTACAAAGCAAGTCCAGGATAGCCATAGATCCACAGAGAAACCCTGTCTCAAAAATCCAACCAACCAACCAACCAACAAAACAAAACAAAAAAGTTACAGGTTTGGGCAAGTCGTTTAGCTCACCAAGTGCTTGGTCTCCAAGCATGAGCAACAGAATCCACATACAAAGTCTGGGTGTGGTGGTAAGCACCCCTGATCCCAGTGTTGGGGAGGTGGAGACTGGATGATTCCCTGGGGCACTGGCCAACCAACCTAGCCTCACCGATGAGCTTCAGGTTGGTGACACACCCTATCTTAAAGGATGTGGGCCAAGTTCTTGAGAATGACACCGGACACTGTCCTTTGTTTCCCACACACATACACATGTGCAACACACGTGTACTACATCACTACTACGTTAAATGATATTGCGTGCTTCATTTACACTGCAACATTTACATGTCCAACATCCTCAAATTGGGTTCTAATATTGGCAGGTGTCTTGCTAGTGACATTTCCAAGTCACCAAGCTATAGAACCCTGCCCCTTCTTCGTCACATGCAATCTGATGTGTTGTGGATTTGAAGCTGACATAGAAGTGAAAGCTGATGTCTACTTTTTTTTTTCTATTTGGTTGTGACTTCCCTCTCAGGGGTGCAGAGGAATCATTTGGATGCATATTCTGCATCCAGTGGCTAACCAGTCTTCAGTCACAATGAAGATGTATGGGCCCGGACATCTGTATTTTCAGTTCACAGACATCTGATGCTCCCTTTGACTAAGAACCACTGAATCCATGCTCAGTCTGTATATACTTTCTCTCCAGAAGTCTCTTTTAATATCCTGGACACGAATGAGCATAGTTCTATTGTTAAGTCTTGGTGTCTCTGAGCTCAATACATAATGGAGACTGACCTTGGACTCTTAATCCTCCTGCCTCTACCTCCCAAGCATTGAGATTATCAATATATATATATATATATATTCACATCTAGCTTTAAAATATAATTTTATGAGCTATTTTGGGAATGACCTTTTTTTTAAATCTTACAATATTATTTATAGAGTCAAGATTTTTAAGAATGCAGGCTCTTGTAATGCCAGACTGTTTAAGCATACTCTTCTTGAGGTATTTAACCGCATTGCTTCCTTATCATCAATACAAGTATACAGTACGTATCAGTTATCTATGTTGTTCCATCATCGCAAAAATCCAAAATATGTAAAAACATCATTATTTTAAACTAAATAATTGTTTTTTTTCTTTTTACCAGGAAGTCTTTTTAGTTACTTAACTCCTAATCTCAGACCCCTTTCTTTTTCTTTTTTTTTTTTTTCATCAAGAAGAAAAACAAAGGTTTTTTTTTTTTTTAGGCTTTTTTTTTGGTTTTTTTAAATTAATTTATTCATATTATGTCTCGATTGTTAGCCCTTCCCCTGTTTCCTCCCATTTTTCCCTCCCTCCCACTTACCCCTTTCTCCCCTTCCCTATGTCTGTGATTGAGGGAGACCTCCTCTCCCTATATATGCTCTTAGAATATCGAGTCTCTTCTTGGTAACTTGCTATCCCTCCTCTGAGTGCTGTCAGGCCTCCCCATCCAGGGGACATGGTCAGAAAAGGGGCACCAGAGTTCGTGTGAGAGTCAGATCTCACTCTCCACTCAACGGTGGAGAATATCATGTTCGTCAGCTAGGTCTTGGTAGGGGTTCGAAGTTTACTGCCTATATTCTCCTTGGCTGGTGCCTTAGTTTAAGGAGGACCCCAGGACCCAGATCTGCCTGTCATAAAGTTCTTCTTGTAGGTTTCCAGGATCCTGTGGGTCCTACTATTTCCCCATTATTCCATGCTACTCTTGCCTAAAGGCTCAATAGGATGTCCTCTCCTCTGACCCACTTTCCTGGTAAGTAAAGTTTTTCAGGGTACGTATCCCTTGGACTAGTGTTTTGATATAAGTGAGTATATACCGTTTGTCTGTTTTTGCTTCTGGGTGAACTCACTATGATAATTTCTAGATCAATCCATTTGTCCACAAATTTCGGGAATTCCTTGTTTTTAATAGCTGAGTAGTATTCCATAGTGTAAATGTACCACAGTTTCTTCGTCCATTCTTTTACTGAGGGACACTTAGGCTGTTTCCATGTTCTGGCTATTATGTATAAAGCAGCTATGAACATGGTTGAGTCAGACCCCTTTCATTAAACCAAATCAACATCGAATTTAGGAACAAAACACCAGCCTTTGCCTGGCGTCCAGTGTCCAGCAGATGGCAGCACTACAACATGGGAAAGGCGCTTCCTCCTGCTGGCGGCTCCTGACAGCTGTGGCGGCACTGAATGAAATGCGCGAGCCTACTGAACTAGAAAGAGCAATATTTACACCTTTCATCTTCTCTGTAATGTTTGGCATGGGGTGTGGTGTCATCGGTGACCCAAAGGGCTAGACTCACAGGCAGAACAGGCTGAGCAAGGTCTGAAGCGTTTTTGGTTTTGACTAATGAGCCTCAGGTGAGGCAGACCTTCCTTCCAGGCTGGCCTTTTCTTCTCTTCTCTGGAGGGTCTTCAGGCAGTGGATCCTTTGCTAAAGTCAAAAGTTCAATTCTTCCCCCTCAGCTTCTGGCCTGAGATGCCCTATGTGATACTTCCTTCCCCAGACATCTTTCCACGGCCGAGGGGAGGCCATTCGCGCGTTACCTTTGCGTTCCTCTACAGTTGGTTTAGAGCGCACTTGTTCCCCGGGAAGGGAGGAACAGAAGGGAAATCAAACCAAAACTAAAACAACAACAACCAGCCTACTTTGCCTTTTGAGTGTGTCAAAATACAGGACACACTTATTTATTGTTGAGTGTTGGCTTGAATGGATCGGAGCGCATGTTTAGACTTACTGCCAGGAACAGTGTTGTGGGAGCAGAGTGGCAAGTGAGCAGGGTGGAGAAGTGGCTGCAGCATGTGAGGACCTATGGGGACAGCTTTCACACCCTGGTCTGGAGGAAATACTTAAAAAAAAAAAAACCAACAGTCATATTAGCCCATCCTCTGTTGCTGTATTAACATACTTGAGGCAGATTAAGGCTGAGAAGTTCACGAAAGTAAAAAGTTTATTGAAGCCAGGCGGTGGTGGCACACGCCTTTAATCCCAGCATTCGGGAGGCAGAGGCAGGTGGATCTGGTTCGAGGCCAGCCTGGTCTACAAAGTTAGTCCAGGACAGCCAAGGCTACACAGAGAAACCTTGTCTCAAAAAACCAAAAAAACAAAAAGAAAGAAAGAAAGAAAGAAAGAAAGAAAGAAAGAAAGAAAGAAAGGAAAAAAAAAAGCTTTTTGAGCCCACAGCCATGAGGCTCAAAAGCAGACGGCATCTGCTTGGCTTTGGTGAGGACTTTAGGAACAGATGACACTGCAATGGAGGGAGCATGGCTGGAAGAAAGCACCCCAGTGCAGGGGGGAGGGATTGCTCTCACCTACAAACATCAACAATAATCCATTCTGTCCTTCAACATCTGCAAATACCACAGATGAAAGAATTGTAGAGTAGCATACGCCTGTTTAAACTGCCGTCCCTTGGGTGGAAGAAGACCCAGAGAGAACCATGCTTTGCATAGGCTGTGATCATCCATCCTTGATGGTTATTCTGAGCAGCACTCCTTTCTGCCCCTGTTTCAGTTCCTGCCTCCAGATTTGTGCCTTGTATTCCTGCCTTGACTCCCCTCAATGATGGACTGGGATGCGAGAGGTATAGGCTAACTAAACCCTTTCCTCCTCAAGTTGCTTTTGCTAAGGGTGTTTGTCACAGCAACAGCAAATCCACTGTGTCCAGCACAGACTCTAGAACCAGAAGATGCACATGGAATAGAGCATCTGGCCAAAGCTCTGACAGCAGACAGCCCCTGAAGCTCCAGGAGATGACTGCAGTAACACTGACCCTTGGCCAAACCAATGCCTGTCACCTAGCTGGTGATGGTGGTCAAGACAAATGTCGGTGTGTTACCAAGTGACTGTCATTGGTTCATTTTCTGCACAAGTAGCTTGTATAGGTATGGGTGTGGGTATGGGTATAGGTATAGGTATGGGTATGGGTATAAGTATAGGTATAGGTCTTTTTTGTGAATATAGTGTGTTATTTATATTTCTCCATTTACTTTATCATTTATTTTTTTAAGTACACTGACATATCTTCCAAATTTACCTTTAATTGATTGCAGGTAACACTGGCATTCTATTCATAGAAATGAATGCCTGAAGTTAAATAAGTTAAAAAGTAAGTAGTGCATTTAAAGAAATTCAAAGAAAGCACAATGGCACCGTGGTACTCTGATACTGTGTAAAACCTCCCAATATAAAGCAGAAAAGTGAGAGCTGTGGATTCACTAAAGGATCATTAAACTGAAGAAGTTAGTGCCCTCATGATCCACTTCCCTCAATAGCAACGTGAGCTGGGACCAAGTATTCAACACATAAAAGATTTAATTAGACACTTCATAATGAAGTCATAACAGCAGCGTCTTGGGTAAAGTGCAAGGTCACGTCTGCACTTGAAAGCCTAGAACCACCAGAGTTACTGGACCACAGAAGCTAGAGAATGTGTCCTAATACCCTAGTTGAGTAACTTTGGGGCTTCAAGTTGCGCTACAATGTTGCATTGATAATATCTGCCTCTGAGGCTGGAGAACGTCTTATATACAAAGTTGGATATGTTTATGTCCATCTGCCATGGACTGGTTACAGACTGATCAGATGAAAAAGATTAGACATAGCTTGGTGGCTCTAAAGGACTTCTGGGAAACTCTTTGGAAGAGGGAGATCTTTTCTGCTACATTAGGTGGTGTAATTGGTCTGCTTAACCAAGGTGGGGATTGAGGTTTAGGGCGGGGACAGCGTATCCTTTAAAAGGAGGGCAGAGAAGTCAGAGGTAGAACTGTTGCCACCGCACAATGTGGTTCCATGCTTTGGTCTTGGTCTCTCTTTCTGCCTGCATGGCTTACGGTGAGTCCTCTGCATTACAAATATATGGAAGCCCTGTCCTAGGGAAGAGGTGGGCAGAACTGCAAGGGACGAAGGGCTGGTTCTGTAGCATGCTTTATTCTTCCAGTTTGGACTTTGAAACAGTCATGTCCAACCTACCTTGGCCATGAAAGATGACACAGAAGACTGGAAAGTTCCTGAGACCCTGCTGCAGGCATCAGGCCCAGGAGGCTGGTATGCTAACTGCAGGCTTCATACAGGGGGATGAAAAAAGATTGGATTATTTCCATCCTTGATTCTTAGTCTAATAGCTAGCTGGATCTGAAATATCTAAAATAGATCTTTAAAATATTTTTAGAAGATTATTAAAGTATCACTGGAATCTGGAACATGGATCTGAAACCAGCTCCGGCTGTTAGTTCCGTATCCTTTGTCCAGGCATTTGATTTTCTGTGCCCGGGTGACTCCTATCTCTAAAATATGGATAAAGCTAATATGACAGTTATCTTATTAGGCCGTGGCGAGAAGAAAACTGATGTTTGTTTCTGGAGCACTTAAAATAGGCTAAAGGAGTATACTCACACAGGACGTGAGTGTTGCCAAAGGGCGCTGAGTCATTCAGGAGGTATGGGTGGAGGGACTGTGGGCAGAGGCTTTTACTGTGTGTCCCCCAAAAGGAAGTGGGGAGGCAGAGGAGGGGCATCCCCCCAAGGAATGTACTGAGATCAAAGGCAAGCTGCAAGGCTGCTGACGACAGACATGCAGTGCTACTGGTAACAACCCATGAAACAGGCTTCTGGAGTTGTTAGTTCATTTTTGGAGTTTCTAGTATTAATGATCATGTCCTCAGGCTTATGGTGGGGCTGTGCTCTCTATCTTAGCCTTAAAACGTTTTAAGTCAGAGTACAATAAATTGGGGACTATATGGGCATGCCTTCATGAAAGTTCATAACAGGGATAGTTGTAATTAACAGCCACTACTACAAAAAAACCTGAGTATACACAGCATGGAACTGGCCATTGACCCTATGAGACTTGGATACGTAGTTATTTATTTTTACCCTCAATTTACACTAAATCATTTATTCAACATGCACTATTAGTCCATACTTAACTTAATACTTTCATCAGGAATATAGCTCATTACTGTAAATTATTACAAATAATAAAGTAATTACTCAAGAAAAATCTAGAGTAGACAAGAAAATTAGAGGTTCAGATACTGTTTTAATAATCTTTACCAGAAAGCATTTCTAATACTTGTATTATTCCTTTCTTAGGGCGTGTCTAGATTGTTGTTTTTGTCTCTGGTCACACACACTTTGGGGGAGATGATGACAGGCTGTCTGTCTCCACAGCACCTGGGAGGGCAGGAGTCAGGACGTTATTCACAGTGAAGGATATTCTAATACATAGAGATTACTGAAGCCAGCTGGGGGCAGGTCAGGAGTGACCATAATGGACCTTGAGAGAGGATCCGGTTGATTCAATGCTCACCGCAGGTAGAAGTGTGACATCAAAGTGTTTTCTCTGAGAGAATGCAGCCAATGAGCATTCAGAAGCCTGATACCCAGTCTCTACTCTCTACATGACTGAGCTTAGAGGCAATGGAGGAAAGTTCTAGAATTATATATTTTATCATCCAACACACATGTTCACAAAATAATCTCAATCTTTATGATGGTTCCGCCCCCCCCCCCCCCCTTTTTTTTTTTTTTTTTTTTTTTTGGTTTTTCGAGACAGGGTTTCTCTGTGTAGCCTTGTCTGTCCTGGACTAACTTTGTAGACCAGGCTGGCCTCGAACTCACAGCGATGCGATCCTCCTGCCTCTGCCTCCTGAGTGCTGGGATTAAAGGCGTGCGCCTGCCACCACTGCCCAGCTCTCCACTTTCTTACTTAGGGCCATTTTTCCTCTCTTTGTGAACACCACTGGGTGGCATCGTAGTCACTTGTTCCGAGGCAGGCCCTGTGCTTCGGCCTCTCTCGGTCTTTGCAAGTCTCCTCTCTGTTTTATATGCCCTTTTCCCATCTTATCTCATTCCTTTCCTCCCCATCAGCAAACCCCAGTTCCTCTGTGATCAACCAAACAGAAGAAGGCTGACTCCTATATTCATTCCTGTCTTCTCTCAGGACAAAACCTCTTTCACTACAGCATCAGGTCAAGTGTGTCTGTGGTCCTTCACCTATCAGGCCTGAGACAAGGGGAGTACTTCCTCCTGAGACAAGGAGGGTACTTCCTGTTCATCCTCTCACCCAGCATACACTGGGATTATGACAGATAAATACTTCCAGAGGTTTTAAAGATAGAAACCGAAGGTCTTGTTTGTTAGAAGTTCTCTGTTTTCAATTACTTTGCCTGGATAGTTTTACACCTCCAACTCCAATTTATTCATCCCATCATTATTGTGAGTTATGAAGAAATATTTTCTTTGTTTTATGTGAGACGAAACCATGGCCTAATTAAAAATTAAAATAAATAAATAAATAAATAAATAAATAAATAAATAAATAAATAAATAAACAAGAAACCATGGCCTAGAGGGTCGAGGTGACCCATCAAGGTCACAGGTATAGATAGTGGGGAAACTCCTGGAATTCAGGACCGGTGTTCCCGTTCTGATATGTTCTTGCTTCTTTGCAATGTCCAACAGGGCAGCCATCTTCACCACCTGTGGTGGACACCGTTCAAGGCAAAGTGCTGGGAAAGTACGTCAGCTTAGAAGGAGTCACACAGCCCGTGGCCGTCTTCCTGGGAGTCCCCTTTGCCAAGCCCCCTCTTGGATCCCTGAGGTTTGCTCCACCACAGCCTGCAGAGCCCTGGAGCTTCATAAAAAACACCACCGCCTACCCTCCCATGTAAGCCTCTGGGGTGGGCCTGGGCCTCGTTCAACCATGAAGCAGAAAGGAGTCAAGGCAGTTCCTCGACCAGATGTATTTTCTTCTGGAGTCCTTAAGAACAGTGTAGACATTAAAGCAATCAATCATTGTCATGGGTTTTTGGAGCCCTTATTTGCCATGTGTTTGTTGAGGGTTCCTGTGAGTCAGGTATGTCCTGGGAGTATGAATCCATGAGCAAAGGAAACCATGGTCTTCAGAATACTTCCTGTTAGGGGACAACAAACCAGTAAATAAGTGATGTAGAGACTGTGCTAGAATGTTCTAAGGGCTCTCATGAGGCAAAGCAAAGTAAGTTTCTGCCTGTTCTGTCTTGAATGCTGGTGGGGCAATGTGGGCTGGCTAAGAATGAATGTGGGTGAGGGACAGTGGAGCTTGACTGAAAATTCAGTCTGGCTACCTACTCACAGGCAGAGTGGTGGCCCGTGTTCCTTAGTCACTGTGCCAGGTCAGTGAAGAAAGCCGGCGGTTCCAGGTGGCCTGATAGCCACTCCCTGAGAAGCCCAGACACCTTCTGTCCTCAGTTCAGACACCACCCATCTCCTCAGGTCCTTCTGAGGGTTTCCAAAACCCTACTTCTTTTGATCTTCTAACCTTTTATTCTTTTCCTTTTTAAAACATTTATTCTTTTCACTGATTGCAAGGATAGCGAGAACAGTTTGCTAAAAGCAAAACAAAAAAAGAGTTGGGAAATACAGGAAGTGAGGACAGGAAAACTAAAACCACACACCGTTTCCCCACCCAAAGAGAACCACTGGTAACATTGCAGTAATGCCTTCTCATCCTTTTATCTGCTGCAGACTTTCTTCCCGATCATAGGTATAGGCACTTTGCCTGACTCTTCCCTCATTTATAAGAATATCACCAGTACCATAATCATTCAATCTCATAATGATCACAGCTGGATATTAGAGAGCTACCTTAATTTTGATATTGAAATAAAGCTTACTTACTCAATTTCTTTTTGGGGGGGTCATTAAGATTTTATATTCTTAGCAAAATAAATAAGAATATGGTGGGATATGTCCTAGCTAAATAATCACATGCTTTCATGAATATTTTAGCCCCGGAAATAACATTATTGAATCAAACAATATGTACTTTTGGCTTAATTTACCTTCATAAATATTCTAAATATACATGCTTCTTTCAATGATATATGAAATATCCTTATTTAGCAGATGCTTGCCAATGGTTGGTTGGGCTTAATTAAAAAATATTGTGTTGTGGTTATTGAATAAGGAAAATAGTAGTATAAAAGTCACTAACAATACTATAGGGCCTTTGTGTTAAATTTATGTAGATACTGGTGAAGTTGAAATCCTTTTCCTCTTTGGTATTTGAAAATTAAAATCTGTTATGAATACTATTCCCCTTGCTATTGTTGAAATGGGGCACACTTTCCAAGATGGAAATCAAAAAGTCCTCTCTACTATCTCAGATTCTGCTACCTGACAGCTGTGGGACTCTGATACCTGAGAGCCTCAGTTTCCTCTTTTATACTATGGAAAGCATGCTTTCCTTAGAGTACACTGAGATCAAAGAATGTTGGTTGGTTAGAATTTACCTGGAGCATATACACTATGTGTCCTTCTGGTCATGGTATGTTGGACAGTTTCTCTAATCAACCTTTGCCTTACTTTTCTCATTTATAAAAGGTATAAAAGAACTTGTGCATGCCTATGACTAATCTGGAGCTTAAATGCGCTGTTACATAAAGGGGCTTTAAATCAATGCCCATTTTTAAACCAACTAGGAAGGCTCAGTTCATGTTAAAAATTACAATATAAGAATAATCTCTGATACCTCTTATCCAGGAAGCCTCCAGTGATTACTGGGGTAGATACATAATAGAACCTTAGTAGTCCAGGGCAGCAAGGCACCTAGAGTCAGCCCTATTTCTACCTGCCTCGGGAGGATTAGGGGCCAGAGCAGGAAAGAAATTCACCCAAGTTTGCCCAGTACATTAGTGGCTGAGAAAGGACTAGGGTGCAACTCTTTGTCCCACAAAGATATGACCCCTGACCTGTAATGAGCTGTCAGTCATTGGAGGTTGTTCTCCTGGTGATGGAATTCTCTGAAGAACTAGATCATGTGTATGTGGTGGAGAAGTGGGCTGCCCTGCAGCCCATACAAAGCTTAGCAGAAGAAAGGCCATCAGACAGGGCAGGGTGTGCCATCTCTCATGACAGGTCAGCATTTGAGCATCCCCTTTCGGTGACTAAGGCAGCCAGAACATTCTAGGAAGAGGAATGATGCTAGGTCTTATCCTCTTCAGATTTAGGAGTCTCAACAGAACTTCAGGAACCATAAAGACCCTCTTACCCATTGGTACCAACCCCATCTCTGGCCAGAAGCTTCTGAGTGCAAAGCTGAGCCTTGGGTGACATGCCCAGCATCTGTCTGATGGAGCCTCAGGTGTTCTCTCTCCATCCCAGGTGCTCCCAAGATGCTGAAGTAGGGAAGATGCTCTCTGATCTCTTCACCAACAGAAAGGAGAGCATCTCTTTCACGTTTTCTGAAGACTGTCTCTACCTAAATATTTACACTCCTGTCGACTTGACAAAGAGCAACAGGCTGCCGGTAAACATGGGGACCACTTATCTGGGCTTTTCTGTGCAAGTGGAGTGAAGGGGTGGGGTGTGTAAGTAAGGATGAGGTGAAGGAAGCAGGGGGCAGGTGCTTCATGGGCCAGGACTAATTGGGAGATACAGAGTACGCTGTAACTTCTGAGAATGCAAGCATTCCCTCATGTTGTCCCAGAGATGTCAGTTAGACTGTGGTGTAGATGGCTGTACACCTCATTCTTCCAAGTTCTCTTATACTAAGAGAAGAACAATGATGTGAGTTACTAGAGACAAAGTATGGTCCCCAGAGCATCCATTTGCAAATTAAAGCTGAAAAGGATCTTAGAGAAAAATGATGAGCATTTTATTTTACAGACAGAGAAACTGAGGCAGTAATCGAAGACAAGGACGTCAAACATTAGTGACAGGGGAATAAGAGCTTGGATTTCCTGATCTTCAAATTTGTGCCTTTGGTGTGAGCTAAGAATTACAGGAGGCTGTTTTCCAACTATCATATATCAAACCTCTTACTGTTCCATGGCAGTGTGTGGGATGCACATGTCAGAACAATTCAGCCAAACATTTGGGACTTAATTGTAGCTCATTTCCTGCCTCATCTTCTTTCATCATAGGTTGGTGACTCAGCTTAGTTGGGGCCTGGAGGTGAAAGGGCTGTTGAAACAGAAGATGCCTCATGGGGTGGAAGAGGTTGGGGTTTCATCACCTCCCTAAGATGATCTAGGTTTTAGCTAGGAATGATAGGAGAGGTTGTGACCACAGTAAATGGCGACAGATCTTACTCACACATGCTTCTGTCTTCTATTGTACTCTCAGGCTATGCGTATACAGTCAGACGTGGGGTCAGGAGAGGAGGAGCATCAGCCATTCTCATACAGCCTTGTCTTCCAGTAATATAGGTGAAGACCAGAGTCTAGAGCGATCATATTGAAACATCTGGTTCTTGTCTTCTGCTGGAACAAAGGATTAGATCAGGGACACACCAATAGTGATAGAAATAAAGTTTATTTAAAAAGAGAAAAGTACTGTTGGCAATAACATGAGCCCAGGGAGCTGGCAGGGATCTGAGGTTCAGAGGCCTCGGTCACAAGAGTCTCTATCTTTCAAAAGTCATTCACAGCCTGGATTTGCCAGCATTTAAAGATCGCTGGGCTTGTTCCCCTAACATGCAGGTTTGTTCCATGTAGCTTGTGGTCAGAGAGGTTTCCATTTTTTTTTCTGCCTTTGGTTTCTCTTATCTACCCATTTTGATGCCTCTGGAACACCCAACTCTATCCTATTCTCTTACCTCAATTTTCCCTGAGAGATGTGGTCTCCAGAATATTCAGCGGGCACTGAAAGATGATGATCTGTCTTCTAAAACTTTTTCCGTGCTTCTGAGAGGTATAGGCCCTACCTAAGAGAGATCACAAACTCTTTCTCTACTTTATCAGTTGGTGTGGAGACTTTGAATTACTTATAGCAGAGGTTGGTTAGAATCCTTGAATCAATAGGGGTGTAGTTTGAAATTGTCATATCCTAGAAGACACAAATTTTACATAGTTAGAAATATAAAGTGTAACCACAAGTAGCATGACTACACTAACCAGTGGTCCCAGAAACCATCAAATGATTGTTCTGACTCATCCATGTGATCTGTGTGTTGTGTAGTTTTCTCTTAAGAATGTTGTTGAAACAACAACAAATGTCTTGATGATTATATTTTGCAAATATGAAAAGATACAAAGAACATTTTTAAAAGGGAATCCAATGGTAGAATGGGTTAAAAGGAAGACAGTGTGAGGTTATTACCCCTGAATGCCAACTACAGTCTTAAAAGAAAAAGAATAATGAAGACAATTAAAGCATAAAGTAGGATTACAATGTTCTCAGATCGAAGAGTCCTTGGAGCAAGTGATGCCGAGGATGGATGAGAAAGTTATTTCTAGTGCTTGGAGGTCAGCTCTTGATGTAAAACACAAATTATGTTTTTCTTTATTGGTAAATTATAGTATTTTAAAACACTCTTATGATGGCAGAAACAAAGAGAGAGAGCTAGCAACCGGACCTGGCATAGACTTTTGAAACCTCAAATTTCACCCCCAGTGACATGCCTACTACAAAAAGACCACATCTCCTCATCCTTCCAAAGCAGTTCCACCAATCTGAGACCAAACACTCAAATATATGAGCCCATGGGGGTCATTTTCATTCAAACCACATACAGGCATGCACGAATCTTGAGATAATTACCATGCAGAAGAAAATTTCACTCACCACTGCAGAGTTAACTGATATGAAGCATAAATTCAGATAGACAAAGGGTCCAGGAATAAGTGGTGAGGAAAATAGCACATCCTTGGTCCTGCTTGTGCCTGTGGTAAAGTTACAATATGAAGAGTGTCACAGGATGTGGTGTTCAATGTGGGAGTAAAAGGCATGTACTTCCAGGCAACATGAAGTTGCATGGTCAGCTGGGCATCAGTGAGAGGAGATGGAAGAAGATGCTTTTTGTATCCTTGCTGAACACTAGCAGATTTTAGTGGTTGGCCTCCTTGAGTCAGGGTGAGGAAAAGGCCAGAACAGAGCGCTTCTAATGGCTTTCCCAGCTGTTTCTTATGACCCTTGCTGTTGTGTCCTGCAGGTGATGGTGTGGATCCATGGAGGTTCTCTGGTGGTGGGTGGGGCATCCACCTATGATGGACTGGCCTTATCTGCCTATGAAAATGTGGTAGTGGTCGCCATTCAGTACCGCCTTGGCATCTGGGGATTCTTCAGGTAGGGCATTGGAGATATCACATTAGCTCCATAATAGTTTATTGCATACTGATTGTACAAAATAACAAAAAGTTGAATTTAGTTCCCCTCTTTTTTTTAATTGAGAATCAAAGTCCAAGATCAAGTAGCTTCATGGTGGCATCTAGTGAGGCCCTTTATTAGCATTGCCACAGAGATGATAAATCAAAATGGAGTGTTCAGCCTAAATATCACATCTCATGGTGATAGAGGAAACAAAAGAGAGGAGCCTTGTCCTTTCTGTAGGAGCTTTCTCTTGAGAACTCAGGATTCCATACTACACAGATACCTTCCAAGTGTAGCATCTGATGAGCTCATCATCTCCTATTGGCTCTTGTATTTTACAGAATTCATCATTGCATATTCTTGTCACTTTAGGAAGCAATAAACCTTTGGAGCACAAACCACATCTAAGGCACAGCAGCTGCCAAACAAAAGATTTTAGGACCCAGCTCTAGTGATGTAATTCCTCATGGAGCCCTTTACTTAGCCCATTCAAAAAGCATCCAGTCCCTTCATTATTTGATCTCACTGACCTCATTCTGTTGAAAGATGGTATTTTGGGTGGTCTTTTCTAATCACCTGCTCTTGCTTCCAAATAATTGACACAGAGACCTATTAGATTTATTCAACAAGCTTTAAAACACTAGAGCTGGGTAGATATTCATCTATTCTCACCATCTATGCTCATCTGGCTACCTCCTAGCCATACATCCCAAATTACATGCCATATTGGTCTTGTCTAGGCTGCTTCTGCTCCATAAGACCAGTCCTCATGGCTATGTGCTTTCTCTCCTTCTTCTTCCTTCTTCTCCTCTTAATTCTTCTCTCCAACCTCGTGATCCTGCCTGGGAATGGAAGTCTGGCTTCCCTGTCCTCTCTTGCCCAGCTATAGGCTGCTCAGCTTCTTTATTAACCAATCAGAGATTTGGGGAAGCAATGTTTATATAACATTGATCAATGATCATGACAACATCCAAATCCCAACTGCAACCAGATTTCGTCCTCTGAATACACAATGCACAAGACCAACCTCCCAAACCATTCCCCAGTAGTGCCTATCTACCTGCTTTTGATTCTCTTGCTTTGACTCTCACTCTATTTGTGAATTCTCTGCGGTTTTTATAATGGCCCATTCTTCATGTTCTCACTTCCAAAACACTCACTTTGACTAGTGCTGGCAGTACACTGCATTCCTCTGTGTGGTCAACATGCAGCACAGTGGCCGAATGCTTTACATCTTCTCGTAGGAATGGGAAGAAGAGACAGCCTCCTGAAAGAACTCAGTGAGTGCTCCTCAGGCACATCTTCATCTGCCCATGCCATCCAGGCTGCCCCCAAGGCCAAATGTGACCTTCATCAGTACTCTCCCTCACCACACGTGACTCACTGCACCAGCCATGAACAGTCACCTACTGCCTCTTTGAGACAATCCTTCACCTGGCTTTAGTCATGTTCTCTCTTGCTGGCTGCTCCTTCTCCCTCTGCAGTAAAGCCCTGAGTGATTGCAGCAGTGCTTTTACATCTCCCTATCTGTAGCCTTCACCACTCCTTTGAATCCCAGGTGCTCAGCTTTAGCTTCTTCTTCTTCTTCTTCTTCTTCTTCTTCTTCTTCTTCTTCTTCT
>OU015753.1:32290696-32310050 GCA_907169655.1 Acomys percivali
CACACACACACACACACACACACACACACACACACACACACACACACCACTTATCTCTATATTTTTGAATTTCTATCTAAAAGCACTTTGTTTTATTGATTTTTTTCACTGAGACCCAACAAAGAGATTTAATGCTTGTTATTGATTTGATTGATTTTCCTATTGGGTTCTGTTAATTTTTGAGTACTTACAAGTACTTAATTTCTTCAACAGATTATGGGATATCCACTCTCTGCAGGCAAACTGGACCAGAAGGCAGCTACATCTCTTTTGAGGAGGTCAAGCCCCTATCTTGTAAGAGACTGCGGTGAGCAGGGATGGGGGTGGAATTTGAGGATTGGTTGAGAAGCACAGAAGACTGGAGGGTTCATCTCAAAAAGCAGTGGCACAAATATATAAGGCTTGAGGTTCTGTTTCATTTTTAGGCTTTTAATGCTTTATCACCTAGGTAGAGACTGAAGGGTTGAAAAGATTTGTGATGAACAAAGACTTCTAAACTGTTCAAAGAAGTCACATTGCTTACCATTTAAGGGCATGAATTACTTACCTCCTTGATCTATTTCAGAACATCCCTGAGAATATAATTCCAGCAGCCATTAAGGAGTACTTGGGCGGGGCAGAAGACCCTGTCAAAAACAGAGACCTGTTTGTAGACTTGATTGGAGATGTGTTATTTGCTGTGCCATCTGTGATCGTGGCTCGTCATCACAGAGGTGAGACCCAGCGGTTGTAGATTGCAGAGGGTCACTGACAGCAGTATTAGTTTCTTATCCATTTGCCTCCCAGCATAGACAGATGTGGAAACTGTTGAGAATTGGGACCAAAGTCTTGGCTTTCCATGGTCAGGGGTGGGTATTGTCCTGTTGTGTTATCTGCTAGTAAGAAGCACAGGCTGAGGAAAGGCTCCAAATGCATGTAGTTAATTGGGAAGGCTAATGATGATGAACATGTTTAATATAGGTCCTTTGGTGCTCATACTGGTCCACAGACCTGCAGCATCACTGCCAATGGAGCCTTTAGCACTGTAGATTTTCTACTCTTATTCAGTATCAATGAATCAAAATCTGTATTTGAATAAAATACTGACCAATTTCACACCATCTGCAACGCGCATGCAATCCATCAGTAAGCTGGCTCCTTCTGTTTTATATACACATCTTCAGCCTATTGCCCTAAGTTTGAAATGCCATGACCCAGAGCACATGTTTAATATAGATGGTGGAAGCTGGAGAGGTCTAGACAAGAGTCAGAGCTTCTTTTTGCGGTAGGGACATTGATTCTGTCTAGGTTTGTGCCTCCACATGAATTGTGCGTGGACCTGTGTCTTCTCAGATGCTGGAGCTCCTGTCTACATGTATGAATTTCAGTATCACCCAAGCTTCTCATCAGACCTGAAGCCTGGAGTGGTGATGGGAGACCATGGGGATGAGCTCTTCTCAGTGTTTGGCGCCCCATTTACAAAAGGTAATGGCTCCTTGTAAGTGATGTGCCTGAAGCTAGGTCCTCTGAATTCCAGTCTTGTTGGGGTGTTCTTGAGTTTCCCCTCTTTAAACTTACTTTATTGGTTCATCAAAATGAAGTCGAGTTAACTTAGTCAGCTCCTAGCCTTTTCCTGCTCTAATTGGCATGGAAGAAGACTGTGTTTGTGTGTGTGTGATTTAAAGAAAGATCCAAGAACTGATAGCAATTCAATCAGGCAGAAAAAGCCCTGGGTTATGGCATTTCAAACTTCTGGCAAAAGGCTGTAGATGTGTATAGAAAACAAAAGGAGCCAGCTTACTGATGGAAAGTATGAAATTGGTTAGTATATTATTCAAATGCAGGTTTTGACTCAGTTGATACTAAGGGTAGAGACTCTACAGTGTTAAAGGCTCCCATGGCAGTGATGCTGTTGGCCTGTGGACCGGTATGAGCAACAAAAGGCCTTTATCCTCTTCCTCACAGGAGATGCCTCAGATGAAGAGATCAAAATCAGCAAAATGGTGATGAAGTTTTGGTGCAATTTTGCTCGGAATGGGTGAGACTGATAGCAGTGACAGACAGAATTGATGGGAGTGGTAGGATGTTATGGGGATACCATGGGGGAATTGGTGGATTTTAAAGTTTAAACAATCAAAGGCCTGGGCTATGACAATAGTATTTTGACAATGAGAGCTCTAATAGTGCCAGAGTCTCCAAGTAGATGGAACAGTCCTCATCTCCAGAGACATACAGTCCATGGCATCAACATGCCCAGGATCTGTCCAATTTTTCAGAGAAACCTAGGAGCCACATAGCAGATCTGAAAAACTTTGGCTTTGATTTTAGGAACCCCAATGGGAAGACATTGCCTGAGTGGCCAGAGTACAAGCAGAAGGAAGGCTACTTGAAGATTGGTACAACTACTCAGGCAGCTCACGGGCTGAAAGAGAAAGAAGTGGCTTTTTGGACGAAAGTCTGGATCAAGGATGCAGTGGAGAAGCCCCTCCAGGGAAAAACTGAGCTCTGAATGGGCAGCCCAGCCAGCTTTGGGGACCAATGAAGCAAAGGCAGAGTTATACTCTGTGGTGTTTGTGGGTGAAAGGGGTTTTTACCGTGGGGGCTTCAGAAATATATACCCTTCCACATCAATTACTAATGGGCATGGGAAAGTAAGAAAGGTGTGATATGTATATTTCATGGCCTCAATTTGCATAAACATAAGATCTTTTAGAGAACAATTCAGTGTCTGTGTTATGTCTTTGACTCCAAATGAATGTTCCCTGGCAGATAGAGCCACCATCTTAGTAAGACAACTCCACGGGGGTGGCTGGAGGAATAGGTGTCCTGAAATATAAAGGTGGACAGGTGCTTTGGAGGAGGGTAGTGTGAATATTAATTAGCTCACCCTCCATCTCCAGGCTGAAATGTTCTTACACATTAGGAGAATGACTAGATTCGAGAGTTTACCAAAGTGCTAAAAGTTGTACTTGGGCTACATCAAAGACTACAGAATTTTTGGGAACCATAGACCCAAGAGGAGTTTACATCAATCACAGACTCTTCTCCATGAGCATCTGACAGATGTCCATGATCAAGATTGGAGTCAGGTAGAATGGCTAGATAAAGCTTGTCTTTAGGAGTTCAGGTTCAAAACACTAAAGAAATGACCCAGCAATTTCAAGCACCTATTGCTCTTCCAGAGGACTTGGTTTCAATTTGCAGAACCCATATAGATGGCTCAAGCTATCTGTAATTGCAATTAGGGGATTGGATGCCTTCTTCTGACCCATTGAACACTAGGCATTGTACACAGTCATGCATGTAACCAAACTCTTACACATGCAAAACAAACAAACAAACAAGCACAGGCGACCACATAGGAAACACAGCAAGCTGATCTCATTTTTGGTTCTGGTGAATATATATTAAGGACAAAAAAAGAGGAAAGTTGCACCAATTTACATTCTTAGTGGGGTGACAGGAAAGTGTTGTAGGTCAAGATCACTGTAGATCTTTATTGTTGATATCTTAGGGCTTCTATTGTTGTGATAAAATACCACAATCAAAAACAACCTGGGGAGGAAAGGATCTATTCTATCTTAGAGTTCCACATAACAGTCCATCACTGAGGGGAGTCAGAGCAGGAACTCAAGGCAGGAACCAGGTAGCAGGAGATGATGCAGAGGCCATGGAGGAGCATTGCTTACTGGCTTGCTCCTCATGGCTTGCTCAGCCTGCTTTCTTATATACCCCAGGACCACTTTCCTAGTGGCAATACCACCCACATGGGATGATGTTTAATGGTTATTCATATTTAATATTGAATTATCATTTTAGTGAAATCAACTGTTAGTCCTTAACCAGCTTTATACCCAAACAATCACACAGAGAGACCAGGATCTATTTAAGTTGCCTGTAGTATAATGCTATGCAATAATTACTCCATCTTAAACCTTTATTCTAATATAGTTTCCTCCCATTCTGATTTTCCACTTTATACTTGCTTTTAAATCATCTCTTAGGCCCCGTTCATTTCTCTTGATGTTCTCAGTCCTCTCCTCCTATACGCATGCTCTCCTCACTTCTCTTTCTCCTCCCATCCCACTCTACTCTCTGCTATTGCTCAGCATTGGCTAGTTTGATTTTATTGCAACAGAGAACAAATGGTGACATGTTTACACAAACCTAAAACTGGAGATACTTAGAATAAACATCACAGTGGAAGGCCCTGATTGTGCAGAGTGGGGTGGAGAAGACGGCATTTGAGTGAACAAGGGTAAACTGTACACAGTCCACAAGGATATTATGTCAACAGGATGAGCTCTCCCACATCTTAATTTTAGAAGGACCTCAGTCTTGGAGGTGGGGCATTCTCAATGATCCTAGGTCTTCTCAACTGTGCTGGTTGCTTTTTGTCAGCTTGGCACAGACTTAGACACGTCTGGGAAGAGAGAATCTTAACTGAGAAAATGACTTCATAGGACTAGCTTGTAGACAGGTCTGTAGAAAATTTAATTAGTAATTGAGGTGGGCTTTAATGTCTCATCAGCACTTCTTAAGCCAACTATGCTCACCGTCAACAGTAACTCTCGCAGGTCTGAGTAGCCCTCCCCGGCCAGATGAGTGTTTAGCAATGGTTTCCCCATCTGTAGGATAGATGTAGTGTGATTTGACTTTTGCTGTGTGCGCAGAGGCTTTTTAAGATGATGTCAATGCTTTTATTTCCTTACCAATTGGTCCCACTCAATTTTTTTTTCAGTTCCAATATCTTGGAGTGTTTTTTCTCTCTCTTTATTCTTTAGTAGTTTCATGACTTACATTAAGGTTTTTTTTTTTTTTTCATTACAAGTGTGTTTTACCTAGGGTGAAAGTTAGGGAATCTGATACTCAGTTTTTCAAGCATCATTTGTTGAAAAAGTTGTGATTTCCAATGCATGTTTTGGGAAACTTTCAAAATTCAATTGGCTAACTTTAAAAAAATCAATTGGGTTGATTTAGAGCACTTCAATCTACTACATTTGTCTATGCACCTGTTTTTAGTATACATACCACTTTAGTTTTTCGTTGATGTTGTTTTTACTATGGCTCTATAATACGTATTTGAAAACAGGAACTGTGATGTCTCCAGTTTTGCCCTTTTTTGCTGAAGATTATTTTGGTTATTCAGTGACTCTTTGATTCATGTGAATTTTAGTATATTCTCCCAGTTTTATAAGGAAATGCATTAGTGTTCTGGTGGGGATAACACTGAAACTACAGCTCACTTTCGATAGGATGGACACTTTAACATTCTCAGTTCTCTTCACCCATGGGCACATCAGGCCTGTGGGTCTTCTAGTAGCTCTTTAAACTTCTTTCCTCCAAGCTTTACAATTTCAGCTGTTAAAGGTCTTCTCCTCAGATTTATTTCTAGATATTTAATTTTATTCTGTGATGTTATTGGGAACGGTGTTATTGCTCTCATTTCTTTCTCAGAGTTCAGTGTTGATATATAGGAAAGCTATTTTTGGCTATCAATCTCCTGTTCTGGGTATCTTTAAAACATCTGCACAATAAGCCAATACAAAGAAAAATAGAATAATAAAGATTTTAATCTGAATGCAAGTGAAATAACAGGAAAAGAACACCAAATATATGAACAAGTGGGAATGTCCTCCCAAGGTGTCCAACTTTGGTACAATCATATTAAAATTCCACTAAACATTGTGGTTTAAATTCATTAATTAAAAGACATTGTTTTGTTAGATCGACTAAGACAGGAAGACTCTAACAAATGATTGGGAGGAGTCTGATTTTAAGATTTTTCATTTGTTTTGTTTTTAATTCCTTACACTTTTGAAGGAACAAATGGCTTAATGAAACCACAAACATTAAAAAGGTGATTTTTACTGCCTGAGTTCACTCAGCCCTATCCTTGAGAGTGCAGAGAGAACCCAGAATCCTAAAATAAAAGGCTATGACATGAAGTACCTCAGCCTATGCTTTGTCAAGAGGCTCTGTATGGGCTTATTTTTCCCTGCTGCTAGAACATTTGTCTATTTCTAGAACCCCTGATTTCAGTCTAGAGCCTCAGAGTGACACCCTGAAAAGCCCCAGGGCAGTTGTGGACTTGAAATGACAGAGTAACCAAGGTCTCAAGACACCAGTCAGCCTGGCCTTGGTTTGGCTCTTGAGCTGCAGCCATCTTGGCTTTTGGCCTTTGCATTGGTGAGTCTGGCTGCCTGGGCTGTTTGCTGCAAACTCAGACGGCTGTCTCCAGAACTGACTACTATCCATCACACCTCTTATCATCTGCTGCCACTGATCCCTTAGCTCAGTGCACATTGTGACAGCTGGCATAGGCATAGGAGTCCTCACCATTGCTGGAAGGGTGCTCTTGCTGGCACCTGGGTGGCTATGAGTCCCCGAAGCCAACAGATGCTGCAGAGGCATTTGTTCATTTAATGGTCCTGAGAGGCAGAGGAAGATTAAGTGTGGAAGGAAGGTTTAAACATGAGTGAGCTAGGAAATGGAACTAATGAGTTCTGACCTCAGGCATCATCATTGGTGGGAGAAGAAAGCCCTTTGGCTTCAGGCTTTCTAAAGAGCCTCAGAGAGTGATAACACAGGGAAGGGAAAAGGGCAGCAAAGGAGAGTCCACAAGTATACCTAGAAGACACTGCTTTGCAGCCCTACTATAGCACACCTTTAGGAATGAACAGTCCTATTATTTCCATGGATGCCCCTGCACTTTACAGAATCAGAACCCAAGTTTGTCCTGGACAAGTCCTTACCTTAAACACTAGCTGCCTCTCATCCCCTCTTCTCACAGAGAGACAGCAAAGACCAGAGAGGAGCACAGTGCTCGACTGAGGGAAGAAGGTGCCCTCCAGCTCCACTTCTGCTAACACAGACAGCCTCTTCTCAACACTTCGCTCTTGAATAGCAACACTACATGGGCCCATTAGGCTTTATTTACATATCTTATAATATGTATATATTATATATTTGCATATATATGCATACATACATATAAAGAATATATTTCTTTTGGAAGAAACAGTCCGTACAGCACTCAAAAGGCTGAGGCTTGCATTTAAGGAGTCTTAGTTGACAAATATGCATTTACCATTGTGCTTATTTCATTCCATCTCAAAGCCCAAAATGGGTCTTTTTAGTTCCAGGCAATGATATCTCTTGACATCATTTTTTTCGTCTTTTTGTTTTTTTAAAATAATATTTCACAGTATTTTCAACAATACTGTGAAACACCTATAGTGTTTCCCATTAGAGAAATCAGCCTGATTCCATGTAGAGATCAGCACATGGATTGACATTCTTTTCAGAAACAAATAGTCCAAGCAAGCAGTTGAAAATTAATATTAAAAAGCACGTGAAAATGCCCACTGGCAATCAACGAAAACTTATATACAAGAACAGCAAAATTAGCCGGGCTTGGTGGCGCACGCCTTTAATCCCAGCACTCGGGAGGCAGAGGCAGGCGGATCGCTGTGAGTTCGAGGCCAGCCTGGTCTACAAAGTGAGTCCAGAATAGCCAATGCTACACAGAAAAACCCTGTCTCAAAAAACCAAAAAAATAAAAAATAAAATAAAATAAATAAAGTCATGCTCCACCACACCTGGCTTACTTCTTATATAGCTAGAAACCATTAGAAATGATAAGATGTGGTGGAAAGAGAGAACTGACTTATGGGACATTTCTTCTGACCCCCATGTTCATGCTCTGGCACGAGTCTGCCCTCATAATACGCAGATGCACACACAGAAAATAAACAAATGGAAAAATATTTTTTCCTGGTGAGAAAGGAGAGGTGGCTCAGTGGTTAAGAGTGCTGCTTTTCTGGAGAACCCCAATTTGATTTTTAGCTCCAATATGGCAGCTTAGGACTACCTGCAATTCTACTTCTGGGAAATTTCGAACTGTTTTCCAGATTCAGCAGGAAACAGACTAAGAAACACATCCACTACACACACACACACACACACACACACACACACACTACATTTTCAAGTAGTCAGAAAAAACACTCACAATCATAAAATGTAATAAAAATGGGTTAGTTGTTATTTGAGAAAAGCTTTTAGAAATAATTTGAGACAGCTCTATTTCTCCAAACCCTGCAAGTCAGAGAGAACAAGACTGCAGTCCTAGTGTTTAGATGTGCTTGTAAATGTATTTTTCACTTACCATCTATCTATGTAGAATACTATGACTAACTGTCAAGAGAACAAAACGACAGCCTACAGACTGGGAAAAGATCCTCACCAACCCTACATCTGACAAAGGTCTAATATACAAAATACATAAAGAACTCAAGAAATTAAATACCACAAACCAAATAACCCAATTAAGAAATAGGACTCAGAACTAAACAGAGAATTCTCAACAGAGGAATATCGAATGGCTGAGAAACACTTAAAGAAATGCTCGACCTCCTTAGTCATCAGGGAAATGCAAATCAAAACAACTCTGAGTTCCATCTTACACCCATCATAATGGCTAAGATCAAAAACTCAAGCAACACCACATGCTGGCGAGGATGTGGAGAGAGAGGAACACTCCTTCATTGCTGGTGGGAATGCAAACTAGTACAGCCACTTTGGAAATCTATCTGGCGCTTTCTCAGAAAACTGGGAATAAGGCCTCTTCAAGACCCAGCTATTCCACTCCTTGGAATATACCCAGAAGATGCTCCAGCACACAATGAGAACATTTGCTCAATCATGTTCATAGCAGCCTTATTCATAATAGCGAGAACACGGAAACAAGCTAAGTGTCCTTCAGTAGAAGAATGGATAAAGAAACTGGTACATTTACACTATGGAATATTACTCAGCTATTAAAAACAAGGAATTCCTGAAATTTGTGGACAAATGGGTTGAACTAGAAATAACCATAATGAGTGAGTTAACCCAGAAGCAGAAAGACTCAAATGGTATATACTCACTTATATCTGAACACTAGCCCAAGGGGCATGTCCCATGAAAGTCTTCACTTACCAAGAAAGTGGGACAGAAGGGAGGACATCCTATTGGCACTCTAGGTGAGAGAAGCATGGAAGAATGGGGAAATAGAAGGATCCAGAGGGTCCTAGAAACCTACAAGAAGAACATTATGAGGGGTGGATCTGGGCCCAGGGGTCCCGCTCAAACTAAGGCACCAGCCCAGGACAATATGTGCAGCAAACTTTGAACCCATACCCAGATCTAGCCAATGGACAGGACATTCTCCACAGTTGAGTGGAGAGTGGAGTCTGACTTTCACGTGAACTCTGGTGCCCCATATTTGACCACGTCCCCTGGATGGGGAGGCCTGGTGGCACTCAGAGGAAGGATAGCAGGTTACCAAGAAGAGACTTGATACCCTATGAGCATATACAGGGGGAGGAAGTCCCCCTCAGTCACAGCATAAGGGAGGGGAGTAAGGGGAAAATGGGAGTGAGGGAGGAATGGGAGGATACAAGGGATGTGATAACAATTGAGATGTAATATGAATAAATTTATAAAATATAAAAAAGAATACCGTGTCTGTACAAAATATATACTGCATGTGGTTTATCAATGTTGCACTTTTATTTATTAAATATAATTTGATAATTTCAATTCAAAATATGGGGCACATGATATGGCTTAGCCTGGTGAGCTGATCACTGGAAAATCCAAAACCTCAGTGAAATCCCTGAGCCCCACAGGATGAAAGGACAGAAGTCACCCAAGATGTCATCTGACCTCCACAAGTGTACTGCACCCCACCCATAACAGATGAATAAATGAATGAACTGCAATAAGGTTCGTAAGGTGAATTGAAGAAAGGGACCTTCTACAGCATTTTATGCACTTTTGAGCACCTGTGCCTCTCACCATGCAATTCCGGATGAGTCCACTAGAGGGCACAGAGGTACCACAGAGAACAGCCTGCATGTCAGCTCTTTTCTGCCTGTGTTAGTTGATGTTGTCAACTTGCTGGGATCTAGAGGGATTCAGGACACAAGCCTACGGCAAGCATGCCTGTGAGGGATCTTCTAGATTAAGTTCATTAGAATGAGGAAACCACCTTAGCCATGTGTGTGGCTGTATCCCATAGGCTGGGGTCCTGGACTGAACAAAAGGCAAACAAAAGCTGAAGAAGAGTGTTCACCTTTCTGACCCTCTGGACACTGGACTAAATGCATCAGGCTCCTGATGTCATGCCTTCCCCAGGATGGACTTCCTCTCCAACTGGAAGTCAAAATAATCCCTATGACTCTCACATGGCCTTTGTCAGGATATCTTATGACAACAGCCAGATAAGTGTGTAACACAGATAGCATGATGAGATGAAAGATATGTAAGATCCTGTCTCTGATTTTTAAATATTTTCTATTAAAAATTGATTAAATCTGGGAGTGGTGTTGCAGGCAGGAGGATTCCCATGAGGGCCACTGGCTATATAACAAGACTCTCAACCATAAGTACAAGAGCCATGGTGACTAACCTAGATTATAATAGTGATAGTGTGCACTGGTGTGTGCAGAAACTGGTGAGCTGCTGTTGCTGTAGTTGAAGGCAAATGCTAACTGTGGTACCCAGAGTGGTCTCAACACCAGGGAGAAAGCAGTCATCCTTTCCGAGTCTCTAGATTCTTCAACTATAAGACAGATGTAATTTGAATTATAGAGGTTCCCATGCATGCTGGCTCCCTCCTCTCCTCTACTCTCCTTTTCTTTCTCCTCCTCCTCCTCCTTCTCTCTCTCTCTCTCTCTCTCTCTCTCTCTCTGACTCTTTCTCTGTCTCTTCCTCCCTCCCTCTCTCCCTCTCTCCCTCTCTTTCACTCATAAACATTATGTCAATGTGTACTGGGTAAAGATTCAAATGTTCATTTCAGTGCTCTCCCCGCCCCAAGCTGGTTGCAATGTTTGTTCTGAGAATGTACTGTCTTCAGGCTGTCTAAACTTCCCCCCCCCCAATTATCCTCTCATAATACCATTAAAACAGCTTGACAGCCAATCACTAAACCAAGCAGGGAATAGGAATGGACTTCCTGCCAGCTTGGGGAGGAGAAGGAAAAGAGAGGACTTAGAGAATTCAGCCACAGCAGAGGTCCAGCAGCCTCCATGAGAAATGAGCAGCTGGAGCAGAGACATCCATACAGTGCAAGTCTCTGGGGATTCACACTGGGAGGAAGCCAGATTAGCACAGAGTGTCAGGAGAAGATTAACACTGCTCAGTTCCTGTGCAGTCAAGCTTACTAGACAAATATAGTAGTCCAGTCTCAATTATTTGGGTGCTAGCCAGCTTAAGAGAGAAAACACAACAAACAACAGACATTTTATTTTTTATTCTTTTTTATTTTTCTGCACACATTTCTATTTTATTATGGCAAAAGTGAAAGTGACACCTTCTCCCCAACTGCAATCAGTAAAACTTACCTCAAAAATAACTCAGTACATAACAGGTCTGTTTCAGAATTTTAAAGGGGGGAGGGGAAAGCCTTTAGGTGCGTTTTTAGACCCTATTTTCAAAGAGTGGGGGCAGGGGCGACGAGAAACAAACCCACCATTGCCCTCACAGTGCAGTTGCCATCCCTCTCTCTAGGGATCATGGCCAAGGCTCCTGAGTCTAGTTATGCGTGTGGATTTGCTCAGCTGTTTAGCTGGTCCATCCTTGCCTTGGAAGCATCCAGCTGTGCGTCCAGCTCCTCAGCAGAAAGATGTTGCTTTGAGTTCCCGCAGGTGCCTCTACCTCTTCCCTGGCTGCCTCCACCAAAACCCCCGATCCACGGTTTCTTGCCATGCTACCTCTGTTGGTGCTGTCGTGCAGGACTTCTCTGTGTATCACGTTATGATATGACAAGCTGGATGGTCATAGAATGGCCATCCAGAGGGACACCGTTTTACTGTTCCTAGCCCTCAGGGCATTGGGCTTCCGTTCATCTGCTGTCCCTAAACTTCATCCAGAGTGATCTTAGTGCACAGCTGCTCTCTTCAACGGTCCAAATTCAGCAAAGAGTTCCTGAATATCAGCGTCTGACACTCCGACGTTTGACACCAGCAGCTTCTCATCCATCTCCATGCCGGCTCCACCCCAGAAGCCTCTGTGGAACAGGTTCTGCTGCCACTTATCAGGGAGCTGTTTAGGTCGGCTGTATGGTGCAGACTGGTTTGTGCTAAGGTCTAGCGCGCCAAGAGCGATGGCAGGCAGGTTTCAAGGGCCCACAGCCTCAGTTCACCCGCGCGGTTGCATGCACTGTGCCACTGTGGCTGCCCTGTGACCCCCGGGCCCTCCTCAGCTGCTGCCTAGCTGGCTCAGGTTCACATTAATGATGTCCATTTTGTCAGCCATCCGGCGAACACACACATTTTTAAAACAGTCATTAACATCTCTCTCTGTCTCTCTGTCTGTCGCACTGTCGCTCTCTCTGTTTCTCTCTCTCTGTCTCTGTTTCTGTCTCTGTCTCTCTCTGTCTCTCTCTGTCTCTCTGTCTCTGTCTCTGTCTCTGTCTCTCTCTCTCTGTCTCTCTCTCTCTGTGTGTGTGTGTGTGTGTGTGTGTGTATCAGTTTCTTTGTTTTTGTCTCATGATGTAAGCTCCCAGCTGCTATTCCAGCCATATGTCGGCCTGTTTCCATGCTCACCTTCAGGATGGTCATGGCCTCATCCTCTGACAGTGTACACAGTCCCCCAGTTAAATGCTTTCATCAACCTCGGATGACAGGGACCTATTCGGCTTGGCCACAAAAGGCATTTTCCAGGATGACCCAAGAGCAGAGGCCAGGTTTAGGCTCATGAGTGCTGTCTCCTCCCACCACAGGGCCACACCTGGCCTAGGTAGTCTAGGCCAGAAACAGCCATTCTCTCCCTGCCAGAGTCCCAGCACAAACAGCACTGGTTGGATGGAGGGCAGGAGCATGGTTCTAGGGAATGTATCATTGTGGCCGCTAGGGGGCAGCAGGAGCCAACTGGCAGCCTACAAAGAGCCCAGGTGCCTGGAAACCTGGGAAGCAGAGGATGCTGAGTAGGCTCCTTAGACACTAACTCCGCTGTGCTGAAGCAGGTGCTTCTGAGCATTAACGCCCTCACCACCCTTCGAAACCGCTGAGCGAATTCGCAAGGTAACTGCCATCCATCCCTTTGGCCGACTGGGCATTTACAGCCAATGGCTGCATCCGATCCATTTAGCAGGCAGGAAGGGAGGCAGCTGTGGCAGGCTTGGCAAGATCCCAGCACTGGCTGGAGTGGGTGCAGAGGCCAAAGAGGAGGTTGCCTTGCCTCTCCAAGGAGGACTGGCAGAAAGAAATTGTCCTTGGAAAGCAAGTCTGGAGCAGCTGGAGAAGATTCACACGGAGCAGATTGAAAAATGACAAGGAGATCGTAGCCAAGAAGCAAAGTCAAGTCGAAGGTAAGGATGGGAGCAGCTGCCTGGTCCTTTTGTGTGTCGGCTTGTAGCTGTGCTCCAGGAGCACAGTGTGTAACTAGTAATATTTGAAATGTAAAGGTCTAGCAAAGGTTGTTAATTTTAATTATGGATATTCATAACCAGAGCTAACATTATTGGGTGCTCAGACTGTGAGTCTGCATATGTACATATGCACATATATATTTGTAATTTTCAAAATATGAAGTTTAACAATGCAAAGGCTGTAGGTTAGTGGTAAAGTGTTTGTCTAGAAGGGACAAGAATGTAGTTTCCATCTCTAATAATCAGTATATATTCCTATGACTTTCAGTATTTACTTAATTTTATCATATCAATAACCAATTAATACCAGCAGCCATTATTTCATTAGTATACCAAATGTTCTCTGATATGTAGTATTGCAGAGCATGAAAGCACCACAGGGTTCTCCACTTTTCCTAGAAATTTGAGCTGTTTGTACTTTTGCAATCCTGAGTAGCAATACCATAGCAACGCTCCATGTGTCTGTTACACTTGGGGTTTTTATGCTTCTACCAGGGGAGTGTGAGGACACAACACACAATATGCAACAGTCACAATAATCGACCAATATGTTAGTTAAGGTACCATCTATATTGTTCCAAGAAAAAGAAAAAAGCTGGACATGGTGGTGCATACATGAAATTTCACAATTGAGGAGAGAGGAAGACAGAACTCTGATTTGAAGCCAGCCTGCACTACATAGTAAGTTGCAGGACAGCCATGGCTATATAGAGTGAGACTATACATACACACCTACATATATGTATGTCTGTGTTTACACATATCTAATTACAAATGAGAATAACAGTAATAGTAGCAGTAATATTAAACTGTGACATAAAATATAGAGTCTTCTATTTGCATTTTCATTGTCATTGTTGATTATCATTGTTATTTTGAGACAGTCTCAGTGTAGCTCAGGATAGCCTAGATCTCACTTAGGAGCTCAGGCTGGTCCTGGACTCCCAACAGTCTCCCACCTCAGGCCCCTGAATGGCTGAGATTAGAACTGGGCTCTCACCATTCCTCAGGAGAAGTCTCTTCCTTGCTCATGTAAATGTGGAGGTGTGTTGTCCCCTGCTAGGATCCCTTTGCTTCAGTCATTTATTCAGGCTCCTCCCACTTTGCAGTACTACCAGAGTCTAGAGCTGTGACATGGCTTCCTGTCTGAATCTGAGTCTTGAATTTGTTTGTATTCTGGCTTATGCAAGGGAAAAGCAGGTACAAGCTGTTGAAATCCAAGCACTCAGAGGACATAGATGTAACATACTGATGTAACTAGTAAGAAACTGATGAGTCCCTTGGTCACAGCTTGCTGCAAAGGACTCTGGGAAATGTAGTTCCCCTCATTGCTAGCCATCCCTGTACCTAAGCATACCCCAGTGATGGCAAGGAGATAGGAAACTTAAGTGCCTGCCTGTCAGTTGCCATGAAAACATTTTTTGGAGAGGGAGTCTTCTAGTGAAATGATGTTTTTTCTTAATATATGTACCTCTGATGCTAATGAGGGAAAACTTTGCACATGCTCACAGCTATTTGTTTCCATAGCTTAAGTACTTACTCGTGATTTTGCCTCTTAATGATTTGTGTGTTTCCATTTTTCATGTGTTGTTGATGTTAGTATGGTGTCTGTTCCACCACAGACATAATTCTCTCTGTCTATACCTTGTGTTTTGACATTTGAAAACACTACTGTGAAGGAGAGATAAACCTGTGTTTTAGGATCCCAAGTGCGGGATTGGAACGGTCTTGTGAGAGAACAGGTGAGGTTAATCCACTAGCAGACCAACCACCTCATGCGGGAGCTTGATTGTTGCCAGCTGAAAAGATCCCATGACCAGACTCTGGGAGGAGATATATAAATAAGCCCAGAACTGGAGGCGGAGCTTTTTGGAGACTTGGGATAGTTTTGGCTGTTCATCACTGCAGTTCGAGACGCTCCTAGAGAGAACCACTCTAGGAAAGGCTTTGGGGCTCCAGCTCCTGCTGAGGTTCCAGGTTCTGGTTACTCTAGGTTTCAGCAGAAGAAATCCTGCAGATTGTGCCAGGAGAATTGTTCCTCAGAACTGATATCCTTACGGTTTTGTTATTGTGTCCATTAATCCTCATTTCCTATTGTTTTGGTTAGTCGGGTTATTAAGTGATGTATACTCGGTCACTAAGTTGTTAATAAAATATATTGGTTAAGAAAATTGAGCAGACACTACTGACTGGTAAACTGAATTTATTTTGATTTGTTCAAGTGTGCCCATTATTTTATTTAACTTTTGGTTGTTGAGGTAGGGTCTTACTATGTGGCCCTGGCTTGCCTGGTATTTGCTATATAGACCAGGAGTATCAAGACCCCATATCATGACTTCTCACAACCAGGTACGAAAAATAGGAAGGTGGAGTTGGACAGATGGCTCAGAGGTTAAGGAGCAGTGTCTGCTTTTCCAAACGTCCTGAGTTCAGTTCCCAGCAACAACATACTGACTCACAACCATCTATAATGAGATGTGGTGCCCTCTTCTGGCATGCAGGAGAACACTGTGTACATAATAAATAAATAAATAAATAAATAAATAAATAAATAAATAAATAAATATTTTAATAAAGAAAGAAAGGAAGACAGTTGACCCTTGTTCTTTGATATCATATTTTGCCATTTTGTTAGTCTATTGATATTTTGCTGGGATTCAGAAAATGATACCCAGAGCCCCACATTATGGCCAATTTGGATTCTGTTCATCTTTCTTTCCCAAAGTCCAGAGAAAGTCCTTTTGACTGAGAGATGACCCTTGCCAGGTGTAATAGTGATGGAATCCCATGACCCAGGCAAGACTGACTTACCAGAAAGAGACTGATAGGCTGTCCTCTCAGATGTTCATCTGGTCTTCTGAGGATGTCACAAGACACTTTGTTCATCTGGTCTTCTGAGGATGTCACAAGACACTTTGTCCACATTTAGAAGAAAATGTTTGTTCATCTCTGTATTCCTTTCTCCATGTGTCTCATAACTTGTGGTTACTTTCCAATATCCCAATCTATAACACTTTCTTGTTACTGTAAATGGTTTTGTTTATCCTACCTTTTGGGGGGGTTTAGACAGAGTTTCTCTGTGAAACAACTATAGCTGTCCAGGAACTAGCTCTGTAGACCAGGCTGGCTTTGAACTGACAGAGATACACCTGCCTCTGCCTCCCAAGTGGTGGGATTAAAGGCATGTGCCACCACTGCAGGCTTATCCATTATTTCTGGAAGGCACAAACTCTTCTTTATACTTTCCATGATGGGTTTTTTTTCCTGACACATTAATAAATTCTGTTAAAAGCACTGGGTTTGATGCAGTCTTGGCAAGCATTACATATAGCCCCAATAACCAAAATAAAACTTTCAAAATATTGTACTTTTAATGCAGAGTGCACAGATTTTTTTGTGAAGAAGATTCCAATATTATTTTAAAAAACATTTAAAAAATAAATAATGGACCCATTTCTATAATAGTATCACGTTAGAAAACTAACATGACCTCTTTTTGACAGAGGGCTAATAGCCAAATAATATATAAAGAATTGAAGAAATTAAAAACCACCAAGTCAAACAATAGAATTAAAAATGGGGTACAGAACTAAACAGAGAGTTCCCAACAAAGGAATATAAAATTGCCAAGAAACATTTAAAGAAATGCTCAATGTCCCTAGTCATCAGGGAAATGCAAATCAAAGCAACTTTGAGATTCCATCTTATACCTATCAGAATGGCTAAGGTCAAAATTTCAAGTGACATCACATGCTGGCAAGGATGTAAAGAAAGGGGAACACACCTCCTATGTTGGTGGGATTACAAACTTGTATAACTACTTTGATAATCAATCTTGTCTTTTCTCAGAAAACTGGGAATATTGCTCCCTCAAGACCCATCTATACGACTCCTGGGCATATGCCCAAACGATTCTCCAACCACACAACAAGAACATTTGCTCAATTATGTTGAAAGCAGTTTTATTTGTAATATCCAGAATCTGGAAACAACCTAGATGTCCCTCAACTGAAGAATGGATAAAGAAACTGTGGTATATTTACACACTGGAATATTATTCACCTATCAAAATCAAGGAAATCTTGAAATTTGCAGACAAATGGATGGATCAAGACACAGTCATCCTGAGTGAGGTAACCCAGACTCTGAAAGATGCAAATGGCATATACTCACTTATAAATAGATATTAGCCCAACATAGATGTCCTCTGAGAAATTCCACCCTGCAGGGGATTGGGACAGATGCTAAGACTGGCTGCTGGACTCTGAGCAGAGCTCTGAGAGTGGTATGGAAGAATGGGGATGGAAGGACCCAGAGAGCTCAGGTGCCCCACAAGGAGACCATCAATCTCGACAGATCTGGACCAGGGTGTTGGTGTGGGCTGCACAAACTGATACACCAAGCAAGGACATTGCAAACAGAGAACCAGAAGCCCTGTTCAGACCTAACAGATGGACAGCTCATTCTCCACATTGGCAGGGGGAGGAGAGCAGGAACTGGCTCTGACAAGAACTCAGGTGCTGAGCCAGGCGGTGGTGGCGCACGCCTTTAATCCCAGCACTCAGGAGGCAGAGGCAGGCGGATCGCTGTGAGTTCGAGGCCAGCCTGGTCTACAAAGTGAGTCTAGGACAGCCAAGGCTACACAGAGAGACCCTGTCTCGAAAAACCAAAAAAAAAAAAAAAAAAAAAAAAAGAACTCAGGTGCTGGTGATTTGATCACTGCCCCTTGGCAACCTGGCCTTGGGGGACACAGAGAAAGGATATGCAGGCTATCCTCATGAGAACTGATAAGCTGAGGTCAGAAGGTGGGGGCTATCCCCCACGTCATCTGATATCTAGGGGAGGGGAATATGGTGGAAGAGGGAGGGAGAGTTGGATGGGAAGATAAGAGCAAGGGGACAACAATTGGAACAGAATGTGAATAAATTATAATAAATTTAAAAAATTTTAAACTGACTAGAAGAAATTGAAGAAATATCACAATTGTATTATGTTTTGTTGTTCTAAGGGAATGCCTCAGGCTTGGTATTTTATGTAGAAAAAAGATTTACTATGCTCAAAGTTGTGAAATCTCAAACATATTACCCTGTGAAGAACTCAGCAGGAAGGCATCAACCTCTGGGAATAGAAGAATCTGTAAAACAAGCAACCACACTGACAGGTAGTAAGGCAGGAAGACGTGATGATTTACCCTTTTGTCATAACAGTCTCTCAGACACTATGTCAAGGAAGGCTCCACTCAAAGACTCCACTCAGCTTTTCCATTCGCCCTTCTTTGCAAGACACACAGCCACACTATGACACCCTTGCCTTCTGTTCCTCATCTATGGAGCTCACAGGATTCCCTGCAAGGATGGGTGGTGACTCTGCTGTCAGGCTTAGGTCTGACTGTTCCTTCCTTTCCATCTTCAGTTATAACAGAGATTGGGAGCTCCTTCCTAGTCATGTGATACAGAAAGTGCTATGTTTGCAGATGTGGAGAAGAAACATCTGTGTTTTTGTGTCCCTTCAAAGGACAGTTTCCATACTGTTCTGCTAGGATGAGGGAAAATGCCTTCCTGTTGTGCATGGTTCCCTGAGCATCTGGTGCACTTGAGTTTGAAGTGTTCATGGCTGTTTCCAAATGTGTGACCAAATGTCTGGATGGGATAGATTTCCAGACTGCATTTATTGTTCCTGGGGAGTTTTAGTTATACACATCAATCTGTGTTCTTTAGACACCTAATACATAAATAAATATGCACCATTCATATTTAAGCCAGGATTTTCTTTGAGTTTTGGTTGTACATGAGGGAATGTACAGAGAGTGCTGTGTGCTGACACACACTAGTTCCTTTCATTGTCTCTGTGGCCATTCATCTTCTGGATGTCTCTGCCATCCTGCCCTCAGCAGGAGCTATGTTCAGATATGGTAGGACACTCTACAGGAAGGAAACCTAACCAGGTTTATGCATGTTT
>OU015753.1:32311050-32322065 GCA_907169655.1 Acomys percivali
CAGAGGCTGACAAGAGAAAAGCAATACTTAAGACAGGCTTTCCCCCCCTTGTTCCCAACATTTGTATATCACAGTCATGTTCAAATAAATAAAAGAACATATATTGGAAAGAAACTCTACAAATGTAATCAATGCGATAAAGCCTTTTCACAGTACCCTTACCTACTAATGCATTAAAGAACATATAGTGGAGATCTGTACATAGGAATAAGCAATGTGGTAAAGTGTTTGCATATAGCAGTAGTCTTGGAAATATTCAGAAAAGGCCGTGCTGCAGAGAAAACCCATAAGTGTATTCAGTGTGCTAATGTTTTGCACTAAATGGTGTCTGTATACAACATTAAAATCTTTAGTGTGCTCACACCTTTAATCCCAGCACTTGGGAGGCAGAAGCAGGTAGATCATTGTGAGTTTGAGGCCACTCTGGTCTACAAAATGAGTCTAGGATAGCCAAGGCTACACAGAAAAACCCTGTCTCGAAAAACCAAGCAGAAACCAACAAAAAACCTTTAGTGTGTAATCAGTGTGTTAAAGCCTTTGCATATCAGTTTTCTTTGAGGACCTGAAAAGATTCCTACTGTCAGGAATCTATGACTATAAAGTATTTGGTAAAATCTTCAGCCTAGCTGGGCGTGGTGGCGCAGTCCTTTAATCCCAGCACTCGGGAGGCAGAGGCAGGTGGATCGTTGTGAGTTCGAGGCCAGCCTAGTCTACAAAGCGAGTCCAGGACAGCTAAGAATACACAAAGAAACCCTGTCTCAAAAAACCAAAAAAAAAAAAAAAGATCTTCAGCCTACACACTTCCATTTACATAGAATATTTATTTTGGGGAAAGGAATGGAACATGCATCAACAATCTATTCAAACATCATGATGCCCCTCTCTATTTTCTTTGGACTTGCAAACTCATATGGACAAACCCCTGTGAAGTTAAACAATAAGGTAACTCAGTTAGCTTTCACAGTTCTCTTCAGTTACCTAAAATAACGCATCCAGGTGTAAAACTTCATGGTTGTGTATTAGTGCCTTTCCTGTTGCTGTGACCAAACATAATGTCTGAGGTGACTTATAAGTTGACTTGTAAGGTTGGTTGATAAGTTTAATTTGGCTTATGGTTTGTGGGATATGGGATCATCATGAAAGCAGCAATGCAACAAATGTGACACAGTGGGGGTCCAAGCAGGAAGCTCAGAGCTCACACCTTCCACCTGCAGCATGAAGCAGAGAGTGGGAACTGAGAAAGGTGTGCATGCCAAGTGATGTATTTCCTCCAGCAGGGCAGCATTTCCCAAGTCTTCCCAAATGATACCTCCAACTGAGAAGGATTGATTTCTCTGACTTCAGGCCTACATGCTTGCTCTCTGTTACATGAACCAATTTATGATAGAGGAAAACTCTGTAGGTAAGAAAGTCTTTAGGTGCCTCAACACCTGAGTTACAGGAATGAATGAGAAAAACATTCATGGGTAAAGATCATTTGCTTAACAATTTGTTTTAATTTAATTATGTAATGTCTGTGTGTATGTGAGTGTGTGTGTGTGTGTGTGTGTGTGCGTGTGAGAGAGAGAGAGAGAAAGAGAGAGAGAGAGAGAGAGAGAGAGAGAGAGAGAGAGAGAGAGAGAGAGAGAGAGACAGAGACAGAGAGAAAAACAGAGAGACTGAGCATGTGTGTACCTGCATGCTGGTTTCCAAGAGGAATAACCCTTTTAATCTTTTTTTTTTTTTCCAGACAGGGTTTCTCTGTGTAGCCTTGACTGTCCTGGACTCACTTTGTAGTCCAGGCTGGCCTCGAACTCACAGCGATCCGCCTGCCTCCGCCTCCCAAGTGCTGGGATTAAAACCTTTTAATCTTCTTGTTGAAGGAGTTACACGAAGTTATCAAAAACCTCACCTTGGTCCTGGGAATGAAGTTGCTCAGTCATGTCCCTAGCTCTGAAGTATTTCAACACCTTTGATGTCAGGCAGTAGGAAAGAACTCATATAAGAGAAAAACCCTATTTGTGTGAATGCTTTGAGAAAGACTTTAGATATCATGTGGCAAATCCATTTACAGACTTTTTTAGGACATCCTTATATGCTTCCTGTGTCTTCTGTTCATCTTCTGTTTGCCCTGCACTGTCACGTGCTGATAGGTATTTGTCTGCTGCAGTGTATAGAATGGGATCCCATCATCTAAGTGGTCCATTGTTCATTATGTATAAGTCAGGTTGTGATCATACGTTTCCTGTAGTGGTGTCTGTGAAAAGGTGGTGGGTAGTTGTTCTGGTTTTAGTTTCATATTTTCACAATTCCCTTGAGATGTTGTTTGTTATCTGGCCTGGTTTGCATGTCAGTTATTAGTCCCAGGTGTCTCTGGTCTGCGCACTGGTCTGGCCTTTTTGCTGTTCCTTTTCCTGATCCACATGCGGTGGAGCTTGGTCTGAACTTGCTGCCTCCTCTGGTCCTCCCTGCCTGCCTGTCTCTCAGGTGCAAGGGCCAGTCTCCTCCTCCCATCAAGGGTCAATTAGAAATACAATTATCTGGGTGGAGTCCTCCAATCTGCCTCCTGAATTCCAGGCCCAGGATAGCTCCACCCAGTCTATCTCAAGGTTAATCTCAGGGAGTATCCATGGGATGTCCAAGGGCAAAGCCCACCAAGACTGCTTTCACCTGTGACAAAGCTTACTATGCTTTCGACACTGGGGCATACATCAGAAAGCAGGATGGGCCACTGATGATATTCCCAGGCCCTGTTCACCTCTCATAGACCCTGGGTCAGTTGTTCTATGCACCCAGGGCACTGGTCAGGTGGAGAGATTATCTTGGATGAAATCTGAAGTGTTGCCCGTAGGTGGAACAGTTTGCCTTATCAGCCCTGTCTCCTGGCTATGTACTTGCATATGGCTCTGGTCCCACATCTCCCCCCACTTTTCTCTCAGAAACCTCTTCCTCACCCACTCTTACAACACAATATATTTCTCTAGAACTCCCCCTTCAGAGGCTAGACACCCCCCTCGTGTTGGTGGCAGCAAGACCTATTTCACCTGCTGCTCCCCAGCATGCTTCCCAGAATCCCTTGCTCACCCATTCTCCCCTTGAGAGAGACTCTGTCATGAGGAGCAGCACAGGGGGAGGGGATGAAATGGGGGAGCATGCCAGCCACTTGTGATCTATGTTCCTTTCTCTCCTAGTGATCTAGATAATTGGAAACTCTAAATCTTCCTGTACCAGAAATGCACCAAAGCTTGATTCTTCTAAAAGAAATTGTGTTTTATAAACAGCAGCAAACTTCAGCTGACTGTCATCAGCTACTTCAACCCCACCCACCCCTACCCTTTACAACCCAGGAGAAGGAAAGATTTTATTAAGAATCCCAGAAACAAGTAGGGGAAAGGATGGAAGACCAACAGCTGACCCTGCGGTTACCTCAGACGTTTTCCATGCCAAACAGCAAGATTGGGACCTGAATTCAGGTGGAGGTAGGGAGTTGCTCAACCATCTTTGCTAGACTGTGTTAGGAGTTGTAGGGGTACCAGCCACTCGACACAAGAGTTTCTCTAAGGAAAGCCAGAGAACTCAAGGTTGAAAGGAATCACCACCTGCTTTTCTGGAGCGCCTCTTAGAGGGCTGTCTGACATACACCCCCCCAAATGACTTGGAGGCCACAGAAAGCCAGAGAGCTGTTAATGTGGATTTTGTCCCCTAGTCAGCACCAGATAGATATTAGGAAGAAAATTCAGAAAGTGGAGGAATTTTAAGGATAAGTACTGACAAATTAAGTTGAAATTGACTCCTGTGTACACAATAATAGAAACACCACAGATACACTAGGAGACGAAGACTATTGAGTCAGCGTACCAAAGGGAAGGATCCTGGCTTCCCGAAAGTGCAAAGCAGAAACAAAGAATGAGGGATTAAGACATCAAAAAGTGTAATATTTTGAGGAAAAAAAACCAGTGTGCTCATAGCAAGGAGATAAGCTACTGGAAAGGCCAGCCTGGTCTACAAAGCGAGTCCAGGACAGCCAAGGCTACATAGGGAGACCCTGTCTCAAAAAACCAAAAAAAAAAACCAAAAAACCAAAAAACAAAAAAACAAAAAAACCAAGAAGTTACTATTTCACACATCTGCTCCTGGACTATCAAAACAAACAAACAACAAAAGAAATCTTTGGCTTGGGAAAAAAAGCACAGTCCCATAAACTTCCCTGGTAATGCATGGATTTTGATTCTCTACTGTGATGTGGACTTGTTCTCTGTAATTTGGTCACTAATACAGGTTACAATCATGAACCACCGTGATCACCATAAAGGAGATTCATTAGAGACAACTGGGACAGGACGGCCGACAAGGCAGATGGAGAAGCTGCCTTGAATGCAGTGAAATGCCTGCTGTTCATCCTGTGAGATGGTCCAAATTACTCAGAAGAGGTCCTTAAAGCAGCAGAGGAGCTGGACACCAAAGAAAACCCAAGGTTGGTTTAACCTAACTCATGAAAGGATAACGCAGCCACAAGCACTGGAAATCCAGCTGGCGCATCGGCTCCATCCAGAGACTGACTACCTGGGAGAACCAGGTTAACTGAACTTGTGCAGAAAAGATTCTCTTTCCTGGGAATGGACCAGATGGTAGAGGGAACCATTTGCAGATGTCAAGCTGGGAACAGACAAATGCTCCCTCTGGTTATGTGCCACTCCTAAAGATTAAGGAACAAGATTCAGGACCAGGTGGATGCTAAGAAGCAGATTTTATAGAAGTCACACCAGGACAGTATGAATAGAGGTATTTCTTTGTTTTTTGTGGATATACTTTCTGGGTGGGTGAAGAGCTTTCCCACCAAGACAGAAACTGCTCAGGTTACAGCTGAAACTTCTAAGCGAGTTAGTGCCTAGGTTTGGACTACCATTGTCTATAGGGTCAGATAACAAGTCAGCCTTTCCATCTCAGGTTACTGAAAGTATTTCTGCTGTTGTGGGGATCAATTGGAGATTACATTGTGCGTATCATCCCCAAAATTTAGCACAGGTAGAGAGAATATATCAGACCCTAAAGGAGACCTTAACTAACATTAGAGACTGGCAAAGGCTGGGTGGGGCTCCCTCCCTTTTCCTCCTTAGAGCCTTATACATTCCTTATGTAAATTAACTGACTTCATCGGAAATTATTTTGGGAGGCCTCCTCCTAGCCTCCCTCAGATAAAGACTGGAACTTTCTACTGAAATTACTAAACATCAATTGCTTCAATCTGTGCAGGCTTTGCCACTGACTCAGGAGGCTGTGGCATCCTCAGCAAAGCCTGCTTTCTAGAGCCCAGCACCTCCTCCACACCCTTTCAAGCCAGGAGAAAAGGTGTGGATCAATAGACATTGACCTTGGGCATCAGAGCCTAATTGAAGGGACCACATCTGGTCAGCCTGACCACCCTTCCCTGTCAAGGTAGTCTGCATCTGCACCTGAACACACCACTCCCAACTCAAGCCTGCCACATAGGGAGAAGAAGGTCAACAGTCCAGCTCCAGAGAAATGGCCCATCACCAGGCCCTGCAATGATCTATTAAAGTTAACACTCACATGGGTTTGAACCTAATGACCTTTGAATGTCTGATTATGTTGTCTCCTGTACCATGTTGGGGTTCAGCTGGCTGGAGATGTTCCTCTTCCTGGTGCGGTTTGGCCTGCACATTTTATAAAGTTTTTTTTTTTTTTTTTTTAACAGCTGGGTAATACTCTATTGTGTAATCTACTACATTTTCTCTGTCCATTCTTCAGGTGAGGGATCATCTCTGTTTCAGTTGCATAATTTAGAGGTAACAGTTCAAAAAGCACTGGAAAACAACAACTCTCAATTAGCTAAAACTTGTGACCAAACACAGAAAAAAACAGAAAACAGACTAAAAACTGATAGATTAAATCAAATGTTTCCAATGTTTCCCACATTGATAAAGAAATAAATCTTTAAGACCACACATTGGTGAATCTGTTTTATTGTGTAGGTTGCACAGCTTCTATACCTTGTAAGGTGTGTATATATATATATATACATATATATATATATATATCATCAAATGTAGCATAGTTGATCAAAATGCATACCCTAGAACACTAGGCTCTTTTTTTTTGTTTTGTTTTGGTTTTGGTTTTTTTGAGACAGGGTTTCTCTGTGTAGCTTTGGCTGTCCTGGACTCCCTTTGTAGACCAGGCTGGCTTCGAACTCACAGCGATGCGCCTGCCTCTGCCTCCCAAGTGCTGGGATTAAAGGCGTGCACCACCACTGCCCGGGCAACACTAGGCTCTTTTTAAGATTAATTTATTTATGTTACTCCCAGACTATAGCTTCCCTTCCTACTGTCCTCCAAGTATTGCCCTCTGCCCTGCACTCATTCCCCTTCCATTGACCTCAAAGAAACAGAGGCCTCCCATGGATATTAACCTGCCTTTGTATGTCAAGTTGCAATAGGATTAGAAGCTGCTTCTACTGAGGGTAGACAAGGCACCCCACTTAGAGGAAAGTGGTCCCAGGCAGGCAATAGAGTCAGTGACAGCCCCTGCTCCAGTTGTTAGGGGTCCCACATGAAGACCAAGCTGCACATATGTTACATATATGTACGGGAACTAGTACCATTCCATGAATGCTCCTTCTTTGCTGGTTCAGCCTCTTGGGTCCCTATGGGATTAGGACAGCTGATTCTGTAGTTTTTCTTGCAATGTCCTTGAGCTCTCTGGCTCCTTTAATCCTCCCTCCCCCTCCTCTGAGGATTTCCTAAGCTCCACCTAATGTTTGGCTGCACTTCCACCCATCAACTGCTGAAGGATGTGCTCTAGGAGCACAGTGATGCTAAGTTCCTGAAGACTCTCAGGATGAAGCAGAAATGGTTTTTTGGACAAAGAAAGTGTTGATTTTTTTTTTTGGTTTTTCAAGACAGGGTCTCTCTGTGTAGTCTTGGCTGTCCTAGACTTGCTTTGTAGACCAGGCTGGCCTTGAACTCACAGCAATCCGCCTGCCTCTGCCTCCCGAGTGCTGGGCTAAAGGCGTGCGCCACCACGCCCGGCCTGTGTTGATTTTTTTTTAGTGCCAAAGATTGAGTCCAGAGATTTTTCAGATATTCTGTGTCTATGATTTACCCACACTTAGCAATGAATTTTAATCAACCCCAAACTATATCCCCTCATTACATGTCTATACTCTACACATCTATATTAGCATAGTAAAAACACTGTAAATGGCCTATATCTAAAAGCCTTGTTCAACAGTGTTCTGTTAAGCATCCTCAAAACTTATTTGGCCATTAAAGGCAGGGGCTGCATATAGCATAGGCGATCAAGTGTCAATTACAAACAATGCCGAAAATCCAGGTGGCACATATGTTTCAGTAAGACAATAATATTATATAGTCTACCTTCTGTTTACTCTTTTTTTAAAAAAAAGATTTCTTTATTTATTATGTATACAATATCCTGCCTGCAAGCCAGAAGAGAACACCAGATCTCATTGTAGATGGTTGTGAGCCACCATGTGGTTGCTGGGAATTGAACTCATGACCTTTGGAAGAACAGTCGGTGCTCTTAACCTCTGAGCCATCTCTCCAGCCCCCTGTTTACTCTTGAATCAAGTGGCCAAACACACACAAGAGGGTATGTGTTAACACATGATTTTTTTTTAATTGAAAGAAAGAAAAAATAACTTGCAAACAGTGAAAATGTATTATGATGTCTTCCTTAAACAACGGCGACTGTTCCAGTGAACCTAAAGCCAGTACAGACGATTTTACATTGACAATGACCTCTCTATGTTGTGAACGGAATGTTGGTGTCCCCTCACACTCAACCATGTTTCTATGTTGAAATTCAAAACTTCAGATGATTTGATTAGCAGGTAGTGTATTGGAGGTTATTAGCTTAGGAGGGTCAAGCCCTTGTGAGTAACATTAGTGCCCTTAAGAAAGAGACCCCAGAGCACTGATTTTCAGCCTACCTAATGCTGAGACTCTTTAATGCATGTCTTTGTTGGGGGTTGATTTGGTGCTGTGTATTCTAATGCTAATTTCTGGCTCCCAACATCTGGTTGCTGCCCAGACAAGCACATACACCTGTCTTTGTTATGCAAACCTTGCTCTACCTATAGTTGAGAGACAGTTCAATAGCTCAGAGGGTTGAAATCTACCCAGCTCCAATGCTTTTAGCTTGTAAAAAAAATCAGTCTCAGCCTGGCGGTGGTGGTGCACGCTTTTAATCCCAGCACTCGAGAGGCAGAGGCAAGTGGATCGCTGTGAGTTCGAAGCCAGCCTGGTCTACAAAGGGAGTCCAGGACAGCCAAGGCTACACAGAGAAACCCTGTCTCAAAAAACCAAAAAAAAAAAAAAAAAAAAAAAAAAAAAAAAAAAAAAAAAAAAAATCAGTCTCTCTATGTCAATTATTTTTGGAACCTCATAGGGTTAAAGAAAACTATTGCTAAATGAATTAGTATCTTACAAATTAGACCCCCAACCATAAATTTATTTTAATTGCTGCTTCATAACTAATTTTGCTACTGTTAGGAAGCATAATGCAAATATCTGATATGCAGGATATCTAATATGCAACATCTGTGCAAGGCTTGTTAGACCTAAAAGTTGAGAACCACTACCGGACAGTGTTTTTTGTTTTGTTTTGTTGTTTTTGCTTTTTGTTTGTTTTTGTTTTCGTATGAGTACTGTTTTAGTTAGGGTCTCTATTGCTGTGAAGAGACATCATGACCATGGAAACTCTTTTTTGGTTTGTTTTTGTTTTTGTTTTTGTTTTTTTGTTTTTGTTTTTGTTTTTGTTTTTGTTTTTTTTGAGACAAGGTCTCTCTGTGTTAGCCTTGGCTGTCCTGGAGTCACTTTGTAGACCAGGCTGGCCTCGAACTCACAGTGATCCGCCTCTGCCTCCCGAGTGCTGGGATTACAGGCTTGCGCCACCACGCCCAGCTGACCATGGAAACTCTTAATAGCAAAACCACTCAATTGGGGCTGTTCTTATGGTTTCAGTTTGTAGTCATGGCTGAAAATATAGTAATGCACAGGCAGACAAAGTGGTGGGGAAGGAGCCAAGAGTGCTAATTCTGGATCTGCAAACACCTAGAAGACACTGGGTCTAGCTTGAGCATCTGAAATCCCAAACCCCACCACCAGCGACATACTTTCTCCCAACAAGGCCACACCTACTCCAACAAGTGTACACATAGAATAATGCCAATTACTGTGAGTTTGTGGTGCCATTTTCATTCATACCACCTCAAGGATATAAGTCATCTGCAGTTGGGAAATAAAATTTAAGTCCTTACAATGGCCTGACCAGTCTCCATAACTGAAAAATGCAGCTCTTTAGTTTGTGGAATCCTGGCTGTATGGCAATTTTTTTATAATGGCTCAAAATTATGGAGACAATATCCAGTTAAGAAATGTTCTTAAAATTAGAAGGTTGTCATCCCTTGAAGAACACGACAAACTGAATCATTGAAGTTCTAGTCACTTTGATCCACATACCTGGGTTGTACAGTGAACAGAATATGGAAATTAATTCACCACTTCCCCAAGGAATATACTAAGTTTTTTGCCTGATGACTCATGTTTAAGATATTTTGTCCTGGGGGAGGGGGGGAACTTAAAAAAAAGAATTCCTATAACATTCCTATTTTCTTTAAAAATTCTTTTTTTTAATTTTAATTTTATTAATTTATTCAGATTACAACTAAATTGTTATCCCATCACTTGTATTCTCCCATTCCTCCCTCCCTCCCACTTTCACGCTATTCCCCTCCCCTATGTCTAAGACTGAGGGGGACTTCCTCCCCCACTATATAGTCATAGGCTATCAAGTCTCATCTTGGTTAAAAAAAAAAGTCTCATCGTGGTAGCCTGCTTATTCTTTCTTTGAGTGCCATCAGGCCTCCCCACCAAGGGGAGGTGGTCAAATATGGGGCATCAGAGTTCATGTCAGAGTCAGTCCCCGCTCTCCACATAACTGTGGAGAATGTCCTGTCCATTGGGTAGATCAGAGTAGGGGTTCGATGTTTACTACTTGTATTGTCCTTGGTTAGTGCAATAGTTTGAGCAGACCCCTCTGGGCCCCGAATTCCGTATATACATATAATGCATTTTAAATCCTAAAGAGGCATCTAGGGCATGTCTTCATCCCATCTACAAACATACATTTCTTTTCCAAAGTGGTGTGTTTTACTAAACAACACAGAGAGATAAATGCACACCTGACCTTTGAGGAAAAATGAAAACACTGTTCCTGTGACCTGTCCAAAACAAGAAATGAATGATCCTGAGGAGAAAGAGGTGCAGGGAATCTTCCCAGTTCACCAACAGCTCTATGTATCTGGCCTCCTTATAAAAGGAGTGTGTCACCACAGTAAGGTCACCCTCTCTGTTTCAAGTCTGTCATTGAATAACCTGTCACTTCCACCTTCTGTGTCACAGGTGTTTCAGTGGAACCCTCAGACTTCAGTTGTGTTCTGAGTTGCTGTGGAAAGAACTTATGGCAGTTATGGAAAGGATTGTTGAACATCCATATTAAGTTAAACTAAAACACTTATCAACTCATTCTGGTTTGCACCAGTATGTAGTTCGTAGTAAGTTTAATACCAGTAAGTAGTGAATTACCCTAGGAATGTTGCAGATGTTTACAGATTCTATAATTAACATTGGTTGGAAGTTTACAAAATTCGTAAAGCTATTTTTTTTAAAAATATGCCTACATGTAGCACTTGAAAATATTCTAACTCTGCTGATACTGAGGCAGAAGGACTTTGGGTGTTCCAGTTTCTCTTGTCCAAACGCAATGAAGACAGATTATAGAGTGGAGTGGAGACAAATTGTTCAGAAACAGGGAAACCTTATCCTGAAAAGCTGTTAAGTCCAAAAAAGTGCAAGGGGGAAAGCAACAGGGCAGAGTTCAGGGACTCTAATGGACCCTGTATACAAGGGAGGAGGCCTTCTGTGCCATACCATTGGGAGATGTGAACTCTCTCTCTCTCTCTCTCTCTCTCTCTCTCTCTCTCTCTCTCTCTC
>OU015753.1:32324967-32355822 GCA_907169655.1 Acomys percivali
CACACACACACACACACACACACACACACACACACACACACACACACCTTCATGCACTCATGCATGCACAGCTTTTCCTCTGTAGCATTTGAAAAGAGAAATCAATATAGTCTATGACCTGAAAATTGATGCACAGATAGAAGGAGGGGGTGTGGTTTGGTTTTACTTTTTAATTAATGTTTTGTACTTCCTGGTAAAGTTCTTTTTTTTTTTTAATTTTATTTATTTAATTTTAATTTATGTGTGTTGGTGTGAGGGTGTCAGATCTTGGAGTTACAGACAGTTGTAAGCTGCCATGTGGGTGCTGGGAATTGAACCCAAGTCCTTTGGAAGAGCAGGCAGTGTGCTCTTAACCACTGAGCCATCTCTCCAGCCCCGGTAAAGTTCTTGAAAAGCCTCAGATAAAGACAGAAAAGAGTGTGCCCTTGTAAGGTTTCCGGTTTCTACTATTTTCCTGATACTCTTTGGTCTGTGGATCGTTTGCCCAGTCCCGTGACTTAATTCTCCTCTTTTTTTTTTTTTTTCATATCAAGCAGTGAAAATTTTTAATGAAACATTAGCCTATGAAGTATTACAGTAAGTAATACTATACAACAACAACCATTGAATTAGCTTTTTGTGTGTTTAATACGGCTTTGGTTACTTTTCTGGAAAGAGTAATGAATTCTTTGTCAGGTGAAACTCTCACATAAGTTTCATTTCCTTCAGTCATTCTATTATCACTATTCTTTTTTTTTTTTTTTTTTTTTTGGTTTTGGTTTTTCGAGATAGGGTTTCTCTGTGTAGCCCTGGCTGTCCTAGACTCACTTTGTAGACCAGGCTGGCCTCGAACTCACAGCGATCCGCCTGCCTCTGCCTCCTGAATGCTGGGATTAAAGGCATGCGCCACCACACCCAGCTATTATCACTATTCTATCCATAGGCATTTTATCTTTTTTTTTCTCCCATAGGCATTTTGCCTTGCCCAGCTTGTTAAAGTTAGGCCTATATACGCTCTCCTTTCTTTAGGCTATCTTGCCTATTAGTCACGAAGCCATTGTTTTCTCTTTTGTCCCTAGGCTAAAGTCTAGATGATAAACCAACTTCACATGGACCTGGAAGTTTGGGGCGCAGCACATGTAAATTCACTCAAGGCCATCCAGTGCATCTGTAGCTGAGGCAGGAATAGAGGGTTTCTATGAGGTCATCACACAAAACCATCACTCCTGATCTGCAGCAGGTTGTGGTTGGAGGTAGCCCTTCTAGTTACTAGAAGTTCCCCAAGCACTACAGGATGGAGGAGCACAGATACCCTGCAGCCCACTGTACAAAGCACAGTGGAGGGCAGAGCCTTGTTCAGGTAATGTGGGGATTTCATTGTTCAGAGTAGGGCACTAAATAAGCATTTCTGTCCTTGTCCCAGATCACCCCAAAGGCTCTGGAAAGGGGGAGGTGTTAATCTTATCTCCATCTTCAGGTTAGAGACTGTTAAGAGTCCCAAGGCTCCCACTAGTATTCTTTAGATGCCCTCTTACTAATTATCCCCAAACCCAGTCCAGTCAAAACAGGCTCATTGCCAGGTTCAAGCCTCCAAGTGTTACGTTGCACCTAAAGCAACATTTCCAGCTTTAGTCTGGATGAGCATCTGGTGATTTCTCTGCCCTTCTAGGTGCTCCCATGATGCAGTGGGAGGTCAATGGCCTTTTAACAAACAACAAGAAGAAAATTTGTCTCCTGTTTTCTGAAGACTGTCTCTACCTCAGTGTTTACACTCCTGCTGACTTGATGAACAAGAGCAACAGGCTGCTGGGAGGTGAGGAACACACTGACTGAGACTGACTCAGGAGCTCCAGTGTCCAGATATCTGTGCAGCTAGAAGGCAGCAAAGGCAGCTAGGCACTGGGCCCCATGGACGGACTGATTCAAGAGTTTATGCCACCATGGTTTTCTTTCTTTCCCTCTTCCTCAAAGACATCAGACTTGCTGCCTCCCTAGAATTGCATCTTGGTTTTCGCATGCTTTCTTATGCTCCTAAAAGAAAAAAAAATTTACTACTTTCAATTATTAGATTAGAATCTGACCTCAGAGCAGATAAGGCGCTATTTCCAGTGATGCTAGTACCAGAGAAAAAGAAATAGCCCAAACTTTTGTATAGTTAGAGAAACTGAGCCTCCTGGAGGAGAGAGGACACATAGAAGAGAGGACAGGACAAGAGCTTAGGTCTTCAGTCTTCACACCTGTGTTCTAAGGCACGGGCTGGCAAGGGAGATATGAGCTGCCTTTCTCCCCACACTAGCTGTGACAACTTTCACTGCCAGGTGGGAAAATCTCATGGCCCATGATGGCTCTGTGGAGGGTGGAGTCTGGGGGAATCTCATAAACACTTTTCTTGCCCTTTGTCTGTGATGTTATCATGCTTCCTCTCCTCCCTCGATGCCTTCGGCACATGCTGATGACCCAGCAAGTCAGCATTTCCCATAGAAATGAACCGGCCAGGGCATGATCCTTGAAGTAGAACAGGGAGTGAGCACCTACCCAGTTTTCCAGAACCTTCTAGGAGAGAATTCATAAAAGAAGGAGAAGGCTGTGATCTTGAGAATAGTATTTGGTCCTAAATGTGCTTAGTTTGCACAAGCAAGTGAGACTAAATCTCACGCCCATTCACTTATTTGCCTTTATTGTAGACTCAGTGTGTCTACACAGTCAGACTCTGGGTCGATGGAAATAAGAACATGAACCATTATGGAGAGCCTTGTCATGTGGTCCATCTACACACACACACATACACACACACACACACACACACACACACACACACACACACACACCATAATGTCTTGGGCATGTCATTGCCCACCAGGCCTTGAACTGAGTCTTTACTCAAGATGAGCTTGACTCAGTCCTTGCTTGGATAGAATCAGTCTTATAGGAGGAAAAATACGGTCTCTGGGAAACCCGGGAGTAGAACCTCTCACCAGCAGGGCACATGGGGCCTGGACCACAGGAGCTAGGTTTGAATCCTTGGTCTACATTTCACTTGCTGAAAAATCAAGTCATATCTTACCTTCTCAGCTTCTGATCCTCAAATAGGAGTCATGCCTGTGACTCAGTGGTGACTGCCTAGTCACTCCTGGCTCAAGAGGCAGAACAATGGCAGCAGTGCACCAGACCGAGAGAAGGGAGCTGTGGTTCGTGAATGCTAGCTGCAGGCTGTTGAATTGTGGCCGTGAGCTGCAGGGGATGGGAGCTCAGTCCAAAGCCACTGGGGCCAGGGGGCTCACTCAGGTTCCAGCTCCTTCTTTCATTCAGTTTGTGTCTCAGGCTTGTTTATTTCCCTATCTGTCAAGTTAGACAGCATTAGTAACCTACATTGCACATGATCATTTCAATTTGCTTGAAATACTCTAGCCGAATCCTTGGTGCCATTTTATTAGTAATGTTATATAAATGTATAACGTATGTGATGTTATGCAAAAATGTAACTTCATCCTCTCTCTGTTCTATGACATGTGAGCTTTTAAAAGCCAAGAGTCATGAATTAGGTGAGCATGTATCCTATTGTCTGCTCCCTCAGCCTCAAGTGAACTCACAGTCCTTGGTGAGTTCTAGGCACTATGGTATTTACATGACTAAAGACTGAGGAGGATTATGTATGTGAACTGGGCATAGCAGGATGGGGAGATCTTGAGTGTGCAGAAGTGACAGAGAGAGGGAAGGCTGGGAAGGGGTGCCATTGAGGGTGTGTGTGGATCTTGAGACAATCCCTCAGGCACATTAGTATTGTCAAAGTGGAGAGTAAAATTTGAACTGGCCCTTACTAATTTTCAGGCATCAAGATAGCACAGGGTTTGAGAAAACATGACATCTCTGGCCCTTTTGTTTCCCTTGGTCATGCTCTTACTTTGAAAAGACCTGAATAGAAACTGAACAGAGAGGTCTGTGGGGGAAGAGTGGAAGATGGTGACTGTGACCTCCTGGGCCTAGTCATGAAAGATAAGGACAGAAACTATCTTTTGCAGCCAGCGGGCATGAGATGACTTTAAGTGGTGGTCTCCTGGAGTCAAGGTCTGGCCAAGAGAACAAAACCAGAAAATATGTGAGCTCCTCCTCAATTCAACTTCCTATGACTAGGGTGGTTCTTTTCTTTTCTTTTTTTTTTTTGGTTTTTCAAGACAGGGTTTCTCTATGTAGCCTTGGCTGTCCTGGACCTGCTTTGTAGACCAGGCTGGCCTCGAACTCACAGCGATCCTCCTGCCTCTGCCTCCCAAGTGCTGGGGTGGCTCTTTTCTTGTTGTCCAGGTGATGGTGTGGATCCATGGAGGTGGACTGATAGTGGGCAGGGCATCCACCTATGATGGCCTGGCCCTCTCTGCACGTGAAAATGTACTGTTGGTGGCTATTCAGTACTGCCTGGGCATCTGGGAATTCTTTAGGTAGGGTTTTGGATCCTCCTATCTCCCTTATTAAACCTGCATTGGTCTTTGTTTTTTAAATAGCAACCTACCTGAAACTGGTTGATGATAGAGAAAGATTTATTTAGCTCAGAATGTGGGTGGCTCAAAGCCTAAGATAGGATCATTTCACCAGAGTTGGGTGGTGAAAGGCTCTACCTTAATAGAGCCTTAGTGGAGGAAAGGAAATTTAATCCATGGGCTAAAGAGCAAAGCACATGGGAAGACAATAGGCGGCAGAGAAGGGAGGGGAAATTTAATCTCCTAGCTTGCTTTTAATTGCTGTGTTAAAACATCATAACTAAAAGCAGCTTGCGAAAGAAAGGGCTATCTGGCTTACACATCTCAATCATAGTGGCCATTGAGGGAAGTTAGGGCAGGAATCTGAGAAAGGAACTAAGGAAGAGACCATGAATTCATGCTCCATACTGGCTTAATTTCAAGGATCATCGACAGTAGGCTAGGACCACTCTTTATCAGTTATTGATCATGACAGTGTCTCCACAGTCTTGCCCACAGGTTAATCTGATGGAGGCATTTTGTTAACTGTGATTCCTCTTTTCCAAGTTGCTATAGCTTATGCCAAGTTGACAAAACCCACAAAAGCAAAACCAACCAACCAACAGAACCCTCAAAACAAAACAAAACAAAACAAAAAAACCCTGTAAGCACAGGTACAAGCTCATTGTTTCAGGAAGTGACTTGATTGCCCTGAGCACACACATATGATGAAAAATACCCAGTATGCCCAATGACCCAATTACCTGCCACTGGGCCTCACCTTCCTACTGAACAATGCTGCCAGGGATCAAGGCCCCAGCACATGAACTCTTGTCACATCAATGATATCACATCGAATCTGCAAAATCAAAAAACTCATTAGTGATGTCATTCTTCACACAGATATTTGCTAGGTTTCTTCACGATATTTCCAGTTTCTTCTTTCTTGGACCCCATCTCTCTTCATTCCCCAGCCACTCCTGTCCACTTCCTTCTGAGCTACCTGACACCTGTTGTGGATGTCTACTCTGCTCACCACAGTCATGCTTACCTTGTGAGACCCACTCTTCCTGTGGTCACTGCTTAAGTATTTATCCATTTTTACCTGTGCTGTTCAGCTCACCGAATTCTTCCATGGCAGGATCAGCACTAGCAGTGCACTTGAACATTTGACATATTTTCAGAGGAAAATAGAGAGGGAGTGGGCTCATTTAAGGAGCTTGGTTAGTGGTGTGGCAAGCAGGTTTTTAGCTAACCACCCTGCCAGGCTGTGCTCAAGGCCACGCATAACTTCTCAAGCCCATGCGGCTCACTGCACCAACCACAGGCAATCTGTTCTGGCCTCTTTGAGATGCTTCCATCCCTGGATTTGGCCACTTCCCTTCTCCCCAGTTGCTGCTTCTCAGCCTGTTCATTCTCTGTCATCAGGCTGTGTGTGTTTCCCTCTCTCCTAATTCCACAAGAGGTCCCAGAAGTCCTTAGCACAGTTCCCTCTTTACAGTCCTCATCTCTCCTTTGAACCCACAGTGCTCCTCTTTAGCTAACACCTCATGCCTCCTCTGGCTGTGCACAGGGCACATCCAACTTCAGAAGGCCTTTGTCAATTATCCACTAATTGCTCCCCACAACAAAGACCTTGGCTATTTCTCATAAGGTCCCCTGCATAGTGGCTGATACCTTCAACTTCCTGGGAGCTCTGGACAAAGGCCTTATAGGTTACTGGAGTTCTACATCCTACATCCTACCCTACATCCAACATCCATCCTTTTCATCTACTAATCAGAACCTATGACCTATTATTATAACTGCTTAGTTTTTATAAACCTGTTAATTTACCGTGAGAGTGTTCCACTGAATTGTCTGGGAGACAACAACTGAGTCACCACGGCAGGCCTCTGCACAATGTTCCCTGTTGTTCGTAGCAACACAAAAACCCTTTCCAGGGCTTCCAGTCTCTGTTGTCTCCCTGCACTTCACAGCAACCGCTCTCGCAGCCTTGTTCACACAGCCTTGCAGTCATTCACCTTAACGCTCTCCTAACCCGAAGTTCATTCCATAGATACTAACACGTCCTCGACTCACTTTGACTTAGGTCTCTACCGGATGCCACTGTCTCAGTGAGACCTTTCCTGGTCACGGGACCTCAGTACTGCATCCTCACTATACTATTGCCTCTTTTTGGTGGCGTGCGATACCCATTGCACCTGTTGGTGTGTGGTCTGTGCTGTGAAATGAATGTAGTCAGCTTTTGTCTCTTTGTTTCCTGGAAGTACAGTCGGATGAATGACGCACACTCAGCACAAAGTTGCTAACAAGAAATAGTGAGAACTCCGTGAAGATCAATGTAGGGATAAGAGGCAGGTGAAGCCCTTCATGCCACACATCAGAGCTTTTAGCCTCATTCTTATGGTTCACTGAGGAACTCCAGTCCATCCAAAGTCCCAGGAGCCTTGCTATTCTATTTATGTTCCCTTTATTTTCTTGCAGGCCAGGAGATAAACACAGCCAGGGTAACTGGGGGCACTTAGACCAGGTGGTTGCACTATGCTGGGTCCAGGACAACATCGCTAATATTGGAGGGTACCCAGGCTCTGTGACCATCTTTGGGGAGTCAGGAGGAGGTGAAAGTGTCTCTGTTCTTGTTAAGTGTCCTTGGCAACCCGTGCTTAGGTTTGGTAAATCTACTGATGGGACCTATTGGACACCAGCCACCCCAACAAGCATCTTTACTTTCAGTATAGGAATTCAGGAATCTATTCACTACACACTAGATGGTGAGGAGCTAAGAGCCTAACTCATTCTTTGGCTTCCAGAAAGTTCAGTGCTCAACTTTGTGTTCCAGAGCCATAAGCATCTCCAGTTACAGCTTGGGGCACTGACAATCCTAGCCTTCTCATTTGGTTGTTTTTCCCCCTCTGCTAATCATTTGGCATTAAGACTCCTCACTTCTCTTTGGAAATAGAGATGAGTACAAACCACAAACAAGGAGAAGTAGTTTCTAGGCTCCAAGGCAGAGAGATCTACACACTATGGACTCAAGTGCTGAAAGGCGTCAGGGAACTCTGAGGTCCTCTTGTGACTTGTCACTACTCAAGAGGGAGGGCAGCTGCCTCTGGAGAAGACAGATGGGTTTTGCTTGGGGGTTGGATGAGAAGATAAATATGTGAAAGTCAGATAGACAAGTCCTAGTAGGAAATGCGGAACACAGAGGCATGGAGGTATGTCTTGTTGATGTAGGGAATGGAACTTAGAGAAATTCTAAGCAAAAAGCTATAGAAAGTTTTGGGGGAGAGCAAAAACCCTCCTAACTGCTAACTCACAGTTGAGCAATGGTCTCCATCTCTAGTCTCCATCTGCTTTCTCTCTCGAGCGCTCTCTCTCTCAATCCATTAATCCATTAATCTACCAATCTACTCATCTATGATCTATCTGCATCTATTGATCATCTAAAAACCAATGTATCTATATATATTATCTATCTACAAATCTGTTATCTGTCCATCGATCTATGTATCTGTTTATGCTCTACCAATCTATCTCTCATTACCTGTTCATCATTTCTTTTTTTTTAAAAGATTTATTTATTATTATGTATACATTGCTCTGTGTACATGTACGCCTGCAGGCCAGAAGGTGGCATCATATCACACATCACATTACATAGCGTGAGCCACCATGTGGTTGCTGGGAATTGAACTCAGGACCTCTGGAAGGGCAGCCAGTGCTCTTAACCGCTGAGCCATCTCTCCAGCCCTCATCATTTCTTTATTCTCTCAGTCCGTATAATCTTTTGTTGTTGTTGTTGTTGTTGTTTTTTGGTTTTTCGAGATAGGGTCTCTCTGTGTTGCCATGGCTGTCCTGCATTCACTTTGTAGACCAGGCTGGCCTTGAACTCACATCGATCCACCTGCCTCTGCCTCCCAAGTGCTGAGATTAAAAGTGTGCGCCACCACGCCCAGCTTCAGTCCGTATAATCTAATTGTAGTCTTTTTTAATAGTGAAATTTTCCTTAATAATGTAGTGTGATATAAATATATCCCCAAATATTACTCTCTTACATAATATTATGATTGCATGCTATTCTGCATTAAGACTGAGAGATCACTTATTTACCTAAAATCCTAATATATGGATACTGAAATATTTCCAATTGTTTCCACTATAAAAAAATCAATATTAATTAAATATCTTTCTGTACCTCTGATCATTTCACATTTCACTTCCACCATCCTTCCTCCTTGCTCCTCTCTCTTTCACTTCCCCTTAGTTGTTCTATAAGCTACATACTTAGCTCTTATATCATGACCCCTTTTCTTAGGATAAGCTCTTGCTAACAGGAATTCTACTGTAGAATGTGTGGCCAGGAAGTACCCAAACTGTCTTTCAGGCAGATTTTATCTTCATGATGGTACTTGCCACACACTTTCCATTTTGTCTCTGAGTGTATGCCCTGGGGTTTTGTGGGGGATCTCAGATGCAAGAAAAGTCTCAGAAGCAGGCCAGGGAAGACAGGAAAGAGGAGGTCTTCTCATTTCCACAGAGCACTGCAGCCCCAAGGTGAATGAATGCATAGGGCAGGGGAGAGGGTAGAAGGAGCCTTAAATGGTAATGAGTAGAGACATAGAAGTCATGGATTTCAGAGAGAGAGAGAGAGAGAGAGAGAGAGAGAGACAGAGACAGAGACAGAGACAGAGACAGAGACAGACAGACAGACAGAGACAGAGACAGAGACAGAGAGACAGAGAAAGACAGAGAGATACAGAGACAGAGAGAGACAGAGAGACAGAGAGCAAGGGGGCATTGGTACATGGGAAATGTTGATGGGGGAAATTATGTAATTATAGTCTCAAGAATTATTATAAAATAGGGAAAAGGGAAAGCCGACTCTCTTGTATGTATAAATTCTTTCGTTTTTTCTCTCTTTTTCCAGGTATTGTCTCTTCTGACCAAGAACCTCTTCCACAGAGCCATTTCTGAGAGTGCTGTGGTCTTCACTTCTGGTTTCTTTATGGAGAATGCCAGTTCTGTGACTGAAGTAAGTCCCACCCTGGACAACTCCTGGGTCCTTTCCTGTGATTTCCTGTGGTCCTGGTGAGGGGTGGTCTTTGTGGTTATGGGACTCAGCTCAAGGGATTCTTGAAGAAAGAATGGCAGAACAGAAAGGGCTTTTACGTCTTCATCTAAGCCACATTCTGCAGATGTCTGACTTATCTTCCCATGAATTCTGTCACTAAGATGCCTTGCAGTTCTGCATAGGTTCTGTGTGGAGACATGGTTTCCTCTGAAGAATGCTGGCTGTATTAGTTCTCCTACAGTGAGTGGATCTGAACCACACAGTGGAATTATGGATTCTTGCTCTTCACTTGTCTGCTTACGGCTTCTCTTTGGATAGTATATTTTGCTATTTTATCAATTTTAAAGTTTATAAAGGAAAAGAATCATATATGTAAGTGACACATTGATATCTGATATCACAATTATAATTAATAATAGAAGCAATAATTGGCAGGCTCCATAAACCACACCTGCTGGTGTTTTCAGAAAGCCTTTTCTCGCTTTAGAAATGGCCCTTAGGGTAGGACCCACAATCTACATCGGTGGAATATTAATGTTGTTCTTGACCTCTGTGGTTACCTGGTATCTCTTTCAGCAAGTTGCTGCTCTTGCTGGCTGCAAAACCATCATATCTGATGTCATTGTTCACTGCCTGTGCCAGAAGATAGAGGATGAGCTCTTGGAGATCATGTACAAAATGGTGGGTGTGTACTCCAATGAACTTCCTCTACAGGCTTGGACACAGGCTTCATTCAGTCTTCTGTTGTCTGACTCTAATGTGCCCAAGGCAGGCTTTTCATCTTACTTATTTTACTTGCTTGTTTGTTTTTATTTTTACCTATTGGGAGCAATATCAGTCATTGATGCCAATTTTTTTTTGCTTGCTTTCTTTCTTTCTTTCTTTCTTTCTTTCTTTCTTTCTTTCTTTCTTTCTTTCTTAGTTTTTGAAATTAAATTCAATTATATCATTTCCTCCTTTCTTCCCTTGAAGCCCTCCTCTTGCTTTTTCTCAAATTCATGGCCTCTCTTTTTTTTTTTTTAAGTGTGTGTGTGTTGGAATGAGTGTCATAAGTTTCTAGGAGTCACAGTTTTCTGTTATGAGAGCACACTTTTTTCCTGAAGGCTTGAACAGGAAAAGGGATGAACCAAACCAGAATGTCTTAATGTCTGGCTGTGTCTGGCTACTCTGCAGATGTTACTGAGAATCTCTACCCAAACTTTCCATTCTGTTTTTGGTGTCCCCCTGAAGTATGGTTGTCTCCTGGGAAGATAAAAGTTAACAAAACTCTACACGTACGCCCTCTCTGCTTAGAAACTGTCTAGCACCAACATTTAAACAATAGTTTTGGCTTAAGTTTGTTTGATTGAAATTGTTATGTATTCATTTTGAACTATTGGCTGCTTTCAGGAATAAGGTGTCCTCGATCACACCCAGATGTCTGAACTTCTAAAGTGAATGACAGTAGAGGGATGAGAAGGAACAAAATGTACATTCTTTCCAGCTTGTTCCTACAATACCCAGCTGCTGCAACCTCTCCATTTTTTTCTATAGGAAAATTGGGTGTTGTTGCCAAGAAGGAACTGCTAGTAGTGTGATTGAAGTAGGATACAAGCATAGGCAAGCATCCAAACAGTGGGAGAGGACAGTTGCCCATCTGAGGGTGAGGGCACTCTGGGGAGTGGTCATGTGGTACCTATAGTATGGTAAAACTTCAGAAAGGGTAAAGAACCATCTAAATTTGTGAATATACATGTTTAAAATTCACACAAGTTTACAATGTAAAGACATCATAGTGCAAGGCATGATTGTGAGGCTGAAGAAATGTAGTATTATGTTACTCAGGGTTGGAGAAATAGTAAGTCCTATCTCCACTAATTAAAACAAACAAACAAACAAACAATGTGATATAGCATGACTTTAAGTAGGACTGCACACATAGTATATGAGTGCTGGCATTATTGTGGTGAGAGACCCCTGAAGCAATGACTTAGGATTCACTTATTCACCAATCATGGCAACCTTACAGACATAACTGTATGGAATAGTGATGACTAATTCTAGGTAATGTGCTACAGTTGAAATATATGGTACATCATACATGTTTAATTTGATTTAAAGATTTTCCCTTATCCTTTCTTTGCTACCACTACCTTGCTACAGACAGATGCCCTTAACCAGACCTTTGTGACTCCAGACATTTAACTCCCTTCTAAGGACCCTGAGTTTCTGTGGCCATTGTCCACAGTCATGGGTATCTATGTTCCAGCAGCAATCAGGGAGTTTATGTTCTAGCAACAGTCCTGAGGTGTATGTTCCGGCTTCCCCCTTAGACAAGGAGAAGAGAAGATGAGGGTGATTTCTGTCACTGTGCTGCTCTCTTCCCCAGACCCACCCCTTTGTACCAACCATGCTTGATGGAGTGGTGCTGCCAAAGGCACCAGAAGGGACCCTGGCTGAGAAGAGTTTCAACACTGTGCCCTATATTGTGGGAATCAACAAGCAAAAGTTTGGCTGGATTCCGTCAATGGTGAGCATAAACAGACTGTTAAAAAAATAATCCACCCATCACCAATTTTTCATCCAACCTGTGGATCCATGAGCTCTTTGTTCAAACCTTGATTTGTATCTAGGGTGGTTGTCCCCACTGTTATGAATGGATTTTTTCATGACAGACATCACCTATCTGTCCCTTGTGAAATGCAGTACAGTCCTGGGCATGCATTATCTTTGTTTCTCCTTTCTCCTTAAGGACTCCTCTAATTCCCAGGTTGGATGGGCCTGTAGAGATCACGATTGTGCTGATGAAATAACCAAATAAACCAAGAAGTGAGTTGAGAATTCAGGAGCATCAAACTGGGCCACAGAAAGATCCACTTGTATTTGGCCTTTCAAGTCTAATGGACCTCCATGATTGCTCTCAGGACCTTGGGGCCAGAGTTCAGAAAGGTGTTATAACTGAGTTTATATTTGCTTCTAATAGGTAAGAAGAGGGTTTCTTCTTTAAAGATTATAGAACTCATTGACAGTGGTTAAAACAGCAGGGCAGGTTTTACCCAGTAATATGATAGCAGGGAAGGAAATGGACTCAAATCACTGACACCATGGCTGGGGATGTTTACAGGTGTATGTGTATGTGTGTGTGTGTATATATATATATATATATATATATAATATATATATATATATGCATATATATAGTTTTCTATAGTGACTTACATAAGAGAGGTGTTGGAGACCTCCCCCAGAAAACATGCAATTTTGTTTTAAAGCATTGGTATTTCTTAGGCAAGCATAGAAGTGGTTTGTGATGGCTTAAGTTGCAGAAACAATGCTCTAGTCAGGACTCTGAGAGTAGAGTTTTGGATGGTGTGCATACACTTTCCGTCCACGCTGAGAGTTTTCTGCAGCTCTTACTGGGGGGATTTCAGATGTCATCAAAGAACCCAGCTGCAGTGGTTGTAACCGTGACTTCCTCGGTCAGCAGAGTCTGTAAGGACACAGCCTGTTGCTCTATTCTTGGACTTTCTGCTTCCTCTTTGTCTTTGTCTAGATGTCCCCTCACTGCCTAGGGGGAACATTGTTCTCCTCAGCCTGATAAATAGGTATGAAAGTGTCTTCATTTAAATCCTTGAATTGGGGAGGGGAATAGGGTGAAAACAAGAGGAAGGGAGGAACGGGAGAATACAATGATATGATAACAATTGATTCATGTTGGATGGAAGGGGTGTGTTTTTAATATAATATAGGAAAGCCAAATGGAGATATTTGGGATCAGATAATATTTATTTAACATAAAAGAGATCCTTGATTTTACTAGTAATTAACAAGGGTGAGAACTCAATTATTTTAAAGCTGAAATCAAACTATGAACCATGATGGGTAAATTTCTTTTGTGATAAGACATTTTCTACTATACATTTTATATAACAGATTTATCACCTTCCAGGTTTTAGATCATACCTGTAGTTTCAAATTATTTAGCTTTGTTTGATTGAAATAAAGTTCAATTAAAAGTTAATAGATATTAGTTTTCTAATATTATTATAGCCAGTTAATTTACACACAAACACATTAAATAGACACTAGGTTATGCCCAATTTATAATTTTGTTTATAATCTTCATAAACCATATACTCAAATGGTTTTAAATACTTAAAAGATTTAAAATTGTAATTATAAATTGATACTATAATTTAATTTTGTTTACCTTTTAGTCTTATTTATACAGGAACTATACCAATAGAATATTATTAGTGTTTTAGTGGTGGTGTCCAATTTTTATTTGGAAAAATAAAGTTTACTCATATTTGTATACCAAAGAATGGATGAGCTACAAATTTTGTGAAAGCGTGAATCAGCCAGGAGAAAGTACTAGCAAAATTTGTATCATATCAAAGACATAACCATAATATTATACAAAGAACTTTTTTATCCTAGTATTGAAAAGCAATCCTTTATTAGCATATATTAGCTATACAAAATAATGGTTTTATATACATTGGTCCTGTTCACCCCCATCACTCTTTCCTGTTGATCATCTTCCATTAAATTTTTTCTCCTGTTGTATTTTTATTTTTATTTAGATGGTGTGAATTAAAGCAAAGATGTGATAATTTAAAAAAAAGAGATGTAATCTGAATAAATTAATAAGAAAATTAAAACCATGTTAAAAAAAACAGAAAAAACAAATCCTTGAGTTTCTACGTACAAATCTATTTGTTTTATTGATCTTTGTCAAACTCATGGGAGACCCTGGTCCAAATTATAGACCATTTCAACTCCAGAAGAAAAGCCGAGACTGGGGCTCTGTATCCAACTTTCTAATCCTATCACCCCAGGAAAGATTTATATGGACACAGAAAGGTCACAATTGTAGCCTTCTCAATTGGCTGGGATGGGCGGGGAACCAACAGAAAGACGTACTGCATCGTTGGACGTGGTCACTTTCTTCATTCATTTCAGAACATACCAGAGGGTAGAATTCCAGTTGCCATTGAGAAATATTCAATAGGCACAGATGACCCACTCAAAATAGAGACTTGCTCCTAGAGTTGAGTTGGGATGTGATGGTTGGTGTGCCATCTGTGATTGTGTCTCATGGCCACAGATGTGAGTCCAACAGGTTGGATTGCAGCCAACAGCCCTACCAGCTGTGGTTTCTAACGACTTCAGCTCCTAGGTTTGAAAGATGAAATATTCTTGTGGTGAGGCCTCAGAGTTTGCTTCAAGAAGGACTCTGTTCTGTTTGATCTTGCACGTTGTAAACATAAGCAGTTTCCAGGAAAGATCACTGAGGGAAATGAGGCCAATCAAAGTGGGCTAAGCACATGCTCACCACTTTGTACATTTGGTGCTGGGGTGTGAAATCACAGCTCTAACTCCTGTTTGACCATGGTAAATTATTGTTCCTCTATGTCATTGAATTGGTTTGCTATTGAGCATTTTCCCTTCTGTGTTCATCAAGGACCGAGATGTAGTTTTCATTTCTTGTAGTGATCTGTCTTATTTTCAAATATGTGTGACTCTGTCCTCCTAGAAAAGAAATGGGAAATGTCCTTTTGACCTTTAAAGAAAATTAGCAAGAATTTGAGATATATGGTTACCAGTTCTTTAAATATTCATCATTATTCTCCAGGGAGATCATCACCTTTCTTTAATGGAAAAACTATAATCCCTAATTCAAGTTCATTCATTACTGATTTCCATATCGCCTGTGTTTTTCTTAGTGCAGCTTTGGTAGGCTAATACACCTGCTTCTCCCAGGTGAGCCCATCTGTGTTCTTACAGTTGTTTGTATCTACCTCTCACAGTCATGTTAATTCCCATGGCATCTAGTGTTAAGCTGTCATCTTTCATTTATGATTTTATCTATTTCTTCTTCTCTGATTTTTTTGGCCTGATGAATCTAGCTAAATTTTGCCAATATTGTTATTGTTTGTCTTATAAAACCCATTAAACCTTCATACTCTCATAAGTCTCTCCTCCTCCTCTTCCTCTCTGGCTATTTAACTCAGATTCTTCAAACATTCTAGCTACACATTGTGCCAGTTGAGTTGCATTCCCAGGTTAAGTGAAATAATTTCCTCATGTGGGGTGCCTAGGTTTAAATTTGTATGTATGTGTGCATGGAAGGGAGATACTAGAAAAACAAAAGCAAAAGCAATGAGAAAGGAGGGGCATCTTAATAAAGGGGAAAGTGGACAGTGTTATATATGTACCCTAAAAGTAGAATAGGAATGATGGTTAGAAGGAAGGGGATGAACAAGTGGGAGGGATATGGACAGAGAGGGGGCAGTGGGGAAAAGAAATGAATAAAACAAAATATGCATGGAAATATTATAATGCAACATGCAACTCTTTTTTTTTCTCATGATTCCTCCAAATTATCGCATTTATTTTGCCACATCCAACACACTTTAAAGCAAATGAATAAGGGGTCCCGCTCAAACTAAGGCACCAGCCAAGGACAATACAGGCGGTAAACTTTAAACCCCTACCCAGATCTAGCCAATGGTCAGAACAGTCTCCACACTTGAGTGGAGAGAGGGATATGACTTTCTCACGTAGTCTGGTGCCTCACATTTGACTATGTCCCCTGGAGAGGGAGACCTAGTGGCACTCAGAGGAATGACAGCAGGTCACCGAGAAGAGACTTGATACCCTATGAGCATATACAGGGGGAGGTAATCCCTCTGAGGAACAGTCATAGGGGAGGGGAATAAGGGGAAAATGGGAGGGAGGGAAGAATGGAGGATACAAGGGATGGGATAACCATAGAGATGTAACAAGAATAAATTAATAATAAAAAAACAAACAAAAAAAATAAAGCAAATGAATATAAAAGAAGATTACCACAGCCATTGTGGCCATGGTACCAAAATGGAAACAGGATGGGATAACGATTGAGATGTAATATGAATGAATTAATAAAAAAAAGATATTAAAAAAGCTGGTTCCTACATAAGGTCTTAAACTCATATTTTATTGGACAAAATAAACTACTTTTCAATATGGAAAAAAAAAAAAGCGGTTTGACAGTGTTCTGCAGGAAATCCACCAGGACCTGAGCTTTGCTTATTAAACCCTTATTACTATCTCAATCTCATGATCAATACAGATGTGTTCATATCATTTGGGCTTAATTTTGGTGAATCTCATGTCACTATAAATTTATACATTTCTTCAAGATGTTCCAAATTGCTGAAATATAACCCTTCAAAACTCTCTCTACTGACCATGAATATCTCATTGTGACCCATTGTAATGTCCTCTTTAATTTTTCATTTTATTAGTTTGAAACTTCTCCTTCTTTCCTCTTATTTAACTTTTGAAAGGCAAATTCTTCCTTATTTATTGCTCTTCTTATTTATACACTTATCTTTACTCTAATGATATAGTTTTTAAATTATAAAAATGTTTTGCAGTATATTTTGGTCATATTCTGTCCACGCTCTCAACTCCTTTCATATCCGCTCTCTGTCCTCATCCAACTTCATAATTCTTCTCTTTTCAAACAAACAAACAAACAAACAAACAAAACACAAATCCAAAGGGGGAAAATGTGTAATTTTAATTTATTAGCACTAAGTTTGGCTTATTCTTATTTTTCTTAGTTCTTTAGAAGTATCATGGTTTTTTTTTTTTAACCTGCTTTCTGTTTTCTAATTTTCAACCTAGGCACTTATAACTGCACATTTCCCTCTCAAAACTGCATTTCTGTGTCTTAAAATTTGCTTTCAGCATATTTTTTTATTATTATGTGATTGAAGGACTTCAAATTTTTCCATTCTGATTTCTTCACTGGGCATACTGTAATAATAATGAAACATTTCACTGTCAGGATAAAATTAATGCCATTTGAATCACATTCTACGCTGGCTGTGCCTTTAGAAGGAAAGTCTAAACCCATTTTTATTATCAATTAGCCTATAGAAGAGTGCTACATCACATATCAAACAGTAATGACGAAGATAAATAGGAATTTTATTCACATGTTGTCAATTTATTTTACTTTTGGTGTTTCAACATAATGTTTCTCTGTGTATCCTTGGCTAGCCTGAAACTCACAGTGTAGATCATGCTAGCCTTCAACCTAGAGAGCCAATTGGTCTGCGTTCCAAGTGCTGGGATTGCAAAGGTGCACCACCACACCCTGTTCACACTGTAACTGTAAGTCAAACCTGGGACTTTGAACAAATAAAGGTAAGGTTTCTTCTGGCTCCCACAATTTAAACAATATGTATGTAATTCAGCTATTGTTTGGTTTACAATGGCTCATTGGAAGTGTCATTATGCCATAATAAAGATATAATGCTTTCTCTTTTTAAAAATGGACTGTTAGTGGAGTCTCACTAGGTTTATTAACTACACTCAGGACAGGCCCCTCAGCCATAGATGGCCAACACAAAACAAACCCAATGGTCTCATGTTGCTTTGTTTGAATATTCTTTGTCTTTTTGGTCTTTTGGTAGTATATTTTGTGTTTGTTTGTGTGTGTGTGTGTGTGTGGTGTGTGTGTGTGTATGTGTGTGTGTGTATGTGTGTGTGTGTTTATTGGGTGGGTAGTTTCTTTCTTGCCTGCTTTGTTTTATTTTGTAAAGAGAGAGAAAGAAAGGTCATAGAGTTGAGTCTGGAGGTGGGGAAGATGTAGGAGGATTTGGCTGGTCTTCTGCTTCCACTTGCTTGGTACATCATTTTGCAGGTGCTCGCTTCCGATGCCTGTGTGCATTTGTCACATAGTTGGCTGTTTTCCTGTTTGGTTTGAACATCACTAATTTTTTTTTTAACCTTCTATCTTCTTCATCATAGGAGCATGCCAGCTTACCAAATTGAGCATACTTGAGTCTTTCTTGGTTCTTCTTGTTCCTCTCACAAAGCTGATTCTTTCCTGGGCGCTCTTCTGTCATTTGTGTTAGTATTACCCTCTTCCTCAGTGTATAGAAATGCTTCAAGTATCTTCAGCTTTGCCATAGTTGTCATGATTTAAGTTTGTGTTTGTCACCGTAGGGTCTTTGGGTCTCCCGTCTATTTTGGAAGACAACTTGGTACACCCGAGTAGCAATAATTTGTTTCAGGAATTAGATTATATTATTCCATGCTTGTTTGTTTGCCTATTTGTTTTAATTCCAGGGGGGTTTGTAAAGAGGGATGGTGTATTATAGACCCTGTGATCACGTATGGAGGGGGAGGTCCCCCTCAGTCACAGTCATAGGGGAGGGGAGTAGGGTAAAAGTGGAAGGGAGGGAGGAATGAGAGGGTGCAAGGGATGGGATAGCAATTGAGATGTAATATGAATGAATTAATAAATAATAAAAAAGTGAAAAAACACTAAAATTTACTTTTTCTCAAAAAAAAAGAGGGATGGTGTAATTCTGATGAGTTTATTAAGTAAATGAACAATTTTCTTCTGTAATTTTGAATGTTTTTCCTATGTTCTGTAGTCTCCAGTTGTTTAACTATGCTGTGAGGTATAGGAGTTCTCATTACAGATGACAGGAGTTCTACATGCCTCATGTACTTTGTGTTTTTATTTTGTCCTAGATTGGAGAAGTTTCACGTTGTTATTATTTTAATTAAATAGCTTTTCTATGTGTTCATTTGGAATCTCAGTTCCTCCTCTATAACCTCAAAGATTTTTGTGTCTTGACTATGTCCCAGATGGCCTCAAGTTTGCATTCATTTTTATTTTTCTTTATTTCTCCCTAAACATAGTGTTTCTCTGATTTTTCTTCAATTCCCTATATTCTTTATTTCCAACATTTATCATTTTTGTCATCATCTCAATTTCTTGTTGAAATTTTCATCTGTGTTGAGATTTTTCCCACTATAATCTTAATTGGCATACTTACTTCGGGCCTATGAGATGGCTCTGTCACATTTAAACTTTATTCATGTTATCAATGTTTTCACAAGAAGTTGAATAGGGCAAATGCTAGGACTCATTTATATTATGTACCTTATGCTCTACAGATTCACATTCGATAGGCTTTATGCTTGCATAGTCACTGTCCAAATGAGCTACATCCCCTCTGACAATCAATGATACAAAGCATGGGAAATGAAAAAGAGAATGACATTTCATGATCACATTTGTTTTTCTATATTGTAAAAGCATAAAACATAATCACTTCTTCATTCTAAGTTACTATTCATATTATTACACAAAACCTTATTTTTATTATTTTGTTGTTTGTTTTTCTTTTGGAAATGTTCACTTTTTTGAGATTGTAATGTAATATTATTTCCCCCTCTAAGCCAGAAGTTCTCAACCTGTTGGCCAAGACCCTTCTGGGGGTTGAATGACCTTCTCACAGGAGATATATATTGGATATCCTGCATATCAGGCTTTTACATTACAATTTATAACAGTAGCAAAAACACAATTATGAAGTAGCAACAAAAATAACTTTATGGTTGGGGGTCACCACAATGTGAAGAACTCTATTAAGGGGTTGCAGAGTTAGGAAATTTGAGAACCACTGCTCTAGCCTCTCCCATGTACTCCTCCTTAGGACTGACTTTCAAATTCATGGACTCTTTTTTTAAGTGAACTGTTCTTACATACAAATATGGATATACATATACCTAAATACATAAAGACAGCCTGCTCAGTCTGTATATTGTTACTTTCATGTTTGTCTTCAGGGCTGACCATTTGGTACTGGGTAACTAATTACTGTGCTCTTACCTGAGGAAGACTGTTTCCCTGATCTCAACTTTCCTTAGTCCAACTTTCTTTGTTTTAAAACAATCTGGTTTTATTGCACTCGATGAAATAAAGACGCTTAGAAACAAATCGCATCTGACCTCACCTGACATCCAGCAGTGATCATCATCGTAACAGAAAATGGGTTTTTCTCTCTCCCAAGGTTCCTGGGCCATTGGGCCTAAGACACCAGAATTTGACATATTATTTTCTCTCATGTGTGGAATCTAGATTTACACATGGGGGCGGGGACAGCAAGTAGAGAGGGCACCATGATAAATGGGAGGTGGGATAATGAACATCTGGAAGGATGGAGTGATCCAAAGCTTCTCTGAGGCCCTGATGTATGCAGAATAAACAGCTCTTTCTTTAAACCAGGAACATGTTTGGTGGAGTCAGTATAACCTGAACCCAGGGCCTTGGGGGCTTTCCTCTGAGTTTGCCATGTTGGAGAAGGAACACAGTTACTTGTCTAAAAGCAGGAATTTGCTTTGCAGAACCAGTAATAGCCTAGAGCCAAGGCCTGGGGGTAGCTGTGCCTTCTGATCCTAGGAAACCAGCTCCTCCCACTACACTGGGCTACTGTTACCAGTTCCAAGGCCACTGTGTGCTTGGTCTGCAATGCTCTTGAGACACCCTGTTCTTTTTGTGCAACTTTGTTTTGCTTGATTGACCTCCTGCTAACTTCATTCCGTTGCATGATAGTTTCTGCTGGCTCTGTCCCATTTCTCCCCTGCAAATAGTACATAAGATGCCATACTTCTTAATAAATTTGCATGCATATGACACAACTTATGTAAGACTTCTTAAGTCCACCTTGTCTGTCCCCTTAATTCTGATATCCCAGACCTTCCTTCCCAGGACTCTGTCACTGAAGAATGGTCCAGGTCAGCAACCTACATGACACGAAAGCACAGAGGCTAACCAGCTGGGAGGAGAATGAGGACAGGCAAGAAAGGTATTTGAGGACAAAGCAGGAGGAGGATGAAGGAGGAGGATGTAAAAGAACAAAGTATAGTGACATATTTATAAAAATGTTATGATAACTTCTACAAATAGAATTTAAGAACATATTGTAGACCCTTAGGAAGAACAGAAGCTTAAACAAATAGCAAGTTTATAAAGCAACGTCACATATATCACCTTTATTACATGTCAGAAATGGGTAGTGGGTGGAAAGGTGGGGGACTCTCACCCAGGAAGACAGCATTCACAGGTGCCTGGGGGCGAGGCCTACAGGTTTTCTTTCCCTGTAGAAGGAAACATCATTTGGTAGATGTTTGAAGAGTGAATGGATAATGAATAGGCAGATAATTAGACCATGGAGGGATTATTTACTGTGGGAGAGTCTATCTTCAAACCCCTGAGCTCCCTGACCTTAGAGGTGAGCAATGGAAGGCAAAGCAGTACTGCAAAGGCAACGCTGGGACACCAGGGGAGCACTGGATAAAGCGGAAGTACAGGTGTTTCCAAACCTGGCTCTAGAACTTTAGGAAGCACGAGCCCAGGGAAGCCAAGAGGTGTGTACAACTCTTGGAGCTGAGCTGTTTGGAGGCTTTGATGTGTTCTAAAAATCTTCCATCCTTTTCTGGAGATGCCAAGTGAAAGCTTTTTGCCTGCCTGAAGGACTGTGCCTGTTATGCTAGTCTCTGCCTTTGGGTGGCTCACAGAACCCTGAAGTTTGAGTATCAAAGGGAAAAACATTACATAAGAAGTTCTTGGATTGGTTTATGGACCTCTGAGAGTTGCGCAATGACTTTTCAAATAAAAGAGAATGTGTAAGCTCTAGGTGGGTGTGTCCAAGAGGTCCCACTAGACACACAGAGAGCTGTTAGTCAGGATTTTTCACCTGGTTATTTTATGCAAATTGGATGAGTGGGCAGGGCTTCAGGCTAGAGTCTGTAGCTGTGAGGCACAATCAGGGCATTGCCTCAGATCACCAGGCATCTCACTGGACCCCAGAGCTGCTAACCTCGCAGGATGTGGCTCTGTGCTTTGGTCCTGATCTCTTTCACCGGTTGCTTGACTCTGGGTGAGTACTTCCGGGTGCGCATTTGAAATTCTTTGTCCTGGGCCTAGGTGAATGCAGATGCATGCAGGGAAATTAAAAATAGGTCCCATTTCTTGGAGGTATTTGCCCTCCGGGCATGGACAGAATACATGAGTGAGTCTAACTAAGTACAGTGCTCTGGATACAATTTTATGTCCTTGAGTGAGGAACTTTACTTTGCAGTGCCAGCTCCTTCCCCATTGAGATACAGTCCTGAGTGAAATGAGCTCCCTGAGGGGAGGAATACCTCTGTGATTAGTAAGAAGACTGAGGTGGAATAGAAGCTGGTGGCAAGGTCTTTGTTATGGTTCACCCTTGAAAGAAGAGAGGTGGCAAGGGAAAGGGGCGTGGTCTCGCCCAATTGGGGCGTGGTTTTCAAAGAAGCTGAGGATTTGGAGTCTGTGTCTAATTTAATGGTACCTAATACAATGCAATCACAGGCACAGGTAGCACAGGCTAGGAAACTCAGATAAATGGGAGGTTGAGGTGTGGTTCTGGGGTTATTGGACTCTAGAGGTGACAGTTTAGCCTAGAGCTGCAGTGTTCAAAGCAACAGATATAGAAAACAGATCCAGGGTCAGTACAGAGGTACAACCGGGGACCTCAGAGCCCATTTGTACTACTCCAAGGAGAGAGACTGGCTTCCAGTGGAATGCACTCACCTATACCTTACCATAGCTCTAGCTCCGGAATCTACAGCAGTGCTTCCCCATTAAGGGTTGTGGCCTTGTTAATGTTTCTAGATTTTCCTTCTGTTTGGTTGTATGACACTGTGGGAGGGTGGGAACAGAGTATGATGACATAGTATTTACATTTGAAGTGGAACATGTCTGTGCTGCTGTCAGTCCTCATGACGACCACCTATTTTCTATCTTCAGAAGGTTCAACCAATCTGCTTGTGATTTTTGTTTTTCCATCTTCAATGTGGCCTTGGTATCTCCTACTTAGCAAGGCCTATTTTTTTAAAAGAAGCATTGGTAAGCCGGGCAGTGGTGGCACACGCCTTTAATCCCAGCACTTGGGAGGCAGAGGCAGGTGGATCGCTGTGAGTTCGAGGCCAGCCTGGTCTACAAAGTGAGTCTAGGACAGCCAAGGCTACACAGAGAGACCCTGTCTCAAAAAACCAAAAAAAAAAAAAAAAAGCATTGGTATGTACTTGCAGCACACAGTAGGGGATCAATATGTGCATATTCCATATTATTTAAGCAACAGGTATAGTCTCGCTTATGCTCCTAACACATCAGGCCAATTTTCTATTCAGAGTAATCTAATTTCTTCCTGCTTCATCTGGGGGGAGAATACTCATTGAGTTAACATCAGCTTTGCCTATGTCTGTCTGACTTCCTTCTCCTCAGGACTCTTGCCAGCCCTGCCTCCCATCCCCTTAGCCTTCCAGCTGCCACGCCCAGGACAGGTGTTCTCACTCAGCTCCAGTTGTCCCTCTGTTTCATATTTGCTCCCTACAGTATATTATTCCACTCTGTGTGCCCTCATGCTCACCTGATGAACTCCACCCATTCCTCATTGACCCCCTTTCAGCATTGAAATTCCCATGTCTGGAGGACATCTTCCCCGCTTGGAGGTCCTCCAGCAATACCCATCTTAAAGATAGTCAGCAACACTCACCTGTTTTTCCATCTTCTTTCTCTGCAGGCATCATATCTAGTTGAAGATCAAATCAGCCTTTTAAAGTTCCCCGCATACGTCTCTAGATCTCTATGTAACTCTTTCCCCAAATGATAGAAGAGTTTTCTCTAGATTTCTTGGAGGATCCTTGGAAGTCATATAAAATAGCAACTCTGTTACCCATAGACATTTCAGTGGATATCTATGCTTCCCAGGAAAGATATCTCAAAGTGATCAGTGGTGCTATCATGGTCCCGTAGCTATTTATTCTATTTATTTGCCCACTATATACAGCCCCTTGGCCAGGGATTCAGTGTCCTTCCTTATACACCTCAATAATACAAGATTATTCCCCACTGCCCTTGACTGCACCTGGTAGTATTCATATGCCATTTTCTCTTCCCAGAAATGCCCTGTGTGGTATCTCTAGGCTTCTACACTTAATGCGTATTCTTCATTAATTCCCCCCTTTCATCTTCCCACCCTGCTGTAAGCCTAGCACCAATTAAAAGGCTCCATTCCTTCTAATTTCCATATCTCCTTCTGAGCACTCTCCTAAGTCGCAGCCTCTTTATTACCTGAATCAAGTGTGTCTGTGATCCTTCTCATATGAGGCCTATCCCAAGATAGGGCCACCATTGTCTATGGTTTCATCCACCACACAGCTCAGCACTGGGATATGGATACATGTTCCCAGAGGTGTCTAAGAGAGAAACCAAAGGTTCTGCTCATCTACAACAGACTTTTTTTTTTTTTTGCAACTACTTTGACCAGATAACTTTATACATCCACTCCAATTTTCTCATTCCATTATCCCTATGAGATAAGAAGAAATTTTTCTTTATTTTACATGAAAATAAATCATAGCTTAGAGGGTTGCGGTAACTTAGTCAAGCTCACACGCCTACAAAGTGACAAAACCTACTTGGTACCCAGATCTGATCTTTCCTTTCTGTTTTGGCCTCATTTTCTTTTGTCATCCAGGACACCCCTCCTCACCACCCGTGGTGGACACCGTACATGGCAAAGTGCTGGGGAAGTACGTCACTTTAGAAGGATTCCCGCAGCCCGTGGCCGTCTTCCTGGGAGTCCCCTTTGCCAAGCCCCCTCTTGGATCCCTGAGGTTTGCTCCGCCACAGCCTGCAGAGCCCTGGAGCTTTGTAAAGAACGCCACCTCCTACCCTCCCATGTAAGCAGCTGGGGCCATGTCTGAGGGCATTGTTCTTGTAAATATAAACACCATCTTCCTGGCTGTCTTAGCTGCCTTTCTATTGCTATGTAGACACTGTGACCAAGGCAATTATAGGAGAAAGAGTTTACTGGGGCCTTAGAGTTTCAGAGGGTGAGTCCATAACCATCATGTCAGGGAGCATGGCATGCACGTTGCTGGAGCAGTAGCTGAGAGCTCACATCTTAAGACAACAACCACCGGGCAGAGGTAGTGGAGCTAACCAGGAATGGTGCGCATTTTTGAAACCTCAAGCCAACCCTCAGAAATATACTTCCTCCAACAAGGCCCCATGTTCTAATCCCTCCCAAACAGTTTCCCTCCCAAATGGGTACAGGACATTCAAACGTGTGAACCTATAGGGGTCATTCTTAGTTAAACCACCATACTGACTGACTATTCTTGGCCAGTTTTCTAACATCTGTGCCTCAGATGGTGATGTGGGCTTTAAATGACTCTTGCTTATAAAGACTATGTGCCTGCCCACCTGAAGGACTCCTTAATTGCCAACAGTTCTACCCTGCTTTAGACCTTTAAGATCTCTTATCAGGGCAGCCAACAGTGATTGCTGGGCTGTGAAAAAAAAAAAAAGATAGAATCTTAGGCAGGCCAAGGCACCAGGACTCTTAGGGTTAATGCTTTTTCTTGGTCCTGGCATTTTGAGTTCCAGGAGAGGAAAATAATTTTCCCAAGGTAAGCCAGCTTATTAGTGGTTGAAGCAGAGCCCACATGTAGTTTTCTTACAGTTACCCATAAAACACAATTCCTGACCGGAATAGTGTTTTTGTTTGTCATCAGAAGTTGTACCATTAGTCGATGAAAGTGTCTCAGGGATGAGAACGTGTTCTGCTGGAGTACAAGGTCACCCTGTAGCCCACTATCTAAATCCCAGCAAAGGCTTGAAGATAAGGTTGTCCATTCCATGCAGGTGTGGTCCACCTAGGAGATGCGTTCAAGGACAGGCTAGCCTGTCCTGGCCTTAGCATATCCAAAAGCTCTGGAAAGGAGAGAAGTGCCAAGTTCTTCTCCCTCTGCTGAGTTAGAAGGCATTAGAATACACAGAGGTTCCTCCAGGAAATGTGTAGACCTTCCTCCACCCTGATACCAGCTCCATTATTAAGCTCAAACCTGGTACAAAGTTGAGCCTCAGACAAGATGCTCAGCTTTCATCAGGTCAAAACTCAGGTAGTCTCTCTCCTTTCCAGGTGCTCCCAAGACCCACAGGCAGCACAGATAGTCGCAGAGTTCTTTACCAACAGAAAGGAGACCATTCCGCAAACGCTTTCTGAAGACTGTCTCTACCTAAATATTTACACTCCCGCCGACTTGACAAAGAGCAGCAGGCTGCCGGTAAGCATGGGGCCCACTGGTCCAGACTTGTAGGTACCAGCATCTGCATCTTATGTGCCCACTAGAAATGTATGAGGGCAGCTGAGAACAAGGACCCTGTAGTCCAGGACTGAAACAGGGGACCAAGCCTTCTGTTAACCATCAGAAAAGCAAACTTTCCTGCCAGTCTGTCCCAGTGCACTAACCTTTGGTAGAGGCTGTCCTCACTCTGAGATACAAATCTTAACCTCCCAAGCTCTCTTCCACTAACAATGACAATTATGTCAAAGTTTAGTTACTGATCCCAGAGCATGTAAGACATAATTCCAATAAACTTAAACTGAAACACGTGCATGCGCATGCGCGCACACACACATACATACACACACGGAGAAACCAAGCCTCTGGTAGAGGAAGTGGGAACACACAGTGAGTAGGCAGAACAATAGCATGAATCTTTCAATATTTAACTCCGTATCTTTGATAAGGAGTAGCAAAGGTAACTAGAATGTCACCTTTCTACCCAGAGTACCTATAATAATTTTCATTGGCCTGTGACAAAGATCTGAGGGGGAAAGCCTGTGGGATATTAGGAGCACTATTTTTTTTTTTGCCTTTTGTCAACAATCCTGGACTTTATTACAGGCAATTGCTGTCTATAACTGCCTTTGGCACAGGCTGGTGATGCAGTGAATCAGCAAATGCCACATAAATGAAGGGCCTGAGATGGGGCAAGCTGTCAATTTTCGGACAGTGGTTTTAAAAGAGGCTTTAGGAAAGAGACAATTCCTGGGGTGTAACAAGTCAAATGCCAAAACCCTGCCAGTCTCCACGGACAGGAGCAGGGAGACAAGAGTTTGAATTTGGGATGAATATTAGGTCCTGTGCGTGCTCTCCAATGTACAGGAAGGAGGGGACAAATGCTACTTCCCTCAGACTCCGATTTCTTCATCCATTTCTCCGTCTTCTCAGTGCCCCAAACACAGCCATACGTGAAGTCGGAGAAAGCAGGAACATAAGCCCCTCTCATACAGCCCTGTCTTAAAGGACCTTGATGATAGAATAATCCTATAATCTGCTCAGCATCTCATTGCTCACTCTCACTGGCCCTTGTCTCTCCAGTTTTCATTATGAGATGGACCTTGACTTGCGACCGGAGGTAGCATAGAACCTGCTTGGGTGGGCGAGGATGCAAGGGCTCTGGGAGCCTAGAGGCAGGAAACTATTTATAGGCAGAAATGCAAGAGCCACAGTGTGGTATGAGGTTAGAATCTGTTCCTGCCTTTGTCTCCTGTCCCAAATGCTGACTCACCGTGTTGTGGCTATAGGAAGCAGGGATTGGTCAATTGCTCAATGAACAATACTCGGGCCATAGGAAGCAGGGATTGGTCAATTGCTCAATGAACAATACTCGGGCCACATGCCCTGGCCAGGCCATGCTACTCTGCCTTATTCCTGGCAGGCAACGTGCTCCATGTCTTATCTAACACATGGGACTGACTATTGCAATTCTTGGTTCATAGTACACACCATGATTTCTTTTAAACAAATCAGAGTTTGTAAACTATCATTTCTTCTCTGCTCTGTATGTTAAAACACCCACCCACCCACACACACACACACACACACACACACTGCAAATTTTGGCATCCTTTCACCTTCGAGTTTTAGCAGTCTTTGGCACACAGTTGATTCTTACATAACGTTAACCAAAATTATAAAGGCGTGATGGAGGAAAGAGGAGTACTTGGCAGGGTGAGAGGAACAGGGTGTACTGAAGAGATGCTTTAGAAGCGGTACCCTCAGGTTGGTGTGTTCCTCATCAGAGAATCATTTACCAACAGAGAAGTTTAATTTACCGCTGAGAGGTTAATGGTATGAAATGAAGCAGCAATGCAAGGGCTGCTTCTTGCTTATGTTCACTTGTCTGAACAGTCCAGGCATGACGTCATAGGCTTGTGGGGAGAACATGACATCCTTGCTTCTTGCTGTTCCCATGATGATTTTCTAAATCTGAAATCACTGAATGATTTGGGGAGGACAACAGGGACATTAGGAGTTAAGATATCTTAGGCTAATCTGAAAGAGTTGGAAAGCAGGTTGTCTATTACAGCCTTTCTGGACATTAATGCATTTTGACTCATGCATGACACCTAGATATAGGTGACCAAACCAGATGACCTCTGCAGTCTTTGCAATTCTGCTACATATGACCTGTGTGATTATGTTCTTGTCCAGGTGATGGTGTGGATCCATGGAGGTGGGCTTGTGATAGATGGAGCATCAATCTATGATGGACTGCCCCTCGCTGCCCATGAAAATGTGGTTGTAGTGATCATTCAGTATCGTCTGGGAATCTGGGGATTCTTCAGGTGATATATTAATATTCCTGAAACAGTTCTGTTTCTGTTATAGTAACAGAAACATGAGACTGTTACATTATATAGCGTTCAAACTTATTTAGCTTAGGTTTGAGATATCAAAAGCCCAAGACTGTGTGGCAGCACCAATAAGCCATTGGTGAGAGCCCTGAGCTATGCTAAAACATGATACAAAAAACAGGAAGGGGATCTGAACATATAAGTAGATCACGTGGTGAGGCAGGATGCCTCAAAGTGGAAATGGACAGTCTCCCTCTTTTTATAAAAGCTCATTTATGTGTGACACAATCGGAGTCCCAAGAGAACTATTCTAGTTCCTTCCAATGGATGCATCCCTAGTAAGCAAATCGTCTTCCCTTGGGTCTCAACTTTCACAGGCCCTATTACTGCCAAATGTTGATAGAGCATAGAGCAGGACTCCCACACTAAACCCTTGGTGTGCAAACCATATGCAAACTCTAGTATGAGTCCTTGTTACAACCTTAGTCAAAGCCCCATGTGTCCAGCATGATACTGTTTAACTATCTACTCTTATAAACTGTTATTTGAATACTATAGCTGTTCTTCACAGAGCTGGGTGTGTTCTGTGAGACAGAGTAAGTAAGTAATTTTGTTTCTCTATACAATAGTTATTCGTTACTTATAATGACACAGGCCCATAGGTAACTATTGGCTTTCTACATGATTCATGCTCATCCATCTTTCTTATGTGGACCAGACCTGCCTGAGTAGGGATGGTGTCATCTCTTATGGTCTGGCTGGGCTCTCCTACATCAGTCATCAACCATGACAATCCCATAGACATAGCCACAGGCCAATCTGATATAGGCAACCCATCAATTGATGTTCCTTCTTCCCAGGTGGTTCTAGGCTGTGTTAAGTTGGCAACAAGAACCAACTAGCACAACTCATATGCATGATTTATTCAGGTGCCCAGTGAGTGACATTGACTTGATGATGCCTTCCCTCGTTATGCAATCTATAGTGCCACCCAGTAGCCACCCTGTTGCCTCATTTTACCCAATTCTGTTTGTCAACTGTCATCATATTCTGTTTTGTTCTGTTGGCCTGTGGTGTACAGTAAGAGCCAGTTGTAGACAGAGATGTTATGTGTTTTATTCTTGATCAAGCTGTAAATACGAAACCCTGTTTGTATGAATGGTGGCGTCTGATTGCACTGTTTCTGTACAATGAGTCTAGAGCCCTCTCAGCACATTGCTCCATGGATGAGCAGGTGAACATTCTTGCCAGTGTTGTGGAGCCCACCTTATTTTAGAAAACCCACTGAGAATCCCAGTCTCCCTCTAGCCCTTAGAGAGAGCCACAACATTTCTATCTCTATCCAACACTATCTTACAGCACAGGGGATGAACACAGCCGGGGCAACTGGGGTCACTTGGACCAGGTGGCTGCACTGCGCTGGATCCAGGACAACATTGCCAACTTTGGGGGTGACCCAGGATCTGTGACCATCTTTGGAGAGTCAGCAGGAGGGTTCAGTGTCTCTGTTCTTGTAAGTGTTCTTGAAACCAGAACCCCTTGCCTAATCTCAATGTGGCTGCCGATGGAACCTCTTGGAGACCAGCCAGTCCAGTGCTGGCACTTTTGCTCTCATGGCCTGGATTCATGTTGACTCTACTTATTGCTTATCATCCAGATGGTGGGTGGCTAAAGATTAAACTTTCCTTGGTTCCTAGGGAGCTCAGAGCTCAGTTGTAAGACATGGGCCATACATCATCATGGCCTTTCTCCATTTCTAACTTATTAAATTTCTCTTGCTTGATGTTAATCAGACTAACATTAGGGTTGGTTTCTCTCAATTAGAAGTGTTGGGTGTAAACTCCAAATAGGAAAGAGGGAGGCATAAGTATAATTGTTTGGTGCTTGGGGGAATCTACACAGTGAATGGACTCAAGCACCCAGAACAGGCAGGGCATCATCAGATACCTTTCCATGCCCAGGCAGGAAGGTGACACTCTTTGGGGCTGAGTGATATGATGGGATGTGGATCATAGAACTAGAGAACACTGAGGGGAGTGATGGCACGCAT
>OU015753.1:32355832-32392424 GCA_907169655.1 Acomys percivali
TTTTCAAGCACATTAATTTCATATTTTGATTTATTAGAGGAAATGGTCACTCTTTTAAAAGTAGAGATAAAAGGAAAAGATAAATAAACCCCAAGAAGCTGGGTGATGGTGGGTGTCTATATTACCATTACTCCGAAAGCTGAGGTTTAAAGGGCACAATATCAAAGCCAACCTTGGCTAAAGAAGTAATTCCTGCTGCCAATTCTGGCCTATTTAGGAACAAATGTTTACTTAAGTAGGAAGCAGTCCTCTGTAGTATTACATATGTAGGTAATACTAATATATATCTATATGTATATCATCTCTCTCTTTCTATCTATCTATCTATCTATCTATCTATCTATCTATCTATCTATCTATCTATCTATCTATCTATCCACCCTATTGATTATTCCATAGTGTGAATAAAACATTATATACCAAATAATCACATTGAAACCTTGGGCTATTTATGGTTTTAATATTATATCAGGGTACACTTATTTTTTATGTACCCCCATGATCACTTTTCTCAGGATAAATTCTGAGCAACATAATTCTGTAGCAATATTTGTGACTAAGAATTGCCAAATTGTCTTTCTAGTGGTTTAACTAATGAGAAAGGCTCTTGCCATATTAGTTTCATTTGTTTCTTGTTTGGGGCTCTGTGCTCTCTTCTGTGCTGAGGATCTCTTGGAGGAGATGGTTCCAGAGGGGATCCTAGCACTAGGACACTTTTTAGGTCCACAGAGCACCAGGGTCCCCCGGTGAATGGCATGTCAACAGAGCAGGTGTACAGAGCCTCAAAGAGCAAATGAGTCCTGGGTGGCTCCTTTGTGTGCAAACTCTCTCTTCTTCTTTCCCCTGACAGGTGTTGAGCCCACTGACCAAGAACCTTTTCCACAGGGCCATCTCCCAGAGCAGTGTCATCTTAAATCCTTCTCTGTTTGGGAAAGATGCTAGGCCCATGGCTAAGGTAAGCATCACCCAAAACAGATACTGCACCCTCTAGTCTACTGCCTTGGGTCCCTCGGCAGTCTTTCTTGGGGGCAAGATTTGGCTGAGGTGTTCAAAGGCTGCTTGAACTAAGAATGAATGCGTGGGAGAGGCTGTCCTATTAGCCACGCCCAAGCCACACTCTACACTCATTAAAGGTTCTGTGTTGAATATGTTATCCGGGCCTCTGGCCATTCTGGAATAGTGGAGAGTATATATAGGAGACCCCTCCTTTGAAGGTCACATCTGACCATCACCCTCCTCTATGGGTAACAGCAAGTAAAATACAGAGAGAGATTGAGTGGCAAAGCAAGCGGTAGAGGGGAAGCTTAAAAGCAGACGGTGAAACTCTTGATTTTAAACCTTTAATCTCCAACAGCTTCTTAAGAGGTGTTTCCCTTTGAGAAATCCCTCATCTCCTCTGTGGTCCTGGGAATGGACACTGTGCTCGTTTTTTGTTTTTTTGTTTTTAATCATCGGGATAAAATGACATAGACATGGAGAAGGAAGAAGGGTACGTTCTTGACCCCTGACCTCTTACAGAAAGTTGCTGCTCTTGCTGGCTGTAAAACCACCACATCTGCTGTCATGGTTCACTGCCTGCGCCAGAAGACGGAGGACGAGCTCTTGGAGGTCACGCTGAAAATGGTAGGATGGAATCATTCAGCTGTCTTCTGAAATAGCTATTAACCTCTCAGGACAGCGCCAGTCTTGTGATCTAAATTGAGTTTTTCCCACTGCTTCCTTAACACGGAATACCTAAAATGCAAAACCACGTAGTAAGAACATTTTACAAGAATTCATATGATAATCCTCCAGCTTTGCCAGAGCTTTATATCATGGTATTCTTGTTTCAGATGTATGTTAAGTTATAAAATAATCCACATTTCTACACATAATCACCAAACTGAAGTGGGGAAGGTGGTGAGAGCATGCAACACAAAACTTCGAAGGAAAGTGCCACATACACTCTAGGAGCACCTGCACAGGGGAGGGATCATCTACAATTCGCAAGCTCTTTCACATCGATCATTAATCAAAAAAAAAAAAAAAAAAAAAGTCCCACAAACATGCCCTCTGGGAAATCTAATGGAGGTAATTCCATAACTGAGATTTCTCTATCTTAGGTGACTCTAAGTTGGGTCAAGACAACAAAAATTAACCAGCACACCATCTATTTCCCCATATACTACTATCTACCTACTCATCCTTATAGCCAATTCTATTAATTATTTTCATTAATCTAGTTGAGACCCATCTAAAATATTTAATTATTTTATTCTATTTATCTAGTTGCTGTTCACATCCAGCTAACCTGTATCTATGTGCTTTTACCCTGACCTTCAAAACAATAGTCTGAAGGCCTCCTCTGGACGCCATAGACTATGGATTTCTGGCCCTAAGTTGTTTCTGTTTGTCCATGGACTGAGCCAGAATATAGGATTTTCTTTGTCAGGCTTATGTAAGGAGACCAAGGTGTTAGAAGAATTATGACAGGGCTATTTTCTAATACCCATAAAATAGGCAACTATTTCTGCTATTCTACATGTGGTACAGGAGGACTCAGCTTGCACAAGAATAGCTAGTGACTTTGAGGACACTAAGAGAATTCAATATCCAAGAACACTCGACAGTTTTTAGGCTCTTGTAGAAACATTTCCATGGTTATCCATTGGTCCCATCATGCATACATAGCTACTCATATGCATGAATGTGCACATATACAAAGCACAGTCTTGGATGATGGGGTCACCATCTACAATGGAGGCACTTACTTGCTTCCCACATGCAAATGAACCCATTAGCTGGAGTGTTGTGGTGTAATCACTGTGGTCATTACAACAAAGAAAAGCATGGGTTACACTGAGTTCCAGTGAGTTTGGCAGTGTCAGTTTTTTGATCCCAGATGATAACCCTCTTTAGTGTCCCTTGAACAACAACAACAACAGTACAAAACAAAACAACAAAACAAATCCATTGTAACAGGATCTTTAGGTAATTGGAATATTCTAGGAAACTAGTGTAGGCCATGGTGCTCTCTCTCTCTCTCTCTCTCTCTCTCTCTCATATATATACTGTCTGAAGATGCTTGGGAATTTATCAACTCTATTACTCAGGTTCTTTTCTTATTTTTTAAAAGCATTTCAAAGTCATACCCTATCTGCTTAGAAGGCGCATTTCCCCCTTAATTTAGGCAGTAGGTGTAGTGTAAACTCAGTTGGACTGACATGCTTTCACCAAATTTCTAATTGACATGGAATTAGACTCTAGGGAAGCTTAGATGCCCAACACCATCTGGGAAGACCTAGTGCTGCATCACATCAGGCAAGGGACCTGGTGGGTTGTACCTGAGCAGTGGAGTGGTTAGACGTGACTGGAATCTGAGATCTTCCTTAACTGCTCCTCATACTGACAGAAATGATAGACCAGATCACCTTTTGTGATTGCCTGATTTATGAAGCAGGAGTGAGGAAAAGGAAATGTGGTGGATAGGCTTTCTGTTATTCCATTCCAACTGTAGCCTTATCCATCCATCCATCCCCCAAACCCGGCCTCTACACACATCCTACCATCACCTTGACATGATTCCACTACTCTGCAAAGGAGACACTGGTATATTGTTGCCAGGGAAGGAGAGGTGAGATCAGGAGCATAGGCATGGGCAGCAAGCATCCTTCCCAGAGTTCCAATGACCCCTCATGGATCTCAAGGTCTGGTCCTTTGCTGCCACTACCTCTGCATCATCTGGATCTTCCAGGTGCCCATTCCCAGAGGATCCTGACCATGTTTCATTTCTGCTGCTGTGATAAAATATCCTGACAAAAAGCAACTCCAGGGATAAAGTGCTTGTTTTAGCTCATAAGTCTTAGTTATAGTCTGTCATTGTGGAGAAGTCACAGTGGTAGGAGATTGAAGCAACTGGTCACATCCCATCCACAGCTGAAAGCAGAAAGAAATGGTTGGATATGTACCTCCTTAATGGCTTGTGCTCAGTTATGCACTCTTATACAGGACTGCTTGCCTAGAGAATGGTGCTGCCCATGGTAGTCTGGCTCTCTCTCTACATTAATTAGGACACTCACGTACAGACAAGTCCACTGCAGGCCAACTCCATATACACTATTCCATTGAGACTCTCTTCTCCAGGTCATTCCATGTAATACCAAGTTGACACTTAAAACTAAGCATTACAGACCTGGCATGAGGTTTTTTTTTTTTTTTTTTTTTTTTTTTTTTTTTTTTTTTTTAAACCAAGGAAGGATCAGGAGAGAGAACCTATTACCCCTGACACCAAGTTCAAAAGATCAGCTTTTGTACAAAGAGATTTTTTTCTCCATCTTTAATTTCTCTGCTTTTTCCCACAGAAATTTGCAACTATTGATTTTCTTGGAGACCCCAGAGAGGTAAAGTCCTTTGGTACTATTCTTTGTGTGTACACTGCTGAGGTCCAGAAGGGAAAATCACTTGTAAGGACTATGTAGCAAGGAGGATCAGGGGCAGGGTGACCTGCCTCCCATTCCAGTACTCCCATCAGCAACTTGATATTCCACAGAGTCACCTATTCCCCTTGTGAGTGAAATTCTCTGCTTTTGTATGATCTTGTAGGAGTAGGATGTACCAGAAGCTTCCATGATCAGGAGGCTGAGATGGGTGAGGAGCCCTGGAGCCATCAATAGGAAGCACAGGTCTTGGCGAGGACAGAGAGTTGATACATTGTGGAGAGGAGACTCCAATCTTAGTGCTGAGGACACTGCCCTCTTCCCACCAGCCAGGAAACTTCGACTGTGCCCCCCTGTCACCCCCCCCCCCGCTCAGTCTCATCTCACCTACCCATCCATCTCCCAGAACTGTGAGATTAGTTATGCAGCACCTATAGGCCTGTCTCCTTTGCTCCCTCCCTAGGGATCCAGCACTTCTATGAAAGGTCCTATGAGAAAGAAATGGGAGTCTTTCAATATTGACAAACATTACAAGAAGCCCTCACTATGTGGCAGGTTGTGATTTAGGAAATGGGATTTGACAATGAAACAGACAAGTCCCATTTTCCTAGAAACTTCTAGTATGGTATCACAATAGGGGAAAAAAAGTAAACTATATCATTTATATTTCCATGTATAGAGTTGTGCCTGCCTTATGTGGGTCCAGTGCAGGCCATAAATTATTATCACATGCCTTCACCTTGTCTTCCAATATTACTCTACTTCCTGCCACATCTTCCACAATGTTCCCCAAGCCATGGCAAAGGTGGTATACATATCTCCCCTGGATCTGTGCAGGGAAATCACAGACATTATATTTCCCTCTTCCCAGAGCTATCCCTACCTCCCTACCGTGATTGATGGAGTCTTGCTGACAAAGGCACCAGAAGAGATCCTGGCTGAGAAGAGTTTCAACACTGTCCCCTACATGGTGGGCTTCAACAAGCAAGAGTTTGGCTGGATCATTCCCATGGTGAGAACAAATGGCGTCTTGTATAGGTGTACTCGCAGTTCCAACCCTCACACCCCCACTGCTATTCTCACGCCTTTTTTCTACTTCCAGTTTCCTTTGAGACTAGGAGAGATGCCCTCATTGTCTTGAGTGTGTATTTCCATAGGAACATTGCCCAGAAAGCCAACTATCTTCTGGGAATTTTAGTCCTGGCAACTTTTCTCCCCATACACTACTTTCCAATGAAATAACTGGGGTCATCCACAAAGGAGAAGGAGAAGGAGCTGGAGTGCAGGAGCCAGGTTGGGGCTTGGCAGCTTCTACCTTGAACTTGAACTTGCAGGTCCCACAGATTTCCACAGGTGCTTTTAGGTGCCCCACTGCCCAGAGTCAGAGACCATTCACTGAGATAGTTCTGAAAGCCAAGAAGAGTTAACTTTTTACTGTGTTGTAGATAAAGTCGGACACTGAGTAATCCAATTGGTAACTTTTAGTTCACATTTAGTAGTATGACAGAAATACAGAGAAGAGAAGCCGTGACCTCGGGCTCCAATATGTAGATAGGTTTCAAGGCTGGGAGCTCAAGGGGACTCTGTGATATGAGTAGTGGGACTGGCAGAAGGCTCCTGGATCCACTTCATGTGCTCTCTTCAGGAGCTACTGGGTCTTGATAGGTGTGAGATTTCACGTTTGAAAAAATAACCAATGAAATAAATGAGTAGTACTAAGGTGTGTGTGTGCCTCTCTCTCTCTCTCTCTCTCTCTCTCTCTCTCTCTCTCTCTCTCTCTCTCTCTCTCTCTCTTTCTCTCGTGTGTGTGTGTGTGTGTGTGTGTGTGTGTGTGTGTGTGTGGTGTAAAATAAAATATGTATCATCCATCAAGGCCTGCAGATCTGGACCCAGGGGCCCTGCCCAACCTGTGCACCAACAAAGGAAAAAGCATACAGAGAACCTAGATCCTTGTTCAGATCTAGCCAATGGGCAGCTCACTCTCAACAGTTGTGAGGGGAGCAGGGACTGCCTCTGACATGACTCTGGTGCCCCCATGATTTGATCACTTCTCCTTGGAGGGGAGGCTCTCCAAGCACACAGAGGAAGAGGATGCAGGCTATCCAGATGAGATCTGATAGGCTGTGGTCAGACAGTGGGGGAGGAGGTCCCTCTCCTGTCAGAGGTCTGAGGGAGGAGAATGGGGTGGAAGAGGGAGGGAAGGTGGGAATGGGAAGATACAAGTGAGAGGGATAACAATTGGGATGTAATATGAATAAAGTATAATAAAGAAAAAAAGATCCAGTAAAGAAGTTTCCTTCTGTATTGACTTGGTTGTTTGGCTTTTGTGGTTCATCTTGTCATTTCCACATAACTCATGACTGTTCATAAACATTTCTTTAACAGTTTATGGGTTTCCCGCTCTCTGAAGATGAACTGGACCAGAAAACAGCTGCATCCATCCTGTGGCGGGCCCAGCCCATTCTTGTAAGAATTGTGGGAATCATGGTCATCTGTTGAGAAACAAAGAAGTCTATAGGTTTTTTCAGAAGCAGACTTACTCAGGCCCCCCCCCCCCCGCGCAAAAAGTACTTAGATATCAGTTCAGGCCCAGACTTCTCCTTTTAGCATCTCCACATTCTCAGAATAAACTCACATTTGTGATTTGCAGCCCAAGCCTTCCTTGCTGGTGCCTGCAGGAAAATTCTTCTGGGAAAATGCTTTTTTGAAAGTTAGTATGCCGAATAGGATGGAGGCATAAGATGTATGTAGCTTGCAATGAGAAGGTGCTTACAGATTTGGGGTACTCTGCTCTTCTGGCACATGAGATATTGTTATCTGCCTGTTTTTGGGTGTCCTGAGCCCTGCACAGTTAAGGAGAAGTTACAAAGCTGAAACTCTTATATCTTGTATCTTTCTCATTCCGTTTCCTAGGAATATTTTATTTTGAGGTTAATTTATTGGATAAGAAAGGCGCCTTAGCTGGGCGGTGGTGGCGCATGCCTTTAATCCCAGCACTCGGGAGGCAGAGGCAGGTGGATCTCTGTGAGTTCAAGGCCAGCCTGGTCTACAAAGTGAGTCCAGGGCAGCCAAGGCTACACAGAGAGACCCTGTCTTGAAAAACCAAAAACCAAAAACCAAAAACCAAAAACCAAAAACCAAAACCAAACCAAACCAAACCAAACCAAAACAAAACAAAAAAGGCGCCTTTTTCTAGAAAACAAGGAAAGATAGCAAAATCTTCATTTCCCTTGAGGTCTTAGGGGTGATGTATGTGGAGATAGGAAAGCACTTTTCTTTAAGAACATAGCTTGAGATATCACCTGTGGAGAACAGGTTTTAAGCCAGCAGAAAGTTTCAGTCATATGGACCTTTGCCACAGTAAAGAATGGGACAAAAATGATACATTGCTGAGATGCCTAACCTCCAAAATTAAACTTAAAATCTATTAAGGACAAATGAACCTAAAGAATTTGTATTATTCTTTGGGCAACATTCTTCTCCAAAAGTTGCCCTCTTTTCCACTCACCACCAAAGCTAGAAGAATTTTGCACAGCACTGAAGTGACTCAGAACCAGTGAATCCTTGGCAATGACCTGGAAAAGCACCGTTTGCGGTAGGTGATGCGGTCACTTTCTGATTCATTTCAGAACATCTCTGAGAATCTGATTCCAGCAGTTACTGAGAAGTATTTAGGAGGAACAGATGATCCTGTTAAAAAGAAAGACCGGTTCCTGGACTTGCTTGGAGACATCACGTTTGGTGTCCCATCTGTAATTGTGTCCCGTAGTCACAGAGGTAAGTCGTGAGAACGGAGGAGGAACGTGGACTCACCGGACAAGCTTCTAACCTCTTCTCCTCAGCATATGAAGTCTGCTGAGGGTCAGGTCTCAAATACTGGTACCATATGGCCTGCAATGTCTAGTTTTTTTTTTCTGCCAGTAAATGTGTGTGAGAATAAAGTTCACATGCAATTTAGTCTAGGGTGTCATCCCAGAAAACAGTCTGAAGACATGATGACGTAACACTTGAAAAAGATGAGGCCAACCTGGTGAACAGTCCACTGAGCCATTTTTGTAGCCTCAAGAATTGTCCTTTTAATATGCTGTTGAACCATATTTGGTAATATGTTGTTGACAATTTTTGCATCTATGATCTGTCATTTTATTTATATTTAGCCTGGTGAGAGCATCACATTGTCTTAGATTTTCTTATTGTTGCAAGTTGTAACCACCAAAACGTGTGTCTTACATTTCTCTAAAATATCAAATTGTGGTTATAAGAAATTTAGAAATACCAGGGCCTCAGCAAAAAGTAATAAAAGTATCTTGGACAGTTGCTGTGTAAGATGTATTCTCATGTTCATGAAAGATCTCTGATGCATAGCTGGGGTCTAAGATCTCGTCTAAAATAATCGAGTCACAGAGGCAAGTTCTCCTTTATCTTGAACCATCTGTTCCATAAATGGGTTTCAGAGTCAGAGTTGTCAAGGTTACAGTGAGGGAAGCTGTGAAAGGTGGTTATTCCTCATCATATGCTGGGAGGACGTATGTCATTTAAAAGTTATGTCAGTGGGTATATTATGGTACGATGTAACCACAATAGCATATCAAATATACACACAATTATTTCAAATGTGTGTATGTATGAAGTATATGGTAAAACTTAATTATAAATGTATAAAGACTTGTACACACACCCATACACACACACACAAAATGTGTGTATATAATATGTAGCCTGTAAAACAGTGGGACCTCTTCTTTGTGTAATAATTACACATTTTAGTTTCATTTTGATCCTTCTCTATTCTTCAAATTTCAAACCTCTTACTATATCCTTGAGGGGGGTTGACATTGTAAAATTTCTCACCCTTTCCATGTTAGTCACTGCTCTGTGGACATCCTTGCACTACTGTGATTGGTGCACACGAAACTCGAATTATGAGGCTCCCTCCTATCCTGGGGCTTTATGAGATAGTACATAAGGAGTACAGATTGGTAGTTCCAGTGATGCTGTAAGAAAAGTGGCATCTCAACCCATGTAAGGGAGGGCAGAGGAGATGGGGAGAGAGGTTGGAAGAGGCTCAAGTTCATCTTGCCTTGGTCCTTCTGGGTTACCATCATCTTATCACATTAAAACCTTATCCTTGGGCCAAGCACACTGATGGATATGAAATATTAAACCTTCAGTTTCTGCATAGATTGTTTTTAATCTAATTATCATAACTTTCATAAAGTCAGCCTGAGATTTTCTTCAGCCTGCTCTGTGGAGTTGAGGAAAACCTTAGGAATGTTCGAAGTTAGGTTGAATGAAAGACAAGTATGAGGGTCTAGACTGTCTTGGAACCAAGTCACATCCCATGTGTTTATTGCATGCAGGGATACATTAGCTGTTCATCCAATAAACACCCACTTCAAATCCTAATTCCACATCAACTAGCTGTGCAGGATTAAGCAAGTCACTGCTTTCTTAAAAACATGATTGTCTCTTCCGCAGATGGAGAATGTATTCAACTTTAGAGCCTAAGGCTGAGACACCATCCAGGTGTGTGTATGGTCATGTGAACTGTACATGAATCCATGTCTCCACAGATGCTGGAGCGCCAACCTACATGTATGAGTACCAGTATTTCCCAAGCTTTGCATCAGACAAGAGACCCAAGAAGGTGATAGGAGACCATGCAGATGATATCTTCTCAGTTTGGGGAGCCCCATTTTTAAAAGGTACTATCTCTTTGCTGGCTGTGGCCTTGGCAAAATGAAGCCTGGGTTTGTATCTTACAGCTTGATGGCCTTGAGCAAGTTTCTTTTTTATTAAACTGACTTTTCTGTTGCTCTGTAACAGTGCTCAGCTATAGAACAGTTCCCAGCCTCTCCCTTTCCTTAACACACATGACGGGATTGTGTTAATGTGTCCGCGGGCATAGTCATTTTCAAACTCCTGACATGTGCCACCAGTAAGACAAGTAGAAGGCCACCCACAGGCCATGCTTTATGAAAAGATTATTTGATTCTCTGCTCATAAATATTGGAATGGGCGTATATGCTTGCGTGTGTTTGGGAAGGAGTGAGAAGAAAATTTTCTAACCTTGAATCAGGTTTATCATGCTCCTACCTATCTGGCTATCTAACACATATCATGAATTAAAATATGCTTAATGATATGATATTTGAGGGATCTTTCACAAAGGTCTTCAGTTCCTTGGTTTTCAACTGTTGAGTTGAAATCTGGGGCCCTTGGCACATCCCTTGTGGCACACCAGTGTCTCCAGGCACCTCCCCACTGGATGTCTCCTTGCATCGCTCCAGCTCTGGTTGTTCTCAGATGCTATGAAGAGGTGTATGTGTAGGAGGCTGAGAACAGACCTAAGAGGCAGCAAGCCTGGTGGCAAAGCTGGGGAAGCTGAGTACTGTTGCCTTGGATCCCGGGGGAGGGGGGATTGCCATGCAGGTGATCATGAGGGACAAAGGCAGAGAGGGTCTGGAGCATTCCCCTCAACTTTAAGTTGGGGACACACTGACCAAGTTCTTCTTAAAAGGCAGACTTTGACTCAGTGAGTATTTAATAAAGGCCAAAAGTGCATTTCTGCCCTTCAAATAGTAACCAGGCCTGACCCCATCTATCTTCAGAGATCAGAGTAGATTGGATGCATTCAGGGTAATCCGTTCACAGACAAAACAGCATTTCTTAAAGGTGCTCAACATTCTAATGCAACTGCTCATTAGCCACATCTTAAATCAAGTAGCTACATTTTTATCTCTCTTTTCACAACAGGGGGCGCTTCAGAAGAGGAGATGAATCTCAGCAAGATGGTGATGAAATTCTGGGCCAACTTTGCTCGGAATGGGTAAGATTGGAGGCAATGATGCCAGCCCTGGGGGCATGGCGCAGTGGGTCCTACCTATCAGGAAGGAGTCGTTTTCTAATGTTTGGGAGATCACCCTTCTGTCCCTGTGCTCATAGCATTCTAATGATGAGAGCTGGGTTGACCCGATTTGTAGTTGTGATGAGATTTGTGATAGTTCAACATGAAAGAGAGAACGTGAATTTTGGCTCATTTTGCTTATTAGCTCTTGTGTCAGAGCAGAACATTATGTGGGGAGCATATGGTAGGTCAAAGCGCCTTACCTCCTATTGCTCATGATTGGGAGGAAAGGACCAGGATCCTACTAAAATCCTCAGGGGAAGGTATCCCATGATTACCCTCCTACAACAAGTCCTTCTTTACTTTTTTTCTGCCATGTCCCAATGGCACCATCAGGTGGGTATCAAGGCTTCAAGCCATGAGCTTTTGTGGGTAGTATTCAGTTCTAAATTAGAACCTTCTGCCCATGACCCCAAGAAGGTCATGTCCATTCCAAAAGCTCATCTCCACAAATACCTAATTTCTCATTATTTTTAACACTGCTTTGGACTTTGATGAACAAGTCCAAAGACTGTCCAGGCTCAGGCAGACCTTTGGTGTAAGAACCCAACAAACAAAAAAGTAACAAGTGTCTAAGACTCAAGGACAACAGCCAAGCATTGCTATTCTATAGGGAAGGACAGGAGAGCAGCAATGCGAAATTGGACTAAAGCAATTCCAAACTCCAAGAGAGAAGAATTTAAATCCTAAGTCCTTTTTTTTTTTTTTTTTTGGTAACATCCAGGAATCTGTTGACAGATGTGGCCTCTGAAAAGCTTGGGAATGCATTATCCTAAGGTCTCGCTGCATATAGCCTTTGTGCCTTCTCTTGGGCTCTGTGGTGGTTTGAATAAGAATACCCTCCATAGGCTCATTAGTTGAATGCATAGTCTCCAGGGAGTAAACTCTTTGCTTGGACTTGGGGTGTGGCCTTATTGAAGGAAGTATGCCATCCAGGGTGGGCTTTAAATGTTTCAAAGGTCCTTGTCAAACCCAGTGTCTTTTTGCTCATGGGTCAGAATGTAGCCCTCAGCTACCACTCCACTGCCATGTATGCTACCATGCTCTTGCCATGGCAACAATGGATTAAACATCTGTAACTGTAGGCAAAGCTCCAATTAAATGTTTTGTTTCATAAGAGTTTCCTTGATCGTGGTGTCTCTTCACAGCAATAGAACTGTGACCGAGACAGATTTTTTTCTGCTCAATGCCTGGATATTTCCTGGACAGATGTTCTAAGTTATGACATTTGTAACTTTCTAGGGTCTCCATCAAAATATCACTTTACTCTCACATCTTCATGTATCATGCTCTTAAGGTTGCTACGTGGGACATCAAACCTTCCCACACTTGATTGGCCTCCCACACTTTCATTTGAAATCCAGGTAGCAATCTTGATGGTCCCATGAGCCTGGCATTTTGCATGCCTGCAAAACCAGTGTCATGTAACGATACCAAGATACCTATAGCATAGTTAGGCTTCATGGGCCATCAGCTGTAAAGCCTCTGAGTATGTGAACATAAGGAAACAAATCCTAGAGAATCAATTCTTTACACTATATCATAGATGAAGAGATACCTAACTCCAATATCTCAAACAATGTTTTTGAAACAAGTGATACCTTTATGATGGGCCATCTTGCAGATTCCTGAGACATCCTCAGGGTAATGTCCTCTTTTCACTTGTTCAGAAAATTTGCATCTTTGGATGGCCCTGATCTTTATTGTGAAGAATGGAATTTTTCAAATCTTTATGCTGTGATTTTCCCCCTTAATCTCACTGAAAATGTTATTGAAATCAACAACCACAAAAATACCCTAACATTGCCTGAAAGCTGTAATGCTTTTGTGCAAGCCCATCAGTTACCCAGTCTATCAAGAAAGACCAGGGCATGGTCAAATGTAGACAGAATGGAACACTAATTATCTTTAATCAGGTTCCTCACAGAGGCCTCATTGCCATAGGAAATGTCATAAGCTTGGCCTCATTATCTTCTTTTCTTTTTGAACCTACTAGAATCCCCTATATTCCGAGTTCCCTACACCACGCTCTCCAAACTCCCAAATTTCTTCATAAATCAACTAAAACATTCCAAACTGCAACACCAGCTTAATCACAGAGTGACGCACTTCTCAGAAGAAGTTTTAGATATAAGCTTTCAAACACTTTGACAAAATGCCCACAGTCCATCAGCTTAAAGAACGAATATTTTATTCTATCTCTGAGTGTCACCTGGACTTTTCATGTGAGACTTGTGATGAAGCAGAGCATCATGGTAGGAGCATTGGAGAGAGGACAGCCTCTAGACTCTTAGCAGTCATGAAGCCATAATATGAAGGAGTGGGCCTCAGCACCATTCAAGGCCTCTTGAACCTCTGCTTCTTACAATTACACTCCACCCTCTACTCCATGAGCTCTCAGTTCAGTACCAGCTTATAACACATGAGGATTTGCAGAAAACATAAAACTTAAAATTGTCCCAGTATATAGAACCTGCTTATCTATAGAAAACTACAGTCTTCTTAGCAGGGATACACCAGGGCATCCTTGCACATCTCTGAGCACCATGTAGATACTTCAGCTGTTGGTGAATTTCTCTTGATTCTGTTCACAGGAACCCTAATGGTGAAGGACTGCCCCATTGGCCAGAATACGACCAGAAGGAAGGCTATCTGCAGATTGGAGTCCCAACACAGGCATCTCAGAGGCTGAAAGACAAGGAAGTGGCTTTTTGGACTGAGCTCAGCACAAAGGAGGCAGTGGAGAAGCCAATCCAAAGGGAACATGTTGAGCTCTGATCAGGAGCCCAGGCAGGTTTGAAAGACTGGAGCCAAGAAAGGGGTATATACTCTACAGATGTTGTTTCCAAAATAAAATATTTTATTTTTGAGGACATTGAATTGTGTGACATACTGTACAAACACAATGAGGAGAAACATCTAAACCTATGCTTTCTTTTCCTTAGAGAAACAGGGTTTCTCTGTGTAGCCCTGGCTGTCCTGGAACTCACTCTGTAGACCAGGCTGGCCTCAACCTCAGAGATCTTCCTGCTTCTGCCTCCCGAGTGCTGGGTTGAAAGGTGTGTGCCACCATGACCTGGCCATATGCTTTCAATTTTTAACATCACAGATGTTTTAACATCAAAGCAGAGTCTGTCTGGCTCAATGTGAGTGAGGTGAGATGTTGTGATGTTGTCAAGCCACTTTTCCTGGCTACATACAAAGGTCCACTCACTCCAGATAGTGCAGGAGTGACAGAACCAATAAGTAATTTCACCCAAGTGGGCACTTGTAAAATTAAGAATAATATACACACCCATAAGGCACTGTAGTACGCACTTCTGTTCCCCAGTAGTAGATTTGGGGTCGGTAAAGGATGAATGGGTAAAAAGGAAGACAGAAGGACAACAGAGCAAACACTAGATCTTTTATAGTCACAGCCTACCCCATGGCACATTATGTTCAGATGAGAGCACCACCAGGCTACAGCCTTCTCCTCTATAGACCTGATGCTTGTGGTACACATGGCTGCTCTGAGCTGGCTTTGCTCATTGTCAGTAGCTGTCTCCTGTACTGGGTTCATGCTACAGATAGGTATTCTAACCACAGCATATATTGTCTGCTTTTCCTTTGAAATTCATGTCGAGGCTTCTATGAACCAATAGTTTGCTGTCTATATGCCTGCAGAACAGGCATCATGGATGATGTCAAAGTCTGTCCCCAAATGGTAGAGCAGACTGGCCCTTAAGAGCATAATTGTAGGAGTCCCTTAGTACTAAGGTGTCATAATGTAGGAAAACATACCCTCTCTCCATCACACTTTGCATGATAGGACACTATAAAAATTCTATTCTCAAGCAAAATGTTTACATTCTTTTTTAAAAAAATAATATATATATATATATATATGTTGAAAAAACACACTACACTACTGTAGCTGATCTTTGCTACTTTCTTCTTTTTCCCAGTCTTTATCCCCCTATGTTTCTCCCCTACAACTAGATAAGAAAGAAAGAAGGATAGGTGGGAAGGAGAGAGGGAGGGAAGGAGGGAGGGAGGGAGGGAGGGAGAGAGAGAGAGAGAGAGAGAGAGAGAGAGAGAGAGAGAGAGAGAGAGAGAGAGAGAGAATCCCTGAATCTAATTTTTTCCCTTTTGTTTCTGTTTTGAGCACAACTACTAACAAACCACAACCAACCGTTCTGAATGACCAATAACCATTAATCCCATCTCTTAGGCTTTTATATATATTCTGAACAATTCTAAATCTTGAAAATTTCAGGTGAACTGATGGAACTAGAAATGATCCTGAGTGAGGTATTGCAGACCCAGAAAGACACACATAGTATATGCTTACTTATAAGCAAGGATTAGCCAAATAATACAGGATAACCACACTACAATATACAGACCCAAAGAAACTAAGTAACAAGGAGGACCCTAGGGATAATGCTTAATTCTCATTCAGAAGGACAAATAGAATAGATACCAGAAGTAGTTGAAGAGAAGGAACAAGAAGGGAGCCTACCATAGAGTCCTCTGAAAAACTCCACTCGGCAGCATATCCAAGCAGGTGCTGAGACTCACAGCCAAACTTCAGCACAGAATTCAGGGAGTCTTATGGAAGAGTTTGGGAACAGAAGGACCTGGAGGGGACAGGAGCTCCATAAGGAGACCAATGGAGCCAACGAATCTGGGCAGAAAAGGGGAATGCTGCAGAGACTGATGCACCAACCAAGCACCATGTATGGTGAGGACCTAGACCCTCTGCTCAGATGTAGTAGATAGGCAGCACTGTCTCCTTGTGGGTCCCATAATTTGGGGAGTAGGGACTACTTCTGGCATGGACTCTGGCCCCCACATGTTGATCACTTCCCTCTGGCGGGGCAGCCTTGCCAGGCCACAGAGGAAGAGGATAGAGGCAGTCCACATGAGACTTGATATGAAGGAGCTATAAATCTGTTTTTTAGGATCCCAAGTGAAGGATCTGAACGGTCTTGTGAGAGAACAGGTGAGGTTAATCCATTAGAAGACCAACCCCTCATGTGGGAGCTTGATGGCTGCCAGCTGAAAAGATCCTTATGAACAGACCCTGGGAAGAGATATATAAATGAGCCCAGAATTGGAGGCAGGGCATTTTGGGAGACTTCAGATAGTTTGGGCTGTTCATTGCTCCACTTTGATAGGCTGAGGTCAGATGATAGGGGAGGAGGGCTCCCCTTTTTGAGGACTAGGGGGAGAGTAAGTTTACATTCTTAAGAGGAATGCGAAGGATCTGAACAGTTGCTCTGATGCCCATAAGGTTTCTTTCTCCTTCAGAAGAGAATCTGTGGCTTATTTTTAAAGTCTTTAATCTTGTCAGTATGGGAACAATTTTCTTGTTCCCAACATCAAATTGGCTTTTGCTAGCAAGCTGCATGCTTTCTTATTGCATTTTGCTGTTGGTATTTACGTGAACATAGTGAACAAGCCCTACCTGAATTCTATTCTGATGGAAATTTCCAAAACCAGCTTAATTAATTCTCCCCCCCCCCATTTTAAACTTAGTCAAAAGTGAAGTCTCAGGCTGGGAACATAGTGGAGACAACTTATTTGTCAAAATAAAACAAAACCAGCCTCTACAAGGCATTTACAATGTGTTAACATTAATGCATGACATTATTTATGGAGTTTACACTCTGGAACTAGGCAGTTGGGTTACTGAAAAGCAAAAAGAATGAAGAAACAAACCAACAAAAAAAAATCTCAAAATGCTTTTAGTAAGTTGAAAATTTTGTTGTGTCACACTAACAGCTATCCTCTGCCATCAGTTTTCATCTTTATGTTCTGGAAACTTCATACAACTAGGAGCATAAAGCCTCTAAGTTTTATGTCAATGTGACACAAGCTAGAGTAATTTGGAAGGAGGAACTCTCAATTGAGAAAATTCCTCCCTAAGATTTGTCTATAGGCAAGTCTGTAGTACATTTCTTCATTATTGATTAATGTGAGTGGGCCTAATTCACTGGAGATGGTGCCACTCTAGGTAGCTGGTCCAGGATGGTATAAGAAAGCAGGCTGAGAAGGTCATGGGAAACAAGCAAATCAACCAAATTCCTCTATGGCTTCTGCTTCAGTTAATGCCTCCAAGTTCCTGTCTTGAATTTGTACCGAGGCTTCCCTTAGCAATGGTATATGTCCTGAGTGTTGTAAAGTGAAGTTTTTGCTTTTTATGTCATGGTATTTTATCATAGCAATCAAACTAATTAATGGGAGCTGTAGGCCATTCAGAATGCTTCCTATTCAAATGTGGATCCCCTACTAAGGGGAGGGAGGGCTATCTCTGACATGGACTCTGTTGCCTGCTTTTCAATACATAGGAATCTTTAGAGGGCTCCCCAATGGAAAAGCACTGATAGCAATTAATTGACACTTAGATGTGTCTCCTATAACTAAAATAACAAGCAAATTAGGCTTCAGGAACGAGAACTTAAATTAGGATTGTTAGACCCTAGAGTCACCAATCATTTTTACAAAGTCACCCTAAGACAGCAAGTCTACACCCAGGTGCAGGCAAGCTGTAGATGTGGCCTTCTGTGTATGTCAGAGTCCCAGGAGTCCCAGGTAGTTATTAGACTCCACAGTGGCTGGGAAAATAATTTATTCTTATGCGTGTGCATGCGTGTGTGTGCTAAAATTAGAAACTGTCATTTTGACTAATTAGTACCTCACATATCATCCCATGTAAATGGGGATAGATAGAACTTTAAAAAAACTTTTTTAAAAGTTTAAGTTTTGAACATGTTCTCATCTTCTCTTCCACAACCTCTTTCTTTCCTTATTGTCACGGTAGGCTACACTCCCAAGATATCTTGCCTCCTGAGAGATCTGCCAGTTGTGCCATCATCCTAATAAGTCAAGCAAAGCAGGTGATTATTAATCACAATTTTGTGGAAGTTATTTGGCTTGGGGTCCATTTCTGATTTTTGATATTGAGTTACTTGGTGCTATTTGTCTTGCCTTCTCACATCCAGACCAAAAAGAAAAATACTGGCTTAGCAAGCTAATACAGACTTGGTGGGAAGCAGGGCCGAGTACAGACTGTTACCTTCACTTCTTTTGTTCATGGAGGCTGATCATCCAAGCTCAAGTCACCACTATGGTTAGTTTTCTTTCAAGCCTTCTTTGATGTTTCTCAGTAGGGTCTCCCCATCATTCCTCTATGCATACGGTAAGTCCTCTATGCACACTTGCCAGTGGTATCATGTTACATCCCCTAAATTCCTCCCATGATGGCATCGATCTGATTTGATTAGCATCCACCACCATGGCCTCATTTTACTAACCTTTTCAATGGGGCCTCTTTCCAAACACAGTCATATTAGGAGGTTTGAGGGTGGGTCATGTACAACTTAACCCTTCAGAAGATACACAGTGATTTGTTCTCAGATCTCAGAATACACACATCCTTCTTCTTCCTTTGGATTGTCTTGAAAACAAACGAGATAAGCACTGTGGTGGGAGTTTATTTTGAGAATTGTGGGAGAGTGGTGATAAATAAGAGGAGGGCCATGAGAGGGAAAAGAAAAGGAGAAGGGCTAGAGAAGACCTTATTATTCAGCCAGCTAGTGCTGTGTGTGACCAGGGTCAATTCCTGGAGGAAAAGTGGGGGAAAGAACGAATGTTTCAAAGCTGCTCTAGGAAAGAGGAGAAACTATTTGCCAGTGCTACTCAGTCAATGAGTCACCCGTGGGTCAGAGGGCTGTGGCTGGCATTGCTCTACTTCAGGAAGCTTCCTAACGTGGGTGGGTAGGAGCTCCTGGAAGGTGGAAGTCACACAGGAACACTGGAGTTGTGTTGCTCTCGGGCATACTGACAGCACCTGCACTACCCACTCTCATTCTGAGGTCTGAGAAGGAAGCTGTGGAAGTGAGGTTTTGGGCTCCAGCTTAGGTGAGAGACTAGAGACAAGATTAGTAAAGCCTCCTATGCTACTGTGTAAAAGCACTTGCGTCATATCTGCACTTCTCAGGAATGGCTACCCCAAAACATAGATGTGTGCATTGTGTGTGTGTATGTATATGTAAATTATATGTATATGTATATGTATATGTATCCTTACCCCAAATCTTTTGTCCCAGGAAGCCCAGAACAGTCATTTAAACTACAGAGCCGTTGTCATCTAGGGTCAGATTGAGGACTCAGGTACTGTCATTATGTAACTAACCTCCTTGCTTCTTCAACCTCGCAGCGGCAGCTTCCAGCTGGTTGTAGGAACAATCCTATATGGAGACAGCCCACCTTCTCTACATTACATCAGCTGGGGGACAACCTTCTTCCCAATGTCACTCTACTCCATTAGCCATAACTAACCCATGTCTCCAGTTAAATGCCAAGAAGGTTGGGCCTTATGACTACTGGCTAAGTGAGACTTTTCCAGAAAGAAGTCCACACCAGCAGAAACAACCCAGTTTCTTTTTTCACCCAGCCACTGCCTCTCCCTGGAACACTAAGGGTCCTGCTTTCAGCCATCTGACCCTCTCTGACCCTTCGATAGAGTACTCTGTGCTCCTCTCTCCTGGAGGCCTGGAAGACACAGCAGAAGACAGTGGGAGGGCTTGTATGGGTACTCTGATGAGGAAAGGAAATCCCAGCATAGGGAGGTTACCTCTAACTCTCCCACAGTTAAGTCACGTGTGTACAATTGACATCTTGGCACAGTAGGTAAGATGCTACATAGCTCCATGGCCTCACAGGCTTTGTTCAACCTCAGCTTTTTGTCTTACGTGAATGTGATCTGGGGCCAGTCCCTCAGCCAAACTGAGCCTTGGGGCCCACTGCTGAAAATCACTGAGTTATTCTGAGCACCGTTTTCCTGCTCACAAGACCCTGAGATCAGAGTTTGCAAGCTCTCAGGAAATATTTGGCAAAGAAATATAAGGATGGCTGTAAATAGAGATTTAAACAAGTAGAAGACATACAATCCATCAGGTTCTAGAGCACTTAAAAATGATGCAGTGTGCTGCCCATCATGGCTGTCTTGCCCCAGCTCATTTTCATCACTTCTCAACAAACAAACAAACCTGTAAAACCACAACATAGCCTTCCTGGCCGTCAACCATTGTCCGTTCCTAGTCCAACTCTTTCCCTTGGCCCTTTGTAACCAGCCATCAGTTTTCATCTTTATGTTCTGGAAACTTCATACAACTAGGAGCATAAAGCCTGTAAGTTTTATGCCTGGCTTCTTTTATTTTTCATATGTTCAAGTTTTGGCACCACTGTAGTCTGTTGCTCTTACAAACAGTATTCAGTGAGGGACACGGGTTACCAATTTTTTTTTTATTATTTAGTCCATCAACACTTGGACTGTCTCTATTGTTTAAAGTATTATATGTAAGCCCTCTTTTTACAGACATTTTGGTACTGTTCATGGTATTAACTATTATAGGTATGTTACTAGGGCTACAATTTTTGTGCTGCGTGGGAAATCTCTGCTTAGCTGTCAGAGAAACCAAATCTTTAAACTACAAGATTGTCTATAACCTGTGTGTTCCTCCCCAGAACTGGTCCTGTCTGTAGTTCCATGCTACTACACAGATGTGCGCAGCTGCCTTGAGTGAGGATATGACATTTGCTTAGCCAGCTGTACTAGGCTGTATTCAGCTATAGCACTGTCCTAAGTAAGGTATTTGGTGGCTCTATGAAGGGGATCCCAGCAGCTTCCTTCTGCCACACTTTGCAAAGGATCCCCTCTTGGGCACACTCTCACCCCGCAGCCCCGTGGTCTGGAGCTTGCACACGCATGCTGGTTCCTTCCTGCCCTCCCATCTGGTTTGGTAAGTGTTCAAAGTATGCATGAATCGGTGGATGGATAGGTGGTAGAAACTGGGGAGTTTTGGTGAAATGGAGCTCATTTACTCTAAGAACATTCTATACTGAAATCTCTGCCCTCAAGCAAGTGAGCTGACCTTGGCTGGGCGTGGCACCAGACCCAGCCATTTGACAAGACTATTACAAAACTAATCTAGACTTCTCTAAGGAGCCTGAATGAAACTTAGCTTTGCTACCAAACACAAGAGCCCAAAAACTCTGATGTCCCTGATGAGCAACTGTGAGGCTGTGGGAGTCTCCAGACATTTTCAGCCCCTTATAAGGACCTCCCACCCCACTAAAGCTTTACCCTACCTGGAGGTATCTGCTTGAGTTTGAGAACTCATTCCTGGAGCTCTGATGTGAGAGTCCTACAGGGAGAAAGGTTTATGTAGGAAGCTGTTGGCTGCATTTGCGGCCATCTGCAGTCTGAGATGTCAATACTGATTGTTTAGATAAAAGAGGCCAAGGTCTGTGGGTGAGTGTTCAGATAAAGCAGCGAAAGCTTAGAAAGGGACATGGCGCAGGGAGAGGAAGAGCTTTTCCTGTGGCTCTGAGTTATGTAACTGGGCTCCTGCGCAGGCAGGATTCCAGGGCAGACTCCCAGCAAGTGGGCAGGACCGTACCCTCCCCTTCCTTTCAGATCAGAGTAAGAAACTCCATCGACCTGGAAGCCTATCTGTGCAAGATGTGCCTCCTCCTCCTCCTCCTCCGTGCTCTGTTCTCAGTGTCTCTAGCAGCCTGTGTTGTTGGGGGTGAGTACTTTTGAAATACAAACTTGTGGGGGACACACTTAAAAATACTCGCAGAGTTGTGCATAGAGCACACACAAGACAGATTTAGTTCTGCACTCTCCTGTCTTGGATGTGCCTTCAAGATGCCTAGACCATGGTACTGGACACACTAAGATCAGGAGAGGATAACCCCCCTGAGACCCAGCAGCACACTATAGGGACACAGGGCCAAGGAGCCAACTCCTGCACAAGAGGAATCAAGATAGGTCAATTTCCTAATTTCACTGGACTGTAGAGATGATTAGTTTCTATTAATACACAAGTATGGAATGCATTAATAAAAATATGCAGTATGTTCAAGTTAGCACATCAGGACCCAACGGCCATTGAAAAGACACTTTGATATTTATTGTTCTCTTAGTACATAGTACTAAGGTCAGGAGGAGGGAGACAGGATGTGCAAGGTCAGTGAGGAGGCTCCGGGCTAGGGAGCCTGTAGCAAATGCCTCCTTTGTTAGCATTTCAGGGGGCTCTAGAGAGCAGTGCATGTCTAAGATGTCAGGTACCAGGTCCTGGGTGATGAGAACAGACAGACAGGTGGACAGTAATCGATGCTTTAATAAAAGAAGTGGTTAGGGTCATGACCCTGAGAGTGACAGTTCCCACAGGTCACAATGGCCTCATAAACATCAGACACACAAGTGGAATTCATGTTTAATGCCTGGTTAGAGCACTGATTTAGGTCTGTACCACTCTATTGACCAAGATAAGAGGCTCATAGAAACGTGTGTTCTTCCAAGTTGGTCTGGAAAATTGTGTCTTGCATTGTCTCTAGAATCCAGAGCCAGTGGCCAGCAATCACTTCCGGAATGCCTCACCTTGTCTGGACATGTGCCATTGAGATAGGCCTGGAACTGAGTGTAAAACAAGAGTAATAAAGGACCCAGCTTTGGAACAGAGCATCCCTTTGCTGCCGGTTACCCTGGCGATGTCACTCTCTTCTCATCTTTAGGAACTCCACACAGGGTACTCCCAAGTTAAGTGGGCACATCAATAGAAAGACTCTCGTTATGAATACTGTAAAAAAAAAAAAAGAACTGGGATTTACCTCTGGTATACAGTGGGCATCATATATATGTGCAGTTTATATGATTAAATCATAACTGCTGTTGGTAATAGTCGCCTTTGCTCCTGCCAGCCCCTGCATGCAGGCATACTCTGGGCAAAAGTTCACAGCTAATGCAGTCATGCCTGATCATTTGTAATCAGACTTTGCCCCCTTTACCTCTGAAGCACTCTTTCTCCTCCTCCTCCTTCTCCTCCTCTCCTCCTCTTCCTCCTCCTCCTCCTTGCTCCTCCTCCTTCCCTCCCCTCCTCCTCCTCAGGCTTCCAGGGTTCATGCCCTTCTGTCACCATTCTGGTGCCTGATTTCACTCAGCTATAGTCTCTTTGTAATCTTGGCTGTTTCTCTTGTTTTCACCTCTCCAGTGCATCTTTTCAGTTCAGGAGGATGGAGACGTCTGCCTTTCCTGACCTTTCAGTATCGAGACGATCACACGCAGTACCACTTTTGTCGGTTTATGTTCGTCTCACTCTGCAGTTCTGGCTATACTTTAAGTTGCTCTGAAGTCCAAGCTGGTCTAGAAATTAAGGTGATTCCCCTGCCTCAGCCTCCCAAGTATTAGGGTCATAAGTACAGTACAACAACTCCGGTTCCTTTACCAGGACTTCTCAGGGCCTCTCCGTTGCACCCACCCTACAGGGAGGTGGTTTTGTTTCTTTATCTTTACCCTTTTTTCTTTCCTTAGCTACACATCAGGGCAAGGAACAACTCCTCATTCCTCACACGTATTTTCATACCTTTTGTAGCAGTTTCTTTCTGATTATAAATGGGGCCCAAGCCTTGAAAAAAAAATCAACATATCTTGTTGCCATTTACGGATTGCCTCATATCCAGGTTTCCCAGGAAGTCTGTCTCAGTGGAATGGTTAAACAAAATAACAGTGATTAACAGCAATGATGAAGGGAGTCAAGCATGGGATTGACTTCTAATGACACCAGCCACGGTCCCAAGCTTGTAACCAGGATTTCCCAAAAGGGCCTCCAGTGTGAATGGCTGTCCTCTATAAAGCTCATCTTAGACTTAGGATGAGGTTACAATCTGAAATTTTAATGATCTTAAAATAAAGCACACATTATTAATCAAATGTCATCATGTCAAAACGTCATAAGTTGGAGATCAGTTGTACATGTGTTCCCTCATAAGTTCACTTACTTTTATTCACAATAATTGGCAGCAGAAATAAAATCTACCAAATATCCGTATTGTGGAGCGGATTACTGAGCTCATGGCTCACACTACTGTGTAAGCTGGATTCCTATAGAGACTTTCTGAGGCCAAGGCAATTTCTGAAAAAAAAAATCTGGAATTTTCTTTTCTAACTGAACTTTATTATTATTATAATATTAAAATTTATACAATACTGATCACCTTACAATTCTAAGCCCCTCCCAGCTCTTCCCACCTTCCTACTCACCCAATTCATGTTCGTTCTTTCTTTCTCAAAACTTTTGCAGAGAGGAAGTGACACACTTTCTGCAGCTAAAGGGAAGCAGTTAGGAATGGAGGATGGAAATCACATGTTAAGAGTGATGCTCTGACAAGCACGCTATTAAGCAAATGAGGAAACACCAGAACTGATAGTGATTAAATGTGTGGATGGCCTCCTGATGCTTAATGGAGGATCTGAGGGGTTCTTTCTTCCTTGTCCCACAGAGGTAGAAGAAGAAAAGATGGGGAAGCTCCAGGAAGATGAGGAAAGATTGTCTACAGTCCAAAAATGGAGCCAAAGGGCCAGACAGAATAGTGACCCAACTTCTTTTCTCCTTGGAGGATCCTACACAGACAGACCAGAGTATTTTAGAAGATCATTGTGTTATGTCTGTCACTTGTTTGCCCACCATGTGAAATCTAATCATTTAGCCAGGTGTTCAGTGTCTCCCTGACTTACACCTAATCCTAGAAATTACCTTCTCATGGACTCCACCTGGGCATCCAAAGGCCACCCATCCTTCATAGCCAGGGTCTTATACTTTCTGGATCTCTTACTTCTGCTTCCTGTTGAACCACTCTTTTATTTCCATCATTCTTAGTCATGCCTCCTCCTGCTGAAAGTCTCAATTCCTCAGTGATGACAATGAGTAGACGCCCTCATCCTTTCAACTTCTCTAGCACCCACCTTCCTAATCCCTCTCCTGGGATGCATTTCTAGCACCTACCTTCCTAGTCATTCTTCTTGAATGCATTATCTCAGCATTAGGTCAAGCATGTCTGTTTCCATAGAAGGCTCACCATCCCGAGAAAAGGGGTTCATCATCTAGTCCAGCATGCAGCTCAGCACCAGGGTCCTGATAGATACAGGTTTCTAAGAGGGAGACCAAAGCTTTTGTTTGTCCTACAGCTCATTTCTTACAATGACTTTGGCTGGATGCTTTTCTATCTCACACTCCATTTTAATTTTAAACCAACCCTCTGAGGCAAGTGTTCCTTGTCTTACTTTCATGTTGGAAGTGAATGAGACCTAGAAGTATTTAGGTAACTTAGTCAAGGTCAAGTGTTTAGAAAATGGGAAAACACACATGGAATCAGACAAGGTCTGATCTTGTCACTCTGATGTGTTCTTTTTCTCTTCCTTGTCTACCAGGATACCCGTCCTCACCTCCTATGGTGGACACTGTTCATGGCAAAGTCCTGGGGAAGTACGTCAGCCTAGAAGGATTCACACAGCCCGTGGCCGTCTTCCTGGGAGTCCCCTTTGCCAAGCCTCCTCTTGGATCCCTGAGGTTTGCTCCACCACAGCCTGCAGAGCCCTGGAATTTTGTGAAGAACGCCACCTCCTACCCTCCCATGTAAGCTGCTGGGGTGGGCCTGGACCATGTTCTGTGAGAGCATCTGTCTTAGAGTGATGCAGGAGGAAGATGCTTCAATACCTTCTGCTCAGATGGTGTTCCCTTTTGAATCCTCATGGGTACTTTAAAAGCATTACAGACCTTCTGTTCTTTCTAGAGTCCTCTGTCTGTTTAATACCTTCTCTAGACTAATGGTATAAACAGAACTGGACAGGGGTTCACTAATCTAAAGCTTAAATGAGTTAGCATATGAGGAAAATTAAAATCAGTGTCTGGGACTCCGGGATGACTCAGTAATTCCCACCAATTCTATTCTATTCTACATTGGCCCATTGTGACTTCTTATTAGAGAAATCAACAGTTGTTTTTGCATGGGAGACTGACAGAGGTCATCAGAGACAGCACTGACTTTACTTAGACCTGGAAGATTTGGTCACAAAGCAGGGAAAGTACTCAGCCAATATCATCCAGCATTTAGTGACTATCTACCAGAATGCAAGTTGTTGAGACCATCCCATAAGGATGTCAGCCATAACTTGCAACAGGCTAAACAGTTATTTGTAGTAGTTTCCAGATTCATGGATGTATCAAAAGGACTAGAAAAAGATCACCTGATGAGAAAGATCCAGGGTCACCCTCAACCCACTGCACCAGGCCTAGCCAAGGGCAAGCAGTACCCAGACACTGGTGAGATTGCCATATCCCAGGTAGGTCAGACTTTGAACATCTCTCCATTACCCAGAATGCCCCCAAAAGCTTCAGGATGCCAAACACTTTTTCCTTTACTGGGTTGAGAGGCTCTGGGTTCACACCACTTACACATAAAAGACTCTCTTACTAATTACATCAGATTCTAGTCTTACAAAAGCAGCTCCGTTGAGAAGCTTAAACATCCTAGTGCAAGGTCTAGACCCAGGTAACATTTCCAGCTTCTGTGTGTTGGAATCTCAGGCGTTCACTCTTCTCTCCAGGTGCTCCCAAGATGCAGTGAGAGGACAGAGGATCAATGACGTCCTAACCAACAGAAAGGAGAAAATCCACCTCAGGTTTTCTGAAGACTGTCTCTACCTAAATATTTACACTCCTGCCGACTTGACGAAGAGCAGCAGGCTGCCAGTAAGTTTGGAAACTGCTAGTCTCATCCTATGTGCTACAGCATCCACTTCTTTGGGGTGACTGGGAAGGGTTAGGGCAGATAGACACGGGGCTAGACAAGCCAGGACCGGATCACGGACAAAGAGCTTCTTTTCACCACAGAAAATGTAAATGATCATTTCATTTCTTTCAAGGACCTTGATTTTGGTGAAATTGCCATACATCTGGAGTGCCTATACGTTTTACAAAATGATTGCTATTAGTTATTGGATTAAAAATCTGATCCCCAGATCAGTTAAGACAAGTTTCTGGTAAAGTTAAAATCAGAAGGAATCTGAGATGAAATGGAATAACCCAAGTCTCTTGTGTAGACAGAGAAACTCAGTCAGGACAGGGAGGGAGTGCAGAGCTTGAATATTCAATCTTCACACCTGTACTCTTAGGCGGGGGCTGGCAAAGGATATGTGTGCTGCCCTTCTCTCCACATTATCCATGACAGCTTTCACTGCCAGGTAGAAAATCTCATGGCCAATTATGCAGTATGGAGGGAGGAGTCTGGGGCAATCTCATGCATGCTTTTCTTGCCCTTTGCCAACCACCTGTGATTGTACTGTAGCTCCCTCCCCTCCCTGGTTGCCTTTGGCACCTGCTGATGGCCCAGTGAGTCAGCATTTCCCATAGAAATGAAGAGGCCAGGGAAGGGCCGGCTGCCAGGTACAGGCCAGAGACTTCAGGGAGAAGCTCCTGTAAAAGAATTGAGCCTTGTAGTGGAATAAGACATGATGTGAGCACCCACCCAGTTTCTTGGGAGCACCTGGAATGGGGCTCAGCAGGGAAGGAGGAAGTAGAAGTCACCGGAATAGCAGTTGAGCCTAAACATGTTTGCACTGCACAAAGAGAGGAGAACAAATCTCACTCTGACCCGTTTGATCAGCTTCCATTTTGGACTCTGTATCTGTCTACTTAGGGGTTGAGAGAAGAAGCAAGAACATAAACAGTTCTTGAGGAAGCCCTATTTCCATTTTTCTGAGAAAGCCCCAGATAAATTTCCAAAGTGACTGTACCAGTTTGCATTCCCACCAGCAATGAAGGAATGTTCCTCTTTCTCCACATCCTTGCCAGCATGTGGTGTCACTTGAATTTTTGATCTTAGCTATTCTGATGGGTGTAAGATGGAATTTCAGTGTCGTTTTGATTTACATTTCTCTGATGACTAAAGGCATTGAGCATTTCTTTAAGTGTTTCTCAGCCATTCAATATTCCTCCATTGAGAATTCTCTGTTTAGCTCTGAGTCCCATTTCTTAATTGGGTTATTTGGCTTGGTGGTGTTTAATTTCTTGAGTTCTTTATATATTTTGGGTATTACACCTTTGTCAGATGTAGGGTTGTTGAAGAGCTTTTCCCAGTTCTGTAGGCTGTCGCTTTGTTCTGTTGACAGTGTCTCCTGCCTTACAGAAGCTTCTCAGCCTCATGAAGTCCCATTTGTTAATTGTTGACCTTAAGGCCTGGGCTGTTGGTGTTCTGTTCAGAAAGTTGTCTCCTGTGCCACTGTGTTCCAGGCTCTTCCCCACTTTTTTCTCTAACTGATTTAATGTCTCTGGTTTTATGTTGAGGTCTTTAATCCACTTGGACTTGAGAACCAGCTATTCCACTCCTTGGAATATACCCAGAAAATGCTCCACCACACAACAGGGACATATGCTCAACCATGTTCATAGCGGTCTTATTCATAACAGCCAGAACATGGAAACAGCCTAAGTGTCCCTTAGTAGAAGAATGGATAAAGAAACTGTGGTACATTTACACTATGAAATACTACTCAGCTATTAAAAACAAGGAATTCCTGAAATTTGTGGACAAATGGATTGAGCTAGAAATGATCATAATGAGTGAGTTCACCCAGAAGCAGAAAGACTCAAATGGTATATACTAACTTATATCTGGACACTAGCCCAAGGGGCATGTCCCATGAAAGTCTTCACTTACCAGGAAAGTGGGACAGAGGGGAAGACATTCTTTTGGGACTCTAGGGGAGAGAAGTATGGGAGAATGAGGAAATAGAAGGATCCAGAAGGTCCTAGAAACCTACAAGTAGAACATTATGGTGGGCAGATCTGGGCCCAGGGGTCCTGCTCAAACTATGGCACCAAACAAGGACAATACTTGCAGTAAACATTGAACCCCTACCCAGATCTAGCTAAGGGACAGGACATTCTCTACAGATGTGTGAAGGGTGGGGATTGACTTTCACATGAACTCTGGTTCCCCATATTTGACCACATCCTCTTGATGGGGAGGCCGGTGGCACTCAGGGGAAGGATAGCAGGCTACCAAGAAGAGACTTTATACCCTATGAGCATATACAGGGGGAGGAGGTCCGTCTCAGTCACAGACATAGGGGAGGAGAATACGGGGAAAGTGGGAGGGAGGGAGAAATGGGAGGATACAAGGGATGGACTAACAATTGAGATGTAATATGAATACATTAATAAAATATTTAAAAAGTTAGGAAAAAAAAGAACATAAACAGTTACTCACAGCCTTGCCTTCATGAATCTTGTCATCAGGTCTGTACAGACACCTAGGACAACAGTTTCAACCTTTCGTTGGGCCACCTTGAGGGCTCAGTCTTTAAGATGAGCTAGACTCAGACCCTCCATGCAGGTTGTAGAGAGCCCAAGGGGAGGAGAAACAGATGCTCATGGTGTCTGGAAAGCAAGGCAATGTCCAGCTATGTACCCAAGCTCTAGAAACAGGGGGTCTGGGCATAGATTCTGGATCGGCTTCCACTTGCTGAAAGAGTAGGAACCATGTGCATTCCTAGCCTCTCTTTTCCTCACATGTTGTAAACGTCCCTTAGTGGCTGCCGAGCTGCACCTGAGTCCTGGCAAGGAACACAACAGCACTGACACTCTAGTCAGAGGTGTGGGAGGGCCCCACTCCTGGCTCACATCATGGAACTGTGGCCATGAGCCACACTGGCTTAGTAGATGGCTGCTCAAGTCCTACTTTCACCTTTAATTAGCTGTGGGGTTCCCCAGCAGAGGTGCCTCAGTTTTTTCTATCTATGAAATGGGGCCGTCTTTGTTCCTGTATTATAGATAACAATCATTTTACCACGCTAAGATTATCCTGTCCTTATTAGCAGTGCTGTATAAGATTGCAACCGTTATCTTCTCTCAGTTCTGTGAAATGTGAGCTCTCTAAATTCTGAAGCCATAAATTAAAGGTTATTACATCCCTCAGCAGCCTCAAGTCGTACAAAAGAACCTGGTATAAAGAAGACACTCTTAACAATTAGATGGCTGAAGACTTGATGGAGAAGGTGGATGTAACCTGGGGCTAGCATGATGGGGAGGATTGTGGTGGAGAGTAAAGGCACAGGGAAGGGTACCAGTCAGGTGTCTGGAGGTGAGCATATAAGCCTTCATAGTTTATAGAGATGGAAGCTGAAGACTTGGATGTCTGAATGGACCACATAATCAGGATGTCAGAGTGCTGGGGGAAAAAAGACATCTTTGTCCTCTGTTCTTCCAACGATGATGATGCCCTCAAAGGCCTGGGAAGACTTGGCTCATAGGTCTAAGGAAAAAGGTAGAGACACTGAATGAGGTGACATCCAGGCTTCCAGGCAGGTAAGTTAGGGATGAAAGACAATATTACTTTTGCAACCCAGCTGAGAACTGGTGAACATTGAGTGTGATGCCCTGAATCAGGGCCAGGCCACAAAAAAAATCAAACCAGAAGTCTTCTGAGCTCCTTCTCAATTCTGTTTCCTACAACAAGTATGGTTCTTCTCTTTTGCTGACTAGGTGATGGTGTGGATCCATGGAGGTGCATTGGCAGTGGGCGGAGCATCAACCTATGATGGACTGGCCCTCTCTGCATATGAAAACGTGGTGGTGGTGGCCATTCAGTACCGCCTGGGCCTCTTGGGGTTCTTCAGGTAGGGTTTGTGGACCCTCCTCTCTGCCAGTTGGTCTCTGTATTGATCAGCTCTGTAGAAACGTATTTTAAATTTGTCAGTGATAAGGAAATTAGATTTATTTAGGTCAGTGTTTGGGCAGCTAGAAAACAAGGACTAAGGATTTGGGTATTGGGGTGGGACAACCCTGGGATACATTGCATCATGGTAGAAAAACAGAAATTGGGTCTATGGGATAAAGAGACAGCCATGAGGCAAAGCAGGAAGTCAGAGAAAACGGAAAGTCAGTCTTGCCCTTTTGGTTACAACTCACTTTCTCAGGGTCTAGCATGATTCCCTGGAGCGTACAGATCTCAGCTGAATACAGTTCACCCAATGAAAGATCTCATCTCTAACAAATGCTACTACTGAATAAACCTGGCACATTGGAAGCCAGAGCCCCTTCACATGAACCCTTGTGGCAAAGACCAAATCCAAACCATTGCATCTGAAGAACCAAAGATGCTAGGTATCAGCTCTAGTAATGCTGCCCTTCACAGGGACATTTGATAAATTCCTTTGTAATGGGGGTTCAGTCCTTACTGGGTCCTATGTGCCTTTACATCCTTAGCCATACTTCTCTTGCTTCTGACATCTCTTTCAGTTTCTCTGGCTGAGTCTAAAACACACCCCAAACTTACCAGTTGCTTCTCTCTTTTCCTGGTTTTCTTTTGCCAGTCATTGACACTATGTTCTGATTTTATCAATTAGTCTGTGCCCTGTGCTGTGAGCTGAATGTTGCCGCATGTCTTACTTTGTTTCAAGATACTCTGCAGCCCTCACACTAGAGTTGGATGTATGTTGGACCTTTAGTACATAGTTAGTAATGAGTGAAAGCCTCATGCAGGGAAAGTTTCCTGTGCCAGGGATGCTGAGCTCACCTGGATTCAGAAATTTGCAAAGGAACCCCAATCCATTATGTGGTCCTAAGATCCATGCCACGCAATGCATACCTTTTATATCTCTTGCAGCACAGGGGATGAACACAGCCGGGGCAACTGGGGTCACTTGGACCAGGTGGCTGCACTGCGCTGGGTCCAGGACAACATTGCCAACTTTGGAGGGGACCCAGGCTCCGTGACCATCTTTGGAGAGTCAGCAGGAGGTTTCAGTGTCTCGGTTCTTGTGAGTGTTCTTGGCACCAGGCCTCATGTCCATGCTTGTTAATACCGCTGCTTGATAGTACCTCTCAGAGACCAGCCAGCTGCTTTCAAAATCTCAGACCTGGATTCAGTGTCGATTTCACTCACCACACAACATTAGATGGTCAGTTGCTGACAAGCAAACTAACTGTATTTGCTTCCTAGGAAGCTCGGAATTTAACTTGGTGTCCCCAGAGCTACAGCTATTATCTCCAGTTCTAGCATGGATCAGCGACAGCCCCTGGCCTCTTCACTTAGTTGAGTTTTTGTCTTTTTAATCGACCATATTTTTTTCGAGTATGTAAGCATATTTACTCAAGAAACAGGTTGAATCTCATTTTGTACAGAAGCCTTTGGCCTTGTATGTGTTTATTATTAGTTTTTGAGAATAGCATCTTGATGATATTCATTCTTCCTGTCCCCTGCCCTATCTATCTGCTCCTCCTTACCCATTCAACTTTGTGTTCCTTTTCTTTTGTGTCCTAACTTCATCAAATACAGCTTAAGTTGTCCATATATTCTTGGATGTATGGCTTTCACTAGGGTATGTTTTACCCACCAGGAGCCATGCTCTAACAGAAAACCAATGCTCACTCTCTCAGGTGCTAACAACTATCAGCATATTTTTAGCTAGGGTTGGGGACTTCCCTTTGCTTACGTTAGGAAATAAGGTTGATTATAAACTAGAAATAGGAATAAGCTATTTTTTTGAGTTCAACATAGATCTATGTGTTGTTATAATGGGCAAAAATCTGAACTGTTTTATTTTACTAATAAAGACTTAGGAGCCAGAGACTGTGCTGAGAACCTGTTAGCTTAGAGAGGCAGAGAAAACATCCAGCTGACATTTCTACTTAGCTCATATCCCAGAGGAAAAAGCCCCAAAAGCTCACTAGCTCAGCTGACAGCCCAGCAGGAAAAGGCCAAAAAACTCAAGGCTAGCTCAAAGCTCAAAATCCTCTTCTTCTTATCCATGCTGTTTTAAATACCCTTCAACTCAAAGTCTCTCCTACTCTTTAATCCCTTCAGCTGGTTTCTTGCTCCGCCTTTTAACCTAGGACTAACTTTATTACACCCTGTGTACAGAAAGCTCATGTATTAAAGGTCTGTGCTAAGGCTGGCTGAACCACACCGTAATCACCTGTTTACAATAAACAAAGTTCTTGGATTAAAGGTGTGTGTTAAGCCTGAACCATGCCAAACAAGAAATAGGGTTTTTTACACTTCAAAATCTCAGGGTTCAAATGGGATCAAATATCCTACAACATCTACATGTTAGGGGACTCAAGTGTGGAGAGCAGACAAGATCTTCTCTGAGGTGGCCTTATGGCTTGTCCATAACTACCAGGGAGGGCATCAGAATCTGGAGCAGAGGGATGAGTTTTTAATGGGAAGTGGGTGAGAGGAAGAGTGTATGAGAGAGAGACAGGAAAGAATGGGCAGTGGATGTGAGAAACATGTAAAAAAAAAAGTGGCTTTATGGAAAATGGGAGTTAAGGAGAAGTTACAGAAAGTTATGGTAGGTGTAAGAACCTAGCAAAGTTAATAGAATGCCAACTCAGCTATTGCATTTTATGTACACATATTTAAATTGAAAGAAAGAGAAACCACAGAGAAATATTAGAGAAAGAAAAGCAATCCACAGTCCTGTGACTCTTATGTGGTTACTGTGGTTATTTTGCCATATTGGTCTCATGTTTCTGCAAGAGCATGTATATTATCTATCTGTCTATTTATTCACTTATCATTTATTTATTTTTTCCATGCATCCTCTGACTCTTATAATCCAATTATGCTGTTCTTACAATGAAACACCTTTAAAATTCATTAGGCACAAATATTTCCCCAAGCATTAAACACTTATATAGTAATATCCCTTATAATTGCAGAGTTCCATGGTAAGACATGAATATCCTAAATGTTAGGACCTCGGGATATTTCCCAGTTTCCATTGTAAACAATAGAATATTAAGTAGATATCTTTGTGTACTTCCACGATAATACTACCTTTTCCTCCTTCTTCCTTATTTCTGTCTTTCAAGTTATCTTGAACTATATATAGTTTTACCATCGAACTGCCTCCTCGTTTCTTTTTTTTCATGATCATTAATTTTTTTTAGATAAATTCAAAGTAATTAAAAAAACTCCCAAACAGAATTTGTGGCTAGGAATTATTAAAATGTCTTTCAAGTAGTTGTTCTTCTTACTATAGGCATTTGCTACACACTTACTCTGCTTGTTCTTCCTCTGCACCCTAGTTCCACTCTACTGAGTTTTTTTTGTGGAGTCTTAGGCCTGAGAAAAGTCTCAGAGGTAGACTAGACAGGTGAGGTGGCCACAGTCTCCAAGAATGACCAGGGCAGAGGAGTGTTCATGGGGTAAATGAGTCAGTGGCCCCTCCTAGGAGTATAAACCCTTCTCTTCTCCTCTTCATGCCAGGTGTTGTCCCCATTGTCCAAGAACCTCTTCCACAGGGCCATTTCTGAGAGTGGCGTGGCCCTCACACCTGGCTTGTTTACCAAGGATGTCAGGCCAATTGCAGAGGTAGGTCCCAACCCTGGAAAACCACCACATTCTTTCCTGGAGTCCTCTGGGGTCCTTCTGGCCATAGGATTCAGTTATGTGCTCATGGGACTTCCAAAGTGAGATTGGCTGAAGAGGAGTGACTTCTAGGGCTCCATCTAAACCTCATTCTGTTGGTCCTGAAGTCTTTTTCCTGTGCTTCATGGTATTCAGATGCCCTTCCATCCTACTTGGGCTGTTTGGGAAGACAGAATGTCCTCTGAAGCAAGCCACATGGATTAGCTCTTATATAACAGAAACTAGAGGCTGAATGGCCAGTAAATGGAGGAACTGGGTCTGAAGTGGAGTCCTTGCCTTTTATTCACGGCCCTCGGCTTAAGATAACACACTTTTGTAACATTGTATTTTAAAAGTCAAGATAACAGACTCTGGTGTGTTTGTGCCATACATTACAAACAATAACAGAGGCAAGATTGTGTTGGGCCTCAGACTCCAAGTCTTGCTGGTCTAGGATGTTTCATGAACCCTTTTCTCTCTTTAGAAATGACCTTTAGGGTAGGACTCACTGTCTACATCAGTGGAATATTAATGTTGTTCTTGACCTCTGTGGTTACCTGCTATCTCTTTCAGCAAGTTGCTGTTCTTGCTGGCTGCAAAACCACCACATCTGCTGTCATTGTTCACTGCCTGCGCCAGAAGACGGAGGATGAGCTCTTGGAGATCATGCACAAAATGGTGGGTGTGTGCTCTAGTGAACTTCCTCTATAGGCTTGGACATGGGCTTGATTTATTTAGCTATTCTTTAGCTGATGGGGACCATTTGATGTTTTAACCAAAACACATATATAGGTTAGACCCCTTAGCTGAAGTAACTTTGAAATCACCTCAATATTGATGGGCTGGAATGAGCATCAACGAGCTTATAATAGTTCAGTTTTCTGTTGAAAGCACACACTCAATTTGGAAGCCTTGAACAGGAAAAGGAGTAGATTGTAAAAGAATCATCAAATAACTCAAATATAAAAACATAGCTTGGTCCAGGTGCTCTGAAGATAAGAATTTACACACCAGCTTTCCACTGTTTTGTTGTCTTCATTCGGAAGCATGTTGGCCTCCTGGATAGGCTAAGCACAACAGCAGTCTACACTCACGCCCTATCTGCTTCAAAACTATCTACTCGTCTAGGTTAACACTCATGTAGTTCCAAATTCTCCTTCACTAACACTGCCATGCATCCACCTTTGAGCTGGATCCTGTGTTCTGAGACACGGCGAGCTAGCTCACATACTGAACTCGTGAAGTCAGAGTAGCAGAAGGGGAAGCAGTAGAGTTCTGCCCTCCATCCTCGATCCTCGATCCTCCATCCTCCATCCTCCATCCTCTGTCCTCCATCCTCCATCCTCCTTCCTCCATCCTCCATCCCCCATCCTCCACCCTCCATCCCCCATCCTCCTTCCTCCGTCCTCCAACCTCCTTCCTCCGTCCTCCAACCTCCTTCCTCCGTCCTCCATCCTCCTTCCTCCGTCCTCCATCCTCCATCCTCCATCCAGCTAAGTGTCCCACCAAATTCAAAACATCCCGCCACTGAAGCCACCTTGCCTCTCATTTTCTCAACAGAAAAACTGGGGCATTGTTACCAGAAGGGTTAGGGATAGGACTGAAGGGGGGATGCCAGCACAGAGGAGGGGCATCCTCTCAGAGCTTCAGCGACTCTGACATTGGGTCATTGCACTCTTTAGTCCCTGTTGCTTTCCCTCCACGTGCATGATCCTGATCCACCACATGCATGCACTGGGAGGATGCCATGTAGGTTTCTCTTACCTTGCTTGAGAAGGAACTGGGAACACAGATCTGAAGATATGCATTTATACCAGGAAGACTCTAACTAGTTGCTTTCTTTACTTCCACAGAATCTGTTTAAATTCAATGTACTAGGAGACGCCAGAGAGGTAAGGACCTGATATGGTTTGTAGCTTTAACAGTCTTAGACTATGATTGAAAGAATTTCTGTTTGTGTAATCACAGTCCTTTGTGTGTGTGTGTGTGTGTGTGTGTGTGTGTGTGTGTGTGTGTGTGT
>OU015753.1:32392434-32405872 GCA_907169655.1 Acomys percivali
TGTGTGTGTGTGTGTGTGTGTGTGTGTGTGTGTGTGTGTGTGTGTGTTATTACTGAGGTCCAGAGTTGCAAGTTCACTTAAGAACCAGAGGCACTACTACTCTGAGTGCTGTTTTAGTGCTTCCAATCAGAAACCTTGTATCTTCTCCTCAATTACACCTCTTGTGCTAAAAGGACGAATGAAAAGAGGATGCATGGACAGATGGCTGAGCTGCCTAACCAAAGGTCATGGAAACCATTGTTGAGGAACACAAATCATGAGCTATGCAGGAAAGATGTTGTGCCCTCTTTCTTGTACCCAGAAAACTCCATCAGTGACCTCCACCTTCTTCCTATGTTCTCATGTCCCATCAGCAGTTGGAGTCTATTAGTATCAACTGTGCTAAATTTTACAGCCTCGTCCTCTTAATCCCTTCATGGAATCCGAGGGTGCCCCTTAAATGTCCATGAAAGATAAAGAATCTCAAGTCTTTCAGGCTTTTAGCATTTTTAACAGAAAATGTTACTGTGTGGCAGGTTATGATTTCAGAGATGAACACAGCAGTGAAGTATAAAAACAGCTGTCCCACTCAAAGAACTTCATCCTCTTGGGGCAAAGTGTAGCAAAATAGTAAACTATATAATGTCTGATTACAGTCTGAGTTAAGGCTTAAAAAAAAAAGTGAAAAATGGAGACAGAGTTAGAGGAAACAAAGAGGGAAGTAGGAAAGAGACAGGGGGTCCACAGTCTACTTTAGGTGAACACTCTGGTTATCTGAACCCCTGCTTAATCCATTTCCTAAAAGACACACCACATCTCATTGGAAGTACGGGTTGGAGGCCACGCCCACAACATCGGCCTTTAGGGACACTTACCATCCAAATCCCAGCACCTCCATTGAGTTCTCTGTTCAATATTGGAGGAAATAAAGATGTGTTGATTCTCTCTAGGGTGTTTCACCATGTGACCCCTCTTCTCCCTAATCTAGCTTTGGGGCATTTATTCCTTCAAACTAGAACTTCAACAGTCCCAGATTTAGCTCCAAATGGCAACATCTCTTTCTTGACTCACGGTCTTTTCCATTTGTGAATGATGCCCTCGGTCATGAAGTCAGTGTTGAATCGACAATACAGTACACCTAAGAGATGGGGAGGAAATTTGGCTGTTTTCCAGCTTGATCATTTTGGAGAATGGTCATATGATACCTACAGTGTATGATAAAACATCTAAACCGGTGGGTTTCAAGTGTTTAGCATCCACATGGCAACAAGGAACTGCAGTGTTAGTGTGAAGCTGAAGTTGAAGCAAGTTTGTGTTTTGTTACCCAAGGTTAAGGAAGTAGTAATCCCTACTTGTGTGGGGTTTTATTTCATATATATGTATATATATATATATATATATATATGTGTGTGTGTGTGTGTGTGTGTGTGTGTGGTGTATACACACACATACATACATATATATATACACACACATATATACATATATGCATATATACACTTACTTTTGGAGTCAGGGTTTCTCTATGTACCCTTGGCTCTCCTGGCACTCTCTTTGTAGACCAGGATGGCCATAAACCCACAGAGTTCTACTTGTCTGTATCTTTTGAGTACTGGAATTAAAGGCGTGTGCCACCACACCAGGCTGGTATTTTATTATATTATAAATAAATCTTACATATAGGATTGACAAATTTATGTTATATAAGGTACCTTTAAACAGGGACCCATATAAAGGTTTGATGACAATATTGTTTCCAGTGGTTCCTAAGAACCTAGCTCTAGAATTTACTGCAACAGAGGCCCAGGATTCATTAGGTCAGCATTTGTGGAACTTTATAGACCTAGCTATTAGGAATACTGAAAATAAATTCTGGACAAATGATTGAAATTAACACACACAAGCACACACACACACACACACACACACACACACACACACAATGCCTTTCTCCCTTCACTTCCCTATTTCTTTTAACCTTATCCCTCACAAATGGCAAAAATTTGGTCTCTGTGGCTCATAGACCTTCTAAAGACACAGATTTCTGTGTCCAACTGCACAGGTGTGGGATCTATGTTCTAGTGGTTCCCTTAGACAAGCCGAGCAGGAGATGAGGGTGATTTCTGTCACTGTGCTGCTCTCTTCCCCAGATCCAGCCCTTTGTGCCAACTGTGCTTGATGGAGTGGTGCTGCCAAAGGCACCAGAAGAGATCCTGGCTGAGAAGAGCTTCAGCACTGTCCCCTATATCATAGGAATCAACAAACAAGAATTTGGCTGGATTCTGCCAACAGTGAGCATAAACAGACCCCTTAGGCAGATGCCCGTTCACTCACCAGTTACCATGCCTCTACTCTGTGCTTCCACGAACTCTGTCTTTAAGTTCTGCCTTGTGTCTGGGGAAAGTGTTCTTATTGCTATAATCTATCCAACCAAGGTATCCAACATGCCTCAACTAAGATGTACAGGCTTAGAAACTCTGTACCAATTGTCTTTTCTTAATGAATTCTGAAGTTCTTGGGCTGGATGGGGGCCTGCTGGCATAACCATTGTGTGGTCTGAAGGTCAAGTAGAAATTGGGGGAGGGGCTGGAGTTCAGAAGAGTCTGGCTGAGACACAGATGCCTCCACCTTGTGCTTGTACTCTCAGGTCCCATAGATGTCCCCAGGTACACTCAGGTCCCATAGATGTCCCTAGGTACACTCAGGTCCCATAGATGTCCCCAGGTACTCTCAGTGGCCTTGTTGCCACTATTCATAGGAAACTGATTCTGAGATAACTTTGATTTTGAAAGAGAAAAAGAGATTTTTCTCTTTAAACATTAAAGCGTTCACTACTAATAGAAGAAGGAGAAGAAGAAGAAGGAGGAGGAGGAGGAGGAAGAAGAGGAACAACAACAACAACAACAACAACAACAACAACAACAACAACAACAACAACAACAACACAGGAACCCAAAGAAAGATCAAGATTTAACTTCCTAAATGTTTGTCCCAGATTGCTGATAGTTGTAAATTTGCCTCTGAGCTCTTGAGCCAAAAGTTCTGTTTTGATGTCTTACGTTTCAAAAATGAAAGAAATGATTGATTGGTGGCTTAAGATTTTGTGTAGTAACAGCTCCAAAAGAGGGACCAGTTTGAGCCAGACTTCTCATCAGTGTTTTGTTGTTGTTGTTTTGCTGGAGGAAAGAGTAATTTCCCTGAAAGCGCTGAACTCTCTCAGGTAGGCATACTGTGGTGTGTTCATCGTAGGAAGGGCTTTATGTTGCTGCTGGAGCCAAGTGCCGGGGTTTGAACACAATCAGTCCAAGCTCAGAGTTCTGCAGCTCTCTCCTGCACAAGGGTTTCAGATATGAGCAAGAACACAGGCGCACCTGTCAGTTCACACACTGAGTCTCCGGAGAGGGTGTGGCCTGTGCTTGTGTCTCTGAGCTTTCTGCTTCTTCTCTAACTTTGAATAATTGTTTCCTAGGGAACATTGTCCACAGACTGATAAGTAAGTATTTAAGGGGCCTCCAGTTTATTTCCTGAATTTCTCTATACAAATCCATTTGTTTCACTGATTTCTTTTTGTCAAACTCATAGGAGACCCATTACCCACTGATGAGCAGCTACAGCCATCATCCCACAGTGAGCAGGATGTTCTTCCTGGTTGTCTCATCCTGTTCCCAAACCCTTAACCATTTATTTTAAACAGATGATGGGCTTTCCACAAACTGATGCCAAAATGGACAAGAAGATGGTTGTCGTATTCCTGCAGAGAGTGTCTTCTGTTTCTGTAAGCATCTAGGGACCCGTGGCCACTGGCTGAAAAGTACAGGTATTCAGAGGGACTGGCCCAAATGGCAGATCAATTTTCTGTCCCCCACTGCATCACCCCAGAAAGGATTTGCACAGGTCACAGGAGGATGAGACTGAATGAAGCCACAGTGGCTGGAAAGGCTGGTCATCACCTTTGTCATCCATTTCAGGGCATTCAAGGTGATATAATTCCCGCCGTCACTGAAAAATATTCAAGGGGTAGCAATGACCCTGTCGCGATCAGTGAGGGAGTCAAGGAGATGTTTGGAGATATGTCATTTGTCGTCCCGTCTGTGATTTTGTCCCGTGACCACAGAGGTGAGTCCCAGAAGTCGTATGGGAGAGAGATGAAGGTTCACCCACTTTGCTTCATAACCTGCACACTCCCTAGGATAAACAGAAGTGGAAGCTTCTTGTGGTCAGTGTGCAAAGTCTGATTCAGCGGGGGTCCTGTTCTGTTCTGTTTTCCAAGCAACAGACTGTGAGGATGAGGGGCAAATACAAGTAGTTAATTTGGTAGCTGAAACCATGAAACAGCACTAGGGATGTGTAGACTTGATACAGGGAGGAGATGAAGGCTAATCAATGATGCACTGCAGGCACATGCCCATGCTGGACCACTGGAACTGCAGACTGTTTGGGGGAACAATCAGATGTCAGGTCTCAGGATTCTCCCAACATAACAGAAAGGTGGGGTTACTTACCCACCAATGCTCACTATTTGTTTGTGCTTTGATCTGCTACACACATGGTTAAAGAGGTTATAGTGGCCAGAGTAAACCTTGAAGCAAAGAGTCACCAGCACTGGAAGTAGAAGTCAAGCTTCCCTGCCTTGACAGGTGCACCAGTAAGATGGCTCAGAGGTTAAGAACACTGTCTGCTCTTCCAAAGGTCTTGAGTTCAATTCCCAGAAGCTACATGGTGGCTCATATTGTCCATAATGTGATCTGGTGCCCTCTCCTGATGTGCAGGTGTACATGCAAGCAGAACACTGTATACATAATAAATAAGTAAATAAATAAATCTTTTTTAAAAAAGACTCAAGCACATCTGCTGATGGAGCCAAGGCAGATTTCACATTCTTAAGTTGTTTCTAAGCTAAATTGCTATGCAATGGAGCCATAAGACAACGTGAGTTAAGTACAGGGTCAGAAGGTTTGTTCATGGGCAAAGAGGGCATGGGGAAGGTTTAGTAGTAGCTATGGGGTATGCGAGTTGTTACTCTGTTGTCAGTTGTGACAAACTATCTAACATAAATTCTGTAAGGGAAGAGAGACTTGTTTGTATTGTTGTAATGTGTGGTGAGCAACTCCACTGCTATATCCCTGAGGTGAGGCTGCACATCGTTCTGGGGAGTATGGTAGAGCAAGCTAGGTCACCTCATGGCACACAACAAGCAAAGAGAATGAGAGCTACAGAAAGGGCTCACCTCCAGCAGCCTAGTTTCTGCAGGATGACCCTCCCTCTAAAGTTTCCACAACCTTTCAGAATAGCACCGTCAACTGAAGAACTCCACTTTAAATTTGAGTCTGTGGGAGATATGTATACAGAGCATGCATAGCATTCCATCCCTGTCCTGCAAAGGCTCATGGCTGTCTCATGGCTTAGCCCATCTGCTAGAATCCCTATAACTGGTTCGCTTTCTTTCTTTCTCTCTCTCTTTCTTTCTTTCTTTCTTTCTCTTTCTTCCTTTGAAAGTTCAACTCTTAAGTCTTCTTGGCTACTCTAAGCAAACATTTTACCGCGAGGCCCAGTGAAATTAATAAAGTAAGTCACACATCCAAGAATGTCACAGAACAATAAATATTGAGATTCTCTCCCTCCCTCCCTCCTCCCTCCCTCCCTCTCTCCTCTTCCTCCCCCTCTTCTTTCCTCCCTTTCCCTCTCTCCCCTCAATTTTTCCCTCCATTTCCTTTTCTCTGTCCTCCTTCCATCTTTAATTTTTCTAAATCAGTGCTTTTCAACCTGTGGGTTGCAATCTTTTTTGGGGGGATTCCAATAAACCTTTCACAGGGGTAGCCTAACACACATATTGACCATTAATAACAGTAACAAAATTACAGTTATGAAATAGCAATGAAAATAATTTTATCGTTGGGGGGGTCACCACAAAATGAGGAACTGTATTAAAGGGTCACAGCATTATGGGAGGTTGAGAACCACTGCTGTAAATGATAAACATGAATTATTTTCATTTAATTGTGACTTTAATCTATCTCATTGATTTCTCGTAGATTTTGCTGTATAGGAAAAATAAAATTATTTCAATTTATTCCTATATAATTTGTGTTTTGTAGCTATTACAAACAAAACGGCTCTAGTGGTTTCTGTTTTGCAGCATTCTTTTGGGACCATATTAATACTAATGACTTTCATGCTCTGATTTTATCCTATTCATTTACTACTGTATCTCAATACTTTGGTAATGTCAGTGATGTTATCTGTAGGGTCATTGTGTCCACGAATACCATCCTATGCCTGGCTTTCCCATTTGGATGCCTGTTTTGTTTGTTTGTTCATTTGTTTTGTTTTTTGTTTTGGGGGATCAACATCTACGTTTTTAAAAAATTAGTTTACAAAGAGTTAGGGTTTAATATGGCACTTTCAAACAAAATGGTTTGTTGCTGTTGTTTCTCTCCTCCACTTTCTTTGATTTCTCCCTCTCTAAGCTTTGTTGTCTGTGTGTATAAAATAAGGGATTGTTGAATAGTATTGGCCATGGAACTAGGCAGGAGGTGGCAAGAGGGAGAGGGAGTGTGAGAAATGGGCAGACTATGCCAACATCATGTGAGACATGAAGGTGGAAAAGACGCTAGTAGGTGACTTTTTTCTTCTTTCTTTTGTCAAATGACTGGACAAGGACTTCCAACACCATACTGCCTAGAAGCAGTGAGAGAGGCAATCTTTGTTTTTGGGGGGTTTTTTTGGTTTGTTTGTTTTCCAACTATTAGTGGGACTTTCCACGTTTGCACAGTTGAGAGCAATGTAGGCACTAGGCGTCTTTCATACGTTCTTTATGACAGAACATATTCCATCTGTCTTAGTTATGGTTTCCACTGCTGTGAAGAGACACCATGACCACAGAAACTCATATAAAGGAAAATATTTAATTGGGGTGGCTTACAGTTAATTTTGATGAAGATTTTTCTTATGCTTTCACATGAAATGTATTTCTGGAGACTGTTGTGCAGGAACTTAAAAATATGAGCCTTCTGTTGAAATTGGCTGGCATATTCTGTACATTTTTTGTGCAATATTTGTGATTTTTCCCCCAAAGCCATTTGAACCTGATGTTTCCTTATGAATTTTCAATGGGAACAATCTGCCCAGCTTTAAGGGTGGGGATATTGAAGTCGCATCCTATCATTGTATGCAATCTTTATCTTTCCTGAGATCAACCCATGAATCCAACAAGTAATGTCTTCATTTCTCTGCTTTTATAGTTTTGGCTTGAAGTTTAGCATATAGTTGTAACTACCTCTCTTTTGTGATAGCTCCTATATGTGAATATCTCTTCCTGTTCCTTTACCTTCAGAAGATAAAAGGCTTTAAAAGTGAGGCAAGTTTTCGCTTTTATATTTTTGAGCTTTTTTGATAATATAATCTATTTATAATAGAGGGAGTTATTGGTAGACAAAGACTTAGTAGTGCTATTTTTTTAGTATTTGTTGTTGTTGTTATTTTGAAAATGTTCAGTTTGTTTCTACCCTGTCTGGCTGCCCTCTCTTGTGATTTGATGGGTCTCCATAGTGGAATGCTTTGGGTCTTTTCTGCTTTTATGTTGTGCTTCTTACTAATTTTTACCTGAAGTAGCCTGTGCTTACATCAAGAAGCTCTCACACATAACAACCCACTTAAAGCTGGTAACAGTTTGCCATTGTTTGGTATAGGAACATCGTGTTTTCTCCACGCTATATACACTTTATGACTTTGATGTCAGAATTTACATTTTTTGTGATGACAACTTCTTTGATCTATGGCTAATTTTTCCACGGCCATTGTTAGTGATATTTTCAATTTCACCCTTTGAAATGAGAATGCAGAGTCTCTCACACCATCATTACAGCTCTCGCGTAGTCTGAGGATACAGTCTCACACACTATAATTCCAGTCTTCGAGTACTGCGAGGACTGTTCCGTTAACTTTTATCTCTGATACCTGTGCTGTCATGTTTTCTGTCAGTTACTAGTATCTTCCTGCATCACTTTAAAGAATTCAGTAATTTCTGCAAGGCCTGTCTAGAGGCAGTTCATTGCATAAGCCCTTGCTTATGCATTTCTCTTCACTTAGGAATGCCTCTTTCAACAGAACAGCATTACTAATACACAAAAGATACATTGCTGATCATGTTTGCACTGAAAGGATTTCTATTACTGTGTTGTTCACAAGAGCCAAGACATGGAGCCTTCCTCTGTGTTCACCAACTGTTGAGCGGATAAAGGAAATATAGTAATAAACACAATGGGATTTCTCTGAGCTGTGAAAAACAAAATAAAATAAAATGGCAGCGTTTGTAGGGGAAATGTGTGGAAATCATTATGATTTCCATCACAATGGAAACATCCAGACTCAGAAAAACAGAGCACATTTCTCTCACACAGGAAGCCTAGATTTATGTAGGTGTGTGTGTGTGTGTGTGTGTGTGTGTGTGTGTGTGTGTGTGTATGTGTGTATAACTAGAAAGGGGAGCACGAGATAGGAAGAAGAGATCTGAAGGGAGAGAGGAGGAGCAAGTGTGGGGAGTAGACCACATATGATGCAAATGGAGTGTGGGTTATTGGGTGAAGGAGTTTCCAGGAAGAGGGAAGGAGGAAATGAGAGAGGAGGTGAATAAAACAAAGTGTTGTGAGAGAGTCCCGTAACAGAGGCCACTCTCTCATCTAATAACTTAAACAACAATTAAAAAAAAAAAAAAGAAAGAAAGAAATAACATCATTGTCAAACAGGCACTTAGATTTGGCTCAGCTGCTAGGGATTTGCAAAGCCAGGCTGAATGCAAACACTGAGTATGCTGTAGATCTTCTTGAAATGAATGAACACTAGCATGTCATCATTAACACATATACAGTGTATTTACCAGGTTCATTGTAGAGGTTCATTTTAATTGCATTAATGTAAGACTCAAACGTCACTTTTATTTTTAATTAACCACGCAAATATAAGGAAATCAAGGAGTTTTCCTGAAGCTGGTTTTCTGATGTGCTTATGAACAGGGGTTTCATCTAGGTGTATGTCAAATAGCATGAGCGGTTATGAATTTATGTCTTCCTAGATGCTGGAGCTCCCACATACATGTATGAGTTTCAATACTCCCCAAGCTTCGCACCACACTCAAGACCCAAGAATGTTATAGGAGACCATGGAGATGAAGTCTACTCTGTCTTTGGTGCCCCAATTTTAAGAGGTAATGGCTCTTTGCTGTTATGAGCGTAGAATGAATAGGTCTGGGCTCCAGTCTTCGTTAGGCAGTCTTGAACAAGTTTCTGCAGTCTTGATCCTAGTTTCTTGATTCAGTAAAATAGGGGTGAGTTACACATGGATATGGCCACCCTTTCTCCTGGTCTAATAGACATGAAATAAAATATGTATTAATGTGTCTCCAGCATAACTGTTCTCACTATCCTGGCCATTGACAGTAGAAAGAGATGTTGTATGTCATACATAGTAGGCCACTTAATGACAAGAATGCCACTTCTTTTTTATTTGGCTAGTTCTTGGTTTTTGGTTTTTCAAGACAGGGTCTCTCTGTGTAGCCTTAGCTGTCCTAGACTCGCGTTGTAGACCAGGCTGGCCTCAAACTCACAGCGATCCACCTGCCTCTGCCTCCCGAGTGCTGGGATTAAAGGTGTGTGCCACCACACCTGGCTAAAAATGCTACTTCTTGGATTAATACTCAGAATAACATATCAGAACAAAGCTGAAAATGAGGTCAAAATTTGTGCTAACTGTAAATCAGATTCACATGTATTGGTATGTCCACCAATTTTTGTAGATACTTAAAAATGTGCATTTTACCTACATTATAGTTAGTAATACATTATCAAGCTATGATACAGTTAATATTTAGGGAAAACCTTGCTAAACTTATGACTTTCAGAAACTGCGTGTGGCTCCCAACCCACCTCATAGCTGCTCATGACAATTCAGTGTTTCTGGGAAGCTCCCAGTTAAGCAAATACTTAGCACATTTATACTTTATATTTTATATTTTCCAACCCTCACAAGCCTAAGAAAAGACCTAAAAACCAAGAGGAAACCACACCATGTTGCCTTTGTACCCTGAGTGAGGAAGAACAGACAGACGGGCATGGAAAATAGAGGCAGCTAGCATCGGATGGGCTACACCCTATTGATTAGTCTTAGGCCAGTTAGCCTTGGTCTGAAAGTGTACACCAGTTAGCCAGGATCTGTAGACTTTTGGCTAAGTAGGTATGGAGTAAGGTACAGACTTCAGCCTTTCTATACAGTACCCCTAGTCCAGCTGCTGGTGGGCCCAAGAGCTATGCTTTTAGGAGTGATGTTTTTTTTTTTTTTAAAAAAAACTTCTCTCTTTTTTCATTTTCTACAGAAGGTGCCTCTGAAGAGGAGGTTAATCTCAGCAAGATGGTGATGAAATTCTGGGCCAACTTTGCTAGAAATGGGTGAGGATGAGGGCAAAGATGGGACTGGGGTGGTGGACAAGACTGGACCTCTAGGAGACTCATTGGGACGAAGGATACTGTCTCAAGTTTAGTGATAAACGCAAATCCAGTCACTCCAAACCATTGCTCGTACATTGTTTCTCCCCGTCTCTTGTGATGCACAGGTGGTTGGGCACAGATAATCCAGGAATCACTGTAAATATCATTTTTAAAAATGTGGATCGTAGCTTTGAGAAATTCAATTTGATTCTGTTCCCAGGAACCCTAATGGTCGAGGACTGCCTCATTGGCCAGAATATGACCAGAAGGAAGCGTATCTACAGATTGGTGCCACCACCCGGCAAGCCCAGAGACTGAAAGAGGAGGAAGTAGCTTTCTGGACTCAGCACCTGGCCAAGAAGCAACCAAAGCCAGACCACAGTGAGCTGTGAATATAAGGTTCTGCCAGCTTCAGACCAGAGAAGCCAAGATACGGTTCTTCCACTAAAGGTGTTTATCAATCAAAGATGGATCTCGGAGGATCCTGAAGAATTTTGTCATAGAGACAGGCAGAGGCCAGGGAAGGGAAATGTTTGTACTGTGGCCTTACTTTGGAGAATAAATCTTCTTTTTATGGTCAAATAAGTGTCTATGTTTTGGGCTGACTATAAATGTATATATCCCAGAAAGAAAGTAAGAGAGAGGGGGAAGGGCAGGGGAGGAGGGAGGGAGGGAGAGAAAAAGGGAGGGAGAGAGGAGGGAGGGGGAGGAGAGAAGGCTGTAGGTAAGTGCAGTTTTATCCTTTTTGTGGAAGTCTCAAATGACATCTGCCCTTCTCTGCAAGAGCATCTCTCCAATGCCAGATGCCCTAGTCTGTGTCTATAGCTTCAGAGTATCCTCAGTAGTTGAAGACCCAAAGAAGGTCTAGAACTGACTGGGAAAAGAAAGAAGCAGAGAGGTCTGGGCTGTTCTACAGCACATAATAAACCACCCCTGTGCAGGTGATACTGAGCTATATAAGAAAGCTGGCTGAGCAAGCAAGTAAGCAGCATTACTCCATGGACTCTGCCTCAGCTCCTGCCTCCAGAATCCTGCCTTGAGCTCTTGCACTGACTTTCCTTCAGGATGGACCATAAAGCACAAGATGAAATAAACTCTTTTCCTCTACAGGTTGCTTTTGGTCACTGCGTTTTACTACAGCAAATGAAATGACATTAGGACACCACCCATCTTAATCTATTTAATCATTTTCCTGATCTTATAAAGAAGATAAAAAAAAAAAAAAACCTTCATGTGGTATCTACATTCTAAAGAGAGGCCTCTGTAAAAAACCTCCCCTCTTTTTAGTTCCAATGAATTGACTTGCAGGAATGTATCTGAAAAGAAGACACTGATATTGACCCCCAGGAGCTCAAAGTTTCATGGAACCCTTGGCAAGTTCCAAGTTTGAAGATGGGAGATCAAAGGAGACACTGTCTGTGATTACTGAGTAACTATCACTGGCCAGTTTCCACACTGAGCAACTTAGTTTTCATAATACACTTTTATAAGCTAGATGGGTTATCATGTATTATTGTTTCTCTTATTTTTGCTATTATTTTACCCTTACGAAATATAATAGCACATTATATTTACCTTCAATCTATCACATATTAATATATTCCCCAATTTATGAATATGATATAAAGGCCCCTTTTGAATAAATTTGTTGAAGTTTAAAAAATGAAAGCATTTAGACAAAAATGGCGTGAGTGATATGCATAAATAGGAGATCACCTGAGAGGGAAAGAGAAAGCATTAAAATTTACATTGGGAGAAAAAGGGAACATTAACTGAAGAAATAAGATAGGCTAGAAGGCGTGGACTTCTTTGATGGCTAGGACACAGATGCTTAAAATCAGCCAGGGGATTATATATATATATCTTTTGAACCAGAAATCATTGACCACAAGGATTTGTGGCTGCTGTTGTACAAAGTCATGATTTGTCAGTGTTTTGCAATACTCAGACAAAAAGACACATCAGCCTTTTCTTCGTCTCCAAGCCTCTTCTTATTGTGCGCATCTAAGGCTTCACACGGGAAGTTCATTCAGAATCTGACAACTCCAGCAATGTAAATGAAAAGGAATGATTGGCATTGAAGTGAACACACAAAAGGCTTCAAAACTTTAGCGTATGTCAGAATGCATTGGAAGCTGCCTTGTAATTTTAAATTCTGTGCATGGTGAGCCATGGAGCCTGGTGTGTGGACCAGTTCCTTATCTGGAACCAGTCTCAGCTTAATCCCTTCCTAGAAAAGATTAACTAAAGCCAGTGTTGGAAGCCAACTGAGAAGTTCAACTTCTCAGTCCACCCGTAAGTAGTCACAGCACTATCAGGCAAAGCTGGAGGAAAGGTCAGTGTCACATTGCTTACTTTTGTATAAAGCCTGCTCTAATGTGCCCAGTCCTTACAGACACCGAAATTAATGGCATGAGCTGGCTTGTGATGGGGAGACGGTTGTTTGAAGACTCCAGAGGCATCTATGCTGCCATGTCCCACCAACTTCTTAGGATGTCGGGTCACTTCTTAGAATGTTGCCTTCCACATAGAAAAATTTACAGGGAAATAGTAACCCTAACCAACTGCTGACACATAAATGGAACAAGATGCATCCCTCCAGCTCCTGGGACAGGCACTTTGGAATTAGGGGACAGATCTAAAGTGTAGTATGGATCTTGTTAGATTAAGTGGCACTGACCACTTTTATAAGGTCATCATAAAGCAGGAACAGCATTAGAGGTTGCAGTAAGAGCAGGCGAGTTCTAGATGTGGCCTCTTCTATTTGTTTGAGTCTCACATGGGGCTGAGATTTAACATGTACTGAACATAATTTATTCCTATGTTAAGTGTTTTTGTAAGAAAACTCCAGATAGTTTTCATAACCTGAATGCCAGGAATGTTTGTCAGGTTTCAAAGGCCAGTCAGCTAGGGCAAAGGCAGCATTGTTAGTAAGTGTGTGTGTGTGTGTGTGTGTGTGTGTGTGTGTGTGTGTGTGTGTG
>OU015753.1:32423964-32445833 GCA_907169655.1 Acomys percivali
ACACACACACACACACACACACACACACACACACACACACACACACAGAGTGCCCCATGCACAGAGGACACTGTAGGAATCAGGAAGAAGAGACAGATCATACCCCCAAACACAGCTCAGAGAATCAGCTTGCACAGGGGCAGCTTCTTAACACACCCTGTCTTATCTTCACAGAATCTTTATAAGCTGGATTTGCATGGAGACTCCAGTCAGGTAAGGATCATTGTCCTCTGAATCTTAACAGTGCTTTTATTTCAAGTAACTACGAGTAATCCTTCAGAGGGTGGAATTCCGGTCATGCCGGGGTGTGCATTGCTTAGGCCTACAGAGGTGAAATCACTCACTCACTTGCAGTTAGCACAGACAGAAGGGTCAGAGGTGGACATCGAACATGCCCCTGACTCTCTGTAGAGAGTTCCTGGTCAACAACTCTACTCTGGGCTTGTTCTTTCTCTCCATGTTCATATTCCTCATTCTCAAAATGAGCTTGCTGGGAAAGGCTCTCTGGAAACTTTCCACTCTCAGGAGGCAGAGATACCTAGCTAAGGATTTCCTGCAAGGAACAGGGCTGATGAGCTATGCGGGGATTGGGGGTGTTGAGGGGGAAGCCTGCCCTTTTATTCCCCCATGACTTGGGAAAGTCCTCCCATCACCCTTCATCTCCCCCGCTCCAGCCTTTCCAGTGCCTGGTTGCTGGCAGCTCCAGCCCTGTCCTCTTGTTTAAATCCCCAAGGATCTCAACCTCCTCTAAGGGGTCTAATGAGAGTGCAATGAGATTCTTCCGGACACCTGGTAGTGTTTGAGGACCGACTCACTTTGTGTTAGGGGCTGATTTAACAGCTGAGACATAACAGCAAAGTATGTATAATCTTCTGTTTCCTTGGTGGCTTCTGTTCTAGTAGAGCAGGCATGTAGCAGAAGGAAAAAAATGTACTAACATGTAATATATTACATGTGCAAGCTGATTCTCTGTGCTGTGTCTGGGGCATGATCTGTCTCTTCTTCCTGATTCTACAGCATCCTCTGTGTGTGCATAATAATATATGTTTTCTATCTATTAGAAGTAAATGAATTGGGAGATGTGGCAAGAGTTGGCCAGTAGTATTCTGTATGTAGCAGGGCCAGAAGAAGACATCTTTTAAGTATTTGCACCTGAATTTTATGAGGGAGGCTCTGAAGGGGTTAAGGATGGCAGCTGTCAGGAGACCTAGACAAGATTGCTCTAGGCAGAGAGAAGAGCAGCTGCCAAGACCTGCTGAGGGAGGCTTGTGTGTTCGGGGTGAAGGCAGAGAGGAAGAAAGCACACTGGAAGCTTGAGCTGGATGTGGCTGTGGGAAGGGAGACACTGCAGGTAGGGCTTGGACTGTGACCCCCTCCCCCACACGAGGCAGGGATTACCCAGAGGGAATGAGAGTGAAATGAGATTGAAATTCAGAGCGATGGATGACCTGGTGGATTTATAACAGTCTCCTCAACTGCAGTGTGGAAATATGCGATCTGTAGAAAAGAAACAGGGCAGATGCTAAACCCATCCGAGAGGTCTGTACATAGCACTTATACAGGCAGAGAGGTTCATAGTGGGTTATACCAGGCCTAGAGCAGTGGGACAGTATTTAGAGTCTGGACAGTTCTGAAGGAGTATTTGGCAGGACTTGCTAGTGGACATTGTGTTGATAAAGTTCGTGTTTCTCTCTTTCAGCTGTATTTTGTCTGTTCTCTATAGTTAACTTTTAACTCTAACACGGCTTAATGAAATCTCAACTAGCTAAAGTCTAATGTTTGTCCAAAAAGTCTAATTCAAAATATGAATACAGACATGTAACTCACCGTCATTCATGGATCTTATAAATTATGAACTTAGTTACTTCCTGCAGTGAGCATATAAGCCCCAGGGAAACAAGTGTGCTGTTGCTGTGGTCATTGCAACACCTGCACAAAGCAATGAGTGGTGTGAGCCAGGTATGCACCAGGTGGACCTAGCATCTCATTTGCAGGAAAGCTTTATTGTCTTGTGTCATCGTTCGTAATCACACGTCTCCACATGTCAGGCTATTTCCTGCCATTTTTCAGTGTCTGCTGATTTAAATGATTTCTCTGCTTAATATGCTCTAGAGCTTAGTGATGCTGATATGTCCAGTGTTTCCAAGCAAGACAGCCCATGAGGACCCTTGGGTGGACTTCTGTCATGCTGAAGTCAGTGTTGATGAGGCACAGTATTGGATGAGGTACATCCAAAAGAGAGCGAGACTTGCCTAGCTTGTGGGGAAGCCATGCTAAGGAGTAGTCATGTGATACCTTTAGTGTGTGATAAAGCCAGGAAGAGGTTGGAAATTAAGTAAATTAGTGGACTCATGAGTGTGTATTTAAAAATTATAGCTGACTTCATGCTTGTGAATATGAATCCAAACATATTTATTCTCATGTTACCCATAGTTGGGGAAATGCCAAGCCCTACTGATCCGGTGTTTTATTATAAATAAGTTCTATATATGCTGATTCTTTATAATAAATCTATGTTATATAACATGGTTTTAAACCTGAGACCCACATATAATACAAAGCTGATGACAATGAGCAGAGGTTCCCAGGAACCTAGCTCTGGAATTCCCCCCCAACCCAACAGCAGTGTCTCTGCATTCACTACTGCAGGATTTGTGTCAACTTTACAGGCATAACTATCAGGAGTAGTAAGAATCACTTGGGACAATATAATCTAGTATGGATGGGAATACATATTCTACTGTGATATATGTTTAATTTCAGCTAAGGGCCCTCTGCTCCTTCCTTGTCACCCTCAGCTTGCCACTGAGATACCCCAAGTTTGGCATTAGTGGTATATAGTCCCATAATTTCCTTCTTAGGATCCTAAGTTCCTATGGCCTCTTCCCACATGGCCTCTGTGTCTATTTTCTATCTGCCTCTTTAAAAAATTGTAGAGGAGGATGGTATCACTGGTGCCGTGTTGCTCTCTTCTGCAGAGCCATCCCTTTGTTCCCACTGTGCTGGATGGAGTGGTGATGCCAAAGATGCCTGAAGAGATCCTGGCTGAGAAGAATTTCAACACTGTGCCCTACATCGTGGGAATCAACAAGCAAGAGTTTGGATGGATTCTGCCAACTGTGAGCATAAACAGACTGCACAGATAACAAAGCCCTCATCACCTACCCATCATTCCTCCAACATGAATTCTTTCTTCCTCAAGCTCTGCTTGTACCTAGGGCATCTGTCTCTATGGATATTCCCATTGAGACATTTCCTGCTGGAGCTGACTTTAACCCTGGGTGGTCCAGGCCTGGGAATCCTATCTCAGTAAATGCTTTGTCATTCTATTAAACTTGAAGTGTCCAGACTGAGAGGGCCTACATGGATAAGACCCAGACAATGTGACAAACAGAGCAGTGTCTCTAAATGGGAAAGGGCCACACGTTCAGGAAAGTCTGACTGGGAAGCATAGCTTTCACCATGGGCCTGGACACATTTCCCATAAGTCTCCACATGGGCTTTCATTTCACATCATTGAAATATTCAAAGCCACTCCCCCATGAATTAAAATCCACCTTTAAAGGGGAAGAAGGGCATTTCCTGTTCAAAGATAAGGACAAAAGTCAGACATTAGGTGCAGGAGTAAGGCAGACGTCATCTGCTACTAAGGTGGCAATCGGGAGAGGCTCAAACACAATATAACCTCAAGTCCAAGATAGAGACCCAACTAACCCTGGAGATGCTTCAAGGCTCAGGAAGCTTGGAGAGGAATGAGTGGAGAGTCTGTAGCCAAACACCAGATCCCCTACTCAAACACTCAAAACTCTTCTGGAGGAGAAGCAGATTTCATGACAGGCAGAAAGAAGTCCAAGAGGCATTAAGACCACCACATAGAAAGAATTGCCACCCCAGGTGTCTACACTCCAGAGAGGTGACAAAAGATTGATGCTGTTTACTCTCAAGCATTTGGATCCTTGGCTGTGAGGTTCTCATAGGTAAAATGAGGCTAACATCAAGGTTTCTATAGTCAGTGCTCTGGGCAGTTGTAAGAGCCTGTCTGTCCACGACCATACTTTTGCAAGTGAAGAGTAATTTCTCCTGAAAGCAGCAGGCTTTTCCCAGCACAGTCATTACAGAGAGGACAGGGCTACCCTACCATGTGGCTTGCAGTTGCTAGAAGCTGTGCTGGAATTACACTGATTAGGCTGCATAGGACTGAGGCAGGCTTGTGAGCCACAGCTCTCACTGCAGAAAAACTTTGTGAATATCAAAGAATACAACCAGTGATTTTTGCTTTCTCTTTTATGTCTGTGAGGTTTTGCTTCCTCTCTGCTTTGAGGGTCTTGGTGCCCCCTTGGCCTGATCAATGCACATATTAAGATTATCTTTGTCATGCCTGGGTTTCTGTATAAATGCATCTGTTTCACTGATTGTCTTAAAGCTCATAAACAACCATGCCCGTCAAAGCCCAACGTAATACCTTCATACAGCTTTGCTATAGTTGCTTGGCCTGTGTTCACTCTGTTGACTTCTGAGGATTCACAGACATAACCATGCTTTCCCTCTTCACTTATCACTTATTTAATCGCTTTACAGTTTGATCCCAGCCACCTCCCTCCTCCTCTCCTCTCATTTCCACCTCCATGCCTTCCCTCCATTCCCCACTCTCCTTCTTCTCAGAGAATGGGAGGACCCCAAGGGTCACCAACCCACCTCAAGTCACAGAAGGGACTAAGTGCATCCTCTGAGGCCTTACAAGGCAACCCAGCCAGGAGAAAGGGGTTCACAGGCAGGCAACAGAGTCAGAGATAGACCCTACTCCCATTGTTAGGGGACCCACATGTTGACCAAGCTGCACATCTGCTACATGTGTGTAGGGGGTCTAGGTGCAGCCCATGCATACTCTTTGGGTTGTGGTTCAGTCTCCGTGAGCCCCCATGCTAACCATGTCTTTTGAATAGATGATGAACTATCCACCATTTGAAGTGAAATTGGACCAGATGACAGCCACATCACTCTTGAAGAAGTCCTCTTCTATTCTTGTAAGCATCTGGGGATTGTGGCAATTGGTTGAAAGGCTGAGAATTTGCCCCAAATTATAAACCTACTGAATATCAGGAAAAGAATGGGGTCTTCTTTCTGTGCCCATTTTTTCTGATGTTCCCCTATCACTACCCAGGATTTGTTCAGGGCTCAAGAAGTTCATAGTCAGTGAACAGGCCAGAGAAGCCACACAAGTCACGTGCTAACGGTCACTCTCCCTATCCATTCTAGAACCTTCCTGAGGATAAGATTCCAGTGGCCATTGAGAAGTACTTAAGAGACACAGATGACCCAGGCAGATATAAAGACCAACTTCTCGAGTTGATTGGGGATGTGGCATTTGGTGTCCCATCTGTGATTGTCTCCCGTGGCCACAGAGGTGAGTCCCAGAGATTGGACAGGAGAGGGACACTTACTTTATCACTTTTCTCTCTGACTGGCTTACCTCCCAGCATTTGCAACTGTGACACTGCCGACATCAAGCCTCTAAGGCTGACTTTTTTGCCTCATCTTAATAGTGTCCACTTTTATTTGTGCCAATGATATCATATGCAGAAATAATTGAAATGCAAGGGAGTAAAAGGACATTGATGCCAGAAAACAAGACCTGTTTGTTCATTGTAGGTGAAAGATACATCAAATAGAATTTTTTTCTCATGAAATAGAAAGTCATGCCATATCCTAATCCCAATTGACTGTGTGCTCTTGACTTCATTTTGGGATCCTTATAGGATTCTATTGGCCAGTGTGTGTACCTTTTCTGTTTTCTTTTTGTTGTTGTTGTCAACATTTTGTTACTAATTACATGCATTTTAGTGCATCATGAAAATACTGGATGAGACATTAAGTACTGCTCATATTACTCATGATTGCATGTAGTACATGTACGAACATATGTATTTTTGTGTGTATGCATGTTTAGCCTCACCCATATGATTACATGTGAATTTTGAATTACTTTTTCCATATCTGTGAATATTGACATTGGAATTTTGATAGGAATTGCACAAAACCAATGGAACACTTTGTGCAATGTGGGCATTTTGTCTGCTTTTGTTTTTACATTTTTAGGCAGGGTCTCACTATGTAGGCTTGCCTGAAACCACAGTATAGACCAGGCTGGCCTTAAGGAAGGTGACCACCTGGTTTTTATCCATCAGCCTTTAGTGCCGCATATCACAAAAATGAATGAGTTTTCATATTTCAGTGATAAATCTTACTACATCAAAGTGGATTAGGTTTGAACTGTGTCATTACAATGTTTTTGTCTTATTTTAGTTTGAAGATAATGCTTTCCTGGGATTACTCCTACTCATCTAATTTTTAAAGAAAATTGGGGACAATATTTGGATAATTCTAGTTTTTCTCCAAGTGGTTAGTGTCATTTATCTGTAAAGCCATCAGAACATGGGATGTTTATTCATTGATAGGAGGCTTATGCTATCAATGATTGGATCTATTTGTTGTGTGTGTGTGAGTGTGTGTGTGTGTGTGTGTTATATGCATGTGTATGAATGCTCATATGTGTGTGGGCACACACTTGTGTGTGAGAGTGTGAAGACCAGTTGCTCTCCGCCTTATATACTGAGACAGGACCTCTGGCTTGAACTCAGGACTCAATAACGCAGCTGGTCTAAGTAGTCAGCATGCTGTGGGGATCCCCATCTCTGCCCCCAGCATGCTAGGATCACACAGGTCTGTAATGGCACAGTTTGGCTGTATTTACATGCATGCTGGGGACCTACACACTCGTCCTCACACTTGCGTGCCAAGTTCTTCTGCGATGAGCTATCTCTCCATCCCTTTTTCAATATGCTTTAAAGTTTCCACTTAGTTTCACTACAGACATATTAGTGGCCCAGACCACATTTCTTCCTATCCGTCTGTGAATTTTCTAAACTTCTTTCTGTTGATGATGTCTAGTTTCAAACGCACTGCTACCAGAAAAGATGCTTTCTCTAACCCCATGTCTTCTTGTATTGGCTAAGGATTGTGTTGTGTCCCCACATAGGATCTGTTCTAAACAATGTTCTCTGGGTGCTTAAAATTACTGTGCATTGTTGGGTGGACTATTATGTGCAATGCTATTAGACTGAATCTTCCCAAAATGCTGATCAAGATCTTGATGTCTTTAGGAATTTTCTATCTGAATGAGCCATCATTGACAGTATCGAATATTGAATATTGTATTGAAATGAATTGGTCTCTTATAATTGTGTACACCTGCCTCTATGGAGCTTCAGATCCTTTGGCACATAGATGCCCTGGTCTAGGATGCCAAGAACAATTTTAACTGCTAGAGCAACCCCATGTTTTGTCCCCTCCTACTATAGACTTTTGTGCCTTTAAAAGAGAGAGTGTATATCTCTCTGTAACGACAGTATTTTAGCTGTAGCTGTCATTTAATACTTTTGTCTTGTCCCTCTGCTGGGGATGGTTTGCTATGCTTGTCATCATGAACATCTAGATGCTCTGAATACTGTTTCCTGGTTTGTATCCTTGACTTCTGTGTTTTCATTTGTCTGGTGTTACCCATCACTTGTCTTTGTGATTACATGTCAAAACCTCTATAATGGTTCCCGGAAAGCATGTCTAGAGCAGTGAGTTTCATAAGATTTGATTTCTCTGAGGAAGCTGTCATTCCCTTACTTCTGAAGGACACCTTTATCTAACATTGTATCCTGAGGGGGAAAAAATTGACCAGTGTTCCATGTCTGCATGTATCTCTCTTTAGAAGCCCTCACTTTCAGACAAGTAGCTTGGAAGTATCTCGCATTTTTCTGAATAGGTGAAAAAAACCACTTAGAATGCTTAAAACAGGTCTGAATGGAGGATACACAGCAAGCTGTGGTTCGTGAAACAAATGAACACTATTGGGTTATCAATGAACAATCCAGTGTGCCTACTGGATACAGCACATTCATAAATCTTTTCCCTCATGTGGATATGATGTTTTACTTCCTCTAACTTCACAGTGCTAAGCGCATGAAGAAGCTTTTGTTGAACTGTTTGTCTGCTGCACTGACAGTCAGAGGTCTCCTGCATTGCAGAGCTCTTGATACCACCCATGCTTGTGTCTGGCAACGTGAATGGTGTGTGAATCTGTGTCTTCCCAGATGCTGGTGCCCCCACCTACATGTATGAATTTCAATATCACCCAAGCTTCTCACTAGAAATGAAACCCGATACAGTGATAGGAGACCATGGAGATGAAGTCTACTCTGTCTTCGGTGCCCCGATTTTAAGAGGTAATGTTGCTTTACTGCTTGTGAACTTGCGGTTAGGGGGTCTGGGTTCTGGTCTTCTTTCTGTGGCCTTGAACACATTTCTCTTTCTCTGTTGATGTTCATTTACCAACTCAGTATGACGGGGCTGAGCTCCATTGTCAAGTTCTCAGCCTTTCTCCCACTCAAGCACACAGGAAAGCTTTGTACATACTCATGGGCAGCTAGCAAAAGTCTGTATCAAGATCTTGATCAGTAATAGCACCAACCAAGAGAAAAGGGTCACCTGGGTGTCCCATTTGAAAACAAGAATGCCACTGATGTGTCATTTCCCACTCAAAATGACATGTCAGAATGTGAGTGAGGGTGAGATCAAGCTGTCCCTGACCATGAGTTGGCTGTCAGGGTTACTGTTTGCATACCTATCTACAGGTCACATTTTACCTCCATTATAAGCAATAATACAATATATCTTTTATTTTTATTTTTATTTTTTATTTATTTAATTTTTAATTTATGTGTATTGGTGTGAGGGTGTCAGATCTTGGAGTTACAGACAGTTGTGAGCTGCCATGTGGGTGCTGGGAATTGAACCCGGGTCCTTGGGAAGAGCAGGCAGTGCTCTTAACCACTGAGCCATCTCTCCAGCCCTGCAATATATTTTTTAAAACCCTTCAGAATGTCTTCTGTACTTTAACTTTCATCAGTTACTACGATTCATGACCTCATGGGTATTTATGACACACTCTGAGCAGCTCCTAGGATTACATTTTAGGGCCTTTGTACCTCTAGTTGTGGGTTTGTGGGGAATACTTAAGAAAAAGTGCAAGTGGACCAACCCTGGGATTGGCTGGAAGTCTTTGCCTGCGGCATTTACGTATCAAGGAGACTAGCGCTGGACAGGGATGGCCACTAGCAGAGTGCACTGCAAGCCTGCTGTGTCCTACAGCCATCATTCCCAAACTGAAAGTGTACAGCAACCAAGCAGAACCTTCCAGCAATGAAGATTTTGATTCCATAGCTTTGGTGTGAAAGATCTTTTCTAATAATCTCCTAAGTTATACTGCTCTCCCTAGCTCATGAGCCATGAACTGAGTCAAAAGATTATTTTTATTCCCCACAGAAGGTGCCTCTGAAGAGGAGGTCAATCTCAGCAAGATGGTGATGAAATTCTGGGCCAACTTTGCTCGGAATGGGTGAGTCTGGTGACCCACATGGAGCTGGGTTATGGATGAGATGAGACAATAAGGCGACATTGGGAAAGGCATGGCATATAAAATGTAAGCATTAGGTCCTGTGACCACAATGGGGGCAGGGATAACTGGGGTCCCCATTTCTTGTGGCACAGAGGTCATTGGAAGAGATAAGCCAGAGATCCACATAAATATCATAGTAATATGGGGAACACACAGCAGCTTTAAGGAATTCTGTTTGATTCTGTTCCCAGGAACCCCAATGGGCAGGGGCTGCCCTATTGGCCAGAATATGACCAGAAGGAAGGGTATCTACAGATTGGAGCCACCACCCAGCAAGCCCAGAGACTGAAAGACAAGGAAGTGGCTTTCTGGACTGAGCTCAGGGCCAAGAAACCACCCCAGACAGAACACGCTGAGCTGTGAATGGGAAGCTCTGCCAGCCTCAGAAGGCCAGGGGAGCCCAAATGAGGCTGCTCCATTGGTGGCGGTTTTGACCAAGAATGGGGCTATTGGGGAGACTAGAGAATTGTGTGATGGGAGTGGGCAGAGGCCGGGGAGAGAATGTTTGCACATGTGAACTCAATTTGGGAAATAAATCCTGTTTTGTAAATCAAATCAACATCCAAATTGGAGATGGATGCATGCTCCTCAGAGAGAGGGGATGCCGTAGGGAGATGCCTGTGTGGAGACTCTTTGGGGAAATGATTACCCAGAAGTGTAAAGGAAGACAAACATGGTGAGAAGGGAAGTGGGGAACTGGGCTCTTCCTTTCCATCTGCTTCAACACATGAGGATATTGATTTTAAAGGGTTTAGTGGAGCGTTAGGGGGACATGGAGGCTAACTGAGCATCACATCTCTGTAACTACTGATCCAGGGGAGAGTGGTACCTGTAACTGACTTGTCCATGCATATCTGTCGTATGTTTATGAGAAAAAAAATCAAAACCAGGCATGGCATAAGCATGAAGCCCTGCTCGGATCTCTTTATCTTGATTAATATAAAATCCATAAGGGAAACAACATGGCCTTCTTGCCTCTGAAGACTTGGTGAAGACATTGAGGCTGAAGGAAAAAAAAGTTTAAGCAAATATCTGGTAGGAAACTGTCCTGGGTATGGTAACTAGTTACTAGCTGTCTTTTGATGTTCAGGAAGGACAAGGTCACAGAGAATCTATATCCCAATATCCAGGACCATAGGGTCCTGGTAAGAATCCTGGGACTCTGACTGGATGCCACATTCCAATTAACAGCTACTCGGTACCAATTATCCAAAATCTGACTGAAGAAAATAAAAGCATGGGATGGACCTCTGCGAAGGGTGTGTGCACAGGTCAGGCTGAAAGCCAAGCACTGGGCAAGACATAAGCCCTTCAGAATCCACCCTTGCATAAGCTCAAACAAAGCACTTGCTAACATTAGCAGTTTGGAGGAGGTAGTGGATTGTGGTAGCTAAGGAGGGAACAAAAATCCTACACTACATATATTCTATGCTACAAAAAGTCAAGCCCTTTAACTATGCACCCGGATGCACGCAGAACATAAAAGAATGGGGTTCTCATCAACTGAGAGAAAAAGAATCATTCTCATGTTTACTCACAAATCCCATCTACTTCAGTTTCTTTCTTCTTCTGTAGACATATATCAAATATTAAGTGTGAAAATTACAGCCACCACAGAGAAAGCCCATTAGCGAGAGATAAAACAATCAGCCCATTGTGTTGGACTGAGCAGACTGGGGATTTTAACTAACCATACCGGAAACTCACATGCTCATGGGGTGTTTTCAGCAGAGACACAAACACAGGAAGAATGCATCAGAGTCTAAATCTGCTACTCTGAAAGAAATGCTTCCAGAATTTTCACGTTTCCACAGACCACTGACTGACTAGGAGTCTGCCTTGAGAGCCTGTTTTGCTCTGAGGAAGACAGAAAAAAAAACTTGCAACAAATTACTGAGAAAAATGCACAGCAGGAAATCATCCTGTAAGACCAGAGCTGGTAGGAAACAAGTGGTCATGTGATTGTGCTGGAGGCTTTCCAGTTTCACCAGAGTGCCCAAGGTGCGGGGAGGGTACAGTTTCAATCCACCGCTCCCCACCCCACATTCAGTGTGTATGTTGTAACACCACAGCACATTACATCTCCACTCATCCCCAGCAGGAAAAACAAACGTGTGGTGCCAACTGCCCAGCAGGAAAAACAAACGTGTGCTGCCAACCGTGATGCATGCCACCATCAGTTGAGCCGAGGCTTGCTGTGAAAATAACACTCTGCTGCCCACCCCAGCTGGTGATCAGGGTATCTGAGGGGTTAAAATAGTTACAAAGTAAGTGACCATGACCCTGCTGGTCATGCTGAGCAATACAAATGCAGTTTATGAGATTCAGTCCTTTCCTTCTACTGTGTGGGTCCCAAGGATGGAATGGTCAGGCAGCAAGGGTCTGCGCCCACCAAGCCATCCACTAGACCTTCATTTTGCTCTTTCATTGTATAGTTCCCCTCCCTGCTTTCACAATCCTCCCCCCAATATTTTTTGTACTTTACTATAGTTATTCACTTGTAAACATTTATTGCTTTCTAACATTTTAGTACATTCTGTCATTCCCCCTTTTGTTTTCAATTGCCAAATAAAAATAACGGCCAATATAGATTATGATACCAAGAGATCTCTCCTTCAAACTTGGAGGAAAAGAAAAGCTTTCCAAAACACACACAACTAGAGGAGTTTGAGAGTGCTAAGGCAGCATTACAGAAGTGAGATAAAATCAATCATGACAGCAGGAGAAAGACCAAATCACAGTGAAAAAGAAAATAAGCAAATAAAGATCATGGGGGAAAACCAAGCATTGTTTAATCAGTGAGTAGACAAAACTCTGGGTGAATAGAGGCCGAGAAGGAGGCATAGAGTGCCCAAAACAGCTAGAAGAAAACAGCAAAACAGCAGAACTAGCGCAGGCTGCTTAAAAACAACCCTAAATACAGATGACTTTAATAATCCAATGGAAAGACAGAAATTAGATGATTGGACTTTTTCAAATGGACCCAACAATTTGCTGCTTGCAGGAAATTCATCTCACCACCAAAGACATCCACAAACAGAAAGGAAAGACATCCAAGTAAATGCCTAACTCAACAGACTTCATGACAAAATTAGTCAGAAGAGACATAATGATAAAGATGGAAACACATCACAAAATACAATGATTGTAAGAGCTTGTACACAGATTGTTGGGCACAATACAATAGCAATAATGACAGAGACTCTAGCACAACAACAATGGATGATATCAATAGCTTACTCTTACCAATAGGTAGATCATTTTAAAAGTCACTAAATAGTATAATTAAATCACCCCAAACATAATATGGACATGACAGAAATATGCAGAGAATTCTATCTAACAGATGCAGAATCCATATTCATCTCATAATCTTATGCTTTCCGAACAGTTCATATTTTAGACAATAAAGCAAGTCTTACCAAGCAAAGAATTCATAAATATAAATATAAAACTTACAATAAGTTATCTCACTGTGTTAGAACACACGGGAACAAAATCCTAAAAAAACAGTGAAAACTATGTAAAAATGGAGATAGAACAATAAAATTTGCAACCAACATAGATGCATTGAAAAAGCAGCGGGTAGAGGAAGAAGATTGCAAAAATTCCTTAAATGAAATTAAAATGGAAATAAAACATATAGGACTCAGATAAAAACAAAAGTACTTCTGGGGGAAATTTTATAACATGATTGTCTACATTTTAAAAAGGCAAAATTATGCATCAAATTACAGGATGGTCGTCCCCCACCCCTGCAGACCTGTAGAATGTCTATTTTTATTCATGGAACTTTTTTCAAAGTGCATCAGTTGAAAAGATTTAATCTTAAAGAAATTAAAGATTCAATCCTAGACCAACCCTTCCCACTACCTAGTATCAAATGAAAATGGAAACACAAAATAACCCAGTAGTGCATCTCGAGGACTTAAAAATAAATCATTAGGTAAAACAAACCAAGTATACAGCAGGGCAATGAAAAGAGGTACCCAGACAAAAAAGCATGAAGAGGCTACATGGAAGAGGCCAGGGCCAGCTATTCTAGAGATGCACCAACCCCACCTGCTGTTGTTATACATTCCCATGAAAGGGAGGCCATGCACTTTGCTAAATGTTTGGAGAGTCTGTGTATAAGTGCATGCATGGATGATTAGGAGCAAGGGTTATGGTCAGTGGAGTTCATTTGCTCTAAGAACATTCTGTCCAAGGGGATCTTTCTCTGAAAGGTGGACTTCCTGGACCCTGACTACGCGCTGTAGCTGGCCAGGTCATTTGGTACGGATACTACAAAAATAATTTAGGAATCATCTGAAGGTTAATAGAGAGCATGGGTTTTAGGAAAGGCCAGGCCAGGGAGGCTGAGAAATGTGCCCTCACTTCCCAGCTGAGCGATGTGGGGTCATGGTGTGCTCTAAAATGTCCAGCTTCATACAAAGGCCCCAGACCGACACTTTTCCTACTAACTACCTGCAGACACCTGCCTGCTGCTGTCTGCTCCGGAGAGTTCAAGGTTTTTCATTGAGGTGAGAGCTCTGCAGGGAGAGGCGCTTACATAAGAAGCTGTTTGATGTGTTTCTGACCATTTGTAACCCGAGTATTGGGACTGGTTGCTCAGATAAAAGTGGGTAAACTCCTAGTGGGTGTGGCTTGGAGGTCCCAACTAACACCCAAGGAGCTCTTTGGAAGGGAGAGCTTTTTTTTTGTCCTCTTAGATTATGCAACTGGGCTGGTTGAGCAACAGAAGGAGGCGGGCCCTCAGGCCCACAACAGAAGCATTGCTAAAACAGAGATATCGCACAGACCCACGGAACCCTTGTCCTTGCACGATGTGGCTCTACCCTCTGGTCTGGCTTTCTTTTGCTGCCTGTGCAGCCTCGGGTAAGTTCTTCTGGGTTACAAACGTCTGGGGGGACATTTTCAGTCTTTGTTACGGGCACAAGCAGATGATAATGTGTACAGGGCAGGGAAAAATAGTCCCAATCCCTTGGTGATTTTTTTTTTCTTTCTGCACTTGAAGTGGTGCATCGAACTCCAAAGAACACACAGAGACATAGGGAAGGACAGATACCTGGATACTCAGCTACAGGAGACACAGGAGGGCTGAACAAAGCTTTGTCTGTTTCCCTGTGAGTCTTAATCAAGCTGTAAGCAGGTCATAGAGAGAGGCTGAGCAGAATGCTGAAAGCATAAACTCCGGACCCAGATACAAGGCTGCCTTCTAACTGGTAACCCTAACTCGATATCCTAAACTTCAGGGCCTAGGTGATGCAGTGCCTGGGTGACCCCATCTCTAAAGCAGAGAGGACAGGAGCTCCTTTTTCACTGAGGACACAATGAGTGGGTTGCTTCTACAGCTGCTTAGGATGGCCCTAGGTCATAGAGCTTAAGTTAAGAAATAGGCAAAAAAGGGTTGCCTGAAAACTTAATGCACTGATAGGAATTTTGACATGCTTAAATCGGACCATTGAAATGATGATTTCATACTCAAACTCCCCAAGAGACAGGCACAGGTAACCAGGATGGCATAGAAGAGGAAACGATCAGCCAGGAGAGATGGGAGCAACACGGCCAAGAGCCATCATTGTAGTTTCACCTGGGCAGAAGCGAGGAGTGTGGTGACATAGAGGAGGTTACACGGAGTTCTTTGGGATGTTTGGGGATATAAGACTTTATTCAGATCTTTTGGTGTCTAGATCTTAGTGACCAGCACAGAATGGGCTAGCCCAGGCAAGAGACTTAGATAAACTATGAAGCTGAGAGTTGGAACCTGCATTACTTTGGCCATCGGGATCAATTCCCCCGGGTCATGCAGAGCTTCATGCACCAAAGCAACAGATACAGATATCAAAATCCACTCTGAGTACTGAAGTGAAGTGGTAGGGGATTGGGTAGGCCACAGCATGGAGGAGAGACTGAGGCAAGCAGGAAATGCGTCCCCCTTAATGTCAAAGATGCCCAGGTCTATCTCAGGCTCTTCTGTCTAGCCCAGTGCTCAGCCATCAGAGCCCTGAAAACCCTGTCTCGATTTTTATCTTCTTTCTGCCTGTGCAGCCATGCAAGGCGTGAGACAAACTATAAGGCACAGAAAGAATGGGCAGACATTCAGAGTGGAAAGATCCCTGGTTGCTGGCCAGCCCGTGATGGCACCCGCTTTTCACCTTCTATCTAGTTAAAACACATTGCTTCGAAATCTTGCCTCTTTACCTGGCAAGGCTTCTTTGAGGAACTATGTAAAGAGAATGAATGCGCTCGGGCACACAGTAAATGCTCAGCAACGCACTATGATATTACATAATTCTTAACACATAGTTACATAATATTTGTATCATTGTTGCCAATCCACTTGACACAAGCATTTGACCCCAGGCCATGTGTTTCTACCCACTTCAGAGTAGAAGGTTATCTCTGGGCTGACACAGATCACCCAAGGCTATTTCTCATGAGGCTTTACCCTTCTCTAGCTCTTTGAACTGCTTAACACACTTTTCAGCCTCGCACCCCATCCTCATGGTCTTCCAGAACATCCTAAATTAGGTTCTGTGTGCACATATCCACCAGAAAGTTCACCGTTGTTTGTACTAACTAGTACCAATGTGAATGTTCACAATCTGCAACTGGCTGCTGACAGCATGAGGCGTAGAAGCTGAATTCCCACGAGGGATTTCCAGTTCTATTGGCCATTTCCCACGAAATTGTAAATTTCCCTTCCGATTCTGGCCATAAGCTTTGAAGAAGATGACATAGTGCCCGTGTTCAAAGGGCAAAGGTGAAGGATAAGACAAAAGGCCCTGCCCAATGCGGAACCGAGGCCCCTGGGGACAGACAAGAGAGGACAATAGGGTGGGCGTGACCAAGCGTCTGTAAGTCCACCAGCCAGGGAAAGGCCAGTTTTGCTTGTGTACTTTCTGCAACAGGGAGAAGCAGGACAGGCGAGGAGTTGCAGCAGACAGTCCATTCTACAAGAATTGGAGAAAATCGGGCAAATGATTCTGATGCCCAGTCTCTCTCCTCTGGAAGACCATGCTCACAATCCCAAGAATAGTCTAGAAGCTTGTGGTCTGCTTTACCACAAAACTATTTCTGCTTGCTTCCTTGTACACTAAGTAAAAGCCAATCCCTTACCCAGTCATTCTGGGTCTTCCCCAGTGTGTACTTTCTCATCCAGGTCCCCCCCCTGACCTCTCTCTGCCTCCCTTGACCTCTCTCTACCCCCCCCTCCCATGGACTCCTCCTTGTGGCAGTCATAGGACACCAACATGGCCCAGCTAGGCTGTGGGCTGTCTGTGAGCCACAGCACTTTTTCTCATTCCTGCTTTATCATCCCCACCCCTTTCACTTTCCCTTAATCACTCATCCCCACACTATAAGTCACAGCTCTTCTGTGACCAATCCAGAGCCCCCACTCCCTCTTCCAACTGTTGCATCCCCTTCCTGGCTCTACCCCAGGAAACATCATGGGCATCTCAACATCAAGTTGAGAGTATCTGTTGCCACCCCTACAAGGTGAGGCCTCCTGAGGACAGGGGCCACCTCTTGCGCATCAGCTCACCCGGCTTGCAGCTCAGCACCAGGATCCTAGTAGATGAGCATTTCCAGTGGAAACCAAAGCTCATTTTCATGTCAAGTACCTCTCTTTCTGAGGTGACTTAGGCTGAATGCTTTTAAGCCGCCAATACACATTAGTCTTTAATCAGCCCACTGAAGTGAGGATAGTTTTCTTCATTCTAATTTTCTCTAAGAAGCACTTGAGACCTGGAAGGGTTTGGGTGTTATTATGAATGCCATCAGTCCTAAAGTGACAAACCCACTGGGAATGCAGGTCTGCCTTTTCCTTACTGATGTGTCCTCATTTTCTCTTGTCCAACAGGGCACCCATCCTCACCACCTGTGGTGAACACAATTCATGGCAAAGTCCTGGGGAAGTATGTTAATTTAGAAGGCTTTGCACAGCCTGTGGCTGTCTTCCTGGGAGTCCCCTTTGCCAGACCTCCTCTTGGCTCCCTGAGGTTTGCCCCGCCACAGCCTGCAGAGCCCTGGAGCTTCGTGAAGAACACCACCTCCTACCCTCCCATGTAAGGCACTGGAGTAGGCCCCTTTTAAAGTAAAGGGGACCAAGATGTTTTATTTTCATGTCTTGAATCTTGACATTGCTTGGGAGTGCCTGTGTAGGGTTATGTGAGTGAAGAGAACACTGAGAGTGACTTCAAGGTCCCACACCCAGGTCTATCCAGCCATCTAGGCATAGCTGAGAAATAATTGGTATCACCCAGTCAATCTTGAAGCCAACTGGAAAGAAAAGCCAAAGGAGTCCAGATAGCTTCCTAAAATGTCACTGTAGACACTATTTGTACCCTGCAAGGCACTTTTGAGGGTTTCTTGGATTCCAGTCCTGGTTGTGTCCTTACCATTGCAAACTTTTCTCCTAAAAATATTATTTGCTCTTTTTTCCACTCCATTTGCAAATATCAGGCACAAATATTGAAAACGGAAAAGTCAAAGGAATGCAGGGAAGCAAATATTGCAAAATTAACATGCCATGCACAACTGAATTACTCAGAGAGAATCATTGCTGGCATTTGAGCTCGCGCTGCCAGTCTTTTGTCTGTGTTTGTCCTCCCTTTATACAGGGATTATGAACACAGGAAATTTGGGTGACTCCTTGCACATTTATAACATTAACATTATTCTACACTATAAACTCAGCAGCCAGTGTTTAGCAGTTATATTAACTGGGTAGGAAAATAGACTTCGTCTTCATACACCCAATCTTTTATTTTTCAGGTTTAGTTCTTTCCATGTCCTTGACAGAATAACAACACTTGGATGAATTTGTAACCAAATCATTGCATGCAATCATGAAGATTTGGGGATAAGTTCAAGAAGTGCTATTTCTCAGTCAAAGAGTAGGAATTTGACCAAGAAGTATCTAAGCTGTACATACTTCTCCTGTGGAAACATGAAAACCTCTGTTTAGTGACACTGTCTCCGTGCTTTGCCTTGCTCAAAAAACATATTAGATAAACAACATGAGATCCTAAGAATAAAAAATGCAGTGTTGGTCTATATTTGAAGGTTCTAAACACCAGTGAAGTTTAACTCTTCACCCTTCACTGGTCACGCAGTTCCTAACTCTGTGAATTCTGCTCTGCTCTCCCATTGGGTAAGAAAACGGCCTAGGCTGCAGACTTGAAAGTCACCATTTCTATTCCACTTCTGCCCTGTGACAGCTGTGGAAGTTTGGCATCTTTGACATGCCGGGAAGCCAGGTGTCATCTGTAAAACAGGATGATGGACACCTGGGGCTGATGTGTCTTAAATGGCTCCTACTCAAGGAGAAGTTGATCAGTGCCCCGAACTCAGAAGAACTTGATTAGTGCTACCTATTCCACTCTGCACTGGACTTGTGGGACCCACATGATTATTGATGGGATAGGGAGGTGGAAGAACTTTAGCAAGCCCAATGGTGAGGCTCCTAGAGACAGTGCTCACTTCTCCTGGCCTTGGCAGGCTAAAACCAAAACAAGCAAGAAATTCTGCCAAGATTACCCAGCATGCCAGTGGCAGAAGCACGACCAGAATGATGTCTTCCTGTGGTGTCCCCCAAAGACAACACCTCTATGCTATAACAGGCTGTCTATCATTGTAGGTCGTTTTCCTGGTTGATGCGAAACTCCCAGGGATAAGAGCAGGTTTACCTACAGAAGCATTGCCACCCACAACCCATTGAACAAGCATAGCAGGATGCAAGACCCTATCCAGACAGTGAGGGAACACCACTGTCTAAGGCAGAGGTCAGCATATGTGTGCCTCTCTTCATGGTCCTCAGTACTTCAAAGGCTCCAGGAAGGGAGAGATGCCAAGTCCTCCCCCTGTAGGATTGGGAGAAGCTAAAGTCTCAGTAGTTCCACCAGGAACCTAAAGACTCTCTTATCCCTGAGAACGACTCCAATCCAGTGAGAACACCTTCAGTTATGTGTTCAAAACTCCACGTACGAAGGTTGAGTCCTGGGTACCATGTCCAATCTTCAATCTAGTGGAACCTCAGATAGTCTCTTTCCCCTTCCAGGTGCTCCCAAGATGCAGTTGGAGGACAGGTGCTCTCAGAGCTCTTCACCAACAGGAAGGAGAGCATTCCTCTAAAGTTTTCGGAAGACTGTCTCTACCTGAACATTTATACTCCCGCTGACCTGACAAAGAACAGCCAGCTGCCGGTAAGTATGGGGACCTCTGGACCAGAGATCCCAGTTCCAGCCTCCAGTTCCAACCAAATAACCTTTGCTGTGTCCCCAAGTCTGCGATCTATGACCGAACTCCCCAGCAGCACCAAAACCTGCCTCACTGCACTGAGGCTATGGGCTGCAGGACTGGCTATGTTCTTGTCCAGGTGATGGTGTGGATCCATGGAGGTGGACTGGTGGTGGGCGGGGCATCCACCTATGATGGACTGGCCCTTTCTGCCCACGAAAATGTGGTGGTGGTGACCATTCAGTATCGCCTTGGCATCTGGGGATTTTTAAGGTAAGATATAGTCCTCTCTCCTCATTGGTCATTACATTTGCCTGTTTTCTGTTAATAAGACAAATTACCTAAAACTAGTTCATTACAAAGCACTTTTTATATAACACAAGATTTGAAAGTGGAAGATTGGCTGGTTCCATTATCTGGGCTATGGTTGAAGGCCCTTGGCAGGGAAAAAACATGGTAGAAGAAAAGATTACTTGATGAGGCTAGAAGTTAGGGGCAGGGGAGATTTTGTTATTTTAATTTTTAAAAAGATATTTATGTTTATTTTATGCATATGGGTGTTCTGCCTACATATATGTCTGTGCACCGTGTAACTGAGGCCTGCAGAGGCAGAAAAAGTGCTTTCGGATCCCTTGGAGCTAGAGTTATGGTTGATTGTAGGGTACCACTGGGTGCTGGGAATTGAACCTGGATACTTGATAAGAGCAGGAAGTGATATTATGTCCTGAGCCATCTCCCCATCCCTCATCTTGCTGTTTTTATAACAGAATGCCTTCTGATGAGCTAGGTCCCATGAGCTCCCTTCTGAGTGCTGTGCCCTCGGTAACATAATCACCTTGCTCTTGCCCTCACCTGTTACATGTTCTTTCACAAATATATAATGTCACCCCACAATAGAAACCAGAATCCCAGCAGTGAACCACTGGAGAACAGCCCATAGCCATGCCATCGCAGCCACTGTGATCCTCTGCTATCACTCTAATCCTGAGTCTGTGGCAGGGAAAATTATTACAACTTTTTTTTAATTGAAAATTTGCTATTTTAATACGATGATTGCTTCACTCAGAGTGTTCTATGAGACAAGAAGTCTTGTCATCATGTCTCTGCACAATATCCCCACATTACTTATAAAGACACAGAGGTGCTTTCCAAGGCTCACAGCAACTACGTTTACACTATTATTCCCATACCCTGGGATCGTTGCACCTGCAGCTTCTTCTGGGTAAAATCCCATTCTTTGAATAGCACAAGACCCATGTCCACATTTTATTAGGGTCTCCACCAAACGCACTGTGTCAAAGAGGCCTTTCCCAGTGAAGATTCCTAAAACATCACCCACACACCCCCAGGCCCACTTCTGCCATGAAGTTTTGCCTGATTTTCTTTTTCTACTATCTGCAATTGTCCTCATCTCACCTGCCAGTTCCTGGTCTGCAGTGTGAGCTGCATGTAGTCAGTGATTTGAGGTTTCTTCTCAGCTGAGCTCTAGTTCCTAACTGTGCTGAGTGCAATACTGGCTCCTTGGTACCTAGCTGCTGGAAGATGAGTCAGGAGCCTCTTAATGAACAGTGCTGCAGAAATGAGGATCAGATAGATTTTTTAAAAAATAGATTCAGTGCATAGCCTAATTCTACGGTGTTTGTTGAGGGTCCCCAACCCATTTGAAGCATTGGGATCCTTGCAACCTTTGCCATGACATCTTTCCATAGACTCTGATCTGTTCTCTTGCAGCACAGGGGATGAACACAGCCGGGGCAACTGGGGCCATTTGGACCAGGTGGCTGCACTACGTTGGGTCCAGGACAACATTGCCAACTTTGGGGGTAACCCACGCTCCGTGACCATCTTTGGAGAGTCAGCAGGGGGTTTCAGTGTCTCTGTTCTTGTAAGTGTTCCTAATACCAGGCAAACCCCCAAAGTGTATGTGTCTGAATCTCCTGAAAATCATCACTATCCAATCCATCCAATGAGCATCTTTGCTTACAAGACTGTATTCATAGCACACCATCAGATGGCCCTTGGGAAGCTCAAGCTTAGTTTCACATACAGGCATTCAAGAATTTCAAGCTTCTACACACACACACACACACACACACACACACACACACACACACACACA
>OU015753.1:32445843-32461692 GCA_907169655.1 Acomys percivali
ACTTGGTCCTTTGGGGTCTGAATTCTGCAAAGTTATTATTTTCTACCTCCATGCTCATTATTCAGTTTTCACCCCTCATGAGGTTATCAGGCCTGTCTATGTAAGCACAAGTTAGAATATGTCATTTTCCTCCTAATGACAAAGCTTTGACTTTTCTTAGAGATGCAAGGGAGGTAAGAACCTTTGCTCTCTGGATTACAAATATTGAGTAAAGACAAAACACCTTTGCTTGAGCACATCTCTGAGTGCCAAAGATGGGACATATATTGGGGGGGGAGTGTGCTGCCCTTTGACACTCTCTCTCTCTCTCTCTCTCTCTCTCTCTCTCTCTCTCTCTCTCTCTCTCTCTCTCTCTCCGTCCCTCAGCTCTGCTTTCTTGACCTGTGCCCTTTTCCCTGTGTGGAAATATTTGCCTTTTCCCTTATTTGTATAGAATGTTCTTGCCCAGATCCTTCTAAGATGGCAAAACAACAGGCCCTCTGTGGCCCCAGGGTATCTTTCTTCAGACAAGCAGCTCGCCAAGGAGGCCCTCTGCATTGCCCAACTTTGCTAAAGCAGTGATAATTATGCCCAGGACATACTCTATTTTGTCAGCCTGTTTGATTATGACTTGATGCTTGTATTGTTTTTTCTCCAAATAGTGACTGAAGTGTTGGTTTAAACACGCCAAGAAGGGAACTCACTGGCTCTAAAAACTAACTTTGCATCCCAGAGCACTCAGGTTTGGATAGATAGATAGATAGATAGATAGATAGATAGATAGATAGATAAAAACACATGCAGTGTGCCTTCATTAGTCATAGGTTCTGTATTCGTGAAGTTACTTGCTAAAGTGTACTTGCAATCCCAGTTCAACACAGTCAGGGTCTTCTGCACCACATGCACTGGTCAGCAAGAAGCTCAAGTCATGTCATTCCCAGGCTCCCACCAGAAGTCAAAGAGGAAATAATTTATCTTCTTGAATCCTCTTTCGTATTCAGAAATAACCTCTTCATGATCTGTGTGCTGCTACATCTTGACAGCTATTTACTGTTTCAAATAATTTCTCCATTTAAGATGTTCTCAAGCATCCCGGGATACTTCCAGGTGTATGTTGTGAATATTAGGGAGAAAACACGTGTGGTGATTGAGCTTCCTTCCACTTCAGTTGGGATGCTTTTGTTCTTAAATTTAGTGCTGATGAGGCAACATCATAGTGCATCCAAAAGAGAACTCAGACCCCTGCATTGCTGTCAGGAGGAGGCAGAGGGAGGGGCATCATTCTGGATGGAGAGTGAAATGGTCACATGTGTGATAAAGATCAGAAAGAATGGGAAAGGCAAAGAAAGACATAGTAACAAGTAACAACAAAGAAATTGATACTCACTTAAGCTATGATGGGAAATATTTTAGGCCTTTTCCAAACAGAGCATTGTTAGAAATGAATTTGATTTTCAACTAATAATGTACAAGAAAAGATTGTTATATTTCATTAAATAAAAAATAATCCATAAAAGAAGAATGAGTAAAAATTTTGACCCGAGCCTCCCAGGAACTAACTCTTAAATTCCTCTTGGAGAAATGGCTTTACATTGGCTAATTCAATGTTCTCAGCAAGTTTAGAGACCTATCTACAATAATTAATCCAAATTAACATATACATGGATATTTTAAAGTGATTATATCTAAAATTTGAGTCACATTTTTCTATGGTTTATATTTTACTTTTACTTTGAATGAAAATTGGCCTCCTTACTTCCCTAACACCATCACCTGGTCAGTGCTGACCCCTCAGAGATTCTTAGACTTAGTACACCTTAAATCACTGAATTTCTGTGGCCATGGGCACAGGGGTCTTTGTGCTGACCAAGCCCTCAGACACCCAGAAAAGTCACTGATGTAACAGAAAGCAGTATATTCAATAGGAACACGTTTCTGTCTACCATAGACCTATCCTTTCCTGCCCACCGTGATTGATGGAGTGGTCCTGCCAAAGGCGCCAGAAGAGATCCTGGCTGAGAAGAATTTCAATACTGTCCCCTACACCGTGGGCATCAACAGACAAGAGTTTGGCTGGATCATTCCAATGGTGAGATTGTCCCAACATCTTAGGGCATCCACAGAGGCTCAACCACCATCCCCCTTGCTCTGAGTAAGGGCTATGCACTCAGATGACTACAGCTCAAAGAGGCTTAAAACTCTCCATGTAAATTTGCTTTGAGAGTCTCTGATGAAGCCCTCTGGAGTACCAGTTTACATCTGGGGCAGATGGGAGTGATCGATAATTTGAAACCTTTTTAAATAACTACATTAGAGGGGCTCAGAGCCCTGGTTGCCCAGCCCCAAGCTTTCTCTTGGTGGTGCTGAGCTCTGTCAAGCAGGCATTTAGGGCCCTGGTATCAGCCTGGGATGTGGCACCCAGTGCTAGAAGACATGCTGAAATAGAGAAGATCTGAAATGGAGTGCAAACTTGGACAGGGTCAGCACATCCCCAGAGTTCTGTGGCTCTCATGCAGAAGGGCCTCAGGGGACACCACAGGAACATAGACACAAACACAGTGCTTGGTTTTGTTTCCCCTGTCACCTGAGTCTGTAGGTGTGTGGCCTGTGTCCCTAGGCTTTTCGCTTCTATATGAGCCTGGCCTGGATGTCACCGCACTGTCTCGAGGAGCGCTGTGGCTTCTGATGTGATCAATACCTTTACTTAAGTGTCCCCCCCCCCAGTTACTTGTATTCATTCATATATGTGTATTGGTTTTATTGATTATTTTTTTCTCAAAAACCTAAACCTCATGCCTGTTAAGGCTCCCAAAACTCCACCTCATTCCGCTTTGGTTTGCTTACTTGGTCTCTTCTGGCTCTTACTACTTCTCCATAATTCACAATACTTAATCGTTTGTTTAACAGCTTATGGGCTATCCACTCTCTGAAGGCAAACTGGACCAGAAGACAGCCAATTCTCTTTTGTGGAATTCCTACCCAACGCTTGTAAGACTCTGGGGGATCATGGGAGTCAGTGGAGAAGGAAAGAAGATGGTTGGCTTTCTCTAACCACAAACCAGTTCCAGCGTGGAAAGCCTTTGTTTAAGTTCCTATTGCCCCCACCCCCACCCCACTTTACCATCCCAATATATTGAACCCATACTTGTGGTTCTCCTAGAAAATCCCATTGAGTTCAGGATAAGTTTTAGAGGAAAAGACTTGTTTTTAAAGCTAGCAACACCAAGACCATGGAGACTATCACAAACCAAGACTTGTGCATCTAGGGACTGGAAACACAAGATTTCCTTATGGAATTATTAGATGCAAATCAAATAGGTGGACACCAGGTTTGTTGCACATTTTGGCATTCTGTTTTTACGATATATGAGCTGCTGTAATCTAGAGGTTAACAGATATTCTAGGCTCTGTAAATTTAAAGAAAAATTACTAACTAGCAAATCATATGACCCATATCTTTTTTTTTGTCTCATTTTTCTAGAAAGGTCAATTCTGCACTTTATTGTGAGGATATATAAATGGTGTCTTTTCTTCAAAGAACATGGGAACATACCAATAAATTACTTTTCTCCAGAGGACCAGGGATGAGATAAAGAAATCACTTTTTTTCTGTACGGGCAGCTGTAAAGAATGGCCACTGAAAAACAGTCTTTAATCTATGAGGTCTCTTTGGGCATGTGGGTCTCTTCCACCAAAGACAATGAGACAATAATAATATGTGGCTCAGATACCTGAACCCAAATCCAATTAATTAGCAGCAATTAAGAAAAAGTGAATCCAAAGAGTTTATTCCAGTCTTAATGGGCAACACCAGGAGGACTTGGTGAGCATTGAGGTGGTTTAGGGTCAATGAGTCCTTCTTAACTGACTGCCGAAGCCCCATTGCTCACTCAGTTGGGTGGTCACTATCTGATCCATTTCAGAAAATTCCTGAGGATCTGATTCCAATGGCCACTGAGAAGTATTTAGGAGGGACAGAAGACCTTGCCAAAAAGAAAGACCTCTTCATGGACTTGATTGCAGATGTGATATTTGGTGTCCCATCAGTGATGGTGGCTCGTGGCCACAGAGGTGAGTTTCAGGTGTTGCATGGGAGAAGGACCCAAGTCCACCTGCCTACCTCATGGCCTAGATAGCAATGAAATCTATTGAAGTCAGGCTTCAAAAGTTGATTCCATATGGCCAGCAATGCTGTTTTGCTCTCTCTGCTAGTAAAGACCTTTGAGGGAAGGGTCCACGTGGAGTTTAATTTAGCAGATAGTTCCAGAAAACACCCCTGGGAGGTAAGAAAGTGATGGAGAGAAAATACAGACCTCAATCTGGAGAGCCGGGGACATGTGTCCATCTGAGCTGCAACCGGGGAGCTCTGTAGAATGAGGAGGAGGGGGCACCTTAGGCTCCTTTCCTGAGAGGCGAAAGAGCTGTGTATTTACCCAGAGGAGCCACGTTTCACAGGTGCCATGTTGTGCTTATATAGGTCAAAGGACAAAGACTTGGTTCTCTCCACCTTTGCATGGGTTCTGGAGGTTGAGCTCAGGTCACCAGGTCTATGTAACGTGCCCCGTTACCTGCTGAACCATCTAGTCAGCCCTTATGTATATTTTTAAATAGATATTTATCATGTGTACAGACTACAGACATTTTCCCACCCCCATGGATTGTTTCTATGCATTGCTGGTGGTGGTCTTTCTTGGTGTGAAAAACTGTTGGGCTTCCTGACATCCTGTATGTTTTTACTTGTGTTGCTTACAGTAGTGGAGCTTAGACCAAAGCTGCATATATTTTCCTCTGTGATCTGATCTGGCATTTGCTTTTACTCCGCTTTAGTTTTTTTTTTTTTTTAATTTTATAGTTTTTGAAATTGCATATGTAAGTGCTATGTTCACGTCATTTCCCACTTCTTTCTCCCTCTCCTCCCTCCAGTTCCTCCTTTTCCCCGTACTGACACCTCTGGACAGTCAGACTGCAGTTTTTATGTATGCCTGTAAACTCAGGAGGTCAGGAGATTCCTTAGCCTTTAATTCTGTTAAAGGTTCTGACCTAGAGGCCGAGACCCTTGTCACTAAAGACTTATCAGTGATCTGGACCCCACTTCTCTAGATCCTACTCCCGTTCCTCTGGCTTTTGTTAATTCTGAAAAATCTTCCTGCCCGGACTGTTCTCAGGCTGTTGGGCTGTGTCCCTTTTTGTAGCTCAGCTGTCCCTGCCACTGCTGCTCTCCTGCATCTGCAGTTGCCCCTGCCTCACTGTCTAGGCTGCCTCTTTCTTCTTGTGATCAGTTCTTTGGTTGTACCAAATGCTTCAAGACCAGGAGGCAGTGCTGGGAGTCTCCCCCTGCTGACTACCTGCTACTGTGCACTATCTTTCCCATCAGGGCATCTTATTTGCCTTTCATGTATATTAGCTCTGATGCTGTGTCTGTGTTTACCATTGTTGGGTGTTGTGAATGACTTGACCCTGTCGTTGATGCTATGAATTTATCTCTTTTTATGCTTTTATGTTTTTCAGATACCTATGTACCTCTTTAAAGGGGGTTTGTGAGATCACATACTTGGGCTATTTTAAAATGCTTTCTGACTGTCTCCTGTATTTCAGAAGATAGCATTAGATAGGCAAGGGCTTACAAATACTATTTTGGAGTTGTTCTTTTGTTGTTTTGTGAATGCTTCTCTTCTGTCTTGCTGCCTCCCTGTGGCTTTCTGTTGTTCTGTAAGGGCATGGCTTGCTTGAATCTTTTCTGTATTTATGTTGTATTTCTACTAAATGTTTTCACTTCCTACTACCATCAGGCTTGCAATGCAACCTCTTACACTTTGATCTGCCTATATTAAGCTAGTAGTCATTTGGTTGGCAGTTTATTATAACTCTAGTTGGTAATCTGTCCAGCTCTAATCATTAGCAGGAATTTTCTGCTGACCCTCGCAATGTGAGGGATAAAATTTTATCATCATATTGATGATACTTTATTATCATCACTACTGTCCTAGAGTGCCCTGCCTGTGGCTTGCTTTATCCCTATGGCTTTGATGTCTCATCTATTCATTGCTATCTTGGAGCTTTAGTTTATTATTTTTTTAATCTTTAAAATTCATTCATATTACATCTTAATTGTTATCCCATCCCTTGTATCCTCCCATCCCTCCCTCCCTCCTGCTTTCACCCTATTCTCCTCCCCTATGACTGTGACTGAGGGAGAAACCCGCCCCCTCATATATGCTCATAGGGTATCAAGTCTCTTTTTGGTAGCCTGTATCCTTCACCTGAGTGCCGTGCCACTGGGCCTCCCCATCAAGGTGACATGGTCAAATATGGGCCACCAGAGTTCGTGTGAAAGTCAGTCCCCACTCTCCACTTAACTGTGGAGAATGTCCTGTCTATTGGTTAGATCTGGGTCAGGGTTCGATGTTTACTGCATGTATTGTCCTTGGTTGGTGCCATAGTTTGAGCAGAACCCCTGGGCCGAGATCTGCCTGTCATAATGTTCTTCTTGTAGGTTCCTAGGACCCTCTGGATGCTTCTATTTCCCCATTTGGAGCTTTAGTTTAAAAGATCTGCTTTAAGGGTTGGGGATTTAGCAAGCACAAGACCCTGGGTTTGGTCCTCAGATCTGGAAAAAAAAAAAGATCTCCTTTAGTGTGAGGCAGGTCAAGAGGCAGTGAGTTTCATAGCTTCTCTCCGGGAGAGCTGCTGTCTCTCTCACCTCTGAGGAGCTTCTTTCCTGAGCTCAGTTCTCTAGGCTAGGGGTTGCTTTCCTTCAGCACACTGCCTGTATCGCCCTGCTCTCCACGGCCTATGAGATTTCCTCTGAGACATCAGATGTAGATTTTGGCCCTTCCTTGATTCTGAAGCTCTTCTCTCTGCTGCTCCTGGGGTTTTCACTTCCTCTTGGTTGTTAATTCTGTGATTGTTTTGTGTCTTGGATACAGTAATATGGAGGCTGCTGTGTTTCCTGACCTAATGCTGGGAACCCAGCCCAGAATGGGAGCATTTTCAGCCACAATCTCTTGAAATAAAGTGTGAGGTTTGAGGCCTTCACAGCTCACATATATGTAGTGGACAATGTGAACATGCATGAATCCATGTCTCCACAGATGCCGGGGCCCCCACCTACATGTATGAGTTTGAGTATCGCCCAAGCTTTGTATCAAACATGAGACCCAAAGCAGTGATAGGAGACCACGGTGATGAAATCTTCTCAGTATTTGGAGCTCCATTTTTAAAAGGTAATGTCTCTTTGCTGCCTGCGGCCTTGGCATTAGGAGGCCTGGATTTGGGGTGCTGGCTTGGTGGCCTTGTGAAAATTTCTCCTTTTCTCCCCACTTTGCTTTCTGGCTGGCCTGTCCCTGGGTTGAGCTACATTGGGAGTCATTCCTTCACACACATGAAGGAGGCTTGTGTTCCTGTTCCCTCCCTGGCCATTGTCACTCTCAGAATCACGACCCAAAGTACCAGAGAGAGAGATGGTACGTCGACGACAGGCTCCAGACTGAGACAAGTGTGCAACTGGTTGATTTTCCTCCCATAAGAGGATGCTGGGATGTGAGGGAGGGAGAAGTTCATTTCTAAGCCTGAATAAGGTCTATCATGTTTTACCCCGTCTATCTATATAGCTGAGCAATATATTTGCCATGTTTTGTAATGTGATCCTTAAGGGAAGCTTTCACAGTGGTCTTCAATTTATTCTTTTCAGTAGTTCATGTAATTGGCAATCTAACTCATGTCTCTCATGAAACCAGTGTCTCTGGGCCTCTCCTGCTTTGGTGAGGTCTTAGGAATGTCAGAGAAAGAGAAATTAAGAAATACTCAAGAGCCAGAAACCCTACTAAAACTGAGGAAATTTAAAGTTGTGGAGTTTGGGTCAGGCACGTGAGCATGGGTGACAAAGGAAGCCAATATGTGGAAAGCTATTCTTAACTTCAAGGATAGACTATTAGCCAGCATATTTTTTTAAAGAATAATTTATTCAGATTACATCCCAACTGTTATCTTCTTGCTTGTATCTTTCCATTACCCCCTCCTTCCCTTTTCCACCCTATTCCCCTCCCCAAGACCTGTGACAGAAAGGGACCTCCTCCACAGCATATGATCACAACTTATCAGGTCTCATCTGGATAGCCAGCCAGCATATTCTTAAACAGCAGATTTTAACATAATACGATGTGGTAAGGGCAAGACTTGGAATAGCTAACAAGTTCCCTAGAGGATGATTGGCATCAGTCCCACTCTGAGACTACAAAACTAAAAAGCCATGCAGTAAGTAGCTGAAGCTTATTCTGTCTTCCCCACAGATGGTGGCTCAGAAGAGGAGACCAACCTCAGCAAGATGGTGATGAAATACTGGGCCAACTTTGCTCGCAATGGGTGAGGCTGGTAGCAAAGACAGGACAGATTTGGGCGTGTGGCATGGTCATATGTGTTGGGTAGAGGTGCTTGCCAGTGTTGAGTGAGCAGTCAACCTTCTGTCCCCATGACCATAGCATCCTAACAATGACAGCTAGAGGAATCAGATCTGTGGCTGTGAGGTAGCTTCTGAGAAAGCTCACCTTAAAGGAGGGGATGTGAAATTTGGTTCACAGATTCAGAGGGTTCAATTCTTGGTCTTTTGAGCTACTCACTCTGGACATTTGTCAGTATGGAACACGGTGGGATAATGTGATGGCTAGATCCCTTCACCTCTCCATCTCACTGGCAGTCAGACAGTAGAGATAGAAGAGACGAGGTTCCCACTATACTCAGTGGGTCAACTTCTTCCAACTTATCCAACATTTTACAGTTCCCACCATGTCCTAAGAGCACTTTCAACTTAGGATCAATCTCAATAGGGCAAACATTAGTGCTTGAGCCTCCATGTCCACCATCCAGAAATCTCTTGGTTGGTGTGGGTTGTGAAAGGTTTAGGAGTTCCTTCCCTCAATGGCTTCATCCCCCCAAAGCCTCTCTAGGGCTGGTTGCACTCATGGCCTGAAAGTATCCCTGGTAGAAGATCCAGGTCCTGGCACTTCTAACTCATTAGAGTCTCAGCTTTGTGCTCATAATCTTAAGCATCATGCCCTTAATGTTGTCAGCAGGGACTTGAAACCTTCTACCCGCTTACTGGCTCCAGACCTTCCATTCACAATCAATGTAGAAGCCTTGATGATCCCATTGCACTTGCATTCTGCCGGCCTGCAAAACCGCACTCATGCTGTGGCTTTAGATCTCACCAGGCTCTGTGGGCTGTCAGCTGCAACTGCCTCTGAGTTTCTGAACATAAGGAAAAATACCAGAGAATTAATTCTTTTGGCTACTCTGTGGGCAGGGAAGCATCTTTGAAAAAAGTTTGTACCTTTACACCCATAAGTCTATGGTGCCTGTGCCCTGGAGAAACAGCTGCTAGTATAAATGACAAGAAGAAAAGCAGAGGCAAAGATGGCTAAAGAGTAGGGATGAAGGTGAAACGAGAAAACTTCTAGGTTGGTTTCAAGCCTATGAACTTTATGTTCTTGCAAATTCCTAAGATGTCCTTGAGGCAGCTTTCATTTTTATCTACTGCATGAAAGCTGGCTTCTCTTAAGAAATCATTTTTTAAAAAATAATCACACTCTCCTACAAAGATTAGTTATACTCCGTTGTGGTGGGTAGTAATTGGGTTGTTTCTTATGAGGGTTTGTGTGGGGCAAAATAGAATTTTTCTAATCTTCATGCTGTTGCTTTTGCTTGTAATCTCACTGTAAATATGATCAAGACAAAAATGAAACAAAGCTGGGCACAGTGGTGCACACCTGTAATCCCAGCATTCTGGGAGGCAGAGGCAGGCAGATCTCTGTGAATTTGAGGCCAGCCTGGTCTACAAAGTGAATCCCATGACAGCAAAGACTACACAGAGAAACCATGTCTCGAAAACCAAAATAAAATAAAAACAAAAACAAAAATGAAACAAAACCAAAATCTCTATACCACCTGGATATGATGCTACCTTTGAATATCCCCCACCAGTGAATATTCTGTCATCTTTAAACTCAGTATCCCATAAAACATCAGAATGAACAAATAACAGTCAAACCCATTGCCAGAAGGGAGCATGAATGGCCCCTAACCCATGTCCTTATAGAGCCTTCCATCTCTTCTGAACCACCAAGAGTTCCACTCCTTGGTCCTTTTTCCCTACTAGAATCTGCTAGAATTTCCCAGGAGCCCCACTCATTGCAATCTGTATTCTCTGCAGCACAGTCTCCAAACTCCCAAACTCTGTCACAAACCAGCTTTAAGCATTTCTTCAGAACTACATCATTGGGTTAATCACAGAAAGATCCACTTCTTAGTGCTACATTTTAGTAATAATTCTATGTGTTACCTTGAAATAGATGAGACAAAATACCTGAGGTTCATTGGCTTAAGGATGAAGGTTTTATTTTGGCTCTGAGTTCCTCTTGAACTTTTCACTTTGAGCCTGTGACAAAGTGGAGTGTGATGGCGTGGGGGCAATTAAGCGGGAAACAGTCAGGAAACAGTGAGATGAAGTGGAGTCCCAACATGGTGCAAAGTGGGGCCTTCAGTGATCCAATTCTCCCAAGTGGATGCCACCTCCTGATGCCCCCATTAGCCCTAACAGAAGCACTAACTGAGCATCAGCTGTCAGTGAATGAGGGTTTGAAGGAAAGTTAAGATTTAAATAACGTGGAAACTTTCTAAACATGAACACGCTGTCCCAGGAGATGGAGAAGGACATGGGCATAGAAGGTGGCTTCTTGGCAGAGATACACAAAGGCTTTCTTGGAAATCTCAGGGAACCTTGGGGACAGCACAGTTGCTTTGGTGAATTTGTTTTTTAATTTTGTTCACAGGAATCCTAATGGAGGAGGGCTGCCTCATTGGCCAGAATATGACCAGAAGGAAGGGTACCTAAAGATTGGTGCCTCAATCCAGGCATCCCAGAGACTGAAAGACAAAGAAGTGATTTTTTGGGCTGAACTCAGGGCCAAGGAGGCAGCAGAGAGGCTGTCTCACAGAGAACACATTGAACTCTGATCAGGAGACTCAGCCATATTTGAGAGCCTGGAGCCAAAGGAATATTTCACAGAAAATCTTGTAGAGAAACAGGTCTTCTTATCTTTGAGGCTGTAACATTTTATGGTATTTTGTACAAATGCACTGTAAGGGGAAATATTTATCCTCTTTGCTTCAACTTGTAAAAATAAACATTGTTTTGGAAATCAAAGTCTGTCTTGAGCAGGTTTTAGTTGTTGTGTGATTCTTTGTTTTGTTTTGTGCATGTGTGCATGTGTGTACGTGTGTGTGTGTGTGTGTGTGTTTGACACAAACTAGAGTATCTGTTACCTGAAAGGCTTAAGAAACTGCCTCCATCAGATTGCCTGTAGACAATTCTGTAGATCATTTTCTTGATTAATGATTGGTATAGGAGGGCCCATCCCACTGTAAGTGGTGCTACACCTGGGCTGGGGTTCCTGAGTTGTATTTTTGTTTTTGTTTGTTTGTTTTTGAGACAGGGTTTCTCTGTGTAGCCTTGGCGGTCCTAGGCTTGCATTGTAGACCAGGCTGGCCTCGAACTCACAGAGATCCACCTGCCTCTGCCTCCTGAGTCCTGGGATGAGAGGTGTGCACCACCACGCCCGGCTCCTGAGTTGTATAAAAAGCAAGCTGAGCAATCTATGGGGAGCAAGCCATGAGGCAGCATTCCTCCATGGTCTCTGATTAAGTCTCTCCAGGGAGATGTCTTCATAAATATAAAGAGAATAACTAAAGAGTTTTCTAAGTGTTAAAGGCCATGTGTAGCCTAAATGAGAATGCAAAATTGATAAGAACCACTGACCCAAGGATGAGATTATACCATCACAGAGTTCTCTCCACAGATGTCCATTATGTGTTCATGAGTACGTCTGGGGACATGTAGCAAGACTGGGATAAAATTTGCCTCTTGTGGGGGCGGGGACCGTGGTTGCAGCACACAGTCCTGCACTATTCCTTTTCCATGAAGTCACAGCATTGCACATCTTTGGAGAATCTTTAGAGACCAGATGAAGGCTTATTGCAGCCAAGAGGAAAAGCTGTAAAGTTCTGTAACTCAGCACACAAACAGGACATCATACTGAACCGAAGTCACCAGAGAGCTTGAAAAGATCTCGTTTTGAAGACTGACCTGTGTCTGGTTCTAAGAAGACATGACAATGGCTAAATAACCCATGCCTAGTGTTGAGTCAGTGGAGGCCCTGTACTGGCCAACTACCAAAAGTCAGCAGGTGGGCGTGCCAGAGTGGAGGGACTCTCTGGAGGTGGGAAAGCAAGACAGGCAGAACAGGACCAGAAGTGTGAGGTAGAATTAAAGTGGGCTATTTTATTTGAAGGGGTTTTCATTTTATTAATTTACTCTTATTACATATCAATGGTTATCCTATCCCTTGTATCTTCCCATTCCTCCCTTCCTCCCATTTTCCCCTTATTCCTCTCCCCTATGACTGTGACTGAGGGGGACCTCCTCCCCCTTTATATGTGCATAGAGTAGCAAGTCTCTTCTTGGTAGCCTGCTACCTTTCTCTGAATGCCACCAGGTCTCCCTATCCAGGGGACGTGGTCAAATATGAGGCACCAGAGTACGTATGAAAGTCCTACCCCACTCTCCACTCAACTGTGGAGAATGTCCTGTCCTATTTGAAGTTTTTGAAAATTTCATGTAACTGATATTGCAGTTTGAAGTTACGGTGTAATGGTTCAAAGATGGGTATTGAAAGCTCAAGACAGCCATTAACGATGTTTCAGCCTTCCATACTTGTCTTTCTGTATCTGCCTTATTTAACTTCATATGTTTCTCCCTGGTTCCATTTATTTATCTTTTTGCAAAGCACATACTTTTATCCTTATGTATGAAGAATAGTCCATATATATGATATGTATACATCCGACATTTTCATTATCCATTCTGGTGGGGCCTTGAAGTGAGCAAATGAACAAATGGTTGAGAGGTGACTACTGTCCTTTTGAAGAACCCAGAACAGTGAAATTTCTATGACCTGGGAAAAAATTGAGAGTTTCTAGAAGGCAGGGGCATTCTAGAATGGCATCATTTATAATGTTGTCACTGACAGAAAATCAGATTAAATGTTAGTGGCTAATCTTTAACTGTGTTATGTTATAAAAGGGCAAAGGAGAGATCCTCTAACCAAATCTTATAACTGAATGACAATGCCCCCAGAATCCTGGTAGGATGGTACTAGAAGGGTTTCAGAAGGAGAAATAGCACTTGCTCATATCTTTCGGATATACCACCACCAGCAAGGCCAACATTGCCAAGGTTATTGCCTATGCTGACCCCTCTGTAGCTCTGTCAACTGAACCAGCAAAGACTTTCCATTAAACAGCCTATTGACAAGATGATTGGCAAGAAGAAGAAAAGATTAAGTTCAAGGTGGTTGAGTACTCCAAAGCCATCCTGGAAGGATCCAGTGTCTACATGGATCAGAATGTAAACCTCCCAGCAATGACCACACACGTGCATGTGCATGCGCGCACACACACACACATACACACACACACACACAGAGACAGACAGACAGTCAGACAGACAGACAGACAGACATGTGCATCACAACCAATGGGAATAACACCACCTTTGAACAACAACAGCCAATGAAAGACAAGATCTTCAGATCTCTGCCCAATGCTGACTGAACTCAACCTTCAGTCTGATCTTGAAACAGGAGGCCAGCAACTTTTTCAAGTGGACAAAGCTCAATAACCAGCTATTCATGATTTTGAGATGTAAAAGGGAATGTCCAATAATTGCCCAACCCCTATTTTCAGGCAAAAAAAAAAAAAAAAAAAGTCTAGAGAAGAGCTCTCGTCTACTCCCTCTCACTCTGTGATGCCTGTCAAATTATTATTGAGGTACAATAGCCATCCTCGTGTTCATATAGATGTAGATTCTGTCACAAAAAAATTGATTCCTCTATGAATAGCTGAACCAGGTAGAAATTCTTCTTATAAGGAAAAAAATCACTTTGTGAAATTTGTCACACTGTCTCCACTTGGTCCTGTATTGATGATTGTGGTGATGAACAATAAAATTATTGCAAGCACATATGGCCTCTGATAATTGGTTGCATGATACTATCCTCATTGAAGAATTTGGCGAGTGGAACTAGCTGAAGGCTAGACCGCCTAACCCAAGGCTAATCAGCAAAACTAAGTCAGCATACCTGGTCCAGTCTTATGAGCTATAAATACTTGGGGCTGTTAAACCAGTGGATTAACCCAGCATACATGTGAAAGATCATGACCAGGCTTCTGCCTGGCTCCTCAAGGAGAGACTCAGTCGTATCAGGCACAACCCTTCTACAACCATTCCTCCAGAAGAGAGGCCATCGTTAGATAAAGTACAACCCCGAGCAAGCATGCACTCAAGAGAAGGTCCAGAGAGATGCTTCTTCCAGAAGAAATCTCAACAAAGTAAACTTCCAGGCCAAAAAGAGACTTTTGGATCCCTTTGGCCTAGTTAAGAAAAGAAAAATGTCCAGAGATGGCTCCAGTCTCTTCCACTCCCAACAAGGCTTTACAGGACCAAGCACTAGGGACCGACAAGGTCAATGACCTTATATTGGCCAACCAGGATCCCCTTCTTCTGGACCTAGTGTTCAACTATAGGCAACTGCAACCCCAGAAAATGTAGAGTCTATTACAATGTCTTCCAGGAGGAAGTGCTTCCATAAGTAAGTGACAATATCCAGGGATGATCCTTAGGATAGGGTTAACGCCCTGGTTAGTGTAATATGTTCTACCTGATGATGGTGGGAGGGGCATCACTAGTATGGCTTCTTGCATGTTGGTTGAGCTGTGTATAAACCACGTAAGGGCCAGTCCAGGCAAGAGAGAATCAGAAATGTAAAGAATGTGGTCTAATAGCTTAGCAATCATGAGAAAGAGTATTTTGTGGCTTTGGAGAAACACGAGTGTAGCTGGGATATGGGGGTTGGAGGCTTGTAATAGAATGTAATAGAATGGTGTGTATAGCATGGACATGAGCAGGAGAGAGCACAAAGATTTCCTGGTAAGTTAAAAGATGTTGTAAAGATGAGACCTGCAGAGGTGTAAAGGGGGGAGGAAACCAGCTTAAGACAAGAAGGTCATCCTAGGACACTCTTCATTAATTTTTTTGGGAAAGGTTAGCAATTACTTGCATATCAGATCCATGCCATTGCCCCCAACGTTTTAGTTTGATATTTTTTATATTTCTTTTTATTGAACTTTTCTTTCATATACCACAGTAAATTCCTTATCTCATCCAGCTGTTTGTGTGCATTTAAAAAAATCATTTATTTAATTTTTTATAATTCCGTACATATATTTTATCAAAGTCCCCCCAGTATTCTTTTATTCCCTCCTTATCCCAATCACATTGTTTTCCTCTTACCTTTTCTCCCTCAAACCCTTCTCATGTACCTTCTTGCTTTCATTTTTAAAATTGTTGAACATTCTCTCTCTCTCTCTCTCTCTCTCTCTCTCTATCTCTATCTCTCTCTCTCTCTCTCTCTCACTCTCTCTCCTGCTCAGTTGTACATATATGATTTCAGGACTGACTACTCAGTATTGGATAACCAGTAAGGGGAATCCTCCCTGATGAAGACTGTTTTTCCCATTCTTGGCATTCTTTAGTTGCCTGCAGTTTTTTTTTTGTTTGCTTGTTTGTTTTTGCTTGTTTGTTTTTGTTTTGTTTTGGTCTAGGGTTGAGGCTCCATGAGATTTCAATTCATTTAGGAATTTACTTGTATCTTCCTCACTTTTGGCAGTGTTCCCATAATTATACATTTGGATTCTTGGGAATTCTATCTAACATACTCCTACTGAACTTGATTGCTATGGACTTGATATTTCTCCACCAAG
>OU015753.1:32462092-32477092 GCA_907169655.1 Acomys percivali
ACTCCTACTGAACTTGATTGCTATGGACTTGATATTTCTCCACCAAGACTTACACATCTGGGCATTTCATGGGCCGCATATGTTTATTGACTGTGCTGGGGTTTGTTTGTTTGGTGTGTGTGTGTGTGTGTGTGTGTGTGTGTGTGTGTGTGTGTGTGTGAAGTCTTTCCAGCATTCAAGGGGAACTCAGCTGCAGTAGGTTGAGATGCTGTATCTCCTTAATGCATTAGGGGTGTGATCTGGAACTACTCCCCTAGTCCATGTCTCAGGGCACCAGGCTCAGTACCCAGCACTAATATGAGAGTAGAGTATTAACTACAGAAACAACCCCAACAGCTGGATAGATCCACTAATTAATAGCCACTAATTCAGAACATTCATCCCTTAGGTTCAGGAGCTGGTGGAAGGTAGAGAAACACAGATAATGTGATGTGGACTGGGGTTTTAGTTGATAAGATTGCGTGAAAGGATGGAAAGAGGCCATGGAAGAGTAAATATTATGTCAACTAAAGGAAAATATAGAGGAAAGAACTGTAGATGAACAATGAAGCTAGGATGTTCTTAATATCCTCAGGGCATAAATACGATTAAAGCTATATAAAGTTATAGGTAAGAAGTAAAAAGAAAGGGCAGTGAGGAAGCGTAAGAGGGAAATGAGGGAGGAAAGGGATAAAAATACAATAGTAGAAAGGGAACAATGTGATGGGTGAGAATACATAGCGAAGTCTCAGTCTTAAGATCTAATGAGGTTGGGGATTTAGCTCAGTGGTAGAGTGTTTGCCTAGCAAGCACAAGGCCCTGTGTTCGGTTCTCAGTTGTGGTGAAAAAAAAAATCTAATGAGAAACATGAAAACTAAAGCAAAACCATTAAGAGATATTTATGAATGAATACAAATTAAAACACGTAGTAACCAAACAAAAAGATGCCTGGTGTGGTCACATAGGACTTTAATCCCAGCACTAAGGAGGTACAAGGAATGCAGAGTTAAGGGTCAGCCTGATCCATATAGTGAGTCCCAGGCATGTCAAGGACACATAGACCATGTCTCAAAAAAGAAATGGGCAAAGGGGGGGGGGAAGAAAGGAAGGAAGGAAGAAAGGAAGGAGGGAAGGAAGGAAAAACAAAAGACAAAGTGAGATTAAAGCACAATATGTTTTAAAATGTATATTAGACCTCAGCTGATTTCTTCCTTGGTGGGATAGCTTTTGAATTCTCTTTCTGTGATGTGTCATACAGCAGACCGCAGTGGTGTCGCAGGTGCTGTATGCAAATCCAGCTCAAACCCATCAGACTTGATTTGTGAGTTCACAGATTCCTACTGGGATTTAGACAAATGCCTTTTTGTATTGAGTTTCTTGGCTGTGCTAAGTTTAGCACATTTTACTGCTCAGTTTTGCCTCACACACCAAGGCAGGGATGGGACCCTCCCTGGGGTCCAGAGAACAGTTTCAGGCTCATGTGTCCATGCCCATGTGTCCATAATGTTTCCATTTCCTTGTCCACTGTCTCTGCTGATACCGACTCACACTGCCCACAGTGTAGCCACACATCTGTTGCCTCTCTGTAGTCAGCTAGTCTGTAGGTAGCTATTTCTTCAGTGTTAGTGGGGGGGGGGGAAGGAATCCTTCCCTGGTGGTTCTCACTGGCCTGAGGCAGAGCCAAGCACTCAGAGACAATCAGGCTTGTTGGTGTCACATTTCAGTCTCTGGCCTCACAGCCTGGCCTGCTCTGCCCACTGTTATGCTCGGCCTCAGTCCACAAACTGTACAGTCCTGTTTCTCTCTGCCCATGGTTTGGGTAGCCCTTGGTCACACCTATTCTCCATTCAAACAGGTCAAATCTAACTTTTGGATTTTTAAAAGTAGCTTATTTCAGGGATGGGAGAGATGGCTCAGCAGTAAAGAATGCTTGATGCTCTTTCAAAAAGCCCAAGTTGAGTTCCTAGCACTCCCATTGGACAGCTCACAGCCACCTGGAACTTCAGCTCTAGAGAATCCCACACCTTCTTCTGGCCTCAACAGGTAAACACACACACACACACACACACACACACACACACACATACACACACACACACACACACACGCATGCACGCACACATGCACACACACATATACACACACGCACGCACGTGTGCACATATAAATGGTTCTTTAATACTTTTAAATATCTCCTTTCAACTAGTTATAGATGCTGCACTTGTGAGTTAACTTATTTGCTATTGTGACATGTAATCCCCAGGCCAACATTTATGTGACTGCTATGCTCTCATAAGCATCTGCATAGAGCAAGGAAAAGTCCAAAGCAAGTCCAAGTCATGTGGCTCCAGCCTTCCCATCTAAAGTAAAACTTTATCTTCATCTCTCACCTTCCAGCCTCATATGCATCCTCTTTTGGGTCTATCCAGTGCCACTTCTGTAATATTTTCTTTTTCATTGTCTGTTTGTTTATTGTTTTTCTGTTATGATGCTCTCAAGCATAGTGATGCTGGCATAGCCAGTGTCTCCACGCACAGCAGGCTGTGAGGAGCAATACGGAGAGAACATGTGTGATATATGGACTCTGCCTGGCTCGATGAGGAGGGCATCATCGTGATGCTCTTGACCATAAAGTCTGTGTTGGTGAATCAATAAGACAGTACATCCAAGAGAGATAGATTTTCCTAGCTGTAGGGGGAGGCCACGTAGGAGGCCATGTAGGAGGATACTCCTAATGTTTGACAAATATCTTTGAAAGGATGGGAAAGCATCTACGTGAGTTATATCCATGGGATGATGAATTGAAAAATTATAATTAACAGCATGATTACAAAACTGGAGAAGTTGAGTGTTTTGTTATCTAAGAACAGGGGAAATGTTAGGGCTTTCCCCAGTGGTGTGTTATTACTCTCCTGTGACCCAATGGCACCGCGAGTAATGAGTCCAACTCTGGATTTTTAAGTGGCCTTTGGTCTCTCTACTCCCTTACCCCTTTCCCACTTCTCTAGGAAAGTCAGTGAGCAAGAGCAAGGCAGGTTCTTGTTTCAGTGGCAGCAGAATATGTGAACTTGCTCTTCTTAGCCACCCAGAGCATGCTGACCAGTGTCCTTTCCAAAGATGTAGGTGACCTGCTTAGGAGGCCTGCCTTGTATTCACAAAGCTCAAGGGTGCATGTAAGAAAACTGTGTGTGTGTGTGTGTGAGTGTGTGTGTCTGTTTCTGTGTGTATAACAGCGATGCCTTCTAACGCACTGTAAATACAAGTGTGCAGAGGTCTAGATAAGTTAAGAGCAAAAGGAAGGCACCAGACACAACCCATAAATACTTGAAAGGAAATGAAATGTCAATGTTAATAGAAGGTAAATTAACACAGTAGATGAAAAGTGGAACCCTTAATTACGACTAAAAGGTCAACTCACCAGGAAAACATGACAATCCTTAATTAGTAGACAGCCAATAACAGAGTCACAGGTATCCCACAGGGTACCTTGATTTGATGCCCAGAAAGGCCTTGACACAAGGTTTGAGTGCAGCTGTGTGGGGGTGGTGACATTAAAGACAACTGGGGTAACTAGGGCAGTCAGAGAATGCTGATGTGACTGTACTGTATTTTGTTTGATTCCTTACTAGCTACCCATGGCTCATTCACTGTGGATTTTTGCTTTGATGACTACTATCGGGGTTATTAATGCAGACTTTGATTACATCCATTTATTTTGTAATAATGCAACCTTGACAGTAAAGATCGAGCAAAAGGGATGCAGAAATATAGTCCTAAAAATTTCTCACAGTACTTTATTCCTTCCCACCCTTTGAACTGTTCATGCATTGACTTTATCTTGCTTACCATATTAATGAAGATAGTATTTCAATTAACTTGCATTTAATTCTTATAGTAAATCTATGAACAATTTATATGCCAAATTTATAATGTTAGAACATTTGGGTTTGTTTGTATAATAATTTCTGAGCCATCTCTTTTATTTCCAGCCATGTTCACATTTTCTTCTTACTCCTTAACATCCCTTTATTTCACTTTGAAATTTTCTTTTAAAAGCTTTTAGATCACAAGTGTTGTGGAGACATAGTCTCTCACTTTTGTCTGTTTGGAGACAGCCCCACCCCTATCTTTCCTCCACACTAGGACCATCTCAGCCACTGCATTCAGGTTTGTAAGCTTTGTGTAAATCCTTGTCCTAAATATTTGCATTCTCTGGGTTAAAAAAAAAAAAAGAAATTGTTTCAAGTTTAAGGGCTGAATTTAGATCTCTCTTCCTTCCTGGGTAGAAGGTGCCTCTCTTGACTGTGTGGGTGCTTGGGTTTAGTTGCATACCTCCTACCTGCCTTCCTCAGTGTGTTTTTTCATATACTAACAGCACTCTGCCCATGCTCCTGAGATTTCCTTAACTCTGAGGATAGGTTGGTGTGTGAACGCATGAACTACTTGATATGCCTTGGGGAGAGACAAATGGAGACTCTGGGTCACCATTTTGTACCATAAATTTTCTTAAAGAGCCAGGTCACTCAAATTCTTAAGCAAACAAATGCCCTCTCTTATAGTCACCTCTGCTTTGCCATCATTGCAAAATATAAAATGTGATATCATTTCTTCTTATAAAATAAACAACTCGATTTTTAAAAGGATTGTATTTTTATGCCTCTGTGTGTGGTGTGTATATGTGTGTGTTGTACAAATGCCCCTGGAGGCCAGAAGAGAGTGCAACCTAAAGTGCGTTGTAATTGTTCCACAGGATGCTGGGAACAGAACTTAGGCCCTATGCGATAGCAGCAAGGACTCTGGCTCTTAACCACTGAGCCAATCTCTCCATTTTCAAGCAACTTAATTTTTTTAAGTCTTATTTTACTTTCTACTTCTCTCCCCACTCTTCAACCAAGACTACCCATTCCCATCTCCCCAAAAAAGTGTTTGACTTGACTTCTTAGGCAGAGCCAAAGCAAGGCTTTATGATCACACACTCTTTACCACAAAATTTCCAAGCGTCCTGCAGAGAGTAGCTCTGTTACAGAAATGTAAGCTTCTCTCCTGGGCTGTTGGGGATGGGAAACAGAAACAAGACCACATTGTTAAATCAGAAACCAAACTGTACATAATCTCTTTTATCTTGCCCCACTTAGGTACCTTTCCATGGCCACAAATGTCAAACACTTTAGAAATGTTAAAGAATTTACAGATAAGGGCTGGGGGCTTAGAGAGGGGGTGCTGGGGGGGGCGGTACCTCAGCCATCAAGAGTAATGGCTGCTTTTCTAGAGGACTGATGTTCAGTTTCCAGGACCTGCATGTTGGTTCATATCTTACCACTCCATTCCTAGGTGTCCTGATACTCTCCTGGCCTCTATGGGCATTGCATGCAGACGGTGCCTAGACATACACACAGGCAAATGATTATACACGTAAAATAAAAATAAATAAAAACTCAAAGAAAGAAAGAATTCACAGATAAATGCATGTGTGGATGATTAGAGCAAAGGATTGTGGTCAATGAGGTTTGTTTACTATAAGAACACTGTACAGTTTTGAAGGAAAAATGTCTACCATAGTCGCAAGATTTTGAATGCGTGATCTCCGGTGGGTGGTGCTGTTTGGGCATATTGAGGACATGTAACTTGTTAGAGAAAATATGTCGCTTGGAGTAGGCTTTGAGAGTTTACAGACTTGAGAGGACTGATAAGCCTCAAAGACCCCAAGAGACCTCTCAAAAGTCTGTTTCACTAATCCGACTCCATGACAGGTTTCAGTTCTCTGCCTGACTGGGCCTGAATTTCTGTTTCTCAGAATTCAGGAAGACAATTCCTGGGAAAGCCACAGTTCATGGGCAGCCAATCAGCTTACAGGTCAGGTTGACATCATCCATTGTTTGTATTACTTTATGACCTTGCTACTTCCAGAAAAGAATACAACTGGCCTTATCCAGTCAAATTAAAGGTTAACTCCTGATTAGGAGCCAAACTTTAATGATTTAGCAAAATCTGCAGGACCTAGAAAAGTTCCCAAATGGGGTAGCTAATCCTGAACCCCCTCATATACTTGGACTCACCTCTAACCAACCAGTTTAAAAGTTACCGCATTACCCTTTCACTGTCTATAAATTGAGTCTGCGTGCTCACCTTGAGGTTGCCACTTTGAAAAGAGCAGAGATCCCTGCATGCTGCAATTTCTGCAGAATAACTGCTCTTTGCTTTTGCATACTACTTGAGTCTGGGGAGTCTTCCTTCAGTGATTCTCAGATGCTTCCAGATTCTCACCCTTTCCAGCTAATTCTCTGCCGTGAGCTTGCATTCCAGTAATGAGCTCTCAGCTTTCTGTACCAACTATCCTGTTTGCCGTTTGCTGCTGTCCTTCTGCTCTGCCGTCATGGATCCTATCCCTCTGGAAATTCTCTCTTCCTTAAGTTGCCTTTGGTCTTTGTGCCTTATCAGAGCAGAAAAAAAAAGTACCTAATACAAACATTCTGTATAAATATCCCTGCTCCAAAAGCAGTGAGGCCATTAACAGAGTTGGTGTACACTGGCAGGCCAGGCAACCTGTCAGGAGGAATATTAGGCATCAGGAAAAAAAAAAGTTTGGCCGAAGAGTGAGATTAGAAAAATTTCAAAACTTGAAAGCATATCCAAGGAATCTGGGAATTGTGCAGAGTTCCCAGCTGAGCAACTCTGGGAAATTTTTAGTGAGGTGCTTTGGCTTTCCAGCTTATAGTGAGAATCCTAAACCAAGGCTTCTTCCTGCCTGCCTGCAGCTGCTTGCTGGTTCCTGTGTTGGGAAATTAAAGGCCCACTGAAGCAGGAGCAAATAGTGTTTGCGTAAGTTGCTGGATGTACTCTGAAGGCTGGGTAGTGTCATTTCATATAAAGAAGAGTGAACTCATAGTGGGTGTGGCTTACAGGTCCTAAAAAACACCCAATGAGCTTTTTGGAGGAGGGGGAGATTTACATAGTTATGCTAATTGGTCCAGAGGCAGGGATACAGCAGAGAGAGGGAAGACCAATGCTTTTACTTTTGCTCAGCAGATAGATACCTCTCTGTCTCCAGGAGCCCTTGTCCTTCCATGATGTGGCTCTGTGCTCTGGTCTGGGCTTCTCTGGTGGTTTGCACAGTTTGGGGTAAGTTCTTCTGAATTACAAAGGTTGGGCTGCACTTTTGGAAATCTATTCTGGTTAAAGTGGATAAAGTTTATACAAGAAAGCATAGAAACAGATCAATACTCTTTATCCGTCCTGGCTTAGGCAGGATACTTTTATGCCTCCAATAAGTTTACTTTTCAGTTGTCCCTTTTAGACAGAATTATTTTTTCTTTATCATAAATGTCACGAGGAAATGAGACCTTGGAAGACTCAAGTGTCACAAGCCTAAAAGTGACCAAACCAACCAACCAGATCTTTCCCCTCTGATGTGTCCTTGTGTTTACTTGTTCAACAGGGCAGCCATCTTCACCACCTGTGGTGGACACCGTTCAAGGCAAAGTCCTAGGGAAGTACGTCAGCTTAGAAGGAGTCACACAGCCCGTGGCCGTCTTCCTGGGAGTCCCCTTTGCCAAGCCCCCTCTTGGATCCCTGAGGTTTGCTCCACCACAACCTGCAGAGCCCTGGAGCTTTGTGAAGAATGCCACCTCCTACCCTCCTATGTAAGCCTCTGGAGTAGAGTCTATTTCAGTGGTGATGTTTATCTCAGAGTCAAAGCCACCTTCTGAGTAGCTATGGTAACAATTACTCATTCCCCTAAGAAGACCATGAGTCCTCAAAGATAGTCACATTACTAAGCACTTTCATGGTTTTCCATGTCTTGTATTTAGAATATACTTACTGAGCACCTGTGGTGAACCAGGAATGTTCTGGGTTTTCAGAAACCATCAGGGGAAAAAATATCTGTCCCTTGATGAACCTTTTATCCAATGAGTGGAAAGAAAAAATTATATATATATATAATGCCAGAATATGATAAGTGCTTTGGAAAAATAGTAATTGATCAGGTGATGGAAATGAGCAGTAAGGTGCTGTATCACTCTGATTTGAACCTTAGTGCTGTTTAGGAGTGGGTCAGGTGTGGACTTGTGGGTGAAGAGAATCGTAAAGGTGACTGACTGCAAGTTCTCACACCCAGGGATACCCTAGCTACCTACTCACAAGCTAAGCAATTACCAAGAGTGTGTTACACCACCCTTGGTAACCGAATGAAGAAGCCCAAGAATTCCACATGGCCTCTCAGCCACCCCAGAGAACCTCAAACACCTACAAATGTCAGTTCAGACAGCATTTGTATCCTCAGCAAGGCTCCTCTGAGAGTTTCCAAGATCACAATACTAGCTGTCTTACCACTCCACGCTTTTCTTCTACAGATAATATTTACTATGCTTATATTATATCTGCAAAGTAGGACACAAATATTACAAAAAGTTAAGAGATACACCGGAGTGAAGGAAAGTTAAAATCATGTGCAGTTCAACAACTCAGAGAAAACAGCTAACAGTTGAGATTGTGCTTTAAAGGGTTTTGTCTGTGTGTGCACTCTTTTTTAAACAGAGATTATAAATAGAGTTTGGGTGACAGCCTGGTACATTCATAAACATTAGCATCGTTTCATTATATATATGTGTGTGTGTGTGTGTGTGTGTGTGTGTGTGTGTGTGTTCATCTGAGCAATTATTAGCTGTTCTTAATTGGGTCCTAAAGTACTATTTATTTACTCAATCTTCTACTTGGGTTCACTAAAGTACTTTGTGTTTCTTGACGATAAACAACATTTTGGCAAACTCTTGTTAGCTACGTCATTACACACACAGTCATAAATATTTTGGGATACATTTTCAAAGGTTACATTGCTAAATTGAAAACATGAACTTTGGATACATTTGTCCCCAGAAACAACCAAACTTCACACAATTCTCCCATGGAAACATAGAAGCCTCTGCCCCTGGTCCCTTACCCATGTCCTGCCTTACTTGGTGAATTTTTCCTGTATGTGCTGGATAAACAAACTGGGATCGTAACAATAATAAATAGAACCTTGCTCTTCATATTGCATTTTTTCTAAACATTATGTCCCCATTTGACATTTGAACTTATATATTTTTATGAATGACATGCAATTACTTTCAGTAATACAGGGAAAATGAGCCAGGATGGAGATTTCAGTGTCTGTGAGGTTTCATGCACTTTGTGACATGCTGGCCCCGAACAGCTTCACTTCTGCTCATCAGAGACAGTGACATCAGGCCTTTTCATTGCAAAGAGACTCAGAATTCTACTTCTAATCTACTTGGAAGTATAAGCAGTGCCTAACGTGTTCTTCCTGGCCAGCTGTCAATTCTCTCTGTGCCTCTCTCTGTGCAATCCCTCATCTGTAAAAAAGGACTAATAGGAGATGCTTGAAGCTGAACTGACTCTTAAGTGGCTTCCCACACAAGGAGAACTTGAATCTGTCCCTGACACTCTGGGAGGACTCAGTACTTGCCCTCAGTTCCAAGCTGCATTGTACCTTTAAGAGCATTTATCAGGGAGCCAACAGTGTTTGCTGGAACAGGCCAGGCAGCAAGACCTTTGGAGAATTTGTTCATCCAACTTGAACCTGTAAACTCGGGGCCAGAGCAGGAAAGGAATTCACCTTAGGCCACCCAACACATTATGTATGAGACAAGACTAGAATTTACTTTTCCTGGGGTTCTCCCACTACAATGCCTTTCCCGACCTAAACCTACAACAGACTGCCTGTCATTGTAGCTAACTGTCTTGGTTGATGGACATTTTCTGAGAGCTATAGCATGTTTATCTACAGACCACAGCTCAGAGGCCAGAAGGGTAAAGCCCTGTCCAGGCACTGTAGAAAGTGACATCTCCTAAGGCAGGTCACTATATTATGGCCTTTCTCCTTCATCCAGAGCATCCTGAAAACTCCAGGAAGAGGAGTGGTATTGACTGCTTTTCCATTCAGAGGACCAAAAGACCCTGGAGATTACCATGGGTCACCTATTGCAATGACTCCAGTAGAGTAACGCTAACTTCCTTTATAGGCTCAAGTCTCTCAGTGCATACTCAGGCTCAGATGACATGCTCAGTCTGTCTAATGGAATCTCAAATGTTCTCTTCCCTCCCAGGTGCTCCCAAGATGCAGTCCTAGGAAAGATGCTTTCAGATATGTTCAGCTCCCAAAAGGAGAACATTTCTCTCAAGTTTTCCGAGGACTGTCTCTATATGAATATTTACACCCCTGCTGACTTGACAAGTAGCAGCCGATTGCCTGTAAGTGCAGGGACCATTGGTCCGGACTTACAGTTTGAACATCTAGATCTTCCATGGGGTTAGAAGGTGATGAAGGCAGCAGGGGTCAAGAGCACATAGACCAGGCATGACTCAGGAACCAGAGTTTCTTTCAAGCTTTCACCTGAGGTTTTATTCCCAGTGATGTCAGTCTTTGGTAGAGATCACTGTACAGATCACATGTAATTTCCCAAGTCTTAATGGGATGGAAGGAAAAGAAAGTTAATCTTATTTATGAGAATCTGATCATCGTGGCAGTTAAGGCATGATTTCTAATAAAGTCACAAGTTGGGGTAATCTTCAGGGGAAATTGAACAATCCAGCATGATACAGATAGAGAAACTGTGGTTCTGGTGGGGAAAAGAGCATGTGGATGGGGTCCTGGTTCTCCTAGTTTTCATGTGAGTGTTTTCACATGGTGCCTGGGGGGGGGGAGATGTGTGATGGATTTATTTTCAGGTCACCTGTGAAAACTTCATTGCCAGATGAAAACTTTCACTCTCCCATGAAGGTGGATGGGGAGGAGGGAGAATGCTGGGACTATCTCAAAAGCATGCTCTCTGCCCATAGGCAACACCCTGCAGTTTCACCATAGCCTTTGGCATGGTCTGATGAGCAAATGAGTCAGCACTTCACATAGAAACATGATGCAAGAGAAGGGGCAGGCTGCCAGGTACAGATCACAGGATTGGGGGAGAGTTTTCTAGAAAAGATAACTCCAGGGATGTAACATGACAGCACCCAACAAGCTTTCCAGAAGCCCTCTGTGTGATACCCAGGAATCGAGGAGAGAGTTGTAGATAGTTATGTTAAGATTTGTTATTGCCTGTGCTCAACAGTCACAGAGAGATAGAGGGGTGGGGGAGAAACTTGGTAATCCATTCTTTGGGTCATTTCAAAGGTGAGTATCTCAGGGGACAGCCATACCCAGCCTTCTCATTGGAAAGGGAGCCAGAATGTAGCTTATAATTAACTTGGAAGTACAAACACCAGATAGCATGGACCTTCCTGGCTATGTGTCCTTCGGGGTGGCTGCCAATCCTCTCTGTGCTGCCAATTCCTGTGAAACAGGAATAATTGTAGATGGCTAGGTTTGGGTTGCCTCTTAAAAGGCTTAATATGCAAGGAAACATGTACCTCTCCCTGATACTGTGGGAGGACTCAGTAATTGCTCTCAATTCCACTCAACGTTGGACCTTTGAGACCCTTTATCAGGAAGTCAACAGCAATTGTTGAAATAGAAAGATAGTAGAGCCTTAGCAAGCCAGGCAACAAGATCTGGAGGTTCAAGGACCATTACAACTGTTCTACATAGATACATAATAACCTAAGGTGGCATTGCCTTCAAGAGGACATTGGCCACAAGCCTTGGACTTAGTCTTAACTCTTAGGTGTCCTTGCTGCCATCTCTCCTGGAGGTTGCAGGGATCCAGAGGGAGAAAACAGGGTCTTGAGATTATTGTAAAGGGAGACCCCCCTCTAGCTGTGGACATATGTTCTAGAGCCCCAAATCTGAGTATAAATCCTGAGTCTGCCTTTGAAAAGATGAAAGAGCATGGCCTTTTCTTGACCCCCTCATCCTGTTTCCTCACATGGGAGTTATTATGTGAAGGCCCAATGGGTATCAAGCTGTGTCACAGTTCTACCTAAGTGTCAACAGCTGGGTGGACACACTAGCCACACCTGCAAGACAGTCTGTCTCACTGCACTGTCATCATGGGCTGCAGGGGTTGGGCAGCTCAGCATCCGGATGGTGGGAACAAGCATCAGGATCAAGGCCGGCTCCTCTTATTGGCTCTGGTTTCTCAGCAGTAAAAGTTTCTCCTTCGTTTCTTATCCATCACATAGAACAGTATGATGGAGATGTTATTTACAGTGCATAAATCAATTCTTGGTTCATAGTATGCACAAGATTTTTTTCTCTTTAATTTATAGTATTAGCACAATATTATTTTGCACACCCTCATTTCTTCCCCTCAAGTTGTATCAGAGAGCTGGGAACATTGTAGATTCTGAGATAGTGTTAACCAAATGACCAAGGACATCTTGAATGATATGGACATGAGCTTGGCATAGCAGAAGAATTGAGGCTTACAGAAGACGCACACTAGGAAGGGGCACCATCAGGGCAGTGGATGTCTCACCAGACAAACACTTACCAGAGAGAAGTTTAGCTCACTGAGGAGTTAAATTGGATGAAATTAAGCTGAAATACAAAGTCTACCCCTTGTTCGTGTTCAGTTGCCTGAAAGGTTCTGTTGTGAAGCGATGTGATTATGGGATGATGACAACACTCTTGGCCTTGGTGGGTCCCATGATAATCTCACATCTGTGTCTTAGAAGGATGTGAGAAATGAGAAAAAAGGGTAAGAGTATTGAGTGGCATGGCACCCTGGGCCTGAGAATTGGAGAATTGGAAAAAAATTGTGCCAGCGTTTTGCAGCCTTTCCAGTAACTGGTGTGGTTTGGTCAGTGACCTCAAGTCACAGCCTAGGTACAGTCAACCAATTCAGATGAATTCAGAAGTTGTCTGAAGTCTTAAATCTACTGCCTATTGTCCAGGTGATGGTGTGGATCCATGGAGGTGGAATGGTGGTAGGAGGAGCATCCACCTATGATGGACTGGCTCTCTCTGCCCATGAAAACGTGGTGGTGGTGGTCATTCAATACCGCCTGGGAATTTGGGGATTATTCAGGTAAGATACTAGATTTTCCTCTCTATGTATTAGCCTTTGCTTCAGCTCTCTTTCTATTAATAAAACAAGTAACTGAGATTGGGTAGATACAAGAAAACAGGTCTATTTAAAAGAGTTTGGAAGACCCAAAGTCCAATATTGTGTAGAAGACTTATAGTGGGAACTTTTGGCTAGAAAGAAACATAGCCGAAGAATGGAAATCACATTTTTTAGGTGCAGAAGAGATCATGTGACAAGGGAGGAAGTGAGGGATGGGAGACAGTCTTGCTGTTTTTTTTTTTTTTAACAACAAAACACTTCTGGAGAACTAAACAAGGTCCTGTGAGCACTACAGAGATCCCTATTGAGAGTGATACACCCAGTGGCACAATCACCTTGCACTTGGCCTCATTTGTTCATATTCTTTTTTTTTCATTTTTTAAAATTTTATTGATTTGTTCATATTACATCTCAACGGTTATCCCATCCCTTGTATCCTCCCATTCCTCCCTCCCTCCCATTTTTCCCTTACTCCCCTCCCCTATGACTGTGACTGAGGGGGACTTCCTCTCCCTGTATAAGCTCATAGGGTATCTAGTCTCTTGTTGGTAGGCTGCTATTCTTCCTCATCTGTTCATGTTCTTCACTGCTCAGTACTGACTGCCACAGCAGAGACCAGAACCCAGCACGGTAGTGTGCAGCCATTATTACCCTTCACTATAACCATAGTCAAAGTTCTATATCTCTGATATTTATAGTTTCCATAATTATCTAGTGTTATAAATCTGCAATTTTATTACTGTAGCTGCTCCAGAAAGTGGCCTGTGTCATCTGTGACACAATTTTGGGGTCCTGTCTTGTCTCTGCCCAATGATCCCCACTTTCAACAATATGGAAGATCTTGGAAAGTCCCTGTTCAACCTGCATCCATATGTTTTTACATTCAAACATCTGATCCCGTGGCCCTAGAACCTGATGCTTCTAACTAAAATTACTTTTGAATTTACCAATGAGATTGATATGCTCATTCATTCTTCTTTCACAGTGCTACTACTTCAAATAGAATTTTTCTCATTGAAACACCATCCTACAGCCCCACCTTGGCCACATTGCATTTTCCTGCTAGCTGACATACTCCCTTCTAGTCTGCTTGATTCTTCTCTCCACTGTGAGCTGGACAGAGACGTATATTTTGTCTCTCCTCTTCTTGCATGTTCCCTAGCTATTTGGTCAATGTTGAATGTATTATGGATCCTCAGTGCTTGAAGAGGAGTGTAAGGCCCCACATAAAGCAATGCTATAGGGATTGCAGGCAGGTAAAGTCCCCCGTTCCAGTGAGGTCAGTGTTCAACCTGATTCTGAAAAGCTCACTGAAACTTCCCCCAGGCCAGCTGAGCCCTTGAGAATTTGCTATGACATCTCCCCCCACCATTCCACCCTGTCATCTTGCAGCACAGGTGATGAACACAGCCCTGGGAACTGGGGTCTCTTGGATCAGCTGGCTGCACTACGCTGGGTCCAGGAGAACATTGCCAACTTTGGAGGGGACCCAGGCTCGGTGACCATCTTTGGAGAGTCAGCAGGAGGTTTTAGTGTCTCAATTCTTGTAAGTGTTCTTGCCACCAGACACGTTGCTGGGGTTTGATATGGGTGCTAAGGTGGGGAGGGACCTATTGGAAAGCAGCTGCTTAGCACACCTTTGCATTCAGTACCTGTGTTCACTCTGTTTGCTGCAAGCCTCAAACAATGGAGAGCTTCAGACATACAATTAACTCTCTTTTGCTCCTAAATTTACCATTCAATTTTTTTTTGTCCTGGAGCCATGAAAGTCTCCAACTTCTTTTCTCACTTGGTTGATCTCTTTTTCCTTCCTATTCATTCTAACATTAGGTCTCACCCTATAAGTCCTGAGATGTGGTGATGCGTATAGACTGTAAGTAAGAAGAGGGAGGGAATAAGTTGAGCAAGCATCTTGGTTTGGGTTGAAGCAACATCTACACATTAAGGAATTTAAGGCCCAAGGTCAGACTAGTGCTTCCCCTGAGGTTAAGAAGGCAGCAGCAGGTTACCTTAAGGA